>CM051496.1:22418507-22494343 GCA_028031935.1 Paedocypris micromegethes
AAAAAAAAAACCCTGGACTCTGTCTGATTCATGTGGAATGTGATATATGAACAACACAATATGCACGTGGCGATAATAGAAAGAATATGTAGGATTTGTTTCTCTTGGACTTTGATTTCAATAACACAAAGTACGTGACTCTATGACACATGGTCTGAGAGATGAATACATTTTCACGCAAACTAACTTATAGGAATATCGATAATTAAAAATCTGACCGGTTTTGTGAGAGTTTCAAACACCTAAAAAAATGTCACCTCCATTTGAAGTTTGATTATTTGGCTTTGTTTTTCCGTCTCCTTCTCCTTCAACTGTCTCTGCAATCCTTCCAAGTCACACTCTTTCCTCTCCAGAGCAGCGTTCATCTCAAACTCCATGGCATCCACTGTAAAACCAATAAGTATGTGTGTGTGTGTGTGTGTGTGTGTGTGTTGTTCAGACCCGCGGCTGGAGTTAGTGAAAAGCACTGACGTTTCTGCTGCGCCTCGTCCTCACAGTCCTTTAACTCCCTCTGGTGCTGCTCCTTCAGCGCTCTCACCTCCGCACACAGCATCCGCAGCCGAGCCGCGCCCTCCTTCACCGCCGCAGGAAGCAGAATAACCCAAAATTAAGAATCCCAAACGCAGAATACCTCCTTACCTCTAACTGGTCTTCACTTTCTTTCTTCATCTGAAGAGCTGCACTTTTCAGTTGTTCATTTTCAACTAGACAAGAAAAATTTAGAAAAACAACACATTTTAGAGAAACAAATAGTTTTAGTTTTAGATTTCAGGTGCGCATCAGCATACTTTCTGATAAAGCACATTTAAAGCTCTTTTTGCGCTTTATTGTCTGTTACGGTGGGTGAATGTGTGTGTGTGTGTGTGTGTGTGTGTGTGCGCGCACACACACTATTTTGCTATATTAAACAGACTTTGCGTTTTACCTCTGATCTCACACTGCTGTTGTAAAGTTTGTTGAAGGCTTTCAACATTCTCCAAGAGTTCATCTCTTTCTGCAGAAGAAATAGCGCCTGCTAAATACGTATTTAAAATATCACAGCAAATACCAGACAATCACCACTAGAGGACAGCAGAGACGAGCCGGGCCTTACCCTCTGTTAATTGCTTCTCCGTGTTTTGTGCGAGTTTTAAAAGTCTCTTGGTCTCGTCCAGTTGTATTTCCAGAACGCAGTTTTCGCCTTTCATCTCTGTTATTTTCTTGAACAACATAACATTTACATCACGTTAGTTGGTGCGTACATCAACGACGGTGTAAAATAATTACAGAAGCCTACGTACATGTTCTAGCTGAACGAAATCTTCCACAAGTTTCGTCAAGTCGACCGAAGTGGGCCTTCTCATGTTGACTGACGACTGAATTGGTGACAAGGTCAATAAACACGAGTTTACTTCTTAGATTAGACTTAAATCGGAAAGAGGTTAGTGGAAAAATCTGGTAAACCACACAGTGCTGCTTCAAAGTCCCGCGCCTTCTAGTAGATTATTTTATAGCGGTGCACGAAGAGTCACGTGATCTCAATCTGCAAAATAAAAGTCATTTCGTCAGTTTATTAAAGAGCTCTTTCAACAAAGTTACAAAGAATAAATGCTCGTTTTGCGACCTGGAAATCGCCCCGCTGCAGTAAAAACAATTTCAACATCAATTTTGGTTGCTAACACGATTGCAAATAAATTAAAAGCAGCAATAAACACCCGCAAATGCCATTACATGCTGCCTGGATGTTTAAAAAAAAAAACCTCTTCTTTCCACAAATACAACGGTAATTAATGCAAAACTAAATCGTAACAGTTTGAATCAATAGAGGACAATAGGAAAGAGAATGAAAGAAAACAATCCAGCAATAGCAAGTAACTACAGACTAGGCTATCATTGTTTTCAATAAATACTAAAATATTACAGGTCATGTGATTTCACCCGCATAAATGTGCAAAATGACATTTTAAACACTAATCCAAGGCAGGCACTTTACTCAAATAGCAGTTGGTACACGGCAAGCTGAACCAATAATGAATCTGAATATTTTGACATTTGCAAGAGCATACAAAATCCATTACATGACTGAAAGAATCAGTTATTATGATTTATTTAACCTCTGAGAACACTCCAAATTATAACTGAACACTGGCAGGCTATAAACCAACATTCCATCACCTTGCTGAGATTTATTTGACTAAACCACATCCACCCGAGCAGCCCAAACAGCTTAATTTGGGCAAATTTGTTGTCGATTAGCCATGTAAAATGCCACACAGAGCAAATGACTCTTCTTGAAACATCCCAAGACGCTGCTCCACTTTTAGTTAAAGGGCATGTTGCCAATTAGTTCAGCAGTCAAATATTCATCGGGAGCGGTAACAGTCTTCACCACAGCTGGTTGACTTGGTTTCAAGAGAAGACTATTCTGCCAGTCTACTCCATCTACCATAGTGTATTCGAGACATGGAGCCTTTCCATGACCTGTAAAAGCTGTGGACAGTTGAGTCTCATTGGGGTTCATGATATCTGTAAATGAAAGTTGACTTTTTCCGTCTTCTGAATCGTTGGTAGTGGGTGCATGTAGATTGGAAATGAGTTCACCAACAACAGGCTCAGAAGTGTATCCTCCATCATCAGGGCAAAACTGTTTGGTTTCCTTCTTCGCATGGTCCTTCTTATCCGCATTACTTGTGCTGCAGACGAGTTCTTGGTCTTCTGGAGAAAGCAGCACTTCCCCCCGTCGTGTGACATCACTAACCTGAGAATACAGACTGGTCGACCAGGTTGGGTCTTGTGGACAAACGCTGGCAGGCTGTCGTATCTCATGTGACAATGGATGGAATCCATCATGGTGGCTGCTGGCAGAAGACTGGTGAAGATCTGTATGATCGTGATCGGAAAAATCCGGATCGCAACAGCTCGCTCTGCCAGAATCATCATCTCTGAAGACGCTTGACATTTGAGGCGAGTCGGAGACGGGTGAATCTGCAATGAGAAGCTCTTCTTGGCTATCATGCGGTTCGTCTATATCCACTTCTATAAACTCAACCCATGGATCGTTGCTATAAAGTTCTGGACGCAGGCTGGGATGGGTTCCCAAGATTGACGTGAATTCCTTAATCTGCCCTTTCTGTGGAGCAAATCAGGAAAAGATGAGGATACATACAGATATGTACAGTATATGTCCTTTTATATTATGTGGAATTTAGTACCTGCAGGAGAATTGGGTCAATCCCTTTGATCTTTGGTCCAGGAATGGGTGGTAAGAAAATCACCATTATCCTTGAAAAAAACAAGGATTCAAAGCTATAACCCTCTATAGTTTTTCACATACAATGAAAACTAGACAATGTTTAGTACATTCTTGCGCATTACTTTATAATTAAAAATGACAAATTCTCACCTTTGCTGTCGTGAGACAACAACCAGCACCAAAATCATCACGATGCCAACAACTGTGAAGATCAGCACAGCTTTGAGAGGAAACTGTGAATCTGAAATCCAAAAGAAGAATTGACATCAGGAAATGTCTGTGATAAACACCCAGATGTTTAAATCAAACCTTGGTCAGGAACGTGAATAAAGAAGGAGTCACTGAAGTCACCAAAGTTGTATCCTCGCATTTTCGATCGGACTCTGACTTCATAATCAGTGTTGCTGTTCAGGCCGTAGATGTATGACTTTGTCTCCTTGTCATTATCCATCTAAGATAAACATATAAGAGACACATCTTACTAGAGACATTTTATTTTAAAGCATCCTTCTCTCTCTCTCTCTCTCTCTCTCTCTCTCTCTCTCTCTCTCTCTCTCTCTCTCTCTCTCTCTCTCTCTCTCTCTCTTTCTCTCATAGATGTATTATTTAAAATACAGACAGACAGACAGACCGACCGACAGAGAGAGAGCACGATGGATGGATGGATGGATGGATGGATAGATAGATAGTTGAATGGATGGGTGGATGGATGGATTGATGAAAATATAGACATAGATAGATAGATAGATGGATGGATGGATGGACGGACGGACGGACGGACGGACGGACGGACGGACGGACAGACAGACAGACAGACAGACAGACAGACAGATAGATAGATAGATAGATAGATAGATAGATAGATAGATTGTTGAAGTTTATTCATGAGGGTTTCTTATAAGTACAGTGTTTTAGAAACAAAAATGTAATAGAAACAGAAATGTAACTGTTGCGCAACACAATGACTCACCAGGTTCCATTTACTAGAACCATTTTCTCTGTATTGCGTCTCGTAGACCAGCATCATCCATCCCATCTTTATTTCCTCTGCAGCTGATGGAGGCGGCTCCCAGCTCACGACTACATCATAGACGAGGCCGGACGAGCTTATTTTCAATAGAGTCCAGTTGAGTCCCACGGGCGGATCTGGAAACACTGCAGGAAGCGAACACTGTGAGCTCATGCACAGGCTTGTCTGTCAAAGCATAAACCCTGCAAAGTTTTTAACACGGCTCACCAATTTGTTCCACGCTGAAGGACATTTCATCATAAACAATGCCCAGCGAGCGTGAACGTAGCTGGATGGCGTAAGGGTACCATATAATGGTGTTGCTGGAATTAAAGAAGCACTTGTTTTTGCCCGATGAGCTGTAACTGGGACAGTCGTACCATTTGGTCTCACTTTTCTCTGAATCTCTGTTAACAGATGGGGAAAAGGGAGATTTAAATTTCAGTGGCTTAACACAGATTCGTCCCTAATCCTGTGATAAACGTCATCTGAGAATGCTTGTTAATAAAATCCCTACAGTGTAAATTGTGAATTACTTTTTTAAAGTGTAGAACAGTCCGACGTCTCCAGGATTTGTGGAGTTCTCACGAGATCCCAAGTCCCATTGGCATTGGAACGTCACCATCTCTCGTGAAAAGCAGCCGGTCAGATGCGGCAGTGTGTAAGTGTTACCTGCACATAAAGAAAAAGTCCCACTCTAATCTCGCTTTCCCACGTAAAGCATCTGCTACGACACGTTTCACTGTAGAGTTTTGCATTGACATTTTGACAGACATATAAAGGTGGATGATTAACTTGGAAATGTCCTCGTGCCTTGTTTAACTTTAACCTTTTAATATTGTATTATGCACTAATGATTTTATTATTCTGTTGGGTAAATAGAAAAAAGGCTGGAATGACACACACACAGAGACAGACCGGAAGGTAAGAAGAAAGACAAAAAAAGCAAGAAAGAAAAGAAAGTTCAGAGTATTTACAGAGTACAGAGAAAGATTACAGAGAAAGATAGAAAGACAGGTCAAAAGAAAGCACAGACTGACAAGAAAGAAGGGATGAATGAATGAAAGACAAATTGAAAATAAAGACAAATAGTAAGATAATAAAGAAAAAACTAAGCTAGAAATGAAGAAGGCACAGATGACAGAGAGGAAGGCAAACAGACACAGAAGGATAAAATGAATGGAATGTGAGAAAGCACAAGCCAACAGAGTGAGAGGAAGGGAAAAAAATTATGGAAGGAAGGAAAGGAGGAAAGAAAGAAAATTAAAAAGAAAGAAAGAAACTAAAAGAAAGAAGTATCCACAGACTTGAGCATTGTGGTTTGCAATGGATATTGAAAAAAAATTTCAGAGCCAATTCACTATAGTTTAGCTAAATACTGCAGAAAAAAAAGTGTTCTGCAAAAAAGGCAACAATTCAGTGTCTGTCCTCCGGTTTTAACTAGCTTAGGACTAACAGGATGAAACCTAAATCCCAGTTGGGCCATTACTGAGGGGCTGTCAGCTGTGTTTTCCTGGAAATGTGTGCAGGCATTTTTCACGTGTAGAAATGTTTGACTGGCAGCGTATGATTACGGTCTTAATTCTCTTTTGAAGGTCGTCCCTCGGGCATGGCTGATATGTTTGGAGAATTTCAGTGAATTACACGTTGGATGGATGAATTCAAAAACGTAAACCCAACACTCTCAGTTTTAATCTAAATCAGAGCAATCAATAGGATTGCTTTGCTCAAACATTTAGCATCGCTCTGTTTCTCCCAATGACTTTGGAATGGAAGACCTCTTTCAAGCATTTCATGACCTTTCGTCGTAAAAAAAATGTCTGCTAAATACCCGTCCTTGATTGAGCATGCTTCTCAGCTTTAAAATTGTACACATTTTCTTGTATTCAACTTTTTACTCTTCATTTTATCGCCATTAAATTTGAAATGGAATTCCTTGTTCAAGCTTCATCATTCTTTTTTCAAAGCTTCTTGTCTCCTTATGGTTTATTGTAGAAACATAAATTCTATTGGTCTTGAGATTTTCATCTTCATATATTCGGAAACCAGTGTTTTCATATCTTTTATACTTTTCAATACTGGTTTCTATTTTATACTGGTGTTCTATCAGTCTTTTTCACCATTTTTTTCTACTCTGACATGATTTTAGACCAGCTAGGTTGTAATTGAATTCCATAAGAAAAGATGCTCTTGTGTGTGAACCAGACTTTGCCGCTATTGTAAACTAACGATGCGCTTCTTCACAATGATTATAGATCAGAAAGGATCCATTCAGTTGTGAATGTTCCCATAGAAACAAATGTAAAGCAGACGTCAAACTCTGACCGAAATATTGTTGCGAGGAAACCAATGCGTTTCAGCAACATATAATCATCAACGCCTGAAAGCCGCATTCACGGGCATTTTAATTATTCACATTCATTCAATAAATCTGTGTTTAAAAATCAGCACCTGCTTTAAAATGCACTCGCTGTAAATGTTTTAAAAGCTTTTTAATGAGAGCCAGCGGGGTGAAAATGTACAATCATTTTAAGAATGTTTTTTAATGGCTTGCTTAAAAGCCAATACGTATAAGAACACAGAGCTGAAGTGCCTACAGTGTTTACTCAAAGCAATGGATCTACCACAGTGTTTTAGAGCGGCGGTGCCAAATGTTTCCAGGAGGGTGGGCCGACGAGTTTCCCACGAAAACATCCTGTTTTCTGGCTACATGGTTGTAAAACTGGATCTTGAAAGACTTTGCATAGAAATGATTACTGGAAATTTATATTCAAATCTATAACAAGTGGTATTCAAAATTCTACCCTCTTCATGCAGAAGTGTTAGTGAGACTGTTTGATGGAAAAATGCAAACCTTTTTTAGTAAGAGGTGCTGCTTGTGTTCCCACAGCAATGAACAGCACGACACTGACGAAGAAGACGTTCATTTTCCCTGAAGGAAAAAAAAGAAGACAATAAATTGTAACAAAAATTTACGTGTGTTATCTAACATTAACCGAAAAATACCTTGTTTAAGCAAATCTCCTTCCGTAAAGAACCCCAGAAAAATCATAATGTGAAATAAAATGTAAGAGTCCATAATGGAGCAGCATTAAGAAATCAGCCAACAAGCCAGTAGGACATGATTTCCATTTTAAACCAAAGACTGCAGCCAACAGTTGTGAAATATATCCTCACTGCAGCATGGCTTCATTCCAGTCTGCTTCTGGAAAACATCTTCCCAGAAAGATCTTCTGAGAAATCTGCGTATTGACTCCGCTAGCAGGCAGATCACAGCCCTTCTCTGTTAGATTTGCATGGCCTTCACTGATAACATTAACTCTCCCTGTGGGTCATGGGCTTGGTTCTTGATAAAAGGAGTACGTCCTGTTCCGGGCTGTTTGAATTCAGAATTAGAAGGCTGATAAAGGGAACGGTAGTTCAATCTATAGCTTCCTGGAGAGCAACAGTTGTAAACTCATTGTTTTATTGTACACTAGGGATTTTACGGAACATGTCATGCAACATCTCAACAAACAACACAATCTAGAGTTTCAATCCAGATTTTATTGTGTTGTTTTTTAATATTGTTACTATTGCGATGCAAATCATTTTCAGAAACACAGTTTATGAAACATGTTTTGTCTATGTCTTTTGAACTTTCGCAATGTGTCAAGCTGTGTGGTAGTGGATTCGATCCGCTTTCTAGTTTTTACAAATGTTGAAAAGTGAAGGAGTGAATCAGGGGAGCCGTTTATTTATGAAAAAGGAAAATGAAATTATGCACAAATGAATAACAGGGTTGACGTTATGTGTTGCCATCGCTTTCATTCTTCGCATTCTGCGCAACATGGACAGAATTCAACATTCCATATGAGGCAAAACGTTTCTTAAACGGAACGGTCGACAAGAAAATGTTGAATTAAATTCTAGATAACGCGGAAAACGACGAAATGTAATAAACAACCACAAAACACACGACACATCATCACAACGCGTAATAGCAGAACTCACCTTTTGCGTCAAATCGGTTTGACAGGCACTGAACTAATGTGAACGCGTTCCCGGGAATTCCAGATCAGGCACTGCTCAAGTTCACGAATTTCCTTTCCTTTGGAATTCCAAAAAGCACTTAGTAAGAGTCCTCGGGGACTGCAGCGAGCCTCTGAAATCCGTCTTGAGCTTCGCTAGACTCGGGAATCTGGATCTCCGACTCCAGCATCCCTACTATTTTTTTAGGACATGTTCGAATGGCGTCACTTTTCCTTGAAGCGCACGGATCCGATAAAGTGAACCTTACACTGCAGAAAGTCTCCGTGCGCTTGCAGAGTGGCTTGGAAAACAATAAACGTGCGCGAGACTCCTCCCGTAATCGGCGTGATTTCTTTGTTTACACATGTTTGTCTTACGCACTATCACTTTAAAAGACGGACTTTTTTAATCGTTCAACATGTCATCAAAATTGATTTAACGATTTCCCCAAAGCGCGTGTTTTCACTCGAGGGTCTCGTCGTGATTTTACTTTCTTGTTTCTCAGTAGGCGTTTGCGCCTGATAAACACACAAAGTTACACGTGACTGAAATTGGTCACGTGTTTGTGGGGTCTTCTTTGGCACAAAGTCTCGTTTCGCGTATTTTATAAGTACCATGTTGGTCGACCATGCACCAGCCACACCAATGGCTATAACCTTTATAAGCCATAATGTGTTAGCTGTTGCGTTGCATTTTACCACCACCACTACTACTACTACTACTGCTGCTGTTAATTAATAATTGTAGTAATGTTTTCTATTTTTTTAATTTAAAGAAATAAATGCGTCTATGAGTAAATCAATTGACTTCATAGAGTAATTTAACAATGTACTAACATAGTTTAAAAAGTTCAATCACATTTCACCGTTCTATCAACGCGATACGCATGCGCGTTCGTGTGTGAATGTGAATTTTATTTTGCATTTTGAGGTGTAGTCGAGTCGATTACAAATGCTTAACTTTTCTTATAACAGATGCGTTAAAGTTTAACATTTAAAAAGGTCAAACTCAATGGCACGTGCCAACATCTGGTTTTCCGTGGAAAACGCTCAGAAATATAACGCAATCAAGCTGTTTGTTTTAGAATCACAGTTCACCACGAGTCCCTTTGTCTAGCACAGGACATTATTTAAAAACACACTTGAAAATGTATTTTATTAAATTGTTGATGACTTGTAATATATATGGGAAATGGCCATTGATCTTAAGGCTAAGCGTCCAGACTGTCCAGTGTCGGGGTGTAAGTGTCCCTCATAGAATCATTATTGTGTGTAAACATTCTGCAGCTGTTAAACATATCAACAGAAAGTGATCTTTAACCCTTTACTCCAACACACTGCAGTGCGGCATTGAACATGATCCACTCTGTGTGGGAAAAGCTTCCAGGGACATTTTTAGACTGATACATGATGATAGACAACAAAGAGAATTTTACTTCTACTGTTAGGATCTATGCGTTGCTTTTAATTTAGTGTATGAATAATATGAACACACACACACACACACACACACACACACACACACACACACACACACAAACAAACACACACAAACAGATAGAGAGGGGAGGGGGGGCATGAAAATAAAAATTATATCAACTTTTTTCAAAAAAAGTGTGAGACCTGTAGTAATATAACAAACTGAAAATCCCCTCTTGCCCTTTAGCCTCTTCTAAAAAAACGATCGATTCTGCCCTGTGAGTGACGGCGATCACTTTTCACAAAGCGCGTACGTTTTTCTGAAAATGGCATTTCAAAGATTTCTATTTAGGTCAGAAATTCTTCTCAGAAGGAGACTGAAATTATTCGGGCCTCGAGGGAATATTGATATCTGCCACGCCAAGGTAAAAGCTTTATGATCAATAAAACACTTTTAACTGCTAAATATAATCCATATAGGAATGCAATTTAATTATAATTCATATATTATTTTACTTTTAACTACTGATTTGCCTCTTTTAAATATTACTTTATAATGCAGTTTCCTTTGATGTGGTTCTTTTTAATACCTACATAATATAACAAATCAATCGGACGAATTTGCAGTATGTCTTTCTTAAATAATATTTTTACTATATAAATCATTCAACCAACATTTAGTTTTGTTTATCCCATGCAGAGCGATTTATTCAAATAAAAAAAATAGTTCACGGTATTGATCAATTATTCAAACAACCCTGTTTGCACAGTGTCCCCCGGGATACAGTTTTTCTGTACTTTGGCTTTTTTTCTTCCAATTGGATACATGCAATACATGGAAATAATAAAAAAATAATAACTGTTTTTAACTTTTTTACTCTACAGCCGAGCGGCATATCCCCTTTCTCCACTTCCCAGTCACGCTGGGCACGCTTTTATTTGGATCCCACAGAGACCACCAGAGACATTCCAAATGGCTCCACACTTCTTGTTGGAGGTATTAAAGGAATATTTATAACTCACCGTACTCACTTCCAAGGCCTATATATAACCGGAATAGTTCCAGAATAGCCTATATATAACTGAACCCTATAGTTCTATAGGTTGAAGTGGCTTTCTCTTCACTCTTGTCCACTTTACATTAAACATTACACATTCCTGCTGTGTTGCTAAGTTCTTTTTTTTTACTCTATTTTAGGCTTTGGTTTGTGTGGGATTCCGGAGAATTTAATCAAAGGCTTGTTGACAACGGGAGTAAAAGGAATCACAGCCGTGAGCAACAACGCCGGGTGAGACAAAAATACCCAATTTACATGTCAGTGAAAGACCTCTATTTCTAGAGGATTCCCACTCGCGGATAAAGATTTTTGGCAGTTTACAATTGGACATTGTCTTGAATCGAAAACAAAAAAAGACAGGAAATGTTTCTGATTGGTCGAAGAGCATAAGTGGAGGAAGGAAAGCAGACTGAGCATCTGATTGTTCCTGTGGCAGGGTGGACAACTTTGGCCTGGGTCTGCTTCTGAAAACCCGACAGATCAAGCGCATGATCTCCTCATATGTGGGAGAAAACGCTGAGTTTGAAAGACAGTATTTGGCAGGTGAACTGGAAGTTGAGCTCACGCCTCAGGTGAACCGTTGACTTTACTAGTCACGTTTAATTTTTCTTATTTTTTCTGATAAAATGAATTGCTTTATATTTTTGGCAGGGTACACTGGCAGAGAGGATACGGGCTGGTGGAGCAGGAATCCCAGCGTTTTTTACTCCGACCGGATACGGGACCCTGATCCAGGAGGGTGGGTCGCCCATAAAATACAACACAGATGGAAGTGTTGCCATTGCGAGCGAGAGCAGGGAGGTGTGCTGGTGTTTTCTGGGTAATCTTTGCTTCATTTTTTGCATAAAAAAATATTTTTGTCGCTTGCTTAATTCAGGTCCGAGAGTTTGGTGGGAGACACTATGTGATGGAGGAGGCCATCACTGGAGACTTTGCTTTGATAAAAGCATGGAAATGTGACAGAGCGGGAAACCTCATTTTTAGGTATTTGAATTCAACGGTTAATGAAAATGTACATTTATAAGAAGGGCAACATTATGAATATTCGATTGAAATATAAGCATGTCTTCAAGTTGCATGTTTTATCCTAAAATGCCCACATGATGTCGCTCTCCATCAACCTTAAGATGCTACAATAAATCTTATAATTAATTAATAAATTTAATATAAAAACTAAAAGGTGAATTTATATTTTTATTTTATTAATGTAAAGGTTAATCCTCAAGCTCATGTATTGCAGGAAAACGACACGGAATTTCAATCAGCCTATGTGTAAAGCAGCCAAAATCACCATAGTGGAGGTAAGTGTTGAACTTTGACCCAATTTTAATAATCTGATAATTTGGGAAACTGAAATTGTTTTATGACTGACAGGTGGAAGAAATAGTGGATGTTGGAAGTTTCCCTCCGGATGATATTCACGTGCCCAGCATTTACGTGGACAGGGTAGTAAAGGGAGCCAGTTATGAAAAACGAATCGAGGTGCAAGAATATATGTGACAAATTTGAAATGCTCAACCATTGCACGTTTTTAGCCATACAATGACAGAAACAAAGTAAAAATTGTGTGCTTTCATTTTCAGAAAAGAAGAATTCAGACTAGTCAGGGAGAGAAAGCAGAACTAGAGGATGCTGATCTCACACGTCAGCGCATCATCCGGAGAGCAGCGCTTGAGTTTGAAGACCGGATGTATGGTATCGACACAAAATACGTATAGAAATCAACGCTACTTGATTTTATTATTTAAATTAATTATTTGGATTTTCATACATCTGAAAATAATAAGATACGGTGTATTATATATAGAAATTGCATGTTGTATTTTAGTGGGTTGCTTCAGGTGTCTGGTTTCTGGAATGTAAAAATACGTATAAGTCTTAAAAGGAAATATTGCCATTAGGTGTAAGTGAGAGTGTTGATGTGTATCTGTGTGTCCTGCTTTGTGATTTGTTGACAACCAATCCAGAGTTTATGGGATTGGCTCCAGCTAATAATGATATACAATCAGTTTAGAAAATGTATATGTAGTTTTATAGCAGTTTAGAAAATGAAACATTTCATAATGATATGCACTTTAACACTTAATTCAGCAAATCTTGGCATTGGAATCCCCATGCTGGCGAGCAATTACATAAGTCCGGAAATCACAGTTCACTTACAGAGCGAGAATGGAATTCTGGGACTGGTGAGTTTCTGATCAAACTCAATTTTCAGTTTAATATACTGTATTTCTCTTCTCTTTACCCTAATTGTTTTGTTCCTTTAGGGGCCTTATCCAACCGAGAGTGAAGTGGATCCTGATTTGATCAATGCTGGTGCACTGACCGCTCTTATTTTCTCTTTATCCTAATGTTAATTATATTGCTTTTGTGCATTTAGAGTTAGCCGAAAAATAAAAGTGTTCAATCCAACCTGCTTAAACCTCCTGCTTAAGTACGCTAAAAGCTAAACCTAGCTTTTTGCGTGTTTAACCGAGTGTTGCGTACTTAAGCACAATAATTTAGCAATTTTGAGCAAAAATAACACTTAAATCAGTTTGTGTTCTAATATTTAAAAAAGTGCAAGCAACTGTCAATCACATTCTCACCAGCCAATCAGAGTCAGGGCCGACCTCACGTGAAAGTTGGGCCAGCAATCCAAACAAAAACAAAAAAAAAACGAATGAAAAATTCAAAGCAAAAAACACAAGATATATATTAGAAAAGATAAAAGAAAGATAAAGGCGTCTCCTTCAAAGACAGATTCTTTGAAGCTGGTCTTTCTCGTGAGTTTCTGTCCCTTCTCGCGCACTTCTGCTCTGATCGCTATCGCACGTTCCGTTTCGTCACTATTGCCCAATTCCCTGCGCCACACAACGCAAGAAAAGTCCAGACCTGCGCACCATGACATGCTTAACAAAAAAATCATGAACTCTGATTTTTCTCAGAAATCTCAGTGAAACTGTGAAGTGTTTTTTGGGGAAAAATTGTGTACGTTAAATGTGTTAAAACACTTGTCATACCGGTAAATTGAATTCTTACAAAAATCAGTTATCACTTATGTTAATATAATCTATTATCACTCAAATGTACAGGGAAGGAGACGGTCACTGTCAGTCCAGGAGCGGCCTATTTTTCCAGTGATGAATCTTTTGCAATGATTAGAGGGTAAATGTAACCATACTTTAACTAAGATAGATCACTTTGGTTTTTTTTTTTTTTAAATCCTGACAATTATGTCCTCCACACTTTGTTGTTTTCCTTTTCTTTGTACTTCTCTGTTCAGAGGTCACATTGATCTGACCATGCTGGGAGCCATGCAGGTCTCTAAACATGGAGATCTGGCCAACTGGATGATTCCGGTCTGAAATGCTTTATTTGTCTGAAAAACTTCAGTTATTTGAAAGGGTTTGTAACCATTCTTACCCATTCCTTAGGGTAGAATGGTTAAAGGAATGGGTGGCGCCATGGATCTGGTGTCAAGCGCCACCACAAAGGTCGTCGTCACCATGGAACATTCTGCCAAGGTCTGGCTTTGATTATTCACTTACTTGATATTTTATATAGCAGTGATGGCCAACGTTTAATAATATTAGGCCATACTTGACTTTGCTGTGAAATTTGTAAACAAAAATTGAATATGGATATTTAAAAATAGTCCAGTGTACAATTTTTTTAGAATCTAAATTTGTCCTTTAGAGCATCTGGTCGTCTCAGATTAATATCTGTTCCAATATTTTGGCACAGTCATAACCTCTTCTTCCAAATTCTTTAACCGAAATTGCTAAATAAGTTTGTAAATGCAGAAATAAAAGTGAGAGCCACAGATCACACGTTCATGAGCCGGATATGGCCCACAGGCCGCAGGTTGAGCATCACAGGCTTAGTCAAGCACTTTCTCATGTTACTAACTCCACAGAACGGGAAAAATAAAATCCTTGAGAAGTGCACACTTCCTCTGACTGGAAAGCAGTGTGTCGACCGTATCATAACAGAAAAGGTCAGTTTGGAATTTTTTTTGAGGAGTTTTTTATATGGCCGGCATGTTGTTTTTCTCCTGATTGAAGGTGTGACTGGTTTCAGGCCGTGTTTGACGTAGATAAGCGAGAGGGTTTAACTCTCGTGGAGATTTGGGAAGGGCTGACGCCGGACGACATTAAGGCCTGCACTGGCTCGGAGTTTCAGGTGAGCGTGACTGCTGAACCAGATGTTTCAGTTCAGTTCAGTAAAGTCTGACCATTAATTAAAGTTGAATAACTGATGTTTTATGCACACTCTCTCTCTAATTATCAGACTTTAGTGACATTAATATATCCAATAATATAAACAATGAGAATTAATAATTAATCCAGAAAAACTTAGAATTAAAGACTAATTACCCGATTGCATGGTTTCCTCTAGGTTTCCGCTTTACTTCCACAGTGTGAAAACCTGTGTTGAGAAAATATATAATTAAAAAAGATTGTCCATAGGTGTGAATGTGGATGTGTGTCTTTACGTCCCATTCTGTGATTGGTCGGTCATCTATTAAAGGTGTGTCCCTCTCAGAGCTGCTGTGATTGGCTCCATTTTCTCATAACCGTTACAACTCAGGGAAAGCAAGGACGCTGAGATACAGGACTGAATATAACAGTGATGAAAAACATTGGTTTAATGACAAAACTAGACTGATAATGCACAGGAAGAGATGGGAACATCACCAGAGTGCAACATGTGACCTACACTCAGATGAAGAACAGGTGAAACTGATTACACTGATGATGATGATGATGATGATGTTTCACAAACAAAGGCAGGAAGCAAAGCCTCCTGGGAATTGGAGTGTCCTTGAACGTGACAAAAACCCAGAAATGAAAAACTATTAAAAAAAATTGCGGTTATCGTTTTGATTTTTTATAATGCCATTGTTGAGATTTATCTTAAGACAAATGTTGGACCAAAAATGACAGTTTTACTGAATTACACTGTTGTTTGTTTTTAAGGTGTCTGGAGACTTACAGCCAATGCAACAGATCTAAAGTACAGCTAAGGATTGTGGGAAAAACTGGACCTGTATTTTAATGCTGACTTTGCTTTTGGGGATGTTGTGTGAGAAAAGCAAGTGATTTTTATTGGCTTGTCAAGTTTATTATAAAGTATACATTACTAGATATTTTAAGAAGAGAAACTGGTGACAAAATGGAGAAATTATAACAGAAATGCTACTTTTTTAAAAATGTTACTATTTCACCAACGCAATGTAATAACCGGTTCTTAAGCTATGTTTAAACAATTTTTTTTCTAACTGTAATAGAATGACAGTAAAAAATAGAATTTAAATAAAGTGTCTGTAAATGATCAAACAAATTAAATTTTTTCTTAAGCATTCTCTATCCCTGTGTGTGTGTGTGTGTGTGTGTGTGTGTGTGTGTGTGTGTGTGTGTGTGTGTGTGTGTTCACTTCATCGACATGACCTGAAAACAAAACACTTTCTTCAGATCTCACTGTTCTTTATGTCACACTGGAACAACAAACATTACGCAACACCCCCCGACTGCAGTGGTCTTGGTGTCGTATGGAGTTCAGAATTAACACTGGCTCACTTCACACACATCACTGAAATCATAAACTCATCCGCTTTAACACGTACAAAACATCTTTAAACACCAATAAAAAAATACTCAAAAAATGGACAGATTGGGAAAGTCAGCATGAAGGAAAAGTGCAAGAACTCAAAGTCCTGAACCTGATGAGTCACGCTGGGAATTCCTGACGATGATGTCATAATCTCAGTAAGAGCCCCTCTATATGAGCACAGACCCCATCACTGTGCTCCTCAAACACAACCATTCCAGCTTTACGAAGGTATACACACCGACCAGATCATTTACACACAAGTGTGTTTGGAATCACGTTTTTTCTGATTTTATGTTATTTTTAGATGCGATCAATTTTGGGAATATCTTGCCTGTTGATTTTTGCCACGTGTGTGCCTTACGTACGGTGAGTTATATTTTTAATTACTAATTGATAAGGTTTTTTTTTTCATGGATTTGTTCAATTTAATATCCAGAGGTGTAAAGTACTGGAGTAAATAGGCTTTGTTAATTTAGGTTTTTTTGTAATTTTTGTAAATATTGTAATTTGTTTTTACTTCAAGTATTTTTTGGCTACTACTTGTAAGGAGTATCAAAAATATAAGCAACTTAAAAAATTTAAAACATTTGCGCAATCAATAAAGTACAAGTAATAATACAAGTACAAATACTATTCTCAGTGTTTCAATGTCACATTTTTTTCAAAACAAATATTTCCAGATTTTTACGTGTTGGTCCTACTTTTTGTTTTATAATCAATTGTATATTTACAAAATTTACAAAACCACCTAAAGTAACAAAGTCTATTTACTCAAGTACTTTACACCTCTGCTAATATTATGTTCACTGTGGTGACCAAGATGTGAAGGTCCACTGGACTGTCAGTGGGGGTCTTACAGCGACTGGTCAGAGTGTGACGGCTGTAGTCAAACGCAGGTAAAATCCAAGCGGTCAAAAAAACTAGGCCACACTCAAACCTCGACTTCTTCTCAGGTCAGAACACGTCGTATAGAGAGATTCCCACAGTTTGGTGGAAGTCCTTGTACAGGTGAAGACCTGCAGAGACAAGCCTGTGTTGCAGCAGAGAAACGCTGCCCTCTACAGGAAGGATGTGGAAGCAGGTTTCGGTGCTCGTCCGGTTAGTTTCCATATACTGGGCTTCTGACCAGTCATTATTGTTGGACATATAATCCACATCGGTATGCTTGTAGGTAAATGCATTAGTTCTTCTCTGGTGTGCAACGGGGATCATGACTGTGAAGATGGTTCAGATGAGCGGAGCTGTCAAAGTACAGCAGTGTGTAAGGAGCAAAAACCTCCTCCCAACTCCCAGCTCACAGGAAGAGGGTGAGGGACACGAATGAAGTGGAGATGTCATTAAAAGTGTGAGTTTGTGATGATAAATGGTTGTGTGGAACAGGCTGGACGCAGTGACGGGTGAGATGAGAGCTGGGGTCATCAACACTCACAGCTTTGGTGGTCAGTGCCGGAAGATCTTCAGTGGAGACCACAGCGATTTCTACAGGCTTCCACAAAGTCTCCTGAGATATTCGTTTGTAGTGAGCAACACTTCTGAATTGCATACAAATTTCATTGCGTTTGGTGACTTTTGGCATCTGATTTCTAGGTAAGTGTTGACCATGATTTCAGTGACGAGTATTACAACAGTTCCTGGTCCTATATGAAGCATGAGGAGCACAAGAGGAGAATTAGAGGAGGTCATGATCATAAAACCTCTCATGTGGAGCTCAAAAAGGGACAGGTAGATCTCCATCCATTGCATTTGCTTTGTTGGATCATTGAAATGATCAAATATATGATTTGTGGTTCTGTTGAAGGTCAATCACCTGCTGATTATAAAAAACGAAGTCGAGGTGGCTCAGTTTCAGAATAATGCTCCTGAATATCTCACACTTTCTGAAGACTTCTGGAAGGATCTTCTGACCCTGCCAAGCACATATGACCCATCAGCCTATCGGATGTTTATAAAGCGCTATGGAACCCACTATATAGAAGAAGGCAGTCTGGGTGGCCGCTATCAGGCCTGGCTAGAGCTGGATGCAGACGCCATCATGGAAATGAGTAAGTCACTCTTGGTTAGTAAAAGTTAATTGTTGCATGTTTGTTGCAACATTGAAACATCAAGTTTTACTGTATTTTTGGAACTATAAGGCTGCAACACTCCCATTGATAAACATCTAACACCTAATCTTTTTTTGAATATAATGCACACATTTTTTAGGTAAATTTTTAAGATTTTAAGTGCACGCTATAGGAAACACAGTACCTTGAATAAATATTGCAGGTAGTCAGTAGTGGTGCAAAGAACTTGAGTAAATGAACTTTGCTACTTGGCACTAACATACAACTTTTACTCTCTACTTGACTACATTTTTGATTGAGTACCTGTACTCTTTACAATGTGACTGTGAGCAACAAGTCGGCATCTTAATTTCAAGTACTGCAGTTCATTTCTTGCCTGACTGGTGATATCGCCATCTGCAGGGTGCTGAAGGTTCTGGATTTATGAGCTAAATCACGTGAACGTAGACTTTTAGTAGAACGTAGAACTGTAGAACTTTTATTGCACATTTGAGTTTGATTCAGACTGAAGTTCTTCTTTATTTGATCAATTTTTTCAGCCCATTTTGAAACATTGAGGTGTTAAATTCCATTCTAATACTGTATTAGGAAGTAAAAGCTTGTAAATTTTTGCGTTTCTTGTTTTTCACATTTCTGGGAGTTTTTAGTACTTTTAAAAATTGATACTTCACGACCTTTTACCACAGTTTAGGTCCTTTTGGAATTGGTGGCTTGTGATGGAGTAATTTTTACAGTAAGGTACTTTTGAGTGCTTACTCAAGTATTTTTTCCCGGTACTCTTTACACCTCTGCAGGTAGAACAGACACAGATTTCCACCAGTGTATCACGCATGTGAAGCGCCGGCTCTTCTACAAAAAGCGAACCACCAAGTGTGTGAAACTGATGACGACCATCAAAAATTTTAGCGGTGAGTGCGACACATTGAAAAACCTTTCTCTACGAAATCAAATTTGAATTCAGGATGACGATTTTGTTTTGCAGAGAACAGTAGACATCAGATGCAAGTGAAAACCGAGATCACCGGAGGACATAGCGCTTTCATTGCCGCTCTCGGTTTGCTAGATTTGGAGAACCCTGAGAACAACAAACGGATGTATTCGAAATGGGCCGGGTCGGTGAAGGAGTTTCCTGACGTTATTAAACAGAAGGTTGGTTGGATTTGATGGTCAAGGCCACGTCAGGATGGTCTTACAAGGATGTTTGACTTTTAGCTGCGACCACTTTACGAGTTGGTGAAAGAAGTGCCGTGTGCGGGCTTGAAGAAGCTCCATCTGAAGAAAGCTGTGGAGGACTATCTGGAGGAACAAAGTCCCTGCCACTGCAGACCCTGTCAGAACAACGGCATGGCTGTGCTCGCGGAGAGAGAGTGTGTCTGCATGTGTCGGCCCGGAACCAGTGGCAATGCCTGTCAGAACGGACATGTCCTGGGACAGCAGCCAGGTACGGGGTTAATATATCATCGGGAAATGCTATGTGAAAAGAAATACATTAGTGGGATGAATAAAACATTATCTTATAAGTACTGTACGTACTAAGTTGAAAGCTGTTGAAAAACGACTTTAATTTGTTATTAATTATTCAGTTTGGGCAAGTGTTATTTTTTTCTTATTATTCTTTTCTTTGTGTTTTTTTCCTAGTCGTTGATCCCATTTGCTTGCTCACTGATTAGAGTCATAGTTACCGTTTAGTTAAGGGTACAATATTCTCAATAGTAAGGTACAATCTCAAAGTAAAGTGCATATAAAGTAAGAACATCTTGTGCGTAGCTGTTTCCAGGAAAAATATTTACACAATGCTCTCTTGTGAGGTATCAAATTTACTGCAATCAAAGGCCTGTAATTACAAATGACTTGACTGCAGAATTAATGGTGTGTGAAAATGTAGCCATGGCATCAAAATGGTTTTTAAAAGCTATTTAAAAAATGATTGCAATGTTTTTTAGGCAAAGTGTTTGACATTTTACACTTGATATGGAATGACTAAAGAATGCCTAGACTAGGAAATGACAAAAGTGTTTCACGCGTTGCCTAAAAACACCAAGCATTCTAAATGGCCTGTACCATTCATATATACTGTATCTATTTGTCATTTGTCACATATTTAGGTAAATGTTGATGGTAAACACACATACGTGTCTGATTAATAGAAGTGACTGATGGGAGCTGGAGTTGCTGGTCTGTGTGGAGTAGCTGCTCTCAAGGTCAAAGGTCAAGGACAAGATCCTGTAATAATCCTATTCCAAGACAGGGTGGAAAATGGTGCAGCGGAGAAACCACAGAGCACAAAAGCTGCGAAGACCCTGATCTCCAACACATCAAGTGAGCATCACAAACGCTGTTTAACAATCCAAACTTCTTCTGTCAAGTTCCAAATCTTCTAATTTAAGTTCTACTCTAGATTGATGGAGCCACACTGCTTTGACATGGCACTGACGCCACGGAAATCCTGCACTACTCCTCCGCCTCTGAACAACGGATTCGTTTTAGTATGTTTTTCTTTAAAAAAAAAAAACACAACTTTTTTATGCCAGATTTTTTCTTCTGATTTTAGGACCCTAAAGACGTCTATCCGGTGGGCAGTAATATCGAGTACTCTTGCGTAGACGGACACGACCTTACAGGCGAATCGATAGCTTCTTGCACAGAGAGTCTGACCTGGAAGATTCCTCCCATTGAGTGCAAAAGTAACTAGTAAACATTGCGCAAACACACACACACACTAAAATAAACTGTTATTTCTTGTCTGTCCACCAGAGGCTGCATGTGACCCTCCTGCAGTACTGAGAGATGTGATTGCAACCCCCCTGAAACAGGCGTATGTGATTGGTGAGAGAGTGTCTCTGTCGTGCCCGAGTGGAATGCTGCAAAAGGGGGAAGCGGAAGTGATGTGCCGTCCGGGTCTCCGCTGGTACCCAGCACCAGAGAGTGTCCGATGCTCAGCTGGTACGCTGTGAAAACACTGTGCGTGTACAAGACTGATGCTGAAAGTCTATATCTGTGAATAGCTGGAGCAGTGCCCACCCGACCCAGTCAACCCAGCCTCACCTGCAAGCCATGGGAGAAACCAGGACTGGGTCGCTGTGTTTGTAAAATGCCGTACGAATGCAAGTAAGTTGATGGTGCCAAAGTGAATTTGAATTTAAAATGCAACGGGGAGTTTATTCTAATCTTAGTGTGAACCTAATGCATCGGCTTAAAGCTGCCCACTGCTCCGGGTTTGTCTGTGTTCACTTTACTGTGTATATTTGTGTAACTCCACTGGATGTATGTCTGTCTGTCTGTCTACCCATCTATCTGTTTATCCACCCATCTATCTATCTATCCATTCGTTTATCCACCCATCTATCTATCTATCTATCTATCTATCTATCTATCTATCTATCTATCTATCTATCTATCTATCTATCTATCTATCTATCTATCTATCTGTATGTATGTATGTATATCTACCTGTCTGTCTGTCTCTGTCTGTCTATCTATCTACCCATTTATCTATCTATTCATTCATTCATCCACCTATTTATCCATCCATCCATGAACCCATCCATCCATTCATCACTCTCTCTCTGTATCTCTCTCTCAATCTACCCATCTTTCTGTCTGTTTCTCTGCCAGTGTGTGTCTGTTTGTCACAATATTTTGTTTAGCTGTGTATCTTCAGAATTATAAAATAATCATAATGTAATTTTGCAGAGACTCCTTTCAAATCTGTGCGTCCTTGCGTCCTGGTCGGGTAAAAAGAGTGAGCTTTTGTCAGCTCGGCGCCTTGCAGTGTCTGGGTCAAACCTTCACTCTGATGCGGGACAGTGCCTGTGATTGGCCAGAAACTACTTTCACGTCCTGTCAGGCCTGTAATCAGTGGGAGACGTGCGATGGTACGGCAATTAAATTTAAATAATCGGATTAAAAAGCAACACCATTTGTTACACATGAATTTAAAATCTTTTAATCCTAAAGTATCTGTGTTCACAGGGCAGAAATGTTCTTGTAAGGATCGTGTCGACTGCTCAGGCGACTCCGCGCACATGTGTGTGTCCGTGATGGGCGGAGCTCCGGAGAGTGTGTCGGAGTGTGAGGCGGGAACTCGGAGATGCCAAGGGGAGGAGATCTCGGTGCTCAGCATTGGGAAGTGTCCGACATAAACTTTATGCTCAACTACAGTAATTTTCCTTTGAGGTGCGGAAATGCAGTTTGTGAGTACTTAACCGCAGTGGTGTATAGTACTTGAGTAAAAGTAAAACCGTAAAACTTTTGGAATACCGTAAAGTGAACTGCCCCCAAAGTCTAACGAACATCTAATTTTTATCATGAACTTGTCATGTCAATTTGTGCCATACAACGTGGGAAAAAACTGCACAATTCGAGTTTAACTAACGAATTAACTTTTTGGAAATTATATTTTTGGAAAAAATATGCATACAGTACTTATTTTTATACCTACTTACGTACTTTTACAGTCGCTTTTGGTTTATAAGCCAGTTTTTTTTTTTTATCTTTTATGCACAATACGTATGGTTTAAAGTTTTTTATTGCTTCTGACTGAAAATAAACAAAAGTTTGTAAAATGTGAAAGATATAACGTGATTGAATCAGTGTAACACTGTTTTACCTCAGCAATTTCTAATAAAATACTTATAACTGAGGAAAGTGATGCAGATGATATGACGATACAAGCTCTGACTGAACAATACAGATGAGAAGCTCTTAGGAAGTGCAGGGACCTTCATGCAGAACTTCAAATTCCATCTTGTTGCACATCATCGCACCCATAAAGCACAAGTTCTTGCTCTGTGTGCTTTGCGTTCTGGTGATTTTCAAGCAGAAGATGTGCTTTCCCTCCTTCGAACACTCTCTTGGGATTTTGCACGTGCAAGAATTAGACACTGAAAAACACAAAGGACAGATTTTACATTTGCACATCCATCGGTTGTCCATCTTGCCCGTGCAGTACCTGAGCAGGTCTCCCACTCGTAACAGGTGTCGGAACCACACGGCTCCTGCACCGAGCTCTTCTCAGACAGACGGGCCCTGGATTTTGCCCATTCCAGAGCATCTGAATTGGCATCACACGGTCCAGAATTCATAAAATATAACTTATCTCCATGGCAACGGCCAGCATGAAAAGCACAGGACGACATCATTGTGCTGACCTCTCTCGACCCGTCAAAGACACACAGATCTTCTCTATACTTTCTACCGGGATATAAACACATAAACGGTTTCAAAGTCATTTCAAGGACACAAACGCATATTTCAAGGTCATGTTCCACGTAGTGGTGCGGTCACAAAACAGGACATACCTGCATTTCTCTCTAGACCCACATGTGCATCTGGTGCCATCGTGCATCTCTCCAGGTTTGCAGCGGCCGTCTGGTACAAAAGGCTCATCTGTGGGAAAACACCATTTTTTTAGTACAAACTTTATCACTTCATTTTAAAACACATTAACAAAAAAGTTAAAGAGGTGAAAACCAGAAGTGTCAAAGTAACAAAGTAAAAATACTACCAGTTACTTTACTTTTTTACAAAATGTTGGCTTATTTATACTTTAGTTGAGTAATAATTTTTTTGCCTACTTCTACTACAAAACAATATAAATCATGCTATCTGGTTACGGTAAACTTGACTGTGGTTGGATGAGACATAAACACGTATCATTCTGACGCCCTGTAATGGCCTTTTTTCCTTGCATTACTTTTACACCTCAAGTATTAATTTTACTTGAGTAATAAGGTTGAGCTGATACTTTTACCTCTACAGAAGTCTTTTTTTCCCCTTTTCTATACAATTACTTGAGTAAAGAATGAGACTACTTTTGACAGCACTGGTGGAAATTACCAATCTTGCAATGCAGGTCCTTGGAAATGCTCGGCTCCCAGAGAAGATTGTCCTGACATGAGTAATACTGAGGTCCTGATGGACGCATGCCACTCTCGGAGCAGCTCAGCGTGATGGCACTTCCTCTTTTATACTCTGATGTGTCTGGGTATATCTTCATCCCGTTCGGTACAGTGGGCCTGGAGCAAACCTTTTCTGAAACAAGGAAACATGGGTGAAAACCAAAGCACAACTTCATTATGATCTACGTTTCATGAATCTTTCTTTGGCTTACTGATGCACAACCCCTTAGGCGCTTCCCATGTTCCATCTGGCAGACAATAAAAAAACTGGAATCCTTCCAGTTCATAACCGGTAAAGCAGAAAAACTCCTCGTGATCTCCATAATCATATTGCCGTTTGTTGATCTGGAAACATGAGCTGGACGTGAGCAATGTACAGTCAATTCTGTTCAAAGTGAAACAGGTGAAAGAAATGGAGAACTTAAAAGAGGGTTACAATGCTGCAAGTGTTGCTCAAATATCACTTTATCACTGAAATTACAGATCAGAAGCTCCATCGAAACTCCATTGTTCAAAATGGAACAATTTTTGTCTACTTTTTCTTCCTTAACACTGAGCATGTTCCTTTCAAAAATTGTGAAAAAGTTTGTAAGAAATTGGTTGTGTACTTCAGTATAAAAGCCGTACTGTTGCCTTAAGGTGCGCGCAAAAATATTGGGCACATCCTAATGAACATCCCAAATGCTAAAAGTTACTGTTGAGCCTGATGCCAATAGAAAGATAACAAACAATAAGAGAAATATTAAATGAAAAAAATAAGACATAAAAAAATCCAAGAACTATCTGTTCATGTCTTACTTAAGCAAAGAAGCATAGACAAACTTTGGAAACTTCATCATTATTTCCACCTAAATTGTGTGCAGTTTTATATAATAGGTCTTTTATGCTAAAACTACCACAATTGATACCAAGAAAAACATTTAAAAAACAAGAATTCTACACAATTTTTGATTTTGGCGAAAAAGTGCAAGAACTATGTGGTCTATGTGATCCACATTCGACTGTATATTAAAATGTTTATTCGGGAACAGGGTGTAGGAAAAGCAGAATAAAAGTCATCCACATACCCTCAAGTGACTGTTGGGAGGTGGACGAGGTTTTGGACATCCAGAAGATCCAGGAGGCAACTGACTCTCACTGTTCCCCTCGATCACAAACTCATCATCACTAATGCACACGTTTTGTCTGGGATTTAATAGAAAGCATAAGAACATTAGCATTCACAGACAAACTTTGCTATTCAACAATGTTGCGTACTCCTGGAAAATAGAAATGGTACAGCCTTCCACTACTTTGTCGGGGCCTTCACATGGTTTGCCCCCTCTCTGTGGTGCAGGGTTGGTACAAGTACGAGAACGATGCTTCTTCATGGAGGCGTCACAAGTGGTCCATGGACTCCAGCAGCTCCAGTGTCCATCAACCGCCTCTGTGAGAAGGTTCAGCAACAAAGCATCACTTTAAAGTCGTGTTTGCATTCAAATTGTGCACCATGAGGAGAATTTCCTAAACCTGCTGTGTAATCGGGAGCTCGTTTCTCACAGTTTGATCCATAGGTTCCAGTCTGGCAAATACAAGTGCACTCTGTTCCAGAAAGAGCCGGTCGGGCGTTATTCGGACAGGGGGAACATTTGCAAGAGTCGAATTCACTCTGGTACTCCACCAGCGCCCTGCGAAGATGCCGTCTCTTGGTCACGGCACATGGGAAGCCGCGTGCCAAGTCCACTAAAGGCAAAAGCTAAGCAACATATTTAGAAATCCACATTAACGTGACAGGCATAACACTTACGTGCTAAATTGCTAAAGCTAATGTGGGTGCATTATGCTAACATGTCAGAGCAATTGTGCTAATTCGTTAGCATTGTGCTAAATTACAATTGCTAAATGCTAACGAATTGCTCTGATAAAGGTTTGATATCACAATGAGAACAAACGTTTTTTTTTGTACAAAACAGCACAAACACAATAAGGTTTGTTTGCTTGCTTTGTGCTAACACACCTTTATCAGAGCAATTGTGCTAGTTCGTGCTAGAACTTAACAATTGTACTTGTATCAATTTATTTTAGCACAATGCTAATGAATTAGCATTTCAGTGCTAATTTAGTTTTCACAAATTGGATCCGCATCTAACCTTAAAATCAATCACGGCGGGATTGTCAATGGCAGATTTGATCCAGTCCATGTACGTGGTGCTGTTTGGCGATACACCCTTTTTTTCCCAGGCCAGGGAAGCGGCAAATTCCGTTCTTCCTCCTTGGACTGATGTGAAGCACTTCTCAGATGCTTTAACAATGGATCCTGCCACCACACAAGATGGACTGAATTTAATAAAACGATCTTCTGAAATTGGGTTTACTATCAAATTGGAAATTCGTAAAAGAGTGCGTTCGATACCTTCGTATTCACTTTTTAATGTGGTCGTCCCACAAGTTGAACTGTGTGAACTTGAACTATACAATATAAAGATGTCTATGCTGGAATCACGACTGATGCAATTTTTCATTTCCCCTTCGGTTAATCCTAGAAGTTGGACAAAATTAAAAACAGAATTGGGTACATAATTTATTTTTATGTTTATGTGAGCAGTGGTGTTTTCTTACCGTAGGTTTTCAATTCTTCTCGACTATATTGGAAAATAAGGTCATACTTTCCTCCTAACGTCCCTGAACCTGAATAATGAGTCCCAAACAACTGAAAAATCTGTCTATAAAGAGCATAATTATATTCTAATGGCAAAGCGTTCAGATACTGAAGGAACTGGTCAGACAAATAGAGGTCAGAGGATTTCAGCTTGAAAGTCGATGTTGCGACAACCTGGTGCACTTTGTAAAATTCAGAGTCCTGCGTAAAAAAAAAATCAGAATGAGAAATTATAACATCGCTAAAGTCAAAGAACGTTAGCGTGTTTTTGCCTTCTGTTGAGATGCTTTGACTGCTTCTTTGATCGATTGCTGTTTGACACCTTTTTCGCTGGCCAAGTCGATCCGTTCAGCCTTGACTTCCTGCTTTGTAATGTCCTCCAGATGTTCTACCTGAATATTTAATGAAATAGTCCAATAATTTAATATAAAACATAAGCCTGCTTATACAAATAAAATAAAAAAATTAAATAATTAATAGGTAATAATTTGTTTGGGAAGACACCTTGATTTCATAGCTCTCGACATTGGCAGGAATTCTGTAATACTGGTTTTTCTTTCTTTGTATTTTACATTCGCTTCCCAGAAAGGAGCTGTCCAGGACAGAACCTCTCATCTGCTCAGCGGAAGCGTCAAATCTGAAACAACAACAAAAAAAGTGTTTTACGGAAACACAATCTGAGTCAACGTGACAATGTGCCATCTTGAAATCTATCCTGTGGCTCAATCTACAGAGGCGATGTTCACAACACAAAAGCCACTTGAAATAAAACCGTCTGCTGTGCATAAATAAAATAAAGTGCTCACCCGAAACCAATCAGATCTGCTCCAGGAATGAAAGGATAATTCCGTTCATTCGGGCAAACACTTTTGGTTTTTCTACAGTCTCTTTCATCAGAGTTGTCCCCACAGTCGTTCTGCTTGTTGCATGTCAAGAGTCGATTTATGCATCTTCCTTTGATCGTAAAAACAACTTGTGTTAATACAATACATTTTCAGCACTCAAATCCACTCAATTTTCTGAAACCATTTTTTTCCGGGTCATGGGGAGCTGGAGCCGATGGCAGAATCTCTGGGCCTATGGTTTGGATACACCCTGGATTAGTGGCTGACCAATCACAAGTATTATTGTCAAAACGCCATCGCCATCAGCAGGGGGATGAAAGTACTGGATGCTATTTATAATCATAAATCATGCGAACAAGAAATTAGAGGTTGCATTTTTTAGCACATTTGAATTTGACTGAGACTGAATTTTAGTTCAATTTTAATCTTTTTTTGTTCTGCCATTTTGAAACAATAAGGTGCTAATTGTCACTTCTATATTAGGAAATAACACGTTAAAAAGTTTCTTGTTTTCACATTTCTTGGTGTTTTTGAGCCTAAATTTAGTACGAGTCTCAGCTACTATTTTCCAAACTCCATGTTTGTGAATCGTGGAACAAATCTGGAGACCCACAAGCAGGTTATAAAACATTTTTCCAGAAGCACATCAAACATTTTCTAAACACATAATAGTGTAGTGTATGACCTTATATTGCATGCTTGCTTGAATTCTCTCTAATTACCAGAGTCGCAAGTGAATTTGTCTTTACAGTCGACAGGCTCAATCCCACAATCCTTAGAGGGATGACAGGGTCGTTCTTCTTTAAGAGACTGACTGCAATCCACACCTCCAAACTGAGCCGGCCTCAACACAGACCTGGTCCTAAACTAATCCACACAAAGTCAAATAAGAGTGGACACTTACCTCAATTCTGACCAAAGACCTGGACACTTACATGTTTTCTGGCACAAGGTGAACACTCGGACCACGATCCAAACTCCGTCAGTTGGCAGTTTATCGGACAAGCCTCGGCACTGCATTCTCGTCTCTCATTGGTCTGACACAGCCGCACGCAATTGTTTTTAACCCAGTGCTCATCGTAGCTCACAGCCCTGCGTGCAAAAAAACGTCAAAAAGAATTACAGAAAAAAAATCAGATGTTTACCTTGAACGTTCCTGAGAGCCAGAGCCACAGGATTTGGTGCAGGAAGACCATGAGCTCCACGGGTAGTGGTCACAGAAACATCCCAGGGTTTGATGGATGGATGGCAAGATCCAGAAGAGGACGAGGGGAATGGAGGTGAGATCCATAGAGGAGATGAACAGTCTGGACTTCAGAGCATCAGGTCAGGTAGAAGACACCAGGTTAGAGCGATATCGCATTGACTGCACGTAGGGTCAAACCATGCGTCATTTTAATAGCATGGACGACACCTTCACACAAATAAATCCACTTTATGGTATAAAACAGATCCGCTTTTACATTATCACTCGTCTACAGAATCGGAGCGTGAGTGATACTTACACAGCAGAAGTTCAAACGCTCTCACGCCTGTTTGTGCTGAAAATGTGCTGTAGTTCTCGTTTGGCTTGCTCCGCTCATCCTCTTTCACAATTCCTCCATCCCCCTTCCCGAAAATCCCGGCAGCTGGAAATCTTCACTTTGACACATGGCCCTGCCTCCGATCCCAGGAATGAATCAGCTTGTAGATAACATTTAACCCATCTTCATCTAAACAACAGACCACTATTATAATATATCTTATTAAATTGGTTATATATTATAAATTACAATCAGAGGTGTAAAGAGTACCTGAAAGTTGTACAGTACTTAAGTAAAAGTGCAAATACCTTACTGTAAAAATTACTCCTATACAAGTCACCAATTCCAAAGATTCTAGAGTATAAGTCGCAAAGTAACCAATTTTATAAAGAACTTAAGTATTTTACCCATAATGAATTTATGCTTAAAAACAACAAGAAACTCTTTGTTTATGAGGCTTTATTTCCTGATATAGAAATTACATTTAACACCTCAAAATGGCAGAAGAAAATAGATAAATAAGAACAAAATGTCAGTCTCAGTTAAATTTAAGTGTGCAAAAAAGTGCAACCAAATTTGCGTGATTTAGCTGATAAATAGCATCCAGTACCTTCAGCATCCTGCAGATGACGATATCACCTCGTCAGCCCAAGATTTGTTGCGCACAATCACAATGTAACAAGTAATGGTGTGCATTCAAATATAGTGGAGTAAAGAGTACAGATACTCAATCAAAAATGTAGTCAAGTAGAGAGCAAAAATTGCTTATATTTTAATACTCAGTACGAGAGCAAAGTAGCTAAATAAACTTCTATCAATTTCCATTGCATCATTTACATTTACAAGTATTTTAGATCACTGATTATGTTTTAATGATGGTTATCAATTTGAAGGCCACCAACATTGCTGTGGTCCACCAGTAAAGACGCAACAAAATTACAGTGGAAAAAAGGTTTTATAAAATTAGGGATAGTACATGACCTGTAAATCTGTGTATGATCTACAGACACGTGACACAGAGCTACTAAATCATGCTACTAAAATTGAAACACTTTTGTACATACCAATAAAAAAATAAAATAAAATCAATTGCAATTATTGTTTGCATTTTGTCTTTGAAATGAATATATGCTTCTTCGATTTTTCACATGTGGAAGACTAAATGAAATCAATCGCAGTGAATTAATTGGTCCGAAAGAAAAAAAAAACCAAGCAGATGAAGAACAATTTTTGACATGCTCTTTGTTCTTAAGACATTAATGAAGAGATACCAGAGAAAGTCATTATCACACACACACACACACACACACACACACACACACACACACACACACACACACACACACACACACACACACTTTAACCTAATCTTAGTTATTTGTAGCCACGATAACTTATTTCTAGCCACGGTTTTAAAATCTTGAACAGACCTTCAAAGTTGTGAGGCCCAACCAAAGGTCCCCACAAGTCACCATAGGCTCCCACTTTACCTTAAAAATATAGTATTTGAGGCTAAACAGTGATATAATGTCAGTACACACACACACACACACACACACACACACACACACAAAAGTGATGATTATAACAGAGCAAGTAAATTCTGTTTCCGTGACTTGAATTAATGCATCGTTTTAATGTATGACCAGACTACAGTGATGAAACAGAATCATTAGAAACAAGAATGAGAAGCTGAACGTGAGACTTGGACATGTTTGAGGTTTAAGCAGACACGAGGCAGCAGAGCCTGGAGAATCGCCTCTTCTTCTGCCTCACCGGTGGATACGGAGTCAGATTTAACAGGCTGCTATCGTCTACACACATCAACCAAGAATATTAGTGATAAAGAACATGAGAAACTAAAAGATAAATGCGTGAAAGTCACCTTGATTTTTTAGAGGCAGAGGCAATGTCTCCCTGAGTTTGCTTAGAAGGTTTCTCATTTCTCGCATGTCACTGGAAGACATGGACACACAGAAAATTAGTGATTTGGTTTTCTGGAGATTTCTGCATGAAACATCAGACATGTGTTTGCTTGTAAGGAAATAAATCTTGACTCAATAGCATCATCTAACAAGCCCAGAATTAAATTTACACTAATTAAAGATGGACCGAAAATGGAGGAAAACAGTCTTGGTTTTGTTTAATACTCATGAAATAATAAGAATTGTGCTACATGATGATTGAGGACTTGTTTTATATTATTATATATTATTATATACATGTTATATATTATTCAATATATAACATGTATATAACTATATATTTAATACATACATCTATAAATTGTATTTTTTTTTATATATTTGCATTAAAATATTAGCAGAATAATTCTTAGTACCTACCTACCTATCCACCCACCCACACGTAAACATTTATTTATATAGCCACATTGAAAATCATACCCCATATAATAAGGTTTTGTGAATGGTTTATTATTTCAAGTTATCTGGTGTTTATAATGGTAATCAATTATTAATAGCAAATTAAATATATAAACAGTAAACAGAGTGAGTTTGTCAATGTAACTGTGTGCCTTACAGTTCGGCAAATTGGTGTGTGTGTGTGTGTGTGTATGTGTGTGTGTAATTCATAACAAGATTGTCTTAAATTGTCAAACAAATTGTACAATTTATATTAAGATTATTTTTCCTCAGTTGTCTATTCCACATAGTGTTCCTCCTACCTTTCTATGTTCTCAATGTCTGAGCACAAAACCCAAGAGTCTTGAGGGAAATCTACAGGAGAAGATGATCGATCTTCCAGCATCGGAACGTCTGAACTTTCATCCACCTTGAAGTCCATGTTAGGGTCGGCACACAACTCATTTCCTGAGATGGAACAAATAAACACGTGTTGAGGACAAAAGAACAATTTCAAATGGTCCATTTATGTTTTTTTTTTAAGTGCTGCCTGGCACATTTAATCTAACTATGCCGTACAGTGGTAACTCTCTTTACAAAATTAATCCGTGCAAACAGCAGTTTCATTTAGTACATTTTGTGAAATGGGCCGCACTATGTAAATCTGACAATCCGTTCAGAGCATTTTTATATTCTGACAAAATGCTTTTTATGTTACGATAAAATACTATAAAAAACTTTTTTTTTCACGCATGTTTTCAAAAGGCTGCATTGTCTTTCTCTGTCACTTGGTGTCGCAGTTTCACAATAAACACGAGAGCCGCTCACACATATGTAGTACCAAAAACTGGCAAAAATCTGTACACACAGCTTAGAGAGAAGTCTGTAACAATACTTAAAAAATTTAAAACAAGCAAAACCAGAGCACGCAACCTCTCGCCGCTCTAAGTGAGCACTCCTTACCGTCAACAAAATTGACGTTAGCTTGTTCTGCGTGACGCGTCAGAGATTCCGGTTCTGGAAGTAATATGTCTATAACCGCGTTACTTCTGTAAAAGTGTTTTTTGATTGTTTATTGACTTTCTTGAACAATAAGGAAAAACTGTTTTACACGTCTGGATCTTGTATGTTTCACTCAAAAAATCTAACCCTAACCCATGCATATTAGTGGTAAGAAAAAAAACTCACTTAATATTCTTGTCGCTACAACATTTGGCCTATCATTTATTGAAAACATTTTGTATATTCGAATTTTCGTATATTCAATATTTCCTCGACGTAAAAGGACATTTTCGTTAAAAGAGTCATTCGTAAGTGGAGGTACCACTGTATTAGCTTTGTGTACTTATGTCTGCGTTTGTAGAGAATTTGCTGTCCTCTGCTGGCTGTCACTGAGACAACACCTTTCATGTGAAGCTGCAGAACACCCAACAGACACATAGACTTGAGCATCTCTGTAATGTACATCTCCAGACAGCACTGAAGCTGGATAAACAACCTGCATATTTCAGGGTGTATTTCACCATCCTCCGGCCTGAAACCAGACAAGAACAGAGAAGAGGAGCACAAGTCACGTCAATGAGATCCAAGCACACGTCACTTATGAGAAAATGGACTCAATCTTAAACCCCGCACGACAATTGGGACACAATGAGTGACTCATCATCAGGCACAAACAATGAGGAGGAAGTGTATAAACAGACTCTTACCCAGAGATTGCATTCAGGCTCTGATACGCAGCCTCGGCTATGGTGCATCCTTTGACCCGGGTCTTGTGCATCTGCGTCCTCAAAGAAGGACAATCAATGGTGTTCTCGCCGATGGAGATGACCTGCTCACGATGCAAGGCCACAAGAGTGTTGAACTCCTGAACGGTCTGAAAATTGAAGCCAGTCTATTTTTAGAAAGTGAACCTGTGCATCAGAGCCAAGGTAGACATGCTTGAAATCTATGGACTATAATACAATACCATCATAATTTTGGAAAAACAACAGTCATAAAGCAACCACCGCAATTGTCATATCAGTGCTTATAACGGGTTTCTTCTTATCGTGGATGTTTGTGAACATCGCTGATGCTCCACAGAACGTTTTGCATCCAAAACTAGAATTCATTTTCTAGTTACATTTTAAATTGATCAAGTTGATGAAACACACTAAAACACTCGATGCAAATCTCAGCAAATTATAGCGTGTTAAAATGTATTCCAAATGATTCCGAGAATTAGCCTAATTTGTCCATTCGTGTCGGTAATGTGCGATGAGTATACCGATTAAACGCATTGAAGCCGGTAAAACAATCACAATAGCACAAGAATTCAGCTTTGCGACATTTTAGATGAAAAAGAGGCAAACTAGCGGACACCGGTGTCCTTCAGCAGACTGACCGTTCTACAGTCATCCATCGCCCGCTGGGCTCTCCGCGTGCTCTCGGTGCTCTCTCGCCGCTCCGGATCTCTCGTCGAGGACCTGCCGATTTGAAAGATGTTCGCTGCGGACCTGGGGCGGTTCTTTCGCCCGTACGGTGCAGAACACATGCATACGCATCTACGGACGAAACCACAGCACGGAGAAATCGGCCGTTTCTGTGGGACTGTCCTCGCTCGGGTCGCCGTCGGTCAGAGCGAAGAGACGGAACGTCCTCGGCGCCTCGTCTGCGTCTCCCGCGCGAACACACGAGTCACCTTCAGCCCTTCAGAGGGTCGAGCGCCGCTGGAGCGCCACCGATTCATCCGACAAGAGACGACAAATGACGAAGTTCACGGCGCTTTATTTCGAACTGGCTTTTCACATAATCAGTCTCTCCAACACCAGACCTGAAAATACGGATATTGAGAATCTTAATCCACTGCCTCCGATGAGCGGTTTATAACACCATTATACTGATTAATATGTGTCTGAACTGCATTCCTGTTGGTTAATATGAGAAAAGTGCAATACAATGTGAATGCAATAACTAAATAAAAGCCACGGATTAAGCAAATTCTAAAGGTTTTGAGGTCAAACTAGTCCTTGTCAAATCAACTGAAACTAATCGATTTGAGATCGGAGATAAAACCTCTAACGAGATTAAAATTTTTTTGTCATTTCTTCATTTTCTGTGCATTTCTGTGAAGGTACTGGACACTCAACAGAAAAGAATGAAAAAAATATTGCTCCACTTGTTCAACTTGAAGCTACACAATAAAAGCGGGAAGGTGGGTGACTGACTGTGAAGCCCGTAAGATCTAACCCTGCAAATCTCAGAGAAGAAAGAAGTAGCAGAGGCTACAGAAGATGATAAACGCGAGCAGCCAGTGCAGAGAGTAGATGGAGATGATCACAAAGTTGACGTCCAGCCTCAGAGCTTGATGGGGAAACTGCCAGAGACTGCGGGGACCTCCACGTTGGTGAAAGCCTAAAATGGTAAGAACTAAGTATGTACTGTCGGTAATTCAACAACAACCAAATAAAAAGAGCCAAAATAACAAACCCCAAAAGATCTGAAAGCGCTTTGGACAGTTGGGCAGAGGTAATTTTGCATAGTTGGTCTTTTTGAAGACTTCATATCTTGACCAGTAGTCTCTAGGAAAGCTGGTCTTCGTAACTTCATTGAGGTCTGTAACAAACGGTTACCTGAGATTAGATGAAGTTTCTCCAGAAAATTCAGAAAAAAAACAGCGACACAGAATTGACAGAAAGATCCAGAGAACATTTCTGCTTAACATTTCGAGCATAAATAGTTTTGTGATGGTGCTCATGTTTTAATTTGCTCGCATGTCAAATTAATTTACCCAATTTAATCCATTCCAACCCTCAGAACACTCCTTTTCTGTGTTATTAAATAAGAAAAATACTACATATTAGACAGAATATATAAAGTCGTTTATCCAAATATTGGCGATAAGAGCTGGTTGAGAGAGAACGGTAGACGTGAAGACTGATGTAAACAAAAAATATATTAAAATAAAAAATCTTAAAATGATAAAAAATGTATATAATTAAAAACGTATATATTTTATAGGTGTATTGTATAGTTAAATATGCATCATTCTCTTTTTTGACATTATGGCTCAACTTCTTAAATTATATGGACACAAGAAAAAGTATAAAAGAACAGTAATATACTCCACATGAACACATTTGTAAAAATTTATATACATTTAGTGAAATTGTAGATTTTGTGGAGAACATGTTGGCGTCTCAAGCTCAATCATTCATTTTTTTAAACAAACTAAAAAAAAATTTGCGGAAACCTGGTTCATCAATGCACTTGTAGGTCAAGACACCACCAGAGCGTGTTCCTCTTACCTTCCTGGAACAGGACGTGGGAAATGAGGGTTCTGCAGAGGGGGCACGGGGTACGAGCGGGGCGATTTTTAGCCAGTGTTCTCAAGCAAGGCTCACAGAACACATGATTACAAGGATGGCACTTGTACGGGCTGTAAAACAGATCTAAACACACGGCACACGTGAAGCTTTCCCTCTCTTCATCACTGATGGTTGCGTCCCACTGCATCACCTAATACATGGAAAACAAATCACAAATTGATCAAATTAATATTAGGCTATGATCTCTGCGGAATGATGCCACTAAAATCACAAATGTTTAGACACTGGATTATAAAACAATCAATTTACTATTTTGAGTGTGCCTTAAAGTCTGAGAAATACAATGATTTTAAAGTTAGCTGTAAAACTTTCCACAGTTACAAAAAAGCCAAAGCCAAAGTAACAATTTTCAAAATAATTTCCAGAGCATGCAGTGAAAAAAGTTATCATGAAATACTAGCTGAGTGTTGTATTAACAATACTAGTAGTGTTGGAGCTGATTGATCATGACCAACATCTCACCGCATCCTTCGCCTCCTGTTCATGCTGAGTCCAACGCTCTTTTTTCCTCTGCTTTCTTCTCAGATTCTTCAGCCGATTTCTCTCCCTCTTGGAATGTGTTGTGCCAAAGAGAGAGACATGTCTTACTGGCTCCTCGATAACTTCAGGTCTGAGCTCCTCGGGATTCACAGAAGGTCCACTCTCAGAAGATCCTTGACATTCTTCAACGTTTTCCTGAAACTGTGGCCGATGTGGTGTGTTGGAAACATCTGAGCCTCTCTCAACAGTCCTGACAAATTGTGTTTGCTCACTCGACTCGAGGTCAGTTTGGTCTCCAGCAGAGGCGGCACAAGACCGGTCATGTGATGATGAAGGGGAAGACTGAGATTCTGAAGGAGTCGACTGTGCTTGTACATTCTGAAGTTCCATTTGTGAAGTTGGCCTCTGAAGGTTGAGCTCTAAATCAGGCTTCTTCCTTCTCCCACAATGTCCCAGAGTCCTGCCAGTCAATAGAACTGGAAGTTTTATGTCCAGCTCCACTCGACTTTTACTAAAATGAACAGATGTGTCGTGTCCACAAGTGCATTTGAAACTGTTGATAAAATTGAAGCCGCCCAGTCGAGCGCCACAATGGAGGCAATTTATTTTCCCCACTGTCCAGTGGACCTATGAAAAGAGCACAGCTATTCAGAACAGATCCTGGTGAGTTTCAGCAGCTCAAATAAAGAATATGAACATCATTCACGAGCACAATACCTGATTAACACTGGAACAAACCCAATCCGGCAATGATTCCACATTCAAGTGCCAAACGTAGCAGGCATCTGCAGCTTCTCTAGTTGCTTTTGCCTAGATGAATAGAAAAGTTTACTGGTTTATTATTCAAATTACCTAAACTACAGTGTGTTGACCGTTAGGAGTGAGGTTAAACTCAAGATTAACTAACCGTAAGAAGGTTTGAAGAGTCTATGAGACATCTGCGACATTTTCTGCAGCGAAGGTTTGTCGGTTCATCTTGTGCCTCTAACAGACCGCGTTCTTCACACTGAAGTTGGTAAATAAGATCATTTCTCAATCTTTCATTATATATTTTACATTATATGTTGCAGTTAAATTATGGAATTCAGGAATTCTATGAAGGCCTGCCATTTTGGGCAAAGTTTTAGTTACTTTACTAAATTACTTTGGAGTAAACAGTCATGTAAGTTTATATGTAATTAATTAGCTTGTTTGTTAATGCTAGGATGCACAAGTGGGGTTAAAAACCAACCCCAGTGCTTGTTTTTCCCATTATCTTCATATTAAATTTGTTCCACGATTCAGGTATTTATTAATTTATTTTTACTACTCTTTCATTAATATTAAGGAATTTTTGTATCACAACTCCACTCTTCCACAAGTAGCGTCAAAGACAAATTAAATTCAATGAGGAAAAAAAAAACACGGTGTTGTTCTAATATTTAACACAGGAACCTAGACCAGAAAGATAGTGAGTCAAGGATGAAGGACTGACAGATGTTAGTGGACCCAAGTTCACAATCCTGATCAGACTCTTGATTATATGCTGTCGTTCACTAACTTGAGCACACTTTTTAATCTTTACATGAAAACAATAAAGATAACATGTACCGTCAATGTGTGTTTTGATGTACCCCCCCCCCTCACCTTTTTTGTGGAAAGGCCCTTATACAGTTTGCAACTGCCTAAGATTAAATAATAGATAAAAATACAAATGGCGTCTTGTCACAAACATGTTTTAAGAGGACTACCTGGAAAATAAAAATATTAGAATCTTTGGAATTAAAAGGTTTTTGTTTGGTAAGCTGTGCATCCTAGAGTTAAACAGTTCTATGCGCATTAAAATGTTGGTATTCTTTAACTTTTGGTAATGTTTACGGGGAAAATATTTCGCATACGCAAAAACATATATATTCCGTTACCATGGAAGAAGTTGCCATTTATTTTGCGATGTTTTTATCCAATATCCAAACTTAGCAGCGAGATCGGCTACACGGCTAAAAACAAAACAGGTTTAGCGGCGCGTGGGGTTGATTTCACTACGGTGTCTGCAAACAGACAAAAGTCCCAACGAGCAAAATAAATCAATACACAATTTTTCAAATAAAACGCACAGTGATCAAATTACGCCAAACATAATCGATTCACTTCGTAAAAGAAAGGTATGTTTTGAAAATTATTAATTAACGAATTCTAAACCTTTCTCCAATTTGAGAAGGACTTTTACGTCTCCGTTTTTGACAACAGCGCGTGGTCGCGGCAGGTGGCAGCAGCAGCATAAACAAAGTGTGGCACGCCGTCCAGATGTGCATATAAAAAAGGGGTGGTAAAATATTATATTTTATAGTATCATATTGTCACGAAACACGCATAATTTATAGCAGGTTTGTGAAATACAGTTACTTGTTTTTTTATTTGAAATTTATTGCAAATATGGACATTGATGGAAAAAAAAAGTAGAGGAACTTCAACACAGATCCCACCCGACACACCTGCGTAGGTAACTGACGTCTGGCCCGGCTGATATAAATACTCCGCCGCATCACCAGTCTCCAGTAGGCACTGTTCATGGCTGGCATCGGTCTCAGGTGCACAAGCTCCCCGGAATGGACTAGTGTTGGCACCCGAGTCCGCTTGCGTTTTGACCCGCATACCGCGACATGGAGGAAACCAACGAGACGTCGTTTTTCCAGAACGGCACCTATTCGGACCACCAGTTGGCCAACGTGACTTCGCCGGTGAAGGTTGCGTTGAGTTACCAGATCTCCACGTCTTTCCTGATCGGCGCGCTCATCCTGTGTTCGGTGTTCGGAAACGCGTGCGTGGTGGCGGCTATAGCGCTGGAAAGATCCCTGCAGAATGTGGCAAACTACCTGATCGGGTCTCTGGCCGTGACGGACCTCATGGTGTCGGTCCTCGTGTTGCCCATGGCAGCTCTTTACCAAGTTTTAGACAAGTGGACACTCGGACAGGTCACTTGCGACATGTTTATTTCTTTGGACATTTTATGCTGCACGTCGTCCATCCTGCACCTGTGCGCAATTGCCCTGGACAGATACTGGGCGATCACCAACCCGATCGAATACATGAAGAAGCGGACACTGAAGCGCGCGGCTCTTCTCATCACGGTCACCTGGCTGGTCGGCTTTTCCATATCGATCCCACCCATGCTGATCATGAAATCCCAGCCCAAAAGTAAAGCCGAGGACATGGCCAATCCCGAGGCTTGCATGATCAGCCACGACCCGTGGTACACCATCTACTCCACTTTTTGCGCCTTTTACATCCCCTTGATCCTCATGCTGGTCTTGTACGGGCGCATCTTCAAAGCGGCAAGATTTCGCATCCGCAAAACAGTCCGGAAGACGGAGAAGAAACGTGTCAAGTGTTTGACGGTGTCACCTGCCGTTTTTAAAAGACCGAACGGGGATTTTGGAAAAAACTGGAAGAGCGCGGTCGAGCCCGTCGCGTGCGTAAACGGCGCGGTGAAGCACGCGGAGGACGGGGAGTCTTTGGAGATCATCGAGGTTCACAGCAAATCCAAAAACAACATGCCTTTGCCCAACACGCCGAACTCGGTGCCTTTGTTCGAAAACAAACACGAAAAAAACACCGAGGCGAAGAGAAAGCTCGCCCTGGCACGCGAGCGCAAGACCGTTAAAACGCTGGGCATCATAATGGGCACTTTCATCCTGTGTTGGCTGCCGTTCTTCATCAAAGCGCTGGTGATGCCTTTTTGTCCATCTTGTGATATGCCTCTTTGGCTCATAGACGTAATAAACTGGCTTGGCTATTCAAACTCGCTGCTGAATCCCATCATTTACGCGTACTTCAACAAGGACTTCCAGAGCGCGTTCAAGAAAATTATTAAATGCCATTTTTGCAGACCGTGAAAATGCGCATTTTTTTTACCTGTCACCCATCAGTGTCGATCCATTGCAGTATTGGCCGAGAGAATAATAGTGTTCCGCTTTGTTTCAACAGCACTGAAAACTTTCTTGTTAAACGTGGGAAAAATTATTCCGATGGATTATTTTCTTTCCATGTGTTTTTGCCAAACAAGTACAGTCAAATCAAATGACATAACGCACTTAACAATGTGCTGAAAACGATTTTTAATGTTGATGTAAAACAAATAGTAATAAACGATGATAAACTATTATCATTTCGTGTGTTCTGGTTTATTTGAGATGAGATTAAAATAAAAGTCTTGCAGCAGAAAAATTCAGGGTTGTCCGTGCGATAGAATAAATAAGGGGCGGGAAGCCTGTTGCAGAATTAAATAGCAGGAAAACTAAAAACACAGATTAGCAAGGACAGTGTTTTACACATCTTCTCATGTAATGCTAATAGTTCCATGAGAAAAAGAAATTAAGACAAAAACTAATACTGGAAATATCTTTTTTATGTATCTTTTTATTTTTTTTTTTAATCAAATGTTAAAACAAAATTCTAAAACTGAAAATATGTTTATATGAAGAAACTATTGCTTAGCACCTGAAACATCTGAGAAGGCCAAACAATTTACTGCTGGAGCTTTTATTTGTTCAATAATAAAATAAGTTTCTTCAAGCTTCAATCCATCATATAGCTACAAAAATGCAAAATAGTTCCTTATAACACATAACATAAAACCATTTTAAAATATGAATACGTTTAATAATATTAATAATTATTAAATTAAAATAAAAAACTTTTCAAGCTTCAACTCCACAAAAACAGCTCTATTTATGTATTTAAAAAAAAAAAACAAAAAAACAATTGGTCCACTGCTGTCTAAAAAGTTGCTGCAGAAAGCTGCAGTTCAGAAGTGTTTGAATCACTGAAAGGCACTCAACAGAGCAGAGACAGAGATGCTGGTCACCATAGTGACACTCAGATGTTTCAAACTCTGGGTCTGGGGCAATTATCTGATCAAAGGCCTAGGACAATGCACAGGCCCACGTGGACACCCACAGCTGGCACGGTTTAACAACCCCAGGATGCACAGATATTTATCACCAATGACAACTCTCAGAACCCTGAAGACAAACCACTGTCAACAACAATCGTCCCTGACACCCATAATTCTCTGTAGTTTGGGTGTTTCAGCTGTGTGCTAAATATTGAATTTCTGCTGTTCTTCAGAAAACAGACACAGTATTGGGATTCGTGCCAAAACCCATTTTTAAGAGATTGGCATTGTTAGATATTTAAATCTTTATTTAATTCAGTTGTAAAACAGGTTCTGTAAATCAGCGCAATGTTGAGATCACAGTGGGACTTTGTTTTCACAAAAAAAGTGAAGATAGAAGTGAAAAATCCCAAATTCAAACTGTTCACCAGAATTCCTGGACAAACTTATCCAATAAACATAACACAACAGCCAAAATGTGACACCTTTAAACAAGCCCAAACCTTTGGACTTCATGGAAGGATGGATTAAAAAATTGCTAAATTAATGTTTGAAGTCAGTCTATTTATAAAGAGCTTTTCACAGACGTAGACAACAACTATTTTGAGCAACTGCTATGCCATGGCCAGGTACAGTGAGCAAGCAGAAATGTGACAAAGACTAGGAAAACAAAAACTGAAAAATAATCCTGAAGAGAACGTGGAGGCTGAATTAATAAATAATAAATAGAAAGATTCTATCAGCATCAAAGTTCACAACCAATTTAATTGGAATTGTTTTTGATCATTCGGATTGTAAGGCGGAATCTAGATTTGTGTGATTCTATAAATTCTAAACATGGCCCATAGAAAAAAAGAGCATGAGTATGTCAAAATGGCCACTAGGGACCATACTGAAATTGCTGGGGTGTCATGTGGTGGTCAGTAGTGGGATTTGAACCTGTAACCTCTTGAACGCAAGTCCATGTCAATATTGAATGATGGTGGTAAACAAACTGATCCTTTTCTTTAGAGTTCACACATGTTGCGAAGAATAAAGAGCTGTTACTTGCAGAAAAAGAGTAATGAATTTTTCAAAACTACTACTGCTCTTGCAAATCGATGAAGAGCAAGTGTAAAGATGGATTAGAGATCGATTGGCTACAGATTAATCACTATTTCAACTAAAAAACATCAATGGCACTGGCACAAGGATTATTCAAAGAAGAAAAAACATCTAACCTTAAACTCCACTGATCAACTGTGGGGTCCACAACCTTCTTCAAAATAAACAATGACCGTTGGCGATTCCCCAAAAGTCCATGTCGGGATTTGGGAATGTCGGTTGAACTTGCCCGACAGATCTAAAATGGAAGAACATTCTGTGATTCTCGAGAGCGGCCTGAGTGTGTGACAATAAAAGCGGCAGGTGTGCGATGTCAAACGTCACTTACACCAACATATAACGCCGATGTTTCCAAAACACTTCTTTAAGAATCACACCGAAGAAAGGCTAAGCAAATCAAATCATGTCCCTGCGATGGCTTCTGCCCGTTTTAATGAGACAGACCGTCGAGGGGAAACAGGAAATGAAGCCAAGGTGAAGTGGGTTCTGTGTGAGGCACTAGAATAAAATCTCAGCTTTCTTGTAAGATAAGTCGTTTGGTGTCTGCAGGCTAAACCACAGGTTTCACATCGTCGGTGCAGATTAGAATTTTGTCTTTTCACTGTCAAGTACTAGGAAACTCTCCAATCCACTTCAAATCAACGGAAAAACAGGTACATGTTAAAAACACAGTGACCTTCACACACGTGACGCGAAACACCAGAAAAATGAGTTACTTCAGGATTCTGATATATTAGAAATAGTTATTAAAAGTTGGACAAATGAGCAATTTTTTCGAAAAAATAAGACCAAGGTTTAAGATGAAAGCGTGCGTTTATAAAGCAAAACAAAACATTTTTCATTCATATTACGGTACTTTTTATTTATTCATTTTTTTCCACAAGTACTGTGTTTTAATTATTGAATTAATTTATTTTATCAATTGATTCATTTATTAATCTATCTATAAAGACAGACAGACAGACAGGACAGATGGAAACGCGACAAACACTTGATGAACATCTCTCCAAAATATGCAAGAGAAATTTAGCAGATTGACCCTCTATTGTTTCTTAACATTGAAATATTTAACATTGCAAATATTTTTATCTTATGATGCATGTCATTTGCATACCAAGCACATTCCCAAACCGTCTTTAAACTGTTTACAGTGTGATTCATCCACTCACTCTACTAAACACACATCTGAGACGTTGGAAAACAGAAATTTGCGGTTTCTTGACCGTGATTCCATGATAAACATGGGGAATTCACTCAATTTTCATCATTTACAGTCCATAAAATGAGACATGTTCATGGACAAGAGAAGCGCAAAAAATAGATCAGCTGTAAATTAGTTTGTGCTCGAAATTTAACAAATGCATCTGTGGAAAATAATTAGAACAATGTGTGCAACTATTTACAGGAATCTACTTCCTAGATTTGACCAATCAGAGAGCAGAATGCTCAAACAAGACCACCCTGGAGTGGCTGACACCGGATGGTCCTGAAGGCTGCAGAAGTCCGATCTGCGAGTACATCTCTGTGTCCCAGCAAGCCCCGTGTGGTGGCCGCGGAATGAGCCGGGAGCTGGAGAAGATCGGTGAAGGCAGATGGTTCACTGGAGACAGTGTGATGTGAGGAGGAAGAGGAGCAGATGGCGGTTCAGCTACGAGATGTGGAGATACCACCGGCAGATCATAGCGAGCCATGTGGTAGAACCCAAAGTATTCCAGAGCATTCCCAGCCTGAGCGACCCGGAGCCTGTGGCGCAGTGACAACACCCAGTAGACCAACCCCAAGATCAAGACCCCAGCTAGGACCATCAGCAGCACGACAAAAGGTTCTGCATCCCAGCACTGCGTGGTGGGAAGAATAAATTGGTTTCCTGAGATCGACATCAGGCCTAACATTCAGCACTGAGGATTCAGGATTAGTCAGCATATCTCAGAGGACGGAGAAGGTTCCTCTGGGGAGCCAAACGCAGCTTTTCATTGTCCATCAGCAGTTCCGGAAACCTGGAAATGATGGGAAAGAACATTGAGAGTAAATCAACCTTCGTCGGCGGGTTGGAACGGCAAACCCACGGCGATCCGTCTGCTGAGCAAGACTTCCTGTGGAGACGTCAGGTCTGATATAGAAACTAATCAAAGGTTTCAGAGCCTATTAGTAAGAGCTTTACACGGTTACTAGGTGCTGGAGGGCTTCGCTTGAACAAAACAGGCGGCATTCTGCAATCACTCACCGCATGGAAGCAGTCAACACAGACATTCTGGAAGTCATAAATTCCGTATTGAGAGAACAAATACTTACCGTATTTATTACCGGACTGTCATGCGCACAAAAAAAGCTCAAAAATTGTGGGTGCGCCTTTTATCCCGGAAATAATGTATTTCTGAATGAATATCGGACTGTAAGACACACTAAAAATTGTTGGTGCGTCTTATAATCCGGAAATAAAGCTTGTTTGGGAAAAATTTGGAAAATTGATTTTTACGAATGATGCGCCATAAAGTTCGAAAAACACGATACTCAACTCCTTTTAAAAATCTCAATAATCCATTGATGTGAAAGGCTATAAAACCTGAAAAAGTGTTCACAGAGGAAAGTTTCAGCTCTTGAAATGGAACGTCACAAGGAAGGAAATTCACACAGAGCGCAGGAAACCGTTGCGAGCGTCTAGGCTGCGGATTGGCCGCATTCGGTATCTCTATGGTTACAGGAAACGGACAAAGGATGTTAGTCTTGCCGAAGGATCGCAAAGGAATTTTGCTGGGAGGAAATAAAAGTGACTTATTAGAGAACGCAGGCAGGGCTCCATTCAGTAACGCCACGACACAAATGAGCCAAACATTAATTGTAGAAGGACTAAATACCACGTCAGTGTGCCACAGATGAATCAGCCAGACGGAACAAAAGCAAAAGTTAGTTTGTTGTATTTCTGCCACATCAACGCTTCCCATCAACACAACAACAGAAAGAAAAAAATTACAGTGTTCTAATTATAATTCTGTTGTTATAATTCATGTTATAATGTTATAATTCTGTTGAGAATTAGAAGCAAATTTGTATAAGCACTAACAGAACCTTTCAAAGGGTTTTGGGTCGGTTCAGGCGTTTTAAACCGTGTGTGCATTAGGACTCACTATGATCCGATGTGGTGCGGCCACCTGCAGCTCTCCTCCGAGATTAAAGCCGCTCACAAGCCTCTTGTTTCTCCCAGAGGAGGAAAAATGCAACTGTTCACTCCGGGGTCACTGGGTTCCGAAGTTCTGCTGGACACCTGGAACCACAGAGAAAAACATTACAGCAGATCCAATGTTAGAAAATGGAACAGATTATTTATACCATTATCATTCCTTATCTCATTAATAAACACCCTCAAACCACTTCTGTGTTTTGTATATATATTTTTTAAATATCACTTTCACTTATTTTGTAGACGGTTTTATTCATATTTGTAAAGGATTCAATGAACTATTTCACTATTTTTCTTAGTTTTAAGTGACTATGCATATTCAAAAGACATGCAAATTCTAGATCTATCTAGCATATTCTACTACATGTAGATCAATATATTGTATATATAATGCACACGTATTTTTTGTACAGAATATCTTAACATAGGCAACTATTTTTTTTATTTATTATTTTTTACTTTATGAAATTTTTCAAATTTTAATCATATTTTGTCATGTACAAAAATTGTGTGTATGAAACAAAAAAGAATTTCCCAAAGGGGATGAGTTAATTTCTGATTCTGATGACAATATATGCCTATTCAAGTCACGTTTACATACAATAAAATATTATTTACACGTGTTTGTATATAGAACATGAAAATATATGTAAATCACATGTACATAGTTCGATTTATTCATAATTATGTTTTTATTGTAATTATTCTAGCCGTTGAGCTGTTCACATTATTTATTCATTTGCCTTTTTCCCCCCATACAAAGCAATTTTACTTTTGGAAGACACGGCGAATGAGTTTTCAGACCACTGGAATCCAATCCCGCATGAAATGGTGAATCTTCTAGACTCTAGGCACGGCTTCATGACACACTCATCTTCAGCATGCGATTGGAGAAAAAGAGAAATGAGTCACAAAGTTTGTCAGACAAGGTGGATGTCACGAATTCTGCATCAGCCATGTAAAAGTGTCAAAAAAACCAGCGGTTGTGGTCAGGAGACTTGAGGTTTCACAACTCCCCTCATCCATTTTTAATAGCTCAACTGAGCAGAAGACATCACAAGAAAACGGCGGATCTTTCCAGTCAACATGCTGTTGTCAAAGTTGGAGTGCTGTGAAGCAGCACATGTCCTTGGGCAGATGGGAGTTATATGTCAGATCAACTTATTACACTGATATAGACAGGACAAGGTTAACCAGCGATCACTTCTGGACATGCAGAGCCGCCGGACACAGCTTGTTTACTTCCCCACCAATTCATTGCTGTAAAAGTTTGACCAAACCAGTGGTGTAAAGTACTTAAATAAAGTGACAAAGTCCATTTGCTCAAGTATTTTTGGCTACTTTGTACTTGTGCTGAATATCAAAAATATAAGAAACTTTTGCTCTCTACTTGACTGTTTTTGATTGAGTATCTGTACCCTTCACTCCACTACATTTGTATAATCGTTACATTGTGATTGTGCGCGGCAAGTCGGCATCGTTTTCTACCGCGGTTAATTTCTTGGCGGACAGAACAATATCGCCATCTGCAGGGTGCTGAAGGTACTGGGTGCTTTTTATGAGCTAAAGCACATGAGCGTGAATTACAGGCTTAATAAATACCAGGTGTTAAATTAGCGACATTTTCTTATTTGAGTTTGACCGAGACTGACTTTTGTTATTTTTTTGTCTATTTTGTTCTGCCATTTTGAAACATTGAGGTGTTGCATTTTATTTCTGTTTTAGACCATAAAACCCTTACAATATAAAGAACGTAAGTTCTTTTAAAATTTGACTTTTACTCGAGTCTTCCTGGAATTGGTGGCTTGTAATTTGTAATGGAGTAATTTTTACAGATTAAAAAATATTTAATTTAATTGATACATTTAATTTTTAATTCTTTACACCTTTGGAGAAAACTAAATTTCAATATGTGCAAATCTAAGTTTTATCATAATTTACACATTTGTACTTGTTGTTTTTGTACACGCAAAGTTTAGTCAAATTAAAAAATTATTAACTTATTCATAATGAAGTCGTTTTTTTAGTCTATCATCCCTGAGATGCCAACTGTCTTCTTTTATGTCTTGAGATGATAAAGACAAAGTGGCAGAACAGACGCTGAAGAGGAAAGCGCAATCGGAAATTTTTGGTGGTAATCAGCTCTCTTTGATAGGAAGATACCAGCATGTGGAGAATTCGTTCTGTCCACAGAGCGGCCCACTTCACAAAGCCCACGCAGTGAACCCGCTCAGTCACTCCACCGCACTGATTTGCCCTGGTGTTTAATGAAGACCCTCTGTCCAGAGAAAGTTGGTTCAATCGCCTCCACACCCGCTCATACATATTTATCTAATCAGGAACAAAAGCACTATCATTATCTCTTTTGTAAGTCAAATAGAAGTGGCGTTTGTGCATGTATGAGAGTGTGTGTGTGTGTGTGTGTGTGTGTTACGGATCTGAAAACTGACCTAGAGAACAAAAGTAAATCAGATTGACGTTCCTGGAAAATCATTATGAATTCATGTAATTGTTGAACATCAAAAACATATAAACCATATACACATATAGTATCATGTAAATTAAAAAAATTTGTTAAAAAAATGTATATATCGTATATAATTTTAATATCTTATTCTAATACTGTACAATCAAATTGTTAGAATACAATAAAAATCTTTGGTGGTGCAAATCTGTATAGTTGGAGCGCTCTTGCAGCACTAGTGTGGATTTCCTCAGGTGCTCCCGTTTCTTCTTCATTTAGGAGAACTGAATTCTGAGAGTCCAGATGAGTGGGAAAGTGTGTGACTGGCTGAGTGGCTGTGATTGGCTCCAGCTCCCTGTGACCCAGAAATGTACAATTGTTTCAGAACATGGAAGGATGCTGAAAAAATGTTTATTCAAAGGACAAAATTGAGCATGAACTGAGGTCAGCGTCACTCACACAGCTGGACGTGGAAAGGCCGATGACGCAGAAAGAACTACTTCAGAGTAAAAGACTCATTTGAACCAAAGCTCCAGACCACCATGGCAAATCCATGATAGAGGTTTCAAAGCTCATCAGGGATATTTAATAAGATCACTCATTAAACAGACATTAAATACTTAATAGGCGGCGATTGGCGTGTGCGCAAACGAAAGCAATTTACATATTCCGAACTTCTGGCACAAGGTCACACCATGAACCCGATGAAGGAACACAGAACCTTGGTCACGGAGCAAAAATTGATGGAACACATGAGGACACTTCAAGTTACTCAATTTGACGTGAAGAAAGAAAAAAACAATAGTAGGCTTTTAAAGCTTTAAATTTGACACAATATGCATATTTGACCTGGATAACCGCATCAATTACTCGCACTAAAAAGCTCAAACCAATTAGCACTTGCAGCACGGCGGATAAATGAGAATACAAATCAGTGAGTTTGGTTAATCAAAGTGACAGTTTGACATTTCGCCTGGCTTACACACACACACACACACACACACACACACACACACACACACAAACCACCTCGTTTCTGCGCAAACACACAATGACTAACAAGTGCAAAACAGAAAATGATTTCCCTGACTGGAGAAAGAGAGATCGCCGTTAAACAACAACGTATTTCTTCAATTCTAAAGGTCGAACAGTCAGCTGGAGTTTGTGAAGCTTCTCCGTGCGTTTTAAGAACCAATGTTTGACGTATTAATAGTAAATCTGAAATCCTTCACATTAGGAAAACGATGATTCCTCTTGATTGGCTCCTTATTATGCACCTCGTTCACAAGCTTGCTAATTGGCTGCTCATGTAAATGAATGACTAATGGAGTAACGGCTCATCACTGCGCTGCTTGAATTACTTTCAGGACAATTAGACCAGTTCAACTCACCTATTTACTGATCAGATATCACCTTTCTTAAGTCAAACCTCAATGTTAGTTTTACATTAAAACTGATACGGGGGATTCAAAGAAATCATGTTGTGACAATATAGTATCAGATCACCCAAACATACACAAAATCTGTTCGTGTTTACAATCAATAAATATGTATTTAAATAAGCTGAATTGCAACGAAGAGTTGACCAGTAAAATCCCAGTAGGATTCATTGTAAATAAGACTCATGCATCACTTGAAATGACTAAACTGGAAACTAAAGTGTCAAATAAAACCATATGTGGATTAATTTCAAAGTTATGTGCTGAATCAAATGCTGAATTTTTTGTATTAAATAAAGATAAACATCATTAAATAAAGAGTTTTGAGTTAGAAATAAAGTGGGGCCAAGACAAGAACTCAAAGCCAAAGTGACTGGTTAAAGTAAAATAAACATGAAGCAGTTGGAAAGATTTGGTCTTTGTTGTCCGCTGCAGGTATTTCAAGACAAATAGAGTGAAGGTGTGGCAGGGGCGTGGCTAAAAGGAAAGTAGCTACTTTTGTAGACAAACAGGTGCTGGTGTTCATTCAATCAGTAGGTAGAGCATGAGACTCTTCCTCAGGGTTGTGGGTTCGAGCTCTCTGTTTGGATTTCATTACACTTGTTACGCCCAAAAAGGGCTTCGTTGTTTTATTTGTAGGTGGTGACCAGGAAATCGGTGGGCGCACTTCCTGGCGAAAACTGGATGATGATATAAAAGGCCCATCACCACTGGAGAAGACAGCTTGGCTCTCGCAAATGCTTTTTTTGCTGTTAATCCGAGATCTTACTATCGAACGTTTATACTATATTTGGGGGTAATGTCACTCGGCCAAGTTCTCTTTTTGATTGTTGTTTTTGGACAGGGAATTATTTGCATCTTTGTTTTCCGGGTCGGAGTTTAGAGTATTTATTTGGGGGTTAATCACTGTTTAGTTGTTTTATTTATTTGTTTTTTTGATTTATTCATTTCTTTTTTTGTTTCAAATCTCAGGGAACTTGTTGCCTAGTGGTAGAAACCGGATTTATACTGGTTCATATCCCTGAATCCCACAAAAAAAGGCAAGTCTTACATTTCCAATAAATCCTAAAAAGTTTACACATTTACATCTTACATGTCCAATTCATTTATGTTTACATTTATGATACTGGTCACAGTACATTGATCACCAGGTAAATAAAAAAAAAATATTTTTAATGATTTCTCATTTTTAAAAAGGGACCTACACGATCAAACAGAATTATGCTGCTCAACTCCAGAGAATTTCATCACAAGCTGTACAAATACTGTTTGTTTGTCCTTGAGAGTCTCGAGTTTCTCAATTGCAACTTAACTCGCTTTGTTTTCCTGTGCAATGGCTGTTCAAAGAACAAATAGAAATTCATTGAAAAAGAGCGAGAAAGCGGCCAGGCAGACAAATTAATTGGCACCAGCAGGTTTCAATGAGGAAAGCAGCCAGAGCGAGCAGGACTTTACTCTTCTGTCGTCCTCACAGTGTGGTTCAGTGTAAAGATTGTGTAACTCTCTCGTGATATAAACTCCTCTTAGTGTTTACATGAGCCAATCGGACAATTTGTTAAATCCGCTGGGGCAAACATATGCACAGACCATGTAATTGTTCCTATCCCAAGAGGTTAGAACTATTTTTAAAGAACATTCAAGCCATTACCTCACACAGCTTGATTTGATGAGTCTGATCAATGTCTTGATAGTTAAAGCATCAACTGAGACAACTCAAAAGATCAAAATAAAGACTCGGCTGTTTTTCACTTTCGGGTCACAGCCTCGCTCCAGTTTCACACATTTTATGTCGCCTTTAGTTGTAAACAAGTTGTTGAGTCAAAACATTTTGGTTATGCAACTCTGAGCCTGAAGGCGAGCCACACACCCTGGATTGACGGCCAAGCAGTCACACAAGTACTTATTCACACCTATCAGTAATATTTCCAACCCTAATTCTCATCAACACACGTTCTTGGACTGTGGGGAATCCGCAAACCCAAAAGAAAATGCATGTTCTGATAGAGCATACTAACTCTACACAGTCAGGAAGTTACTTAAATGTATTTGTTCCTCCCTTTTACGGAAAAATAGGCTTGATCGTAGACGTGACAAACGTTACACCCAAGCCAAGAAATGTACAGGAATCAGTAGCAGGAATCACCATAATAGTCAGTGAGAGCTTGAAGAAGAATCTCAAAATACCGTATCAGGAGGACATGGTATAGTTAGGATCAAAGAGACAGTTACGGGAAGTTTGCGAGACTTTTGCTTACTTCAAGGTTGAAGAACTGCTCAAATATGATTTGAGCAACAAGCACACACTTATTATAATTAAATGTTTATAATATTATAATACAACCTATAATATTGAACATTTAAGGCATTTTAAAGCTCAATTTCTATAACTGCACTGTGCATATTTGTTTACAAAATATGTACACACAGTTTTGCACACACAAACCTGCAATATATTTTGGGGTAGACTTCTGGCCGCTGAATGCGATGTGTCAGTCTGGTGATGGACACTGTACCTCTTCAGTGAATATTGACTCATTCTCCTGCTCTTGTCTCTGGTGCACGTCATATCCACTCACAGACTCTCAGCATGATTTGGTCAGTGACTGTCAGGTACCTGGAAAACAGGAGAAATTACACTCCTTTCTGAGAAGGAAATAAGTTTAACTACTAAAAGAGGAATGTAAGAATTCCAAAAGTGTTTTTTTTTTAATTAAATAAAATTCATTTTTTGACATCATGACATTTTTTCAAGACTACTTCCTGGCTAAATTTACCAGCCGGAATGGCTTTCCAACTAGTTTATTCGTCATTCTAGCAGGAATCGTGCTCTCCGTTTTTCCACATTCAGTCCTAATAATTCCCGATGCATGACTCACCACTGTGTCGTCATCTGGAACAACATCCACGTAGATTACATGGATACAAACCCGAATCGCTGAGGTAATTTTTCCGTTCTGAAAGGAACAAAAGCCTTCAAAGCTTCATTTGCTTCTAATCGAACAGAAACCTCCATAAGGTTTCTCTTTGAAATGCGGTACTTTTATGTAATGTGCTGGCAACGTTCTTCAGCTATGGTGCTTTCTGAATTGCATTATGCTAGAAATTGCACTTTTTTTGCAAACGGACTCCTGAATTGTGTCGTGGCGAATAATATTGATTTTCACACCAATGCCAGTAGCTTTGCACTGTTATTGTCCCAATATGAGATGGCTGCAATCAAACGGAGTGAAGCATTGTCATTTTCGACAGCGGGGGAAGCTCTTACCTTGCCCCTCAGCTGATTGATGTCAACATGGAGAATGATAATGATTGCAAACTAAATAACTTCAGACCGGCTCAGGAAATTCAGACGATCCATTCGTGTTTTGTTGGTTTCGCTGTCTGAAACGATGCATGGTCGGTGCTAATTTTAGATACATATTTTAAAATATACTAGTGTCAACACGAAACCATCGCTATATCGCCATCTCATTAAAAAACTGCTAATTCAATGGAGGTTTTAATACACAATACTAACATCAAATTAAAATTGTATTACTCAAGGGCACAAGTACTGTATGATTTTTTTTTACAGTGCTATAAAATAAATAGTAAAAGAAACGTGAAATATGAATAAATAAAACAATTTAAAAAAGGAATTAAAAGAAACATCTCTTTATACACGGGGATAAATATACATTTATACACACCATATACTGTATATAATCAATAAATACACACCATCTATATAATGTAGTACTGCTTAATTATTTATAAAATGTATATATTTTTATTATGTTAATTTATTGGAAACACTGTGATACAATTTGCTTTTCAACAACATCCTCTTTGCCTGGGTATCGAACCCACAAAATTGTTGCAAACACTATTTCTAATGCTCCAGCTGCTGGATTGGATAAATTAAAAGCTGTTCAACTTAAAAAAAAATAATAATAATAAAAGTAATACAAAATTGTGACAGCTAAGAAGACATGCCTTCAAATTACGGTGCAGAAGTTTGAAGAACAAGGTCACAAAATGAATTTTCATTCAAGACATTCATGTGACTCTGAAATTGCGGTCACAAAGTTTCCAGCGCGTGTACGAGAACTTAATATACAAAACCAATGAACGAAGAAACTCTCTATCCTTTCACCTTTCAAAGAAAGCGCTCTTATGCAAGCGATGCTCTGCACTCACAGAGAATTTACTGGATTTAATTCTAAATTTAAAGATAATTACAGAATAGCTCTTGCATGACCAAAAGCCCATGTCGCACATGACATCACACAGTTCATCCAAGAAAGACCTTTTTTTTCTAGAAACATAGAATTAAATTTCTTGAAATATTCAACGGAGTCCAAAGCTGTGGTGCGGTGGTACAAAATCAAAGATGGAAGAACGTTCTGTTTGCCTGGATGTCTTTTGGCCCTCTCTGACAAACAATAACAAACGCTTCGTCCTTCAGAAACAAAAAAGCCCTCTTATCTTTTCAAGAATAGCAACAAACAGTAACCTCAATTTGAGCAGTGGCGCTATAATGATATTTCCTTGTACTTGAAATAAAGCCTTTGTTTGAAGTCAGATTAGAAAAGTGCATGTTTTTAATGGAGAATGCGAAAAAATGTGGAAAAAAAAAAAAACTTAATCAGCGTCTAAAAGTCGTGACTATTAAACAATATTAGGAAAACTCTCAAATCAACCGGAATAATTTGAAGGTCAAAGAAGGTAATGAAAAAAAAAAACTATTGCTTTGTTGTTGTTGTTGTTGTTGTTTGCATCATTCCTTTAATTGCAAGGTCATTACAAGGTCATTACAACAAGTACTATAAGCCATAGCAATATATAGTACAAAAACCAAATCTGAATAATATTCCAAAAGAAAAAATAACAACATTTTCTCGTAAAATAAAAAATTATTGATCAACCTGAATGAATTGCAGCTTCCTCTGGTCTTGAAGCTTTTGCTCATCGTAAAGCCGTATTGAACCCATCACCGTCCAAATAAAATCAAAGACTCCATATTGTGGCGTGAGCTTTTGAGTCTTATCAGCGAGAATCTTCTGCAGCATATAGTTTCTCTGTGAGAATGAGGAAAAGAAACCTACTTTCTGAGCGATTCTATTGCCTTCGTGCTACAATGTCCCTGCAATTTCTGCTCTCGCACTGATAGAAAACAAGCCATTCCTGGCGAACAATGTCAAGACTCTGGTTTAATGAGAGAAGCTGATTCATCTATGGATTCCTGGCAGTGCAAGCAAATTAAAAAGAGATAGCTTTGTAGGTGCCTAAAGACTATCTGTTTATCTCTTATACCCAGATATCTGAAGCCATGAAGCTGGGCTAGAAATCACCTCATGAAAAAGACTCGCATTACATGCACATAAAAGTGAAACGGGGTGATGTACCGTATTTTTAGGACTAGAAGGCGCACATACTTCTCTAAAATTGACTGTATGGCTTATAATGTGGAAGACAGTGTGTGCTTTCCAATTTTAGCGGCTCAAAAACTTGCGGGGTGCTTATAATCGGCAATTTCAAATATAAATGTAAATATAAACGCTAATTTCTTTAAAAAATTGGTAATTATTATCTCAATAACATAAGTAAAGAAACATTGGAAACGTTGCGACTCTTAACAGGGAAAAAAACAACTTTCTTATAGGGAAGAAGTAAACTAAAGTAAAACTAAGTTAAACTAAAAACTATTATTAATATTTGAACAGACAGACCACATCGCTTCCGGTATATTGTCGTGCTAAAGGCTAACGGGCTAGCGCTTGAAATCGAGACCAGCAACTGCAAAAGCTTCAGAGCAAAAAAAAAAAAACAGTTCAAAACGAAGAACCAGAGTCAAACACAATCAAATCGCTCTGTCTGCTACACAGAGAAAAACATAACTGTTCTAATAAAGCCTGATAAAGCCTGATGAAGTGTAGTTTCGACGGCTAGAATAGACATTGTTTAATCAAACAACATTGAAGTGATACGAGTCACAATTTAGGTTTGTTAAATAAAAAAAAATGTTTTAAAGACAAAAGTAATGTAATTTGGAAAAAAAAAAAAAAATCAAGGGCTGCTTGCAATCATAATCACAAAAAAATTCATTGTTATTAATCCACACATGGAGTATCAGACATGCACTGATCTCTAGCAGAAAAAGTCCAGGTTCTCCGACCGATGGCAGAATGCGGCTGAGTTTAAGTTGGTATCAAAGGCTTTGGTCTAATGCAGGTGCTTCTCTGGACCGAGGGTAATTATCCCTATTATTCAAATGACACAAAAGCAGCCCTTTCATATTTCATGGCCTTTTTGTGTCGTTGCCGTGCCCGACGCAAGTGCGCACTTTTCTTCCAGGCCCAAACAAAGGGCTTGATTCTGTTTTGCTCAGGCGTGTTTTTTTTGTTGTTCGGCGCGGGTCCGAGGTGTCTGTTTTTCACAACGTTCCAGGTCTGGGGCGATTAATTAGGCCGTCTGTCACAGCAGGTCATTATCACCTTCTCCTGGATGGTCCACGGTCGGGTCAGGACCCATCACTGATGACACTTATGTGTACAGGTAAAATTGCTGTCAAATAGGCCTAATGCAAATGATGGGCCAGTGAGTGGATGAACTGATGGATGGGTGGATGAATGGGTGAACATGTTTTATGTTCTTTCTAAAAATGTCAAGTTTTTTGGATTCTGGTTTTTGATTTTTGAATTTTTAAACCAAAGTGTTTTTTTCCCTTCTGATTGATTTTGGATTTATTTTTCTGCATTTTGGCTTTGTAATTTTTGTCTTTGCATTGTTGACAGCAAGTGGATGGATGAGGGGTGGGGTAGATGGAGGGATGAGTGGACAAGTAGATGGATAGATGGATGGGTAGGTGAAGAAGTGGATAGATGGGTGGGTGGGGTGGACGGATGGATGGGTTCATGAATTGGTGTTTAGGTGGACGAATGAAGGTAACGAATGGGTGGAGTCTTTTTGGCAGGGTGGGTGGGTTGTTAACTGATCAAAACAATCAGTTTTACTCAATTAAAATGATAATATCAATCCTTATAATTCTCTCCACATGCAATAGACTCTTTAATGCAGCAATGCAGTGACACACATTTGTCACTCACCGTTTGCACTATTCACTGTTGATTGCGCTATTTTACGACTGTATTTTTGCACCATTTACTTGTGTTTTTCATTTTTGCTAAATGTTTTTTTCCACTGTTGTTGTTATTTTTTTCTGTTGGTGTTCTTTTCTGGTATTTAATGTCTGTTATACTGATTCCCTTCTAGTTCTGCTGCTGTTAAACACATTATGGTGATTATTAAAGTCTCCTATATTCTATCTAATCGAATACTTAGTTTTGGTGCTAACATGCCAGGAATAACATGAACGAGCTCCTCAGAATCTCACAGAATAACTGAGCCATGACTGTCCTCTAGTCAGGTAATGACCAATCGTTTTATACAGGCTTTCAGTCGACAAAACCATTTTGGTTTTGATTGGTCTTATGCTTTTTATTCTGTTTTAAACTACTACAATGTTTTAAATTAGTTCTTGGGATTTTACTGCCACCTTGTTGTCTTTACATTGTACTCGTGTGCTTAATTTTTGCGCTACTGTACCTGTGAAGTTCTTTTTGACTATCTGTGTCATGGGCCCAGACCACTATCAGAAGAAAAATATGACATGTTATTCTGGCTTTTTTGATGTTTCAAAGTAATGTTCATTTTCACTGCATGTGGCTCTAATAAAATTGCATTTATTTACATGTGTAGTAGTGAAATTATTTGGCAGTCCGAGATAAGTTACAGAAACAAATAAATGACAACAAAACTACTTATTTGCATGTACACACAAATGTTTTGCAGATTAAAAAATGCAGTTTGGCAGTTAGGACGGACGGATGGATGAATTGATGGAAAAACCAATGAATGTATAAAAAGACAAGGCAGAGGAATGGATGGCTGGACAAAACAGACAACCGCAGATTGATACAGGCAAATAACAGAAGGATGGACAGACAGATGGATGTAAGGAGACTGTTAAATACATGGTAAACAGAGAGGTGGACTTTTTATGATCAGAATTCAAAGCCACTTTACGGTGCAATAGACAAGGACTGCATAAGCTCAGCCTGTGACACTTATTAACATCAAATGGCTGAGCGGGAGGAAGATTCGGTGGCAATTTCAGTCTTGCTTATCAGTCTTATTACGTGTGAGATTGCTACTGACATTCACAGCTGCGCTACTTCCATTCTGTGACCACACGTGTGCGCGCGCGCGTTTATGCGTGTGTGTGCGCGCGCATCCGGTATATTCGGGATTGGTACGTAACCAAAGCTTAACTTTTTAATGTTAAGTATAACTTCTTTTCTGGAGATTGTTTTTAACGAGCAACATGTTCAGGCGAACGTGTGCGGCTATGAAGCAGACATGTAAATCTCGTTTGTTGCTCGCTTACCTCCCGCTTCTCCCGCTGAGCTTTCGTAATTCTCCCACCTGAGCTCTCAGAGTTCTTGCTCTCATTTACAACTCGTCAGTTCGGTGTCAAGACAAAGACGTGACGGGAGAGGCTTTTGAGCTTTATCACTTTGATTACGAATTGCCGCGTGTAATTGCCGCGTGCCAAACCAAGCAAACGAGTGCGTCATGTGGTTAAACAGCAGCGCCACCTATTGGACAGTTACTTCCATTGAGCTGGAAAAGGATTAAAGAAACTTTGACGTAAAATAAAAAAATACGCAGTTTAAAACAATGCTTTACTTTATTCGGTGTACTTTACTAACCCTTTTGACTTTTCAAATCTCTATGAATCAAATATAAATGAAACAAAAACAACAACAACCTAGTAGCTCAAATGCACTGTAATAACAATATAATCTATTCATCTTTGGCATGTATGGGGAAAAAAAAAAAAAAAAAAAAAAACGTTGAAATATCAGGACTCATTAAAGCAACTCCTTACTGCACAACATTCCAAAGATAAACTTGCCTATAACAACAACAACAACAACAACAACAACCTAGCTCTAATCATCAGAACTGTAATAACAAGATTAATATATTCAACTTTGGCATGTATGAAAAAATCGACTCTCTTACAAATAATATGGTAATTCCATGACATAATTATGTTGCTCTGACCTACTGCAAAGGCGGTTTGAATTCAAACTAAGAAATAATCCAGCGCTCGGAGTGTTTTGCCCGTTTAATCAAAGCGACATTGATGAACAAATGTAGTGCACTAATATTATTGTTCTTTCAAAAGCATCTTCAATACACAGCGCTCCCGGGAGAAGAGTTAGCGATTTCACACCCCGCCACGCACAAAAGAGCGCTGGTTTCGATTTGTCGCTATAAGGACGTGTATCCTTTTATGGATCACAGAGACACTTCAAAGAACCCAGGAGCGCACGAACCATCAAAAGATCGCAGGTTTCTATAAGTCATCTTAGATGGCCGAGCAGGTCCCATGGCTCTCACTTTCCAAAGGTCAGTGTAGGAGCAACATCTCGTGGATTACTCAGCCTCTCATTGTGGATGATTTGAAGACCGCTGGAGATATGAAGCAGAGCAGCTGCTGGATCCTGGTTCTCGCTTTGGTGAACGTTGCTCCGTCGTTTGCAGGCTTCCACGAGGCCTTGAGGAATAGGATGCGCGCTCATGGCCACGGCGGCGGAGGTCACGCGGGTCACGGCAGCCACAACCACCGGTACCCGCTCTATATGATGCATCTCTACCGGACCCTCCTCACCGGAGACGACCACCATCATCACCATGAAGCCGCGACTCTCTACGAGTCCGATTCAGTCTTGAGCCTCGTCGCCAAAAGTGAGTGTTAGCGTTTTCTTTTCTTTATTTATCAAGGCTAGTTTGGTCTTCGCTATTGTATTTTGCGTTATAATTAATGTTAGCGTGTCCGTTATGTTTTTTTCCCCACAAATATTTTTTAATAAACAAAAATTTTAGTATTGATAAGAATATCGAGTAAAACGGGGCTGAATCGAAAGTAAACATTGTATGCAAATCCAACATTTTAAACTATTTTCTTACAAACTACGTATATAATGTAGTCGATTACATGTATGTTGCCATTAACTTGACAAACTGCAGATTGTCTAGAAACTGCAGGTAAAAATTTCAGATTTAACATCTGGCAACTTGCAACTGGCCACTAGAAGTGAAGCCCATGGTTTCGTAGGATTGGGTTTGTTTTCCACAAGATTCTATAATTGTAAATAAAAAATTCTAATTGTACAGTTTTTAAATGTACTTTGTAAGATAATTTAAAGCCTAAAGTTTGCAAATTTAGACTCATTTGTTTCAAATGAAATAACACGGATTAACAAAGATTCGTTGACAGCATAACTATTACACAGATTGAAGAAAGACTTCCTAGGAATAAAAAAAAGTGTAAAAGTGTAAAAAGTGCAACTCCTGAAGTCCACAAATCACACTGTGGATCATTTTCAAATCTAAATTTCCTGTTTAATCTGGAAAACCTGCTTTGTGTCGTGAAGTCATTGTAAGGATGCACCAGGCAGAAAGTGTTAATGAAAAGCAGACCAAATATTTTATATATGATCCATAAGAACGTTAATGAAAATGGACTGTCAAGTCAGCACTTTATGTATATTGGCAAGATAATCCGCTATAGGATAGATTATGCCAGACCACCCCTCACCTGACCCGCCAGTGGTTCGGCTGGTTTTGGGAAGCATTCTTCGAGTCTTGTGCTTTGTTTATTAGTCTGCGTGTGTATTAGCTTCAAGACGTCTGTTTCAAAGCGGCTTGGGAAGCAATACACATCTGAACAAAAAGAGCTTTCCACTTCTAATTCCATTACCTGCTTCTTCTGAACGTGCCGATGTGTGAAACCTACCTGATAATTAAGCACCACACATCACTCTTCCTTTGAAACCACTCACTCTGACCGGACTCGTCTTTTCAACTCCAACTGTCCTTTTTTTTCCCCAGGTGACCATCGGGTTGGTAAAACATGGGCAGTGACGTTCGACATGTCCTCCATATCAGCCAGTGATGACGTCCAGCGATCCGAACTGCGGATCCACCTTGCAGAATGGACCTCGGATGGAGAGGTGGACATCTACCACTCCAAATGCGACCAAGGCCCCTGCGATGAAGTTCCCGTCCATCTGGGCAGCGTGAAGGCCCAGTCCAGTGTTCCGACTCCACACTCGTCCTGGAGGGTCTTCAACATCACAGCTCTGCTCACACACTGGTTGCATCACAGAGAGCGAGTGTTCTCCGACAAAGCGCCTTCGAGGGAGCGAAAAGAGGAGCATCCGGAAGCCAACAAGGCCATGATGGTGGTTTACTCCAAGCAGACTCGGGTCAAGACCTCCACTCTCATCCAGACGGCCGAGCACTCCAAGTACGTGGCTCTGGACCGACCCGGTGGAGAGGAACCCGTAGCCAGACGTCACAAGAGGAACCACAGGACTGACTCACGAGTGCGTGATGTGGCCGGAATGTCTGCTGGGGTTCCACACGAGGAAGGAGAAACCAAGTCGGCCTGTAGAAAGGTGGACATGTGGGTGGACTTTGATCTGATCGGATGGAGCGATTGGATCGTGTATCCCAAACGCTACAATGCTTATCGATGTGAGGGAAACTGTCCTACACCTGTGGACGACAGTCTGACTCCAACCAATCACGCCTACATGCAGGTAAAATGTCTTAATCTCCTCAATGTCTGAATGCTCCTGGGTTCCTGTGGTTCTAACGGTTGTCTTCTCATTCACAGAGTCTCTTAAAGCTGCACCACCCTGACCGCGTGCCCTGTCTGTCCTGCGTGCCCACCCGTCTGACGTCGCTCTCCATGCTTTACTACGAGAGTGGGAAGATGGTCATGAGGCATCATGAAGGGATGGTGGTGTCTGAATGTGGCTGCCATTGATTCTTCCAGAAGACGTTCAACGTTAGCACTTTGCAGGTGGTTCTCCAACCACGCGTAGGTGATGTAGACAGACGCCAAGGACGTTGGATGACTGGGAACTACGTAAAATGGAATCTTGCACGGAACCACTCACGTCGGCTGCACTGAAGCGCTCGGGCTTTTATTTTGGAATTTGTACTCCTTTTGCCTTAACATCTTTGTAAATAGAAGATAATGTATTTAATTAAACATTTTTCGTAAGTTTCATCTTTGGTCGGCAATTTTTTTCACTATACAGTATATAAAAAAAGAAAAACGCAATCCACTTGAGTTCTCTGGTATTTTTTAATGCATCGTCTCAGGCCAATGGCAAACATGGGCGACTTACATTCTGTTGAATGACACTTGGTGAAAACGCTCAAATCAGTAGGATTTACCATTGTGAAAAATTATCAAAGAATAAATTGATCAAGATTTTCTCAACTGGTAGAAATTCATCCGGATTCTTTTTCCAATTCCTTTTTTTAGAAAAAAAAAAAAAAAAGCCTAAGCCAAACCTCAAATCCCTATGGTTTCTTTACCCACAACCGTTATCAAACAAACATCCTATGGTCGTGTCCCATGTGTCAGGCAGAAGTAGAGCTGGATAGGCATCGATGTGCTTGGGACACACTATCTGTCTTGATAGGCACAACAGTGTTAGCTGATGCGGAGAATCAAAAGTAATGCCTTGTGTGAATCTTGGAACGACAAAACCGATTCAAGAACGAAAAAAAAAATCATTACAACAGCAGATAATGAAAAATACAAAAAGAAGATGACATGGAAGGAGAAATCTGCATCGTTCCTCTGGGAACGGGTTTCATCACAGTAATACTTGTTACAGTCGTTGCCTCCATGTAGCAGGTCCTCGGGCTGGTTAGATGTCCATTTCAAACTGGGCGTCTTCCCCTAAGTGATAATAACAAAATTGATAAGTCATCTGCACTCAAAAGTCTCAAAAAATGCATAAACCACACTAAAAAAGGCGTATTGTAATTTTCGTACTACAAGGTGCACAACTTACACCGTAAATTTATATTTTTTATTATCTAATAAATAAAATATATACAGGGTTCCTACAGTTACCAAAAAGTCAAATTCAAGTACTTTTCATGGTACATGAAAAACTTTTCCAGCACCACACAGTTTTGGTAAAATATTAAATGAAATTTTAATCACGTTCATTTCGTTCACATTATTGTTCAGTAGTTAAAAGATTTATTTCACAATTGTGTCAATTTTTGGTACAAAACCATTTCAAAACTGTAATAAGAGTAAACAAATACATGAAATAAATATATTTGTATTTTTTACTTTAGTACCTCAGTACTCATTTTTAAAGTTTTTTTTTTATTACATAATATGTAATCATATTATTGTAAAAAATCTGTATGAATTACATGGCCTTGTAACTTAATGGGGAATTTCCATGTTAATGGCGTCCAAATTTATGTAATTTTTGTCACACGAAACTGCTGTTGGCGCAGACTAATTTTGTACGTCGGGGTGTCACTGTGTTTGTTTTGAAATAAGAATAATTTAAGCACTTTATTGAAAATTCAAGCAAACTTGGGCATTTTCAAGGATTTCGAACAATTGTAAGAACCCTGCATATAAGTTACTATTTTTACCCATTTATTACTTTTTTCTGATCTTTTCCTTGGTTCAAATATTCACAAGTGTGCTTCATAGTTTGTTCCAATCAGAGTTAGAAAAAAGAACCCCCCCCCCAATATCTTTTTTCCCCCTAAAATCAAAGAGAAACTGTGTCGTGTGTTACAAGGTAATTTGTGACTGAGCATACACTAGTTCAAATTAGTTGAAGCTGCTCCTGTATGAGCCAAAAACTGTGCACAAATCGACACGGTTTTCAAGCAGGAACTGCTCAGACTGTCCAATCAGGACGCAGACGAAAGTGAGCCAAACTTCCAGTCACTATAAAGAACTCACCGGTGCTCTTGTCCGCAAGAGGGCTGATGTTGTTATTTACAGTGTGCTTGGGATGGGCCTTGTCGTTGGCAACGGAAGGGGGGCTGGTCACCCCTGGAATGTCGGGGAGGCAGCAGGGTGGCGTACGAGCCAATGGAGAGCTGCGACACTCCAGCAGGAACTTACGGTCGTAGATGATCCGGGTGCCTGGAGGAAAAACACAAAGCAGAAACAGAGCCTTATGAAAAAACTGATCTGGATTTTTTATTTGTTTGAATAACCTTCTTTGCCATTTCAGGATTTGTGGCTATTATGTGGCAAAATGACTTGCAGTACTATACTTTTTTTTTATATATAGAAACAGATTTCTGACAAATTCAAATAACAAAATTGTAGCCAATAAATCAACGCATTGAAACAGAAGGTTTAACTTAATTTTATTTGTTCTTGTTTTTAGTGGTAGTGTTAAACATTCCACATTAAGAACAGGAGTAGGAATGTCATATAACATTCATCAGAGGCTAATGAAATACCTCCAAGATGATTAAAATATCTAAGGTAATCGATATGAATATAAAAAAAAAACATAAATCTCACAATCTAAAATGTATCTAAATCCATTAAAAAAGTAGTTACTTTATCAAAAATATGGATAACACAAAATATCTAATCATTCTAATCACTGATCAGAATGAGTATGTCATGCTCCAAACGAGGTTTCATGTCTAATCTTGGGATTTTACATGTCATTGTTTCACTCGAGAGCTGCTTTTGCAGTTTTGCCTTGTCGTTTTTAGGTCCAGGTTTCCAGCCGAAAACCGCTCACTTATATTAAAATAGCAGTAATTTTAGTATTCTTTCTTTAAAGACTGAGGACAAGATTCAGAGTCTTTAATTAAAAGTCACTTCTAAATATGCCTCTGCAATAGACAGCGGTCCTGCAGATTTTTTTAGTGCGATCATTGCTCCCCCCCCCTCCACGTAATTGTGTTCTGTATCCTGATTGGCTGTTGACCTTGTCAGTCATTCACTCTCCTGCGCAGTACAGTGAGCACAAATCTCCACACACCAACATTATCTTAAGTTAAAACCATAAAACATTTGCTGACATTGATGATGTCCAGAGACTGTGGAGCCAATGCCATTTCACAAAGAGCCGAGCCCCGAGTTTATTGCCACCAAATGGTTTAAGGCCAAATTTCAGAAAGTAAAAAGTAGTAAGAAAAAACAACTAATTTAAAGCGTTTTGGAATCGAATACCCCGTCACACTTTCATTTTACATTAAATTACAGTAGCCTGCCGTTTAAGTAGACATCCTGGTTAAGTTCTTCCTGGGAAGAATTTTCTTTAGGTTCGAGATGAACTTATGCAACATTGAAACGTTTGTGTGAGGTTACTGTACTCGATGATTCAATTAAGTATAATATTTTAAGCGTATAAATCTTTGTAGTAAATAAAACTACTGAGTAAACAACTTGCAGCTGCACAGACACGTTTTCAAACCTGTGCACTACACCACTGGCAACTGAAAACTTTACTCCACTCCTGCAATCCCCACCCAAATTATTTTACCACTTATTTGTACACTGTTACTTGCACTATGCAGTTTTGCTTACAACTTTGTCAAATTGCATTTTTTTAGTGTTCTTGTATATTGTGTTATATCGTTGTACTATAGTTTTTATATATTGTAGTTATTTATATTGGTTTTATTCTGTGTATATTTTACTCTTTTTTTTTTTAATTTATCACTGTTTATTGTGATTACTTATCAGTGTATATTTATCACTTTTTTTTTTCTTTTGCACCAAAAGGAGTAGCAATACTATTCATATTTTTACTTTTACTTATTTCATTGTAACCCTGTGACACAATATCAATAAATGCATTCTATTCTATTTGAATCATAATATCGAATAACAGATTCTCCAACCTTGTAAGTTGACTTAAAATTAAACGTTTAATTCTAAAACTATTAATATCACTTTATTACATTTATAAATATTTATTTCAGTCTAATGTGTTCACTGACTGCAAACGTTTAAGACAAATTGCTTCATTTGCACCTCTTTTTGTAAGTCACTTTGGATAAAATCATCCGCCAAATGACTGTAAAGTTAAAAATTTTTATTTGTCAAACATACTTTTGGGCCTTGAGTGTTTAGACAAGAGAGAACACTGTGAAACTGTTAATGCCTGTGTGAGAAGTGTGTACACTTGGCCTTAAAACATCTATAACTGCTGTAAAACACTAAAGGTGACTACTTCACGGAAATCACCCATTGCCGTCTTATTGAAATGGCTTTCAGAGAAATGTACGACCTGAATGGCAACAGGCTGAACCTGTGTGAGAACATACTATCAGTTCTCCTGCTATCAGTCCAGATGAACCCAGCGTGAACCTTCACACACATCCTTGAACACACAGAGCACATGCTTGTACTGTACAAAAACAACATGATGTTGACCATTCTTCGCACAGTTTCTACTTGTCGTTTTCCAGGACTTGTTTGGACGAGATTAACACGGACAATAATAAAGATCTGAAAGATGTCGTCTGTATGAGCTATAAAAAGCAGAAGCTGTAGTGTGCTCTGGGAAATCACATGTTCCTGGAACCAACACATTCTCTTTCGTCAACTGTTTACAATCCCGGCGATCTGGCCGGAGAAACTTCACGCAATTTACGATGTGAAAATCCTGCACTGATCAAAGACACAAGCAGTGACAACCATTGAGAAGACGATCATCTAAAAACACATTAGAATGCAAATGAGGTGTTTTTTGGTGGCCATCAAAACACGCCATTGATCATCTGAACTGTTTATTTTTAGATTTTAATTTCAACCACCTGTCTCAAAGTCGACACTTTGTACTGCATTTGCATTCACAACACGAAACACACATGATTGTACAGTTACAAAAAACGACCGACACACAGGCTGAAGCGTCGCGTGCACGCGCGCCGCAGTCTGTCAGGCACAAAGACAATGCGCGCCGTGCACGCGCACGCCAATGCATCGCAATGTCGCGAGCAAAACAAAAACAACGCGGCCATCTCAAACTACTCAGACGCGCGCGTGTGTGACATTTACCTCCAGGAGTCGTGCTAAACAGAGTTCCGCCGGGGGTCGTGGAGTAATCGTGAGGCATATGGGCCGCATCGTTGATTATAACTCGTCTGGTGGTCGGAATCGCCTGAGTGGTGGTCTTCTGGCTGCCCATGGACATGATGATCACTATTCCGAGGACGAACTCAACCAGCTGCCTTTAACAAGTAGTGCGTTCGTACTCTGTAACGCAGACGGGGAGTTGCGTAGGCAAAACTTGACAATACAATTGGCAGAAAGCAAACGCCTTGGCAGAAACCTTTTACCTTCTGTGTCCCCGTCGAACTTGCCTACATGGAAAAATAAATAACACACAATGTCCGAGGCAGTTCCACGCCACATTCACACATTCACGCTCGCAAACTAGCTAAGTGCTAGGCTTCTCGGCTTCTCCCCGACCACGTTTTCTCTCATGCACGCTCGCACCACGCACTCACAAAACACGAGCAGGAAAGAGCTCTTTAAAACCCAGAACGGTGTCAACAGCGCCCTCTTTGGTGGAATAGGAGATCTGTCGGCAGTGTGGGACATGTAGTTTTTTTTTTACCGGAGATTGTTTCAAACGTTACCAGTTGCGCTCTTCTCGTATTAGGTATTAACAGTATTAAGTACATAATGTCAGCATTGACAGCATTACATAGATAAAATATAGAATGAATATTCGAAAAGTAAAATCCCACTAATTAACTTTAAATATCACAACACCCTATAAAAGCAAAAGCTGAATTATTAAAAGGCCTGAATATATACATAAATATAAAACATATATTATTGTGCTTCCCTTTTGCACATTTTATTGTGTCTCTCCCATGCCATGTTTAATTGCTGGAACGATCAAAAACACTTTTCACTACATGTTGCACCAAGTATAATATGTGTGTACAAATAAAATTTGAATTTGAAAATTTGATATTTAAAATACATGGAAATGTTTCATTATTCATTTTTATTATTATTATTATTCATTTATGAAATTCACATATGAAGCAGTTTTTAAAAATGTATGTATGCATGTATGTAATGCATGTAAATGTTAAAAACAGATTTCAAAATTGGATATATCCTATATATTGGATACATGCAATTTAAAAATATATAATTGAATATATTTAAATATTGTCTCATGGATTCTTCTCCATATATGGAATACTTTATTAATATTTCTTTATTGATGACATGGATACAAAGAATGCTGTTGCATACCTTTATATTTTGCTCCTTTTCCCTATTTTCTCCTTTTTCTAAATTGTGCACCCGATGGCTTTACGAATTTGAATCAACAAGACAACCCGTTTAGTTTTTTGAGAAACGTGATTTTCCTTCTCCGCCTTCCTTTTCCACTTGTCTCACATTTTTTGTGCATGACTGTATGATACGTAATAGATTATCGCTTAGCGGGTTATTGTGCACAGATAAATAATTTTTCTAGAGGCGCTCTGTCACTGAAACAACCAATGTATATAACTATTTAAACGTAGACATTTTAATGTATTGCCTAGATTCATATTACCCTCCGTAACGTGATGTTATTAGTTGGATTTGTAATGCAAACCTAAAATAGTTTTGATATACAGTCCTTCTGCAACACTTTAATGTCACATTACTGTTTAATAACGATCATTTGTATATGAGCTAGGAAGCGGTGCAATGGCGCCCCCTCTGGTGGAACACGAGTTCGAGAGCCACTTTGATAGCTGTCGAGATAATTTAACTTAATTATATCAACAGCCATGATGTAAGCTCCCACTTTATCTTTTTTTGTTTGTTTGTTGAGAACAGCATTGCTAGTATAAATGTGAAATGCATTTTTAGTTCTCACACTCGCACACAGTGTCACAATATGTCACATTTTTCTTTATTAACGTTTGTAAATGAACTGAGCTGGTGTGCAGGGCAAATGGTCTATACAGATCTCTGTTGTTCAGAGCAAATCTGAATAAAAGGTTTGTTTACAGATTCAATGTTCATATTCCCTCTCCATAACAATAAAAAAGTCAACAAAAACATGTTCAGATTGCTACAAAGCCTCTACATTCCCCATGATGCGGGCATGTTACGGGATTCTAGTATACTTAAAATACATCCATAACAACTCTAATAAGGGTGCATAGCATTCTAATTAAATATATTTTGTCATATATTTGTACATATATTCTTTATTAAAAACATTTTTTCTGTGCATGTGCGCAGTTGCATTCCTTAGTACAGAGTATAATGATATTGCGTAATATTGTCATAAATCCATTCTAAAGGAGTACAGGTGAAGTCTAGATTTTTGCAACAGTTAAACAGTTTACATAAACTCTTTTTAATACATCATGATTGCAATATGAAACTATTTTGTTTGTTTAAGAAAAAACATAAAAAACAAATCCAACAAAAAAAAAAACAACAACACATTTTGTTCATTTGCCCCGTTTCTTCGTTCCGACAATATTTTACAACTCAACTGTTGCAGCAGCAAAAAAACGATACTGAAAACTTCTGGAAATATTCCTTTGTGTCAGTCACTGGCTTTTCCCACCTACCAACACACTGACAATCCGTATACTCCTTAGAGTGGATGTAGGATTTACGGTTAACAATGCATCATCTAGAAGAATGGAAGAGAAGATACGGTTCAACACAAACCTGAGTGAACTGTAAAAATCATATACTCATGAGCGATGATGGGTGTCGGCGAGAACAAGATGCTCTTCGATTCCCTGAACACACTGCGATAGAAACACACTTGGTTTTGCTAAATATGAAAGTACAATCATTGTCATTCATCCAATTGTCCAGGCATTCCTTGATTAAATTTGTTAGTTTGGAAGAATCATGTTATCACACACTCATTCAGCGGTGTCCTCACACACACACACACACACACGCACACGCACACACACACACACACACACACACAATCCTTAAATGACATTAATGTGTGAGTTAGTATCATCGTGTGTGCTCAGGACTATGAAAGCTACTGTGCTGTGATTAAATGCCGAGCACCTTCCCTGATTTTCGACAATGCTCGCCATCGCCCAGCTAAGCACGTACAGTATCTGTACAGTATGCAGCGACCTTTCCGTGAACTCCAGGTGACTTGTCTCTAACTCGAGTGGTGTGAGTTTCCCACACACGCGCTATAACGTCCCGAGTTGTACGTCTCTTACAAATGCTACTAAAATGTTTCTTTTTGTTCCCGTTAATATACAATATATACTGAACACGCAAGCGTCCATACAGGAATACATGAACACGCGCACACGTCAACGACAACGCAGGATCCCAACGGTTGCAGCACGTTTGATATTATTGCTTTGGTAGACTATACTTCAGGAGTTTGTGCATGTTTGGGGTCATTTGGGGTCAAACGAAACGGAATTAAGATGCATGTTAAAAAACAAAAAACAAAAATGAAAACAGAAGATGTTCACAAGGAGCAAAAATCTCGACTGGTAACCTTTCGGGTAAGTTAGTACTGGTAGAAGTCAGACGTTGGAAGCCGAAAAGTGAGACAGACAGTTGTGAGTTCACAGTTCAGGGTCAATTTCAGGTGGACGTTCACAGTGCTGTCTGTAGAATTATCGGTCGGTTTTACTGTACAGCGCGATGGAAACGCAACGGAACAACCCCAAGAGCCTGGAAAAATGGGAAAATCGCATATCTCCCTCTGAAATCCCAAACATCACAAAGGCAGTAACTCAGAGATAGTCCCCAAGCTCTACGATTCAAAGCTACAATCTTAACAGAAAGGAAATAAACGCGGGCCGAAAAGCAACAGAACACGTGTGTTAGCTAGCATGCAGTGCTACATTAGCCTTTAAAGAACGGAGCGTGGTATCTGAACTACAAAAATGGCGGAACGGATAGACAGCGGCGCGATGAGAGTTGTGCGCTGTCAGGCATTTCCCGAACTCAAACAGAAGGGGGCGCTGAAAATCCCAGAACGCAAGAGCAAAAGATGTCCGACAGTTCAGAGAAACACAAATACAGCAGCACAAAGTGGGACAGAAAAGCCGGGAATTAAACGCACGCAGAGACTCACAAGCGGAAGAGCACAGTGGCTTAATTCTCATTTCCACGGCGAACACCGAACAGGCTCTGACCGACCCGGACAAAAAGCTCAGTACCAAGCCAGAAGCGAGTACACATGCGTAAGATACCGACACACACGCATACACACCGACGCATATCCACGTAGCATAGAGTGCATATATCACACTGAATAACAGGATAAAGGGCCTGTGGAAATGACGTAAAGAGCTGCTGCGGGATCTGTCCAACGAAATAAACAGTTGCTATTATGGGCTGTTCTGTTTGGGGGTCTTTTTTTTATTTTCTCCCTAATGGTTCTTGGTTGTGCCACCCTGCACCCAGACCGTTATCATCTACCCCTTTAGTTTGAGTATTTTAGTTTAGATCACGACAGCTCATAGGTCATGCACCAGCAGTCAGTCATGCGTTTACAGTTGACAGGAAGCACTTTTTGTAGCTTTTTCGTTGGTTTTCTTCACCTTTTGTAGAAAAGTTCATGCCGTAGGTTCTAGTTATATATATCTTTTTTTCCGTTAAAAATGTTACAAAACTACAGGTAGATCTCCTCCTCGACGCTTCGTGGTTGCTAGGATTCCGGCGCAATGTGACGGATGCGTGGACCCCCCCCCCAATCGCTTCATCTTTCTTTTCCCGGGCGTGTGCAGATGGTTGGATTGGCAGTGGATGTTCAACCCTGGAAGAGCAATCCTTCACCGATTTAAAAAAAAAAAACACAAGAGAACATGAAAGAACATTTTAGATGAGTCTGTGCCTGGAGTCAGTCTGTGTATGTCAGAAGTGAAGACGGTAGATTAGAGAAACCAGCCAAGCCGCTGGGAATTAAGATGCAGTGGGAGATTCAAATGCCCTGACGTCCACTACCTTCAGGAAAGAGTGTGTGTTCTTCAGTGTTTGACTCTCCTCAGACTGGATCGCTTCACAGCCTGGACGTCTCGCTTTACCTCCACGCCCAGCTGATTTATGAAGAAAGACGCAAAACCAATGTTTAAAGATAGACACAAAAGGTGCTGTACAACTGACACTCACTCACTTAACAATTGCTTGACATGAAAAAACAAAAAAATTAAGAAAAAAAGTAAAGAAAAAAAAAGAATCTATATATACTATCGCACGCACGCACGCACGCACGCACGCACACACACACACACACACTTATATCATAGTGGGGCCCAACCATTGACTTACATCAAAACAATAACCCCTTCCCCACGCCCTTTACTCAAACTCGAACAAAAACACAGTTATAACCTCTGCCTTAAAATTACATATTGACCCTCAAAAAGATCTTTAAAGATTTGGGGCCCTACACACACACACACACACACACACACACACACACACACACACACACACACACACACACACACACACACACACACACACACACACACACACACACACACAGGCATGGTAGTTGTACATTATATACTTAATTCGTTATTCGTTTTTAAACATAATATATTTTAAATTCAATAACAAATTAGCTTTGTTTATTTAAATTAAACATATTACATGTGCAAAGTTTGATTAATCAGAGATTAGTAGGCGATAATTGCTACGAGATGATTAATCATCGGTTTATATAATGGCCGATCACAAAAAGCTGATCAGGTGAAACTCGTAGGACAAATGTACGAGTTTTTGACCACGTGTCTTTCCTATTAACACAATTAAGTCTTCCATTCATGTTTTTTCATTCATCCAATTTATAATGTCAGAACATTGTTAAGTATAGATTAGTAGTATTAAGATTACTCTAATGTGCCCTGATTAGATTCTTAATCCCTAACCACAATAAACACCATAAATAGTACACAGTACATGTATATAGTATGTTTTATGTATATTTATATTCAGCCAGATGCTCTGTGTTCCCCAAAATAAGACGAGAGCGAACATGGAAATGTCAGCGTGACCGTTGTTGTTGGAAATAGATTGTGACGCTTCAACCCGGATACGACACGGGAGGAAGATTAGAGAAAGTCTTTGGTTCACACACATTTACTACGCTGATCTCAGGCGTTATGAGCCTTTAGAATGGCGACACGCAAAAAAAGAAAAACTAGAGGTGCAAGTTTTTAAAAAATAATGTCACACAAGTATACCATCTACGCTATAATGTTGGGCTAATATACAAAAAGCTATTGCTTCTCGTGAGCAGTTTACTAAAAAAAGATCACATTTTTTTTCCAGATTTTGTCTCAATTATGCTAACAATATCAGACTTGCATAACAGATATGTTATTCATATTGAAAAGAATTAATAGTCAATTGATAGATGATTAATACTCAATAATCTGACCAATTAGCCAGATAGTCTATTAAATTGACAGGATTTGAATGTCTTTAGAACTATATTACTTTAGAAATATGAAATAAAAATAATGATTGTCATTAATGGTAAATAAAGAAACTCAAACATGTTTCTACAACTTAAAACTATTAAACTTTTACGTTGTAATTTTCTGCACATCACGCCTTAACTCTTTGGTTTATTATTAGATTACATTTGTAAATATTCAAATCACAAAAAGAACAGGATTTTAGTTTTAACATCTAGCACAACAGAAAACGTAAATGTGAATGCCATCACATCAAGATGATCAGTTTTATAAAGATAACAAGCCAAAGCTAACCTTGCTCACAGCGTTGCCGTGCTCATCTGAAAACGTCTCTTCGTGTAGGTGATCCCCGCCGATGTCTACCGGATCATCTCTCTGCAACGAGGGAAAGCGCACAAGTCCAGTGAGAACGCATCAGGAACATGCTTTGAGCAGGGGTTCTTAACCTTTTTGACCCAAATTTTCCAGATCAAAGTGACCCGCGGCCAATTACCGTAATTCAAACACAATTATTTCAGCCAATATAAATCATGAGTGAGGTTATATTTAAGTTCAAGTTCAAAGCATTTGTAAGGCGATTTTCACAGTTTTAACTGTCTCTGTATATGATAACTTATTTAATAATTATATGAAGTACATTTTACACTTACAGTTTAACAAGCTAACATTTCGTTAAATAAATAATATGATACACCATCTGGAAAGCATTTATTTTGTACATATGTACTCCTACACATACAACACTGAATAAGGTAGTTGCTCTTATTATTATTACTCAAATATCTATGTATATTTAACGTTTATATTACAAATACATTTTTTATTTTTTATAACTCGTCGCCTTAATTTTGAAGGCTTAGCCCACATGCAACACACTGGGCTTGTGGAATTAGATTACACCTCAGTGTGTGACCCCCTAGTGGTGGGGAGCTGCATTGTGGTTCTGCGGCCCTTGCGGCCCAAAGTCACTGCACTGACATTTTTCTTGCGGCACCAAGTGGTGCTTGGGTCCTAACGTCAAAAATCACTGCTTTAGGGTTTTAAAACACACCTGTGCCTTCCGTCTGTCCTGGTCCCAGGCTCGTAGCTCCGCCTCCTGATGGGAGAAGCCCAGGCCTTTATCAAAGGGTTGCGTGCCCAGCAGACGCACACGCAGGACCTCCGAGTGGCCCGTGTCACACACCGGCGCGAGCAGAGCCTGATCCTGATCGGCGGCTGATGACATCACAGCCTCCTTCCCCTCGGCGAGCCTGCGTGACACATGAGTGGTGTGAGGAGCGTCTCCTGGAGCCACGAGCCTCCGTACCTGTCTCCGTTGTGTTCCAGCGGCCGACTCAGTCCGGTTCTCTCGCACAACTGAGCGTAGAGCTGCTGCCCTGTAAGAACAGAAAACTTTTCCTCTGAAACCGCCCCCTTTCCAGCCTTTCCTCCTCCTCGAGCTAAGCCCATCACTCCGCCCGCCTCTGTCCTCTTGCCCTCCGACCTCTGACCTCCGGCCTGCCCGTTATAGTTGGCTTTGGGGACGGCTCCGCTGGCCCGTGCCTTCTCCGCACTGTCCTGTTGTGCTTCGTCTTCCTCAAATTCCTCCTCCTCCTCCAGTTCCAGGATGGATCCGCTGGCGCCGCTGGCTCCGCTGCTGGGACGTCCCAGGCTGCTGCAGGGCAAGCTGAGCGTGTTGGCCTCCGAGTCGTCCGCACGACTGCTGCCGTCCAGGGACGAGTCCTCCACCGTCACCAGGGAGGGACTGACCCCCGCTGGCCAGACCTGCACGTCCGACATCTCCATCATGGTGTCCTCTTCGGTGGTGGCGATGGGTGCGCACTCCAGGCTGGACACTTCCTGCCAGTAGGGCTCCACGCCCAGAGGCGAGGGCAGGCTGTACTGCATGGACGCCGGGGACAGCAGCTCCTCCTGCACCAGCCCGTAACCTGGAGGACGTCCAGACAAGAGAGGCAACGCTAACTCCACACACACACACACACACACACACACGCACGCCCAGGTCTGGCCTTCTAGGGAGGATCGAGCATCGAGAAACTTTTGTAACTCCTCTCAAATTAAATCAGTCAAATCTAATCAATCCGTCTGCCTGTGAGCAGTCAGGAATAATCTAGGAATACTCTGGAGTTTTGTGAATAAAAGGGCAAATATTAATGGCAAATATTCAAATTCCAATATTAATTGCTGCTTTATATATTATTTTAATAATAATAATAATAATAATAATGTATTAGATTTATAAGGCGCTTTATATTTGTATACAAATCTCAAAGCGCCAAAGGAAGAAAATTAGAGAAGGTCCCAAAAAGCTTGGTTGAAAAGACAGGTCTTGAGGGATTTTTTGAAGAAGCTCAATGACAAAGTCTTTCTCAGAGCTTCAAAATTCTCAGAGAGAAATTATTAATCCAGTCGGTCAAAGCTGCAAAATTAACCATGTGTGTGTGAGAGATAAAGATAGTTTTTACTTTAGTGTTTGACACACTGAGTGTGTGTGTGTGTGTGTGTGTGTTCTTGAGCTAATGAGTGCGCGTTTGTGGATAAGTGTGTTTCGAATTTGTGAGAGTGTGTGAATGTGTGTGTCTGTGTGTGCAAATAGTAGATTAGGAATCGGTATCAATTCAGGCTAAATATTCGTTTTTTGTTTTTCCAAATAAGTGATAGGGAAATCTCCAATAAATATGAACATTCCCTTTATTTACATGTCTACATACTTAAAGTAAAACCCCAGAATATACCTTTAATGCAGAGACCGAATATAACTGAAACCATGGAGTCATTTCTGGAGCTAATAAAAGTCATTTCTAGAGTAAGTTACCACTTTAGTTAATGTGACCTGGCTTTTGCTTTGTTCGCGTGATTTTTGTGATTCTATGACAAAGGAAAAAACATTAGTAATAATAAAAATAGCTTCTATTGCTTGTCCTGATAAAAAAAAAAAA
>CM051496.1:22494361-22509305 GCA_028031935.1 Paedocypris micromegethes
AAAAAAAAAAACACGTGTTAGAAAAGTGTATCAGAATCAGCTTTGCTTAAAATGACCCATGCATGCCCTCTAGTGGCCATAATGACAAGCCCACCTCACAATCACAATTAGTGTTTCATTAATTAACATTAACTAATGCATTTCATCCCCTCTGTGAAACCACATAAACATATTTTTACACAATATTTTATAGTAGGCCTATAATGGAAGCGTATAGCATATACTATACAATAAAAAATTTACTACGTAAACTAGAACTGTATCTTAGGCTGAAGTTGGACATTATCATTATCAAAAAATAACAAAAACGAATCATCACCATCACAAATCTTATAGATCAAAATCTAAGCTAATTTAAAAGTACTTAAATGTAACTAAGTTTTACTCTTTAGGTCAATCAGCGACCCCTGATAAGGGTAAAGCCGAAAGAGAAGTAGTAGTAATTTCTTGTTCTTAGATCATCTTGATTCAACAACAATGAATAAGACTCACTCTTTTTTTTTTTTAACGACTAAGAACAGTAAATTCTTTGGCACGAGCATGAAAAAAGAACAGACTTATATATTGAACAATCATCTAGATAGAAGTTCAGAAATGCAAAGAATGAACAAGCTGAAGAACATGAGAAAGACTGAATTCATGGAGACCTTCACTGTGCCCCCAACAAATGAGAAATCACAAGTCAGACAAACAAAGTGCAGTCACAATATACCCACTGTTACTGTACACAAACACCCAACAAAAGCCGCACCACAAGAAAAGAACGTGAAAAATTCCCTAATTGTCATGAAGAAAAAAGAAGAAACACTTTTAATAGATAAATACATAGCAGCAGAACTCATTAGACGTGCAAATTGATCAAACACAATCAAACACAGTAAATAACACAGCACAGCACGCACAGAAATATGATTTAAATGTTTCAAAAATAATCATTGTGAGCTTTTTTAAATTCTGAAAATAAATATTCTGTGTCAAAATCACCTCTCTATCTTAAATATATACTTTTCATAATAATAAGTAATATGTTTGTATAACTACAACCTTCACGTATTGTGATTTACAAATTTATTCTGCGTTAATTTGTTTTATTATTACAATTTATTTCTTCGCTTATGCAGTACCTGATTTCATCCACAAGGGTTCGCTAATGGACACAAAATGCCCTCTATTAACAAAACCCATTACATCAGCAAATTCAGCTCTGCTGCGGAAATGGTGTCACACTCAAGAAGCATGACTAGTACACACACACACACACACACACACACACACACACCATCAACACCACCAATAATACATCAGTTGACACGTGACATTCGGAAAATGCTCCTGCGACACTATTTTGTCACAGATCCATTTTAATGTAAATTGGTGCCAACGGAACAGCAGAACCTTAAAATACCACAAAAGACACAAGTCGGGGAGAAAATATGGAACCTAATCACTCAGGAAAACAATTAGTGAAATATACACAAGGAATAAACCCATACGTTAAAAGCATGCCATGCGTAAAGAGGTTTCTTACATTGCAACACATGAAAGCCTCTTTTATTTTCAAGGCTACATCACACAATATTTTCCTTTGGTACGGAGACAGAAAGGCACGTCAAGCAGCATGCGCATGCACACACACACACACACACACACACACACACAACTGAAACGGAATGACAGAAACAGGGGGCCCAGAGGAGGTCATTATGAGGTCAGAGGTCGAAGAGGAGCTGTGAGGAGAAAGAGTAAAGGCGGCTGGGCTGCACATGACATGTTTGGAGAAAGAGAGGAGAAAAGAGAGAAAGAGATCTATCTATCCATCCATCATCCACAGAATCAATCAACCAGTCTTAATATAACTCTAGGAGTAAAATAAGTAAAATAGTGAAGTACTAGAATTATAAGCTGTATATGATATACTGTATCTGTATTTATAATACTACTACTACTAATAATAATAATAATAATCATATAATATGCATCTATAAAATAAATGTCTGTCTGTCCATTTATAAAACTGTCTGTCTGTCTGATTGTCGGTCTGTTCATGTAACTGTCTGTCTGTCCATCTATGTAACTTACTGTCTATCTGTCTGACAGTTTTCTCATTGTGTAACTGTCTGTCTGACTGACTGTCTGTCCATCCACCGTGTAACTGTCTGTCTGTTCATCTATGTATCTTACTGTAACTGTCTCTATCTATTTGGTTGGTTTCTGTCTCTTGCTCTTTGATCTGTCGGTCTGTCTGTCTGTATGTCGGTCAATAAACTACTTTCCCATAAAACAAAATCAGTCTAAACCATATGAAAAAAAACTAAATTATACAATATGAATGTGTACATGATCAATACTTTTTCAACTGTATGTAGTGTATTAAAAATAATTCCAGAGGAAATTTGATGAATCAAAGATTGGAAAAAAAATAACGGTCTTGGAATTTTTTTGAGTTTAAACCCACGTCTCATCCGCCAGAGTTAAGAAGACGTCCACGGCTATGCAATTAGTAGCAAACCCATGCAGATCCAAGCGTCTGAGCTTCGCTTTAGTTGGTCTCATCAGATCAGAGATGTGGTCCGAGATAAGCCGAGTAGATTAGGATCCGTGTTCGTTCTTACCGTTGATGACACTGGGGGAAAGCATGGTGGAGTCACGGTCAGCCAGTCTGCAGGCTCCTTCCTCCTCCGCCTCGGGAACCACCTGAGGAGCTTGAGCTTCAAGACACTTCACGATATCGGAGCGGTCAATGTTCTTCAGAGCTCCGTACAGGTTCTCCACTGAGGATTGAAGAAAAGAAGACCATTACTGTCACCTTCAGGTACCAGTGAGAACAACAGTAGCTTTCCTGAGGCTCAGTAGAACTTCAAGTTGTGGGATAAATTCCCAGAGAACAAAGTCAATTCAAGTCCAGGTCGCTATGATATCAATTATTGGACTACAAAGAAAGCAATCAATCAATCAATCAATCAATCAATCTATCTATTTAATTATCCATCCATCTATATCTTTATCATCCATCAATCAATCAATCAATCAATCAATCAACCAATCTATCTATCTATCTATCTATCTATCTATCTATCTATCTATCTATCTATCTATCTATCTATCTATCTATCTATCTATCTATCTATTCATCCAATTATCCATCCATCTATCCATCCATCCATCATTAATAATTTTTTTTTCTTTATTTGACAGATATTATATAGTCATAGCCATTTTTTTAACACCAACGAACAAATTAATGAAACGCATCAATCTTTTTTTTATATTTTCACACATGCGCTTTCAGTCCGTTGTAACTGTGAAAAGCTCCCTACAAATGCACTGAACCTGAACTTGAACTAGACATCACAGGATTACAGAGGCTCTCACTCTTGGCTTTCTTGCCCTCTCGGCTGACCCATAAGTTGAGCAGAGCTGAACTCTGGTCCAGGAGAGAGTTGGGATTCTCCACTCTGATCCGGTTAATATCATCCACACCAAACAGGAGCTCTCGCGCCAACTCTACAATTCAAGAGAAGGGAACGTTTGTGAAACGGGAGACAGAAAAGACAAAATATCACAGAAAGCCTGACTCGTACCAGTCCAGCTCAGGCCCAGTTGCTCTGCTATCACCGTGATCTTTATCTCCGTTCTCTCAAACGCGTTCACAGCCGCTGAAGAACACCAAACACCACAGATGAGAAAATGCTTTATTTAAATCACTCAGATATAGTGGTATGCACCAATGTAATAACAATAATAATAATAATAATAATTACCTATATTAATACAACAATAATATTATTACAATACATTTTTATAAGAAAACAATTATGAAAATTATGATAAGATTTACAAAAATGTTACTGTAAAAAAGTAGGTTCACGGCAATTATTATAAAATATAAACTGCATTTACACAAATACAAGCACCCCAAACAAAGAAACAACCCTATGATATGTGACTCAAACCACTTTGATGTCGTTTTACTTGAAAAAAATACATACAGAAATCAATTAAAAATGTGGGAAAAAAATTTTAATTTGCAAAAATATGGTATTAGTCATTTGATGCTTGAGGCAACAAAAATATTTAAATATATTTTTAAAAGATCATAGAAATAAAACAATTATCAGAAACGAATATAAGACATGGCACTAATTGGCTGATGGAGACGGAAATAATGTGGCTGTTAATCACTTACCAAAAATCTGCTCCCAGATCATTGAATATGGTGTAAGCCTCCTCAACTCTTCTAGACATTAACACCTTGGCTAAACAGGCACGCTTGCAATTATATTCCCAACAAGCTCATTCTCAAAGCTGGAGCTTGCCATGCTAAGAGTATCTGCGCTGGAATCAAACCAGAACCATGCGCTGGATCTGCTCATTCGCTCGGAGGGAACAAGAGTCGGTGGGATTTTAGGGGCCCGTGTTCACTGCGGCCCGATCTCAGGGTCGCCCTAACGGAGACGAGTGCTTAGCATCCCGAGCCCAGAGCCATGCAGGAACAGAAGCGGTTTGGGCTTAACATTCAGAAGCTTCCCTCAGCTGTCAGACGAGAGCGGACGCTTGTGTGTGGTGGTGTCTTACCGAGACCGGACTCAGTCAGGGCGCTGTATCTCTCCCTCAGGGCCAGAGGGGTCAATGTTCTCCGCCGCTCCTCACTGCCAACCACCTGAAGAGAAATACATCACCATACAGCCAGTTTTACATCCGTAATATTGCATCTTGCACAGGGTTTACACAACATCACATATGGGGCAAAGCTTTTGTAGATACGCACTTCTAGGTACATTTCTTGTAACATATTACAATGTGTGTGTGTGTGTGTGTGTGTGTGTCTAACATAAGAGGCCAGTTACATAAAAGAGAACATTAGTTATTAACATTAGTTAAACTACATTATCTTTTCGAGATCATTGTTGTTCATTTTCTTGCAAACTGCAGACACAAAATATCATCAGTTCTATCTATCTATCCATCCATCCATCCATCTCTTCATCTTCCGTCCATTCATCCATCTATCCATCCATCCATCCATCTCTTCATCCTCAGTCCTTCCATCCATCCATCTATCCATCTATCTATTCATCATTCGTCTATCTATACATCCATCCATCCATCCATCTATCTGTCTGTCTGTTTATCTCTTCTTCTTCCGTCCGTCCATCCATCCATCCATCCATCCATCTATCCATCTATCTGTCTGTCTGTCTATTCATCTATCCATCTATCTGTCTGTCTGTCTATTCATCATCCGTCTATCTATCTATCTATCTATCTATCTATCTATCTATCTATCTATCTATCTATCTATCTATCTATCTATCTATCTATCTATCTATCTATCTATCTATCTATCTATCTTCTATCCATCTATCTGTCTGTCTGTCTATTCATCATCACATCTATCTATCTATCTATCTATCTATCTATCTATCTATCTATCTATCTATCTATCTATCTATCTATCTATCTATCTATCTGTCTATCTGTCTATCTGTCTCTGTCTGTCTGTCTGTCTGTCTATTTATCCATTGTCCGTCCGTCCACCCAACCATCCATCCATATTATTCATGTGTTTTTACGGAGAGCCTGGTTACTGATAGCAGAGGAGAAGCACCTTGACACACGGAGGCATGGCGATGTTGAGGTTGCACAGCACGTGCTGCGTGTCCTCGTACTTTGTGGACTTGCGCAGGAAAGACAGGAACCCAGTGGCTTCCTTATTGCCGTCTCTCACCTGATGAGGCAGGGGAAATGAAGAGAGAAGGAGGAACAGATGGACAGAGGAGAAGGAGAAGAAGAAAAGGAAGGATGGAGGAGAAATAAAGCGGGTCAAAGGGGGACGGAGCATCAAACGAGAAGAAAACGGGAGATGAAAGGGGGAAGGATAAAAGTAGAGAGAGAAAGAGATTAGAAGAGTGTTAGACAGAGCAGCTGCTCGGCTGTGACTCATACGGGTTGACGGGAGGTGGGGAAGGGGATGGAGGCAGTCCACAGGCAGGCGAGAGACAGAGAGATTTACCTTCACTTTTACCTGGTCATCTGTGTGATTAGACAGTAAGAGAGTGACCGTAAGAAAAAGAGAGAGACAGTGAGACAGACACATAGAGACACGCAAGCAGATAGACAGGCAGGCCAGTGAAAGAGTTGAAAGAGAAATTTTTTACGAGCATGCTCACAAGACTAATACCACATTTACACTACACCACAGAGCAGCTGACCTAAGACTGACCAATCACAGAGAGCGGTGGAAGCGACAATGACACACCAATAGAAAGACACCAAAAGAAAGGGAGTGAGACAGGAAGGAGGAGAGAATGGCAGAACCAGAGGACCACGTGGGATGGAGAGTGAGACGATGGGTGAATGCTTTTTGGACCCGTCATACTGGAAATCTGGAATGCTAAACATATTTTGAACTCATAGAACTAAAAATAAAAAACAAACAATGCAATATAACACAAATAAAAGAAAAATAGACAATAAGCAATGATTGGCCCACTCATATTTGTATTATTTTAACTAGACAATACAGAAAAATATGACATATTATATAAATTAAAATCATACAGTTTACAATAAATAATTAATTATTTATACATGTATAAATACATTTGTATTATTTATATTTTTCTCATTTCGTTTATACAGTATTTCTACTCTTCTAAACATATTTCTTGGTGTTGGTATTTTAATGAAGAAACACGATTTACTAATTTAGCAGAAAAAAACAGCACTAGTCATTAACTTATACGTAAAGTATGTTTGTAAAGTACGTAAAGACTTGGGTGAGTGATGACACAAACACAAAAACAAAACCAAAGAGTGAAGAGGGCTGACAAAAACGATAATTATTTGTAAAACCAAAGCCTGTACAATTTGGCACTATTGTATAGGGCTCGTCGTTAATTTAACAGAAAGGTAAACAAGTGGTAGATACAGACCTTTACAGAAACAGGAAGACGGTTGTCTCTAAAGGCCTGAAAACTGAAGCTACGGGGTTGCTGCGTGGCTTTCCTCACTGGCACCAGGTTTCCGGAACATTCTAAGTGCAGTGGCATTCCCTCCATCACCTGAGCAAACAAATAGTTAAAACATTTTTTTTGTTTATTTTTTAGCGTTCTTTGAAACCCATAAATAGTCTCAGTCTCATATGACTGTACCCCTACTGTCTCATAACGGTTAGAACAGGACACACTGTGCTAAAACTAATTTGTTTTTGCTATTGCAGAACAGAAGAATAAAGTAATATGTCATGTTTAAAAGAAAAAATGCCTTCAGATGGTACATTAAAAATAGTTCAGGCTGCAGGGTCTTGCTCAAGGTCACTTAGGTTGTGGTACCAGCTGGTCCAAGATTCCAACCTGTGACAAGTCCAACAAGTCCAACTTTCAAGCCATTATGCCAAATACATATTATAAAACAGAGGATATGTTTTTTTTTAATATAAGGTGAGTTTGTCAATATGGCCACTAGGGGCCGTATCATTCGCATTCACACACACTGTGAAGTGAACACACACGAACCCGGAGCAGTGGGCAGCCTTAAGCCACAGCATCCAGAGGGCATGTGAGGGTCAGTGTCTTAGCGAAGAACACTCAGTTGTGAAAGCGACCAGACTAGGATTCGATCCTGCAACGTTTACTTAAAACCTCTAATAGAACGCCACCTCTAGTAGAATGTCACCTCTAATTGAACGCCATTATGATGGAATGGTGGAAAAATAGAACCCTAGCCGCCCTTAACACACATAAATATACACATAAGTGATAGACTGCTCTACAACGTCCTGTGTCCTATGGGGCTTGTCATATGGACCCAGTGGATTGATTAAATGATTAATAATAATGTGTATAAGTTCATCTAATAATAAGTCATAAAATTGGAAATTAAAAACCATGTGGCTCTTTTGTAGACAAATCACTTAAATTGCTCCTTCTTACAACATAGCAGGTTCATGTAAACGTGTTTATGCTTTATTTTGAAGTTTAAAAGAATTAAAGAACTGCGTGCAACACATGTAAGCTTCTCATTGGCTCTTCCAAGGAACAAGTTCATCTGACAATTTAGAGTTGCTGATTCGCTCTCTCGCAGTGTTTCTCAAGCCTCAGTACACTGCAAACCAAGAGTTGTGTGTTTTACTATAACAACACCTTTGGCTTTATTTTGGGTTAAGCGAGTCTGGCATATTATTTGTCTGGTATAATTATTTGTCTGGTATATTTATAGTGACCAACAGGTTGAAAACTACATCGCCACCCTCTAGTAGAACGCCACTATGACAGAAGAGTAGAAAATGAGAATGCAGTGGTCTTCTATTATAGGTTTTATGGTATATGTGTGTGCGCACATAACAGTAGAACATAACATATTCAGTTCTTAGATGTTTGCAAACCTCAATATCCCTGCTGCGGGCCACCTCGGAGAAGTTCTCGTGAAGCTCCAGGGTTTTGTCTATTTTGTCGTCAGTCATGCAATAGCAGCGTAAACGTCCCTCTCTGGCATCATTCATCTTAGCAAACACCACGAATTTGGCCATGTACGGCACTGACATCAGCTCACGGTACAGCAGGTTGGCGAAGGTCACAGCCTCCGCCGTTCGAGGGCAGTCTGCCAGCCAGAACCTGGAGGAAGCAGAGGATGCATATAAACACACGTGTCACTATTAGTAAAGTAATGAGTGCATGAAAAAATGTACTGTCAAGTTTACAGTAACTCACTGGAAACTTTGGTAAATTTACAACAGCACTGTAAATCAATGATTAAACATTTGATGTAAAATGACGGCGGAATACTGTACGTGTATGCTGTAAAATGACTTTACATGCTTATTTCTTTGTCAATGTCACTCGCACAACACTATACTCATATAGTGATATCGTATTTTTAATTTTAAATTATATACCGTAATAATTTCAGAGTCAGATGGCTTTGAATAATTAGTTAAAAGTATGGGAGATCACAGAGAAACTCCCGTTCATTAGTCCCAAAAACTCTCAGATAGCAACAGCGCTACCCAGGCTATAGATTGAACTGCACCCAGAAACACAGCCAATGCCATCTCGATGCCCAACACACACAGCAACAGTGAGACGATAATCTTACGGTGAGAAGAGCAAGCACGCTATTGGTGCACATGTCCCATTGCCAACCAATGGCACACCAGTCTTGCACAACAGTGCTATTATTTTTACGTAACTAAAACACACTAATTGTATAGATAATATCCTGCTGCGCTTCCTTGAATAATTACTCCAGAATCCAAAGACAACTGTAATAGCAGTTTACATTTAAAAGCATGAACAGCACTTTATTAAACTGTAAAATTACAGTGTGCTCACACAATTAATGGCAAAACGCAGCAATACTGTGAATTTGTAAATACAGTAGTATACTGTAAATATTTACAGTGTAGGTAAGTGTAGGTATCATATGGAATGAAAAGAATGAGACACAAATAGGTCATTAATGATGCCCACCGCCGAATAAACATTATTTGCATTAGTCTTGTCGGCACATTTATCGCAATCCTTGGAAATCGTAAACGGTGTGACTTGAACTTTGCAAACCAAAGTGCTGCAATTGTGGTTCTTTTATTAACCATGTTATGCAATGACAACAAAGGCATTGTATTCCGTTATTGCCGACTCATTTGTTCTGCAGTCACCTTGCTGAGACGTTGGTGGTGAAGTTGGCACAGTTGTGTGAATACAAGAGCTTGGTGGTGCCAGTGATGTCCTCCCACTGAGCAGGAGCGGTGCCACCTGCAGAAGGTTGGCAGCTTTTTATAAAATACATTTTCTCCCCCAACAAACACCACCTGGAATCAGCTTGCTGAGTCTATCTACGTATATTCTGTGTCTGACTCTTTTCTGTTTAAGCCACTTCCAGGATGTTTGGCAGGGTGGAGCTGTATATATATATATATATTTGTACATAAAACTAGACTGTACCAATAACACTGCAAAGGAGGCGCAGGCTGGTAGTGTCTCCCTCTCCGGCGTCACGTGGACTCTCCTTCCAGGATGGAGGTAAAGGGATGCGGAGACCGATGGGTCGGTGGAATTTGCGTCGACGAGGCTCGACTGTCACAACAGGACTGAACGTGGCCTGGTTTCCTAGCTGCCGAGTCAGTAGCTCATCAGGGATTGGCTGAGCCTGGTGGTGGTGAAGAGAAAGAGAAATTATAAAAAAAATATTAAAAACCTATAATATTACACTTTGAAGGAATTTAGAAATAACAATTGTAATATTGCAAATAATATTACATTTAGAAGCTATTTAGAAAAGCTTTAAAGAATTTGACCATATAAAATAGTCAGTTTATATATTTACAAGTATCAGTATGACTAAAATGGTAAAAATGTAGACCTAGTTTGACCCTATTTTTTTTATTAAGGAATATATTGTAAAATTATAAAATAATTCATGTAGGCACTGTGAAATGTAGGCACTGTTATGTCAAATTATTTTGTGTATTAATTTTAATTAATTCGTTAATTAATTTTTATTTCAAAGAAATTTCTTAAAGAAAGACACAGCTCACAAAAATGCCATAATATTATAAAAGTTACCTGCAAGCCAAGTCGGACCCTTTTAGTGACTGCTGTGTCCGGGAAAATAGCCTGGACCTGGGGTACGAGCTTACTGGCCAGCTGACCTCCCTCTGGACCAATCAGATCGCTTTCCTGCTGGACACGCGAGACCACAGCAAAGTAGAGAGGGAAGTCTGTGGAGATGATCCGTCTGATTCGTTTTTTATCCAGCTCCTCTTGACTTTCCAGATCTGGAAATGCAGAATTTTATGCCAATTACTTTTTGCAACGAAACCGGATCCTTAGTTGATCTGCTGCTCACAAGTACGTATGTTATTGAAATAGATTTTATTTACTACAACCAGCTCCCCGCGACCCTGTAAAAGGATGAAGCGGTAGAAGATGACTGACTGAAATACGTTTATTAAGTCCCACCTTCATCCATGCCATTGAGAATCGTCTCCAGAACATCATCGCCATAGCGGTTGCGGTGCTCTTTCCAAACCGAGCCGTTCTCGCTTCGCAACACCACCAGCTCTCTGTCTCCCCGACTCAGAGATGCAAAGTGAGGAATCTCCACAATCACTGGCCTGCAGTCCAGAATTATGGAACAATTATTCGAGGGGACTGAGATTATAAAAATATTGGCATCATATACATATATTACACGAAAAGAGATTAAAATTATAAAAATATCGGCATAATTTACATATATTACACAACAACAGATATAAATGTAAAGCTGTAAAGTTTAATAATAATTATAATATAGTAAAAATAGATATAAACAGAACGGTTACAATTTTAAATCTAGTTGAAAGCAACATTTGTAATTTGTTGTATAACTGTTATTTGTAAATTGTATGTTTAATAGTATTAAATGTATTTATATAGTATATATATGTATTGTATAAATGTACATATTGTAAATATATAAATATAAAACACTAATTTTATTTATTTATATATATATATATTTTTATTAAACAAGGATTTTTGACTCATTTGTATTTTTAAAAACATTTGTTGCAATGTAAATGTTTATTTAAATGTATTGTTTAATTATTTATTATGGTAAATGTATTATTATTGATAACTGTTGATAAGTGATTAATGAAATACAATTAGCTTATTTTTACATTTTTATTCATTTGATTCAGGCTTTTTTCATGGGAATTAAATCTGATTGACAATTTAAATTAAACTTGCGTTTATAATTGTCATGTTTTACATTAAACATACACAGATTAATATTGAGTATTATTTACAATGCAGAAGTGATAATTTGAGGCACATGTCTATGCTACACATATATATCATACACGCTCATAATCTTACCCGAGAAACTGCATACTGGAAGGCCCTAGTGATATAATACGAGAGGCGAGACCCTCGCCCTCCACCAGCGGAGGAGGGGTGGTGAGTTTCTGCGGTTTGACCAGGCGGCAGGTGATGCGTGTCGGGGCGGCGCAGGTGCGTGGCGGGATGATCACACGCAGGCCGTTGTGTCTACTACCCCGCATTGAGCCGCCTCTCGCGTCCACCATGAAGCTGACCAAAAACCTACAATAACGGGCATGTATAATCATTGTACACAAATCGTATATAATAATACACCAAAACCTATAATAATTAGGAACTAATCACCCAATAATTCAAAAACCCGTTAATGAACCTAGACGTGTGATGACACAGGAAACAGGTATAAAAATAACATAATACGTATATATAAAGCAGTGAAAGCAGAACATCTGCGCTGGGCTACTAGTGTGTGACGTTCACTGACCCAGTGTGGATTGGACTGGCCACTGGGCTAACGTTGTCTGAGGTCTCTGTGGCCGGACTACTAGGAATTAGAGAGTCTTCGTCATACTCCTTTGGTAATGGGACAGGAGTGTGCTGCAGACACACAGGAACATACAGATCACACAGACACACGGATAAAAGCACAGTGACGGGGTAATGAACTGGTCTGAGACCCAAAGTGACATCTGTGCAGGGCTCCTACACTTTCTGAAAGACAAAAATCAAGCACTTTTCAAACACTTCCAAGGTTCACGTTTTTCCAGCAGCATACAGTTGTGGTAAAATTTATATTTCAAAATATGCCTAAACACAATCAAAATGAAACATACCATTTGGGGGAAAGTTTTGTGATATTGGTGGAAAAAAATGTAATGGACATTACATTTAGTTAGTAGACCTTACTAACATTTGTATTCTATTCTAAGAAATTAGACATCTGCCATTCTTCTCCATTTTTAGCAAAGTGTGATTTATTTTAACAAAGTGTAACAAAGCCTGGAACACTGCAACAATAAAGGTGTTGATGCTTCCCACTTTCTGTACTTTTAAATTGGTGATCACAGCCTATTTATTCACAGACACACTTTATTTATCTGTCTCTCTCTCTGTTTCACTCTCAAAGTCTGTGAATCAAAAGTCGCATGAAACCAAACACAGAGCGGGAGAACCGCTCAAGTTCTGATCCAGTCCAGAGGACGTGCACTTATTCGGATTCCACTGTCTAATTTCAAACGCTTCATTTAAAATTCAAGCATTTTCAAGGTCTTGAAAACACATTATTGAAATGTTAGCATTTTCAAGGACGTCAAGCCCCCTAAACCTGCTCAGTTCCATCCCCTCAGACCATCTTCATCCAAACTCTTGAATTTTGCAGAAAGACATATATACCTGATCCAACATGACTGTTTCAGGTGACACGCAGGGAATTCTGGGAATTGCTGGAGAGTAAGGGCTGGAGAGAACAAACGGCACGTGAGAACATTCATTCAAGCGGCGACTTTTTTAGCTTTTAACGTCTTAATGTGACCTACGTGGTGCCCATGCCACTCTCAAAGTCTCTCAGTGTTTTCTTGGGGGACAGGAAGTCATCATCCTGGTCTTTGAAGTCATCAAGCTTTAGATAACGGGCTCCATCCATCCCAAGAAGTTCATCACCTGAAGACAGAACAAGTCGAAAGGTGTAAAACATTTGGTGGATGAACGATGGATGAAGAAGATTGAGAGAAGAAACGTTATTCCATTGGGGAAAATCCACCACACATTCCAAGTCAAGCACGCACACACATTACAAACTCATCCGACTCAGACCAATAATGGCTACAGTACATACACACAGAGCCGATGGAGACACAAAGCCATCAAGATACGGTACAATTGCATGGTCTTGGCAGTGCAGAGAAGATCACACTTAATAATCTGCATGGGAGAGATTGGCTGCTGTTATTATTTGCAGGTATTCAGAGATGATTGAAAGAACACTCTGAAGAGTAAATATCACCATTCAACACTAGAGGCACTAAACTCATCCACTCCCAGTGTGACTTTCAAAAAAAGACAATTAGTTTGGATATTTCTTCAAATATAGGCATTATTTTTTGCCCAAGAATGATATTTTTTTATCATTCATACATTCATATATTTATCAATCACATATTCAGCTACAGTATTTTTAGTTTAAATTTTAAACATTTACATGGCACTTTCTAGGTTCTAGTTCTTTATTTGGAACTTAGTTCTGTAGTTAAAATAAAGTAAATAAATACTACTATTATTATTTTAAAAAGGTAATATAAAAACACCATGTATAATACAATTCATTAGTAAACTAATTTTGATATTTCATAAATAGTATTACTTTACATACAATACATACAACAACTACAATAAACAAATTGTATCAAAATATTTTATACATTTATTTGAACAAAATAATTTCACATAATTTATATGGCATATACTAATTATATTACATGTTTTGTACATGTTTTGTACAGATATTAATTAGCATAATACACCTAGTATTATACAAATACAATTTGTTTCAATGAAATAACAGTATCAGTGATAATCAAAATAATTAAGTAAAAACATTAATGTAGAAATATGTATAAATATAATGTTGTACAAATATCATGTACAGTATTAATAAATGGCTAAACATGTCCATAATTGAAGAAACAGCCTGTTGGAAACAGTGCAAGGTATTTGAGATGCTGTCCGGTCAATGATGAGAGAGGAAGGTGATGGAGAGGCAACACCGCAGTAACACGAAGCGACGGTGAGAGAGAGAGATCTGAAAACCCAAAGCAAGATGAGAGTGCTTGAAATGGAGGTACAAGTTTCACAAATCACTGAAAACCGGACAGATCAAGAGGGAGACGCTCCTACCTAATGTTAGCTGAGCAACTCCTACGTCAGGAGGGAAGAAAACACAGTTCAACTTTAAGACGTGAGAAAATGTTTTTGCTATTTTAATCCACCGCAATCCTGAATAAACGGAAATGCGCTATTGGCTGCTACTTTTGGGATGTGACGTACCTAAGGAATCAGATTAGTGCCAAAAATATCAAACGTAAAATTCTAAGAAATGATTGAAAATGCTTTTTTTTTTT
>CM051496.1:22509324-22564823 GCA_028031935.1 Paedocypris micromegethes
TTTTTTTTTTTTCATTTTTTGCTTGCAATTACGTTTGTTTTTTTATTTTTTTGCTTGCCATCTTCATACTTTCGTTTGAAATTTTTTTATTTTTCGCTTCGGATTTTTCGTTTGCTTTTTGTTTTTTCGTTTGGATTTCTGGTCCAAGTTTCACGTGGGTATGGCCCTTACATACCCACCAAACCCTCTGCTTTAACCGTCATGTTTCTAATTGAGAGCTTTCTATCACTCTCCTGTCCCCGAGACCTTGAACTGCTGCTGGGAACCGGGAATGTATGAATAACAGCGTTTCCTGCAGCGTGATCCTTGGCTAAATTCAATCGCTGTCAATCACACCCACCTTCATCTTCTGACACGTCCAGTATTTCATCCACCGTTTCCGGGAAGCTCATGCGATGCTTTTCGGTGGTGATCTGAGGAATGCATAAGGTGTATGTGTGCATTAGTGTGAGAGATGAACAGTTGTAAATGTTGAGGATGAGGAATGTGACTCTTACCATGGACACAGATTCCTCTGTGACCAGTTTCAGAACATCGATGACGGAGATGTAGCCCAGCCGTTTGGCGATCCCCAGGGGCGACGTCCCATTCTGTCACAGAACACACACCCTCAGGTCAAAGAATCTCTCAAAAACACACAAACTATTGGCCCATCTCTCATACTGACGTAGATAAGCCTTTCAGAACCTCACTTCACTTAAAATCCCTTAAATTCTTTAATCATTTAAACATTAATCTCAAATTCTATTTTGTCTCATGTCATATATGTTGTATATTGTCATATTGATGTCATATATTTATTTTCCAGATTATAATGTGCAGAATAACTTTAATTTTTATGTTATTCAATGTGCCGTAAATCCATCTCTTTTCTTTGACCAGCATGAACATTTGGATTTATTTTTTCATTGTTTTATATTTTGTGCATTGTAGTAATATCTCTAAGATAATACTTAACATGGAGAAGAAGAGTGAACTATGGACAAATTTACATTTAAACTCACACTACTAAATTAAATGAGTTTTGTGTTTCCACTAGTCACTGATATGTTTGACAAAATGATACGTGGTGCCATGTGCATGAAAAAAACATTAGGAACTACACATTTACCGAGTGTGTGCCTTATAATCAGAAAAATACGAATCCTGATCAATAAAACATTAAGTGGCCGACCGAGGGTCCGGCATTAACTCACAGTTGTAATCTCGTTGGGCTGGGCTCCGTGTTTCAAAAGCAGGGTGACGATGTCCGTGTGTCCCTGCTGAGCTGCTTGATGTAAGGGAGTGTAGCCCAACTACACATAAAAGTACATGAAAAATGACCAAGCAATATAAAAAAAGCGTGTTAAAACTTTATATATTTGTATAACTTACTCTGGTCTTACTGTTCACGTGAGCTTGTAGTTGAAGTAGAAATTTCACCATTTTAATGTTGCCATAGTGACATGCTACATGTAGAGGCGTGTAGCCCATCTAGAAAACAAGACATCAGGTTATATATTCAGATTAAAATTATTTGAATATTAAACATCAGTTAATATAGCTGCAAGCAGTAATGACATGGTTCAAACCTGTTACTTCGGCAACCATTAGGATTAGCCAATGTTTGCCTCTTAGTTATTAAAGCGACACTAAAGCTAATTTACAATGTGCCAAAATATTTTATTCTATATAAGTTGAATAATAGAATACTGAATAATAGAAAAATGTACAGAATACCGGAAAGATACAAATTTTATTGTATTGTAAATAATTAAAAGATTAGAAACAATGAATAATATACATTTCATCATAGAAGAAATATATTGTTTTGAGAAATTAGACATTTTATATGGCATTGGCCTCATTATAAAACTCAAGGCTAATTAACACTTCACAAGTTATTCCAACATCTGTATAGTTAATTTACAATAATTCATTTTTTAACGAGAATTCAAGCACTGAAGACCAGAAATCCAATTCTAATGAAAATAAAAATAAATGTACAAGCTACATTTAAATTACACTAGCAAATATGTTATTTAAGGTGCGAGTTCAAGGCCGGCCGGTGTCTTTCTGTAAGTTTGCATGTTTGCCCTGAGCTTGCGTGTGTTTCCTCGCGATTTCCACCAAAGAGTAGAGCCAAATAATCCTAGTGACATGAAATTCTGCGGCTTTGCACCCACCAGCCCTTCTGATGCTTCTACAAAGTGTGGATTCTTGGGAACAAATTCTGGAGCATCCCACAGATGGCATTGCCTAGTGTGTGTGTGTGTGTGTGTGTGCATCGGAGTGTCTCACCCTCGAGGCTGCATAGACAGAAGCGCCCTGCTTCACCAGCATGTCTGCGATGCCCACATGCCCTTCCTGAGCCACCAGGTGCAGTGGTGTCAGTCCGTTCTGTGCCAGGCCAAACACAATCCCAACATGAATTTGTCTGTCATGACCTTTCCCACAAAATGGCTTCTTCGACTCACCTTGTTCCCCAGGTTAACGTTGGTCTGTTTAGAAATCAGCAGCGCCACCATGTCAGGCTGCCCTTCCTGCGATGCCAGGTGAAGCGGGGTGATGCCCTGCAGTGACTCTGCATTGGCATTGGCTCCGTACTGCAGCAGACTGCTCGCCACCTCGAGCTGGTTCTGCTTGGCCGCGATATGCAGCGCCGTGTAGCCGTTCTGTTACATTTAAAATATCCGTGAGTGTGTTGCACGTTTTAATGCCAGCGTGGTTGGCGTCTGGGCGTAACTCACCCTCGCCGTGCTGTGTGGAGAGCCACCCTTGCTGACCAGCAGCTTGACCACATCAAGGTTGTTGTGATGGACGGCCACGTGCAGCGGAGTCAGTCCATTCTGTGAGGGGAACCACATGGTCACAGTAGGCCACTGATGATGTCATCACCTTTAATGTCAATACCTTTCCAGCTGCGTTGGGATTGGCTCCTCTTTCTAAAAGCAGCTCTGCAACGTCCACTTTACCGTATTTGCATGCTACATGAAGAGGAGTGAATCCTTTCTGTGACACGGGAGACAAGCAGAGCGGTGAATATGATTGGTCAACTGTTTGTTTTTAAGATAAGATAAGATAAGTTAAGATAGACTTTATTAATCCCACGGGGGGAATTTTTTGAACAGATTCATTGATTCATTAATTGAACGGAATCACTTCACTGTCCTGGAATAAAAATAACGAATTATAAACAACTAATTAAACACCACTTAAAACACTTTTAAAAATTTTAATTTAAAAGCAAATGTTTGTGGTGCTAAAACGGAAATACACGTATGACTCGAAATGATTAGTTTGCGATTTAAATATTAGGTGTTTATTTTCTTAACTGTAATAAGAGGGAAAAAACACGGATAATAAACGAATATGTATTCTTTTAATTTAGTACCACAGTACTAAATTTTACGTTTTTTATACTGTTATTCATTGACGGGGGCTTTTTTCATTTTTTCTTTGTTATTCATTTTTATAATATACTATAATAATTTTAACAATAATACTTTATTGCTCTTTTCCTTAATACGCAACTTATTTTTTCACTCTAGAAAAGCACCTTGGTCATTTTGATTTGCTGAGCGTCGCCGTCCAGCAGGATGCGAGTGGTTTGGGCGTGTCCCTCACGGGCAGCAATGTGCAAAGGGGTGTGGCCTGCCATGGTGGCTGAGTCCGGATTGGCCTTATGCTCCAGTAGCAAGTTTACCAGCTCCTTATGTCCCATTCGTGCAGCACAATGCAGAGGAGTTTGATCATCCTGCCAAAGAGAAGAGCATCATGGGTTTCAAGGACCAAACATGAGAAGTGATGGAGAAGGGCAGCTTCATCATCACCATACCTTGGCTTTGGCATCCACCTGGGCATTGTTCTGCAGCAGGAACTGAGCCACCTCACAATGCCCTGCTCTGGCCGCCATGTGCAAAGGGGTTTCTACTTTCTGAAATGGCACATTTGAATACAGATTTTATGTTTTGAACAAATTGTAATGGCGAATGACCAGCAGATTATAATCTGTGGACTGGGGTGTTTACCACATTAGATGCATTGGGTGAAGCTCCTCTCTGAAGCAGATTCTTCACTATGTTCAAATGCCCCATAAAGGCAGCTACATGAAGAGGCGTCAGGCCAGACTGAAGAGAAAGAACAAGCAGAATAGAGTTACATTTTCAAATAAAGTTACTTATAGTAGATAATAAACAATATTATTAGCAGTTTGATCTGGGTAATAAACTCCACTAAGAATAAAATATCTTTAAAAACTGTAAATTAGCTAAACATATTTTCATATTTTTGAGCTTTAAAATAAAAATAAATAATTGTTGAACAATATTGTGCAGTAAGTTACTTCGACATTGTAATGCATTACACATTACTTATTACTGCTTGCAAAAAGCAATCAGTTACATTACAACATTCCTGTCTCAGTATGTTAAATAATATGTTGCAATACTTTTGTATTACTTTTAAGTTACTTTCATCAAAATAGAAGTAGAAATTAACATGTACTTTAACATTGTATTTTATTTTAGTTGAAGTAGAAGGCGTGTTATGTAGTCTAATGACTCTGGCCAGTCCAAGCTACAGTACCAATAACAATATAGTTTTTGAATTGTTTTTGAAGTGTTAAAAGTATGGTAGACATAAAGTGGTTTTCTGGCAATATCTGTTAGTACCATGGGAATATTCATATTCACAAAACTGAAATAACACAGTGAGCATCTCACTAATTTACTTTCGCCTGCCATGTTTATCAAAATTGCCGGGACTGGCCAGTGCGCAGTTACAGGATCTCGAGCTCAGAGCAGAGTTACAAAATACAACACTCCTCCAGCGAAACAGCTGACATACGTGTCTAATCACGAACAGCAAATATCACATTGTTGATTTGTTGTCTTGAGGGTGAAAAGTTTGATGTAACGCAAGCGTGTAGCGAGTAATGTAATCCTGATAATACATTCAGTACATGCGTTACACTACTGCGTTACAGCAAAAACGAATATATTATTGTTACTTTTGTAACCCGTTACTCCCGACACGGTTGTTTAACAATGCAAAAAATAATAATTTTTTTATACCCAATGTATACCTTACTTATACCTTATTTTATACCCAATTTATACCTTACTTTGTTACTACAGCCAAGCTTTGTTACTGTTGTACTTAATGCTTTATAACTGTAAAAAAAACAGTCACACTTTGCAATCAATCCACCTTCATGGCATATTTCAGTTTCATAGCAGAATTCCTTAATAGAGTTTACTTTTTGTTCAAATACAGGCTATAAAAGGCTGAATAAGAAGAAAGAGTATCCATCAATCTGACAGCAAGGGAGACATCTGACCTCGGTCACAGCTTCCAGCGATGCCGAGTGTTTCAGCAGAAGGTCCATGGACCGCATGTGGTTCTTCTTACAGGCGATGTGCAACGGTGTGAACCCATTCTGGAAGAAAAAGACACTTTTGGTATTAGAAGAAAAACGTGCAGAATTTCACAACACTGTTTTGCTGAAATCCATCACGCCTTCCCAGACTGACCAGAGCACGAGCGTTAGCTTTAGCTCCCTTGTCCAGTAGCACTTTGACCATGCGGTGGTGTCCACAGTGTGCAGCCACATGCAGCGGGGTCAAGTGGTCCAGGGTGATGTCATCAATGTCCGCGTTATACTGCAGCAGTTGCCTCACACAGTCCATGTGATCACCTTGTGCTGCCATGTGAATGGGAGACAGGCCATTCTACCAAGGGGAAGACGATTAGATGAATCGATCAGCAGAATTGATAAGCTTCCTCAAAGTCAAAATTAAAACACGCTTTAGAAAGGTGGTAGTCACCTTAGTCTTAGCCTGGATGGGGGCACCCTGGTCCAGAAGGATCTCCACCACACGCACGTGACCGTTCCTGGCTGCACAATGTAGCGGGGTCAACTCATCCTGTAGATAAAGGAACAAAGATGGCGGATGGTAGTGACTAGTCCCTCATCATTTGAAATGTATTAGCTATGTTACAGAAGACCACTGATACGGAATGTTGTCACCATGAGAAAATACCTGTTTTCCCAAGAGGAAATAAAATAGGTCAGTCTCTAGTAGCTAGACTTAAATAACTCATATTCAGCAGTCTTCTCTGAGCAATTTTTCATCGCAGCTAAGAGACTCAAGGTTGGCAAAGGTCGGAGAGTAGTAGCCATCGACATAGATTTTAACAAATAAAAATCAACACATTACAAACCAAATTGGACTATACAAACCAATTGGTGCTATAGCAGTTATAAATCATACACATTTTAAATGGTGAGTAATTTGTAAAATAGTGTCCTTAAATGATGCTTATTATCCACCAGATGATAGAAAACATTTCTATTAGAAATGTAAACAGATAGCAGATTTGCAGTGACTTCACCTTGAACCTTTACTGATGTTTATTATCAACTAGATGGAAAAAAAAACCTTAGTTATTTCAAAATAAATAACAACGTACCTAATACATACATGTTAATAAATAAATAATCAAAAAACCAAGTAACTAATGAATATTATGAAGTAAATAACAAAATAACTACTAATTAAATAAAATAAATACAAAACAAAACAAACATTATTAAATATTAGCAAACATAAACAGATATTATTATTAATTTATTACATGTTTTATTAAATTGTTATTAATTATTAAGGTATTATGATCAATTACTACATTATTATTCAAACTATCAAATATAATTATTAATTATTATTACATATAAACAACTATTATTGCATAATATTTTTAAAATATTTTTGCAAAAGATATATTCTTTTGTCTGGACAAAAATGTATCCAAACAAAGTGGTTAATGAGTTTGGAAATAACAAAAAAAAAGTGAATTCCGAACAGATACGGTACCTTAGTTTTGGCATCTATCTGAGATCCTCTGTCCAACAGAAGTCTCACCATAATTACGTTCCCCCGTCTGGAAGCAATATGTATCGGAGTGATGCCGTTCTGAAAGAGAAAAGGGCAGGAAGTGGGAACTCGTGTAAGCTCTCAAATCGCTGGAGTGTTTGAGGTGAGTAGCACTAACCTTAGGAGTAAAGTTCACATTGGCTCCCCGGTTTAACAAAAGCTGTGCAACACTGAGATTTTCATAATGAGCTGCAATGTGAAGGGGAGTGAAGCCCGTCTGCAGGAAGAATGTCAGAGCCACAGTTATACACTTACACAATTATGTGTCATTTACAAAACAGTACGCCATTCGCTTGGAGTCATACACACAAATCACCATCACTACAATTATATGGGAACACGCAGAGGAACACGTGCCAGCCTGGCTTTAATATTCTCTGGCCGTGTTGGAGAATATCGCACAATGCCCAGTGTTACTGCACTAGATCTTTTACTATTGGGGGGAAAAAACAGCGGGAAATGGTTTTGAGATAACTCATCTATGAAACAGTCTGGTTGTGCTGGTGATTTTCACACAGGCTTCCAGTTGCCAATGATCTGTGAATCTGAATATCACTTATTTATTTTATAAATTATTTTATTTCCTCTTAGAAAAACAAGATGAAGAAAACCAAACCGGGATTAATAATCCAGGCAAAGTTTATTTTCAAGCTCATATTCCTAAATTAAAACAAATAGTGTAACACATAATTAATAAAATGCAACATTATACAATTATTGGGAAAACCTAAAGTAATCTTACAATTTCCTTCTCATTCAAACATTGTCAAGTGTTCACTAACAAAAGTATTTTTCATGTAAATTAAATGATGAGGATTTGACCGTATTCTTACTGTAAATCATCATTAGCACAGGTACAGTAGACCATTGGGAACCATTTAATAACACTAACACTAGCTAAAGACAGTTCAACACTTCCACAATTATGTGTGATTTACAAAACAGTACGCCAATCGCTTGAAGGAGTCATAGACACAAATCACCATCACTACAATTACATGCCGAGAGACTACGGTAAGTGAAAATTGAGGTGTTGGATGGACACCTTGCTGAGGACGTCTGGGTTGGGGTCGTTCTGCAGCAGCACGGCCGCGGTACGTGTGTCATCATTGCGCGCTGCAATGTGCAGGGCGGGCAGACGCACTTTTCCCTTGGTGCCATAGTTTATGAGGAGGGCTACAACATTCTCATGGCCTTGCTGAAGAGCTACAGCTAAAGGGGTGAAGCCGTCCTAGAAGAGAATCGACAAAAGTTGAGTAGGGTTGTGATGGGATGCTGAGCTAATGATGCGTGACTCACCTCGGTTGGAAGGCTCTGATTGGCTCCGTGTTCAAGTAGGTATTTCACAACTTCCAAGTGGTTCTCCTGCGCCGCCATGTACAGAGGACTGAAACCTTTCTGCGAGGCGTTCAAAATAACACAAATTAATCCTTCCAGACCAGAGACGTAAGACAGAGTCTTGTGATGATGTCTGACCTGAGACTGAGCATTGACGTTGGCACCATAATTGACCAGTTCGGCCACCACTTTCTCTTGACCGGCCAGAGCAGCAATATGAAGGGCAGTGTTCCCTTTCTGCAGAAAGAACAATTGTTTTTGGTGACTTTATAAATGACTATGTGGTGACAAAAGGCCTCTTTGCATCGCATTTAATTTTTACATCATGGCCTAAAATAGATTTGGAGAGTTGAAGATGTTGGTCGGAATTCCATTCCGACTTAAAAAGAAAAGATTGACTGATCTTTACTGAACTGAAGAGTAATGAAGAGTGATGAATGAAAAAGGAGAATTTCAGCCAACACCTGCATTATTTTGTGCAACTGTACAGCATTCGCAATAATATTTATTTACAAATCTTTATTTTATTTGTATACGTAAATGTATTTATTTATTTACAGATATTTATTTATACATTTATATATATTACGGACAAAAATGTGGTTCCTATGAATAAAAGTACTGTTTATACGTCTAAAAAACTGAACTTTTTAATGTATTCTCATTTTAATGTTTGTATAGAGACATCTAAATCCGATTTTTCGTATTTTCAGAAAGCTGTGCTGATATAGCTTGTTTTGACAGATTGTTAAGCCTATTTCAGTCCAGATTGTGCAAAATAAATATGTTTTCCATAAAGCCTTGGATAGCGGCAGATGTTTAAAACCAAGCCCAACGCTTGTTCTAATAAATTGTCCGCAATGTGGACACAGTGTTTTTGAAAGTGGGAAATAAATATGAAGAGTTTGTTTTGTTTATAAGTATTTAACAAGTATTTAACATAATAAACAAATGTAACTCTTTACATTTGAAACGGGTTACTACTGAAGTTGTTTTATACATTGTTGGTGTAATTAATCAATTGTGTATCAATTGGTGTAAATGTGATATACATGTCATCAATTAGCGTAAATAATAAATGTAACAAACGAGGCGCCTCCAAAGCAGATACAGTATATGTTTCTGTAAGTCACATACATACTGTAATGAATGTAATAATGTGTGTGTTTTTACTCGTGTAAATAATATGAGTTTATGAAAAATCTGATTTTTAGCAATCTAGATCAAACTGGGCACAAACATGAAATAACTGGTATTGGATAGCAAGTCCAAACATTGATTGGGACATTTCCGTACAATGAATAAGAAGACAAACCTTAGTAGTAGTCTCCAGGTCAATGCCATTGTGCAACAGCTCCAGAACCATCTTCACGTGACCTTCTTTGGAGGCCAAGTGTAACCCGTTCAGTCCATTCTGTGGAGACACCGGCAAAGGAGACACGTTGGAAAAAAAAAACCTCCTCTGAAAGTAAAACCTTGACACATCTCAAATCTGTGTCTTCATCTTTCCCCGTCTACCTGACTCACTGAGCGCAGGGCAGCCTAAAAATAACCCAGTGAGAAGTCTGCGGATCAGTGGGGCTCTCATTAAGCAGGGTGGAGGAAGCAGAGCAGCGGATATCACAGTGAGGATGGCTGAGAGCTATTCGTTGATCAAGGAACAGCGTATGGTGCGTTTGCGACAACCCAATGGTACAGCTTGTTGCAGCCATAGGGGGCTCTGTTCCGATAGAACGGACTCCTATCACACCGCAGCGTCGCTCCATCCTCATCATCTCAATACTGCCACTGCACGGAGGATGAGGAGGGTGAGAGACGCGCTGTTGAAGACAGGAACACGTGCCAGCTTGGCATTAATATTCTCTGGCCGTGTTGGAGAATATCACACAATGCCCAGTGTTACTGCACGTGAACACGCTAGATCTTTTACTTTTGAGGGGAAAATACAGCGGCGAATGGTTTTGAGATAACTCATCTACGAAGCAGAGTCTGATTGTGTTGGTGGTTTTCACACAAGCTTCCAGTTGCCAATGGTCTGTGAATCTGGATCTCATTTCTTTCTTGTATAAATAATTTTATTTCCTCTTAGAAAACCAAGATGGAGAAAATTGAACCGGCATTAATAGCAAACCATCAACAAATTAGTAACAGATTATTGTAAATCAAATCAAGTTTTATTTGTCACACTAAATTTCTTAAATTAAAACAATTGGTGTAACATATAATAAATAAAATGCAACATTATACAATTATGGAAAAACCTAATCTAATCTCACAATTTCCTTCTGATTCAAACATTGTCAAGTGTTCACTAACAAAAGTATTTTTCATGTAAATTAAATTATGAGAATTTGACCATTCTTACTGTAAATCATCATTAGCAGAGGTACAGTAGACCATTGGGAACAGTTTAATAAAACTAACACTAGCTAAAGCCAAAAGACAAATTATGATTAAGGCATGATAATCTCATCACCTATTCATGACTAGGGAAATGAGGCACTAATCTGTTTTACTGGCACCATTCAAGACAAAACACCTGGACAAAATGCACTGATATGGCACAGAAGAATCCACCTTGTGAGGACAACCTTGCTGTGATGGTCAACCATCTTGCTTTAGCATAAGCATAAATTTAGCAGACTCATGACTAAAAATACAACTTCTAACCTAAAAACTCTTTCTCCAAGAGCCATAATTTAATGATCATTTTGACAGCACAATCGCTCATTTTCTTCCACCAGTCTACCATGTTTGATCGCCTTGATGTTACTCAAATGTTTGTCATTGTAGTGATGGGGAAAAAAAGATTATTTCACTTGGATTCTTTTATCAGGCCTTGCAGAAAAGAACAAGAACATTGATTTCCACACACATAAAAAACATCCCAAAAGCTACTCGAAAAACACTCGACTCCAAGCCCGTCGAGGCGGCCATGACGGTCCTGTGAATGACGGCATGAGGTGGTATAGTACTCGATGTGTGTTTGTGTATGTTCAGGCAGAGAGAATACAGAGTGGGTGTTCATATTCACCGCTTTCAATGCGGGAAGCCAGCCAACTTTCAGGTCCATTCACTAACCCATCTCTGCAAACCAAACATAGCACTTTGGCAAATATCAAGAACGCTATTTTAAGTAACGTGCACTGAGGGTGATGATGCAAGCGGGCGCAAAAGAACGACTGGTGAGTGGGTGGGAAACAGAAGACGTGCTGGTGTGATTAATTACAGTAATTTACTGATTAGGGCATTGAACACATCTCTGCACTGACACTGTAAACACAGCTGTACTGTCTGACCACAGGAACATCGGGAAGTTAATGCAGAAAAGCGAGTCTAAACACGGATCTGAAAGCCATTCTGCTGGTAAAGTGAGCAGAGGCATCTTTCGTTCTGGAATAAAAGCCTGGAAGAGAATAAAAGCCTGAGGTCTAGAAGTCAAAAGGATGGAATTTCTTCTCACCTGATTAGCCGTGTTAATGTCAGTCCCGTTTTTGATATGGTCCAGGGCCTTTTCCAGATTACCTGAGCGTGCGGCACGAAGAAAACTGGTCGCTGTGTCTGCCTGAGGTTGAGGAAAGAGGAAAAAAGGGGAATTAGAAAAACGTTAACAGTAGGAACATTTGGTTTGATTAAAAAATGAATGATAAAGCACATACTTTCACTATGAATTATATTAGGGATTTTACTACGGTGCACTTAAAATGTACCATTTTAATGGAAATATAAGCAATTTTGACAATCTCACCTCACTTTACTTTACCAATGACTAAGCCTTTTGGTTTCACTAGTAGGCAACTATTGTATTTGCACGAATAAGCACAGACTTTTCATGCACAAAATAAAAACGTCATTAATAGGCGAACATAAGCACCTCCTTACAGTCTTGATGTTTTGACTTTCTAGAAACTTGAAAACGAGAAATTGATTTGACTGAATACCTAAGCCTAACTTATGACTTGTACCCATATTTCACTTCAACGTCGATACACTTGAAAAATAAATACAAATTAGTAACGATTAGATATTATATTTTAACAAAATCAAGTCAAAGAATTGATAGTATAATAATGCATAGTATCTCACTAGGCATATTATAAATGAACTACACACAAATACATGGAGGCATCATTTTTGCTGTTGTCGTTCTCACGTAGTTTTTCTCTGATTATAATAATTCTTGGCTCCTCTTTCCCGAGTGGATTTCTCTTTTCCTTCTTTCACTGTTATTGTACACGCTACAGGGTACAGAAAAAAAGGGGCTTACAGATTCCCAAATGCACAGTGATATTTTAGAATTATGACTCTGAACTACTCGGTTTCTTTCTTGCCCAGTTCCTCATTCCTCCTTCTTTCTTCGCTGTATAAAAAATCCACGAGTGATATTTCATGGCAGTCCAAGTAATGCCTAATGGAATTTGCTCTGATGTGGTCACAGATATACTGAGTCCATGAATCGATTTGTCAGATGCTTTGCCGTCTTGAAACTTCAAATTGCTTGTTATTCTGCAGGAGGTTGCTGAGTTGATTGACACGGAAGATGTGTGTGTAATTCAGAAAGAGCAGTAAGAAATACCGAACCCTCTAATTGCTCAATCTTCAGACGACAGCAAAGCAAAATCCTCCCGTCAGCCATTTGGCTGCTAGCATTAGCATTAGCATAAAATATGCTGACTCATGACTAACATACAATTTTTAAGCTAAAAACTCTCAACTTTTCTTAAAGAGCCATAATTTAACGATCATTTTTTGGACAATATTTATGTCTATTTTCTTTGATCCATCCACCATCACTGTGTTGAATCTTTCTATCTTTCGTTTCGACTAGAGGAAAAACGATTAATTTGGATTATATCAACAATGATATGCATCACCGAACAGTCTAACACACACACACACACACACACACACACACACACACACACACACACACACACACATCTAAAAACACAGAAACACACGGAATCCAGGCACAGCACAATACAATAAAGATCAACACAAAGCTACCGAAACTACAAGCCACACTACAAACACCCACAGCACAACAACACCCGCCATTGTTTCTACATCAACCACAAAACTACCACACACAGATGACAAAGAAAGCCACATGGATTCCCAGAAGAAAGAAAGGAGAATGTTGAGAGGCAGTGCTATGATATTTACTCTTCAATCAAAGTTCCACCTTCAGCCTCCGACGAACCCTCTCCACTCAAACTACAAGCCAGCGCTGAACCACATGAGCCTAAAAGACACCAACACCACAAAGACAGAGCGTGTTAATGTAAACAGAGCTGAAGGGACACACACACACGGACATTTATCAAACGCTAAGGGGGACATACGGTACACAATAACACACTTAGAGCAACACAAACACAGCATCAAATGATAGGACACAAGCGGACCATCAAGACCATTTAGTGCGTGCACCATTGATTCTTTATTTTTAATGCGTTCTCACAATTCGCTCCCGAAACATGCCGCTCGTGACCTTTGAGTTAAACGGGAGCGAATTACACAACGTCACATTTCAGTGTCAATCCTGAGAGGGTGAATTGAAAAGCCCACTCGCGTTAAAGGGATTCCAGCTCTGGGCCCACTCCGCCACCGGTTGCTAGGAGAGCGATGACATCATTTAAAATTCACAAAAGCGTGGCATCTATAAGCCGAGTACACACTGATGGTGAGCGAAGGAAACGCAGACTGCAAAACCAGTTGTGTTACGCAAATTCAGCCGCACGTCAATTTACATGAACCCACATGGAATCAGTTCGATTTCTAAGAACAAATATCCTCAACCAATTCAATACATGTGTTATGCATTACAGCCAAATGAATGGGAGAAGTTGTATAAAATGCTTTTATATATAATTCTTTTCACAAGAAACAATTTATTCAGAAAGTTATAATAATAATAATAATAAAAAATAAATATTAAAATAATAATAGAGTTCAACGAATACTAAATCGTCACATACAGTATATAAATATATTTAATATGTATTTAAATATAAATACTGTACATATTTACATGTATACTGTGTGTATATATATACACATACCGTATAAATATATATATATATATGTTTTCATTGTTTTTATATATATATATATATGATATATATATGCTGTATATATAATCTTAATAATAATATAATATAGCGTTGCAACACAATTATTATGCTTGATTTGCTTTTTCTTTGCATTTAAATTACAGCAGTTGGAAAATGCTGGTTAGTACTGTTGCCGGAATACCGGTAACACATTTATTTCTGTGTTCGTAGCAGATTAGGCACAATTTTGAATATTCAATGCAACATATAATAAATAAGTTGTTACACACTGAAACAATGGCACACTCTATTGAATAAATATAAACACTCTATTTAATAAATCCCACAACTTTGTGTCTCTAACTGTGTGTTTCTGCTGATCAAGGGAAATTACAGCCATGCCTCGCGAAACAAGTGTGATATTGAGTTCTAGCGCTCAATGTTGGAAAGAAATTGGACAGATGGCCTTGTGCGTTTTAAACCAAGGATGCCAAAATCACACACCAGCAATCTGAAAAATTCAAGTACATGCAAATTAAACTCATTTACAAAAATGCCAAACCGTGTCTTTATGAGAGAACCAAAAAACTTATATAACGGATTTATCTCAATAAAAATATGTCTTCTTGACACAAGGTTATGACCTTATGAAATGAGTAGAAATGCAGATTTTAGACAGATTTCATTACACAACTGATTCAAATCAGTTAAGCAAAAGCCTCTTAGGAACCAATTCAGATCTTATAGGAGTAGTGGGCTAGCAAAACCAGACATAACCAGTGGAGAGCACCATGGGATTTAACTTCCTCTCGGCAACTGTCATTGTAAAATCGCTTATCAAATCTATCTGATGTGCCAGAGAAGTCGACTTAATTAATTTGATATAATCCCTCAAGTATCGAGAGTGAAGATACAGATTAACATGTAGTTCAGACGGCGAGTGATGACATCATCCGCCAATGTAATTACAAGGGATAATGCATTTCATCCAATACTATAAAATTCCACTATCTGTCTGGCCTTTACACACACCTTTACATTCTCACTCACAGCAAAAAATAGAGACAAAGACGTCATTGGGAGCTCGACACCAGAGGGGCGAGAATGATGAATCGCTGTAATGAATCCTCTTGGGTTTTCTCCGAGACCCAATTCTGGAGAAAGAAGAACCGGCATAGCAGTACGAGGGTCGACATTAAAATGGCACCAGTCTGCTTCTCTCACAAACATTCAGTGTGGCAGAACTCAGTGTTTACCATTGGACTTTATGTCACTGTCAGCCGCTAAAGAATAAGGTTATGAGGAAAAGGATTCTACAGTTAGCAGTTCAGAATACGACTTTTCTAAAAGACATTACGTTTACGTATATTAAAAAATATAAAATCAAGGTCTTATGTACTGAAAAAAAAAACATTTATAGTTGTATAAATGCAAATTTTTATATATAAATTCTCTCTCGTAATTTTGTTACAATGTTGTACCCCAATGCTGTAATGACAATAAACTACTACTACTACTACTACTACTACTACTAGTAAATATAAACAAACATTTATATACAGCATTTATTGTAATTGTTATTGTATTATATAATATAATACATTTGTATATATACGTATATTGTTTTTGGAGATTTTTTTCCAAGAAAAAAAAATTCCAGTAGGTTGAATGTTTGAAACAACAGTTTTTTTTTATTTGAAGTGACTTACATTACATTAAAGTTGGACGTTTTTAAATAACTTCATTCTTTCTTTGAGAAAAAAAGACCGTTATAAAAATAATAAATAAAAAAAAACGAAAAATTGTTGTGTTGCTTAATGTTAACACTTAAAGTCTTTCAGACACAGCAAAACACTAAAGTCTTTCAGACACTGCAAAAGTACTTTCTCGCAATCCACTAGAAAGCCTGATCTAGGAAAGAACAATCAATACCAGACCAAGACACACTTAAGGGGAAGTTGATCAAATATTAATAGACAAAAGTTTTTAATTCTTCGTTCAAGCACTTCTGTTTATTGGACTGCACTCGTGTGCGGCCTTGAAGCCTCTTCTAAATTTTCAGCCTCGAGTGCTGCAGTCAAGACAGAAGTGCTCTTCATTCAGATTAATCCCAACTTAAGAACTACATAAGCACTTCACGGATATTTAGAAATATTCAAACTCCACCAAAATAAAAAACTGAACTCTCTATAAAGGTATTAATGATCTCAGCCATCAATACAAGCCACTTCCTGTTGTTTCTTTCCCCGGTGCTAAAACAAAACCACTGAAATATTGATGCTCGTGTCAGGATGCTGTGTCTGCAATCCAATACAACAAAGCAGACTTTGTCTGAGTTTTATTCACTAGGTTCGTCCTAAAGTTACGAAACGGAGAACGTGTAAAAGCACACAGAAAAAACTTTGTTCAACTGGAGTAAAAATTGTACTTTTTTATTCCAATTGTACTTGCTTTGTCCATCTTTACTAGTTTAATTAAAGAGAGAGCAAATTACAGAGATGAACATGATCAAACTGGATAAATATGAATAAATACATTTATATAACAAGCTTATTCCTATTAAAACTATTGTAAATCATTAGATTCTAAATGCTATTAAACTATTAACTCCATAAAACAGAAAAAAGTCAGATCTAATTTAAAAAAAGGTTTTATTAATTAAAATACAAAAACTGTTTAGTACCGTATTTTCTGGACCATATAGCGCTCCATTAATAAACATTTATTTCGTAATTCATCAGATATATGGGACACTTTTTGTCTTACATCTTTAAATAATATTTATTTATATTCTTATATGTATATATACATTTTAGGATTTTAAGTGCCAAAAAATACGGTAGCCTTTATTTATTAATTTAACAGACCAAAGCTTCTTCCATTATCCCCGTCATTTCACACAACAAAAATAGATTGTGTATAAAAGTCTGTCTCCAATTGTCTAGTTCTACCTGCTTCTCTCCGAGAGCTGCAGATCTTCTCAGTCACATCACATTGCAGCGCTCAGTGCTTTCTCGTCAATATTCATGAGGACTGCAGAAGGTCTTACAGCAAAGCACGCTGGGAAGAGCCCCTGCGCTTCTCCTCATTACATCACCGCTATCCGCTAACGTCTGTTCCCATCCTAAATATTAGCACTGCACATGCTACGGATAGCAGTTTCCACAAGAAGCCATCCACACCAAATCCACATTAAAAGTAATCTTACAATCTTACAACCTCATTCCAGGCTCTGCTTTTCAAGATCAAAATAAAAAGAAAGCGGCAGATTCAAGAACTATTTTTAGCCTGAAGGACATTTCCTGCTCCACATTTCCGATGTTTGTCAAATTTGGTCGGCTATTCTGCAGAAACTGAGGAGGAACCACGTGGAGATCTTGAAGATGGAATGGACTGGTCCAGCACGTGGCCCGAGCTGGACTCCACCTCCTGCTACTCCTTCTCCCTTGGGTTCAATCCCACTCAACAGCTCCAGGAAGGCAGTGACAGTCATCTGCAAGCCACCGTCAGATGGCACCAGGCGACTGACAGCAATGCCAACAAAACCTGCTCATGCTGAACAAAGATTAGTTCCTCTCAGTGTCTCCATCAGATTTAAAGATGGAAGTAATTAAGACCTAATGTGCTGCCTGAAGAACACGATATTTCATTTCTATGAAAAAAAAAAAAAAGTATAATTTTAAACATTCGCTTGAGAAGATGCTTGAGAATGTTCATAGCTATGCTTTTTAAACAGGGTTACAACTGTTTCTAACTACATTGTAGTTACTAATACTAAACAAAATGCAAACTGCACAGTAGAGTATTTACGATATACAAAAAAAAGCTAAACTTATAAATGCAAATGTACGAATATAATATATTTATAAACAAATATGTGTATTTACAAATTTATAAATATACAAAATTAATATGTGTACAGTATATGTTTATATATACACAGGTATATATACATGTACGCCTTATAATTTGGAAATAGTCTTTTAAGAGATAAAAAAAAGACCAAGATATGTATGTTTATTAATGCGTGACTTTATACAGTACTGTATAGGTTCTATTTTTGATCAAACAAGCCTTTTATCAGTCCTGTAATGATCATTGTACAAATTCTAAGGCCAGAGGCTAGCGGAATCTTCAGGAATTGCCATGTTTATGGTTCTATATGGAAGTTCTTGTTCCTATTTGTTTCAAGATCACCAGAATGTGAAGTGGGAGTGAATGGAGAGTGTCAAGACGCTTGCATCCAAAATCGCATCAATAATTTTTTCTAAATGAAAGAAGCATCTCTGGTTTTTCTAAAAAGTAAAAACAGACAAAAAAAAACTTACATTTTTTGTCTTCTTTAAAATGTTTTGCTTATTGCCCGTCTTTGGTTGCACTTTCAATAAAATCTAAATGTCTAAATGACTCTAAATTTACATATTTGTTCAACCGCAGACAATGTCAATAATATTTTCAGCTTAAATAATGCTTTTATCCAAAAAACTTAAATCATGCTTTTATCCAAATGGTGTTACAACTCTCTATGTGGATCGAACCAACACACGTTGGTGTTGCAAGGACCAGTGCAACTGAAAAAAAAAATTTATAAACCGTTTTCATTTGCATTTTAAATGTACTTATTATTAACTTGAAAAATAAGTTTCATCACATGAACGAAAATGAATAAAACACATTCCAGAACAAAAAAAGAAAACAGAAAGGATAAAAGAAATGCAGAAATTATAACAATGAATCATTTCAACATAATGGGGACAACATTAAAAAAAAAACCCCAAACCTAAAAATAAACAAAAAACAACATGAATAATTATGAACATTCTCAAATGTCAGAAAATTCCATCTGGACACAGCAAACTCCAAAGGTTAAGTGCTGAAACAGCCGACGACATCACAGCGAGAAAACAAATGTGTTTGTTAGAAGGATGAAGGTGTCGACACTGTCCTGAAATCTACTGACATTGAATGAGTGACTCCTCGATACGTCCTGTCATGAATCAGCACTGCTGGATTTTTATTAAGCTGCCGAACACATGCTTGCACACACACGCACACACACGCACACACACACAAATGTATAAACAAGCCACATAAGCAGTTTACAGTTGAATGGGCAGAAACCGAAATGCAACCAAGCATCAAAAGAATCTCCCAAACCGTGTACATACACAAACACTTGCGTACATCACTTCCTAGTCCCTCAGTCTCCATGAGAAAAGTGTGTATGACATATGACTAACGGCATGATGCTTTTATCAACAGAAAGCAGAAATACAGTCCCAACAGACACGCACAGAAAGTGAGAAAAAGAGAGAGATAGAGAAAGAGAGAGAGAGAGAGAGAGTGATAGAGACATAGAAGGAGAGAGAGAAAGAGAAATAGGGAAAGAGAGAGAACAAAGTAGAAAAGACAGAATGTGAAGCAGTTTTGTCATTTTGTCCAATTAGACATATATTGAAATTGTCATCTAACCCATTTAGTAAAGTAAGCCTTAAATAAATAAAGAGAGATTTAAAAAAAAAAAAAAAAAGCAAAAGATCAATTAAGAGATGGAGACAGAAAAAGAGAGATACAGTTTGAGAGAGATGGCTAAAAGAGAAGGTGCAGAGAGTTAAAGAGATAGAAAGACAGAAAAGATATAGATAAAGAGGAAAGGTAAAAGAAAGACCGAGCGAGAATGATAGAGAGAGAGAGAGAGAGAGAGAGAGAGAGAGAGAGAGACCAAATATAATAGAATATATTATGACAAACAGAAACAGAATAAAAGTAAGTCTGACTCAGTCCACCACTAAATATTTCATCATTACTGTAAATATTACAACATAATGAATTTCACCTAGAAGATAAATGACACATCAACTACAACTGAAGCTCACATCAGCACCAGCATGAACAAGGTAAGCGGTGGCATTGAAAACACCACAATTGTTGGTACTATGGTCCCACGATGGACAGCAGAAAGGACAGACACTAAATATCCTAAGGGCAAGCAATCTGGTGTGAGCTGAAAGACAGACAGGCAATCAGGCTGACAGGTCAGTCCACGTGTTTTTATTGCATGGCCCTGTCAGCCTCCGCTTGATGAACGATAACCTTGTTAGTGCCGTCTCAAGCTGCAGAGGAAGAGAAGATGCGGATGCCGTTGGACCTGATGGATGGGTCACGCAGATATAGATGGACTAGTGCAGGGAAACAGGTGGAGATTCCCACCAAGCAGGATGGAGTTATGAGGGAGGAAAATTTACCGTATTTATGTGAATATAAACACATTTCATAGAAGCCGGTTTCAAATAGGCACGTAAATATAAGCATCAATTTTTTCATATTTCAAGTCAGGAGCAATCAGAAATAAACATAAACACGTTGACTTTATGCATAATGAACGAAATCAACAAGTGACTTAAATGAATCATTCACTTTCCTGTTTGAGAGTTGAAGATCCGAGTCAGTTAAAAGAATTGAACTGCCCATCCCTAGCTAAGAATTCTGGGAGTTGGAGTTCTTATGACTAGATTTTTTTAAACTAGTTGTATTCAAGCAAAAACAACATTGAAGTGATATGAGTCACAAGTTAGGTTTGTTAAATAAAGAAAAAATAATTTTTTGGAATTTTGATTTTGTGCCTGAAAAACAGTGCTTATATTCGCGTAAATACAGTAATATAAAAAGCTACAAATAAAATAATACCATTATAATCAAAAGACAAATATTATATTAAAATTCCAAATTGTTTGCAGATCAGAATTCCACTATTAAAAAAAAACATGAACTTGCGGAAAACACTGCAAAAAGTGTCAAAGAGTATAAATAAAGCATATTTGATATCTATCGTAAATTGGAAGATAAAATATTTTATTGGTTTGAAGAAAAGTTAAAGTCCGAACTGAGATAAAACTGAGTACTGAACTTTTCCCAGAAGCCACTTTCTATGTGTGTTTGTACATCTTAACAAATTAGCTAGCTTACACTAATTGTGAACTATTGTAATTAACACATTTATAAACATGTCATTGTTTGCCTCATTTGTCTAAATGTGTCCATTTTTGTTAATTATCAGCTTTCAGTTCACCTGTGTTTTCCATAATTTGCTTATTGGTTCATTTTTCCACACCTATTTCTGATTGTTGTCCCTTTTATGTGTTTATCTTGGTAAAGCTAATGTCCCTGGTAAGTTGGTTTATACTAGTTGGTCCCTAGTTTGCGCTTTTTCTAGTAGTCTAGTTAAAGTGAGTGATTTGTCAATATGGCCACTAGGGGCCGTATCAAAATTGTGCTCTGCATTTAACAATCTAGTGAAGTAAACACACACAAGACCGGAGCAGTGGGCACCAAGTGGCCTTTTGTTGTATTTATTTGTCAAACAAAAGCCCTTCCCTGCAATTGAATCCGATCTTGAAAATCATGCCACGTTTTTTGAGTCCTGTCTTTTGCCTGGATTCTTAAATTGCCGGTATCGACATTTTGGCCTCTTCCGTTAAAATATTCTCTCTTACGAGACTAATCACGACTCAAGTGCTTCTTTACAATCATAGTATCATTGAGAATGAACTAAATCAGAAATCAGCTCATGCAAGACCGATTCATTATTTCATCAAAATCTAGCTGTCTATGAAACGATTGTCTGGAGGTAAGTTGGCATGTGAGTGATTGCAGGAGAGGATTAGTGAAGAAGCCGAATCTCCTGCCACTGTGTGAGGGGAAGCTGGTGGCTCGCACATAAAACCGCAGTGGGGTTCTGCTGCCGCTTGCAGGGGATCGTGTAAGTCCTGTCAGGGATCATGCTGAGCAAGGCAGGTGGCTGTGAACTGTGCTTGAGAACCATCGGAAGGCTAAACAATAAAACAATAAATCTAAGCAGTACCGAACCTTCAAATTAAACATTCTGTGTTTGAGTAAACCTATGGTGAAAAGTGTACAAATGTTAAAAATGTTGAAACGTGAGAAAAGAAATGAAAAATCATAATTTGTCAGACTCACCATCTGATTCTTATTATTAGAATTATATTGATTTATGTATTTATTCATTTTCCTCCGGAAGGGTTTCTCCTTTGGAAAGTTCACTTGTGATAGTTCCAAACTGTTGGAGATTGTCCTAAAATTCTGTCCTTCACAGACGTCTGATTGAAAAGTATTATAATATTAGCGTACAGTGGTAACCTCTTCCTCCAAATGAACAAAAATCATTAAATAACTACATGAGTACAGGAAAAAAATCAGAGGGCCACATATTAGACCTACACAGGCCGAATATGGCCCATGGGCCGCAGGTTGGGAATTGCTGATCTAAAACATCAGTTTTGCAATAACTGCAAGTTGTTTGTTTACTATCTGGACTCAACACCTTCTGCTGTCAAATTAATATGTATAAGTCAATAAATAAACCAAACCAGCACTTTTATAACCATATATTTCCCATCATTATACTTTCTTCTACATCTCAGGCTGCCATGATCAAAGCCTAAATTAGGTAAAAGTGTAGAAGATGGGGAGATTTTGAAGGAATTGGCGGACACAGAGAGGCTTTGTGTGATACCTGACTCACACACACTATCATGGCTTTAAAAAAACTGGGATAGCAATATATTTTAGAATAAGAAATTGCAACTCAAACTGAAAGGTTTACATACATTTCCCACAAAGCTCTGCGGCAAAACTGGTCAGAGGACTTATTACAGGGCCATAATATCATGATTATAGCAGTTTAGGTTTGTATTCATTTTTGCATGGTATTTAAGGACACACTCTTTCACAAAACAGTGTGAAGTGTGAAGTATTACTGTGTACATGCGTTCACTCTGATCTTGTCTTTGTCTTTCTGCTTATTAAGTTTGGGTCTGTTTGATTTTTGGGTATGTATTTTTCTTGCTCTTGCCTGTGTTGAAATCTAATATTTACAAGTATTGATAATTACTTATTAAAAGTAGATTGGAATTGCATGTAGACCATGAACTCAATCTTTACAATAATATTCATAAATTGCCCATTATTCATAAATATCGCTAACCTGAAAGATTTTGCAAGTAAAATATTACAAAGTCGAACAGCTAGCATTGAGTGATTTGAAACATTGTTATATCGGAACTTTGCACTCTGGTTATTATGCGTCAAAAATGTAGATATTTAGGAACAATGTGAAAAACACTGTAGAAACGGTCAAACAAAGTGCTTTATGAAATCTTAAATTACTAGAAATGCACTGGCGAACAAATATGATGAAGACAAAACTGTACTAATCAAAAAAAAAAATAGAACTACTAATGAGAAAACCACACATCTGAGATTTATCTGCAATTAAAAGAAACGACTTTGACACAGAAGCCAGACAGAACAGAATGAACCCGGTGCATATCAATGCAGAATATCAAACGGGATTGAAAAAGATTCTTGACTTCCCACGGCATCGGCCTGCAAAAAACACAGTTTTAGCTTTCCAATGGTTTAATCAGTTGAGCTGGGTTGTGGGCTCAATCCCCAGGAGAGAGCACTGGAATGAGTTGTATATAAAAGCGTCCGCTAAATGCACAAATCTGATGAAAAGTTAACACACATACACACACACACACACACACACCACCGGCAACTCTGCATCTGTGCATCTCGCCAACACTTCTAAATTTGCCCACTATAAATTTTCCACGGCCCCGTCTCCATTTGTTTCCCCCCCTTATCAGTGCAGGTGTTGCCTCTAGTTAGTAGGATTGAAAAGTTGGGAAACATCAGGGACCGAGTCACTTTCACCTTCCCGTTCTCCTCAAGGACCCAGTGAACCCGCTGTACCGTCCTCCCTGCCAAAAACAGCTGAGTCAGAGGCAAAGACGGACTGCGTAAGCAAGCGCCAATCCCCGTGCATGTGCATTAAAGCATGTGGTTATGGAGGTGGGAGAGATGGGGATGTATTATTCAATTATAATAACCCCTATAGAAGGAAACCTGGCCATACGCTGCTCCAGACAGCAGATCTGTGCCGCTGCATCCTTGAGTCTCGAGCTCTGAATGACGCCAATGCCCGAACAAATGAGATGGTTTATAAATTAAGAGCTTTATAAGTCAAACCGCATGAAGCTGTCTGCCAGAAACATTAATAATCTGTAATAGATGCACTGTCAGGAAACTTATCGATCCAAGGGGAGGAATTTACAGCGAGAATTATGCAGATGCCCTGAAGGTCAATCCGAAAAAGAGTGGCCAACCTTGAGTGTGGCACCAGGTCATATACTTTTAAAAACAGACATTTTTTTTTACACAATGTGGGATATTTCACGCTGAAGATTAGTAAATCTATAAGCCAAAATACAAAATAACTTGACAAGCCATAAACCAGGTTTAAGATGTACCGTATTGACGCGAATATAAGCATCCAGCAAATATAAGCACGCCACAGATTTAAAATAAAAAAAGAGAAAAATGCTTTTTATATTTCTGGTTCTATTTCGTTAATATTCCATTAAAAATACTATGTTTTCCTTTATTTAACAAACTAACTAACTTGTCACTAGTATCAATTTGATATCGTTTTACTTGAATAATAGATAAAAACCAAAAGTTGATTCTAGTGGTCAGAACTTCATTTCCCAAGAGCCTTTCCACCAATTCACACAGGGGCAGAGCAACTGCAAAAGGTCCGTCAGGCTCTCTGTTTATCCGATGCCGTGTGAAGAAAATCGTAGCGAAGCATTATCATCCACTGTTTAGCAGACTGAGTGTATTGATCGTGTCTGTTGCTTGGATTTTTTTACTCCTTGCTCGTTTATTTTCAACAGTTTCGACTCTTTCTGCGTTTACACATTGGACCTATTTGTAGCCATTTTCGCTAAGCTACCCGGATGTGTTTTGCAGTCTTTGTTTGTTGCAATATAAATGACTGTATTTAGTTTAATTTTACTTCTTCCAGTGTAATTTCTTCTTCTAGTGTTATTTTGTCACTGTTAAGTGTCGCAGCGTGGTTAATGTTTCTTTACACACCCTAGTTTTTGAGAATCAAAAATAAAAATAAAAAAAGGGATTCTTATATTCGCGTAAATACGGTAATAGTTGTTTTGAAAAATACATATTCGCCCATTTTAACGGCCTCTTAAAAAAGAAGTGACTTGTTTTTGTTTTGCTCCGAAGTATATTTTAGGTTAGGTCTTTTGCTTTTTTCATGGTTAAGAACATTTTTTGGGCACGGTCCAGGCACCATGTTTTCAAATTCTGCTAGAATAATAAAAAAAAAATCACAATAAAACGTTTTGGCCACTAGGGACCGTGTTTGGCCACTAGGGAACTTAATATTACTGAGTGTCATGACCTTGTCTGATTAAGCTACTGTAGTACAGTTACTGTTTCCTTTTCATGACTGATTCAAATACTTCCCTGCTCAGATTTCTTTCAGATGTTGCTTTGTAATATTAAAATCATATTGTATTAAATGTACAGTAAAGTACTGTAAAGTACTGTACAGTCTGAAATACCCGAGTTCAACTAAGACTCTCCATAAGTCTTTTTATACTGACTACGTCACTCCAGTTATAGGTTCTAAAATTATAAAATGATAGGTTCAATAATTCAGAGAAAATCCGTTCAGAACTTCAGCCTTGCAAACAATTTCGACGAAGCGAGCGCATGATATTGCATCATGCAAACATTAAAGCACATTATAATAAACACTAGGCAACACAACCGTTTACTTTTTTTTCTTCTTCTCTGTTTCGCGTCTCTCTGCACTCCACGGAGTCGCTGGACTGGAAAAGCCACAGCAGGCTCATATAAATACTTCATCGCCGTTTCAATTTTAAACCGTAGATGGCAAGAAGGAAAAAAAAAGATTGCTCCTTGAACTGCATTAGTGATTGCCTTCTTCCTCTTTTCATCCCTCCCCGTGCACACTAATGCACAAATAGTGAGTTTGGTAATGGAGTTCGCAAACACACACCGGACATACACACACACACCGGACATGCACACACAAGACTCACTTAACATAGATTCTTTGTTAATGGAACAGTGAAAGGAAACTGGTAATATAAGATACTGTATCTGAGCAAAAAGAAGCGGCAAACAATGAAATTATTATGTACATTTAGCTTGAGTCTGATGCTGGAGACTGTGACATACAACACTTATGCAGCATCTACAGTCAGGATTTTGCTGATACGAGAATAGTGTCCGCCATCACTAAAAAAGAAAGGTCAATTGGTTTGTGACGAGACGGAGGGGCAAAGAAGGGAGGTCACGCTGTATCTAACCTATCTAGACAGGCCCGGAGGGATTAGTATAATTCCGCAAGACGCATGACATTAATCTAGGAGAAAGAAAAAGGAACTGTTAAATTGTGCGGATTATAGTGGGGATATCACAGCAAGACAATCATTGTGGGCAGCAGTGGTAAAATGAAATATTTTTTTACATTTTGTGATCATTTTAAACAATGATATAATGTCAGTATTATATAGCTGTGTCTGGGTGTTTATGTGTATGTTAATAATACACTAATACTAAATGTCATTACGTGCTATATTCAATACGCTATGTACTATATTCAAATGCAAATATCGGTATGTATAGATGGGCGCCGCACTGTGTGGCTGCCCACTGCTCCGAGTTCGTGGCTGATCGGATGGGTTAAATGCAGAGAAAAAATTTCCCCACTGAGGGACTAATAAAGGTTCAATTATTATTATTATTATTATTATTATTTACTAAGTCCAACTGGATTGTACAACTGGAATGTTTGATTTATTGTAAATTTTTAAACTCATACTTAACACATTATTCAGAAATTCAGAATGGCTACAGTACAAAGACTTTTTTGCAACACTTTTTTTTTTTAAATAAATAGCAAACTTGTGACTTATCTCAAACAGAAAATGTATTAGACATTTCCTACAGTCCATGGCGAATACGTAATGCACTGAATGTTTCAATTTATTACTTTTTATTTAAAAAAAAGAAATATAGATACTGATTGTCAGATCTAGGATGATCGGTTTCATCACCACACAAAAGATGAACACGTTTTGAGACTATGCACGCGAGATTAGCATTTATACAACTGCGATACTTGGATTGGTTGATTTCTAATTTGTTTTATAGGACGCTGCCCCACCCACGTTTATCAGAACTCTTGCTAATGATGCTGAATTTGCACGTAGGAAAAACGTCTTGTTCGCTCTTTCCCCTCTTTAAGGACATTAATTCGTCTGCCCCGGGTGTTTCTTCTGCCATCATGTACATTCAACGCTGTGTAAAACTTAATACTCTCCCCTAGTGCTAAAGGACAAAAACACGGAGTAAAATGAGTTCTACAAGGAAAATCAATTTTTGTGTGCACAGTTACTGGGACTAAGATTAATGGTGAGCTCATGGGACCACAGATGCCATAGAAGATGAAGGATTGACTGAAGCTGCGTTTGTGCAAAGATATGAAATTTAAATGACTGGAAAACTTCAAAGCGCTTCTGTTTTACAGTTCTGGACAAGCAATCTGAATTAATCATTCTCCGTTTCAGTCACAGAAGCAACTTTTATTATTATCACAGAGGAAACTTTATCCTCTCTTGTGCTGAAGCACGGGTCAAATAAAATACTTTTTTTATTGTTCATTAAAAAAGGACGAGGGCGTAAAATACAATGTTGTTCAAACACATTTTTCAAGTGACTGGTTAATACAAAGTATGTTCCCCCAAAATACCAGTTCAGCACAATTTTAAAAAGTGAGGGAAAAAATTGAATACTATTAAGATTAACAATATCACAAATTAAAAACAACATAACTACCATCATTATTAATAATTTTTATTATCAACATATCACCAACATTATTATCCAGCATTACGCTTTTCTATTTCTGGGTCACAGGGAACAGTAGTCAGTCTCAGCAACTCTGGGCCTGAAGGTGGGCCACACCCAGGATTGCAAGCCAATCACAGAGCGGGAAACAATATTAACTGTTAAACACTAAGCTGCTTCCAGACGGCAGAGTAAAAGCCCTCCATCTTACAGCACTTATCAAGATGAAAGAAAAGATGCTGATGATATTTACACATGGGAAACTCAAGCAAAAAAACATAATCTAACACTTTTAATTTCTAGGCAACCTTTTAATTATTCAAGTATGTTCTACGTTAGGTTGGAATAAAATGTAAAAATATATTAATGACATGCATGGCAAAACATTCTGCTGTTTCAACTTGATAAGTTACCAATTTCAAAGCCATTCGACAGCAAAAAAAATTCACGTATTCCAGTCATTTAGACACATTCACATCCTTAAAATGGTATAAATATTTAAAATACTTTTTAGAAAAAAAAATTGTAATAAATTATTTAAATTTATATTTTATGTTTGGTGTGGTTCGAAACCTAAATAAAATGTTTATTGTAAATAAAAATGTATTACTGATTTTTATTGTAAATAACATACTGACATATTTGGACACAAGCAATGTCATATTCTATATACTCTCCTGCACTTCCAAATCACAGCTGAAATAATCATTAAGAAGATCTGACACTATAGGTGCATAAACAGAAATATATGGTTTTCAATAGCATTTTACTTTCCCTTATACAGCACCCGAGGATGCTTTTAAATCTTTATCTCTTGCTGTAATATTAAAGCCAAGCAGTAAGACTTTAATGGTCAATGTCTCATAGCCCATCATGGCCACAGAAGGCATTTAATTATAATGCACTTGGGTTAACCCTAATCTTTGACATAATGATAGTATATTTCTTGTATAATTCTACTCTCAAAAGACCAATCTTTCACAACAAGCTGCCTCTCGTGGAACTCAGGTGTCACTACAGCAGCATCTTTGTACAATCCGAATCCGCAGAATCCTGACCAATAAGATTCATTAAATTTAGAACCATCTCTGGCAGATTAACAGCTCCAGAGAGAAAAAAACAGATCTTGGTACTTATAGACGCAATGGAACTGCACCTTCTCCTCTTTTTAAAACACACACTCTGCAGAACAGGAATCTGGGCTAATGTTCTCTACACAGATGTGATGCATGAGACTTCACACACACAACATATTGCCGAGAGCAGCTTGAAAACAAACGTATTCTGGGGTAATAACCATTCCACTACTGCTGATCTACAAACCCTTTTACTGGCACTTTGCTCTTTTTTTTTGTTGATAAACTCACTCCCTCGCTTTTTCTGAATCATGCTCCAAGCAGCCATTTCTAAGTCCCAGTTTTTGTTAGAGTTCCAAACATCTAAACTCTAAAATTGTCAAACATGCTTTCTGCTGTTCCATTACAGCAGAGTTCAATCACTTTTTTTTGTACGTGTGAAATCACCAGTAAAGCAATATGGTCATGTGACACTATTTCTCTTTGCATAATTTTAATTGGCAGATATGGAGATGAGGAAAAATATATTAAACCAACAGGACAGTAAAGAGTACCTGAAACCCATACTTGAGTAAAAGCATGGATACCTTACTGTAAAAATTACTTCATTACAAGTCTTCCAAAAAGACTTGAGTACAAGTCGTAAAACATCCAAATTTAAAAGAACGTAAGTACTTTACTTGTACTGAATTTTGGCAAAAAAAAAAAACAAGAGATATATAAAAAAAACAAGAAAGTATTTCCACGGTTTCATTTCCTAATATAGAAATTATATTTAACTCCTCAATGTTTCAAAATGGCAGAACAAAATACACAAAAAAGAACAAAAAGTCAATCTCAGTCAAACTCAAATGTGAGAAAAAGTGCAACAGCTAATTCACGCTCTGGTAATTTAGCTCATAAATAGCATCCATTACCATCAGCATTCTGCATATGGCGATATCATTCTTTATCTTTGTTTATTGTGTATCCATTGTGTATTTTTTACTTGCTATTTGTGGTAGCTGCTGCAAAATGTAAATTTCTCAAAGATGGGACAAATAAAGGTTTTCTTCTTCACCTCCATGCTGACTTGTCGCACACTTTCACAATGTAACAAGTAGTGGTGTCCATTCAAATGCAGTGAAGAAAGAGTACAGATACTCAATCAAAACTGTAGCCAAGTAGAGAGTAAAAGTTGCTTAAATTTTCGAGTCTCAGTACAAGTACGGAGTAGTTAAAAAATACTTAAATAAAGTGTGTCCATTTACTCTGCTTTTATACTCAGTACAAGTACAGAGTAGTCAAGAAATACTCAAGTAAAGTAAGTCCATTTACTCAAGTACTTTACACCACTGTAAAAATGAACACAGACATATTTCGCACTTAGACCATGATGTTATTTCTACCTGCATGACTGCAAAACCATCCTGGAAAAAACCGAGTAATATTTAAGACACAGATTCAAACTTGAGAACCTGCAGTTGAGAACCTCGCCAAGCTGCCAAGCACAATATTTCATCCCCATCAAAAAAGCAATATCACTAAACGGAGTCCAATTCTCCCAGCCCTGTGTAATCTCATGAGGTCACTGACAGTCCTGACAAATGCTTAATCAGACGTCCCACTGAAGATTAAACAGTCGACCCTCAAGGACAGACCACGGGATGATCTCTACTCCACGCAGTTCTTTCCCTCCCCATGTCACTATGAGCGTCTGAACCACTCGATAATAGCAACCACACTGACATTCTTCCACAGCCAACCGCGCATCTCCTCGTTGTTTGGCCGCGCGAGAATTAAGATAAATGTGAAGCTGACAGGTTTTATGGAGCTTGGTGGACAGGGGGAGTAGAGCCATCAGGCAGCCCGGATCCTGTCGAGTTTAGTAGTAACCCGAGTCACGTGTCGCTCTCAACGTGCATTAACAAAACATGAACCCAGCTATGAGAAGATTCCCAAAATCCGTGGAACCGCGCATGAACGATGTGAGGCGGCTGCAAAAAAGACGTGCTCGGAAGCATCTCCCGTGATGCTCTCCAGCTTGCACAGAAGAGATTGCGATAAACAGCAGCACTGCCTTCAAGTTCATCGCACCGCAGTGTGCGTTCACAAGCTTGTGTGGCTCACCCTCTCAAATGACAAACCGAGAGCCTGCAACAAACCTGCCAGAACAATGGAGCCCGCACGGAGCGGAGACCATTACAGCCGCAGCTGAATACACAAGGAAGTCAGTCCACTGATGCAGCATCACTCATAAATGTTATCAGCCTCCAGATCGATGGCACGGGATGCTCCCCGGGGACCGAGAAGCTACTTAACCAGTCATCGTACCTCTCCACCCCACCAGCATCTCCACCTAATGTACCAACTGGCTGGTTACCACAATGAGTCAGTGAGACGTGTCTGATGCTCTGAGATGATGTTAGACGGAGGGAATGACAGGAAAGGCCGTTGGTTTTTTTTTTACCTTGCGTCTACGGTCTCTCGAGCGATTCCTCTTCTTGATCTTCTCCTCCTCCTTCTCCCGCAGCTCCTGGGCTGCGAGCTCCTGAAGGTCCTTGTTCTTGCGGATCTGCTTGGCGGCTTGCGCCATGGTGCCGCTGGTGCTGCGCCTGTGATGGAGGTTATTCCTGCGGCGGCCAGTGCGGGTGAGGCGGTGGCGCTGCACGCGCCTGCGAGGAGTGAGCGGCTCTAGGCGGCCAGTTTCCTCAGCTGCTCACCACAAAAGAGATGCTGCTGCTGCCTGCCGTCTCACCCAAGCAAGATCCGTCCCCTCCCCCTCCCCTCTCTCTCTCTCGCTCGCCCGCTCCACCAGTCAGTCACGCAGTACAGGGCTAAGCCGTGTGGAGATACTGCAGCAGCTCAGTTTCTCGCTTTCTCACTCATTATCATCGTTACCCAAATGCCAAATGCTCGCTACGTATTGGCTGATTGCACCTATCAGGTGATTTTTGCGCTTTTGTGTGCAGAACTGGCAATGTGCGTGTGGATATTGAGGATATCAATTTTACGACGCCACCTTAATGATGGCTGTGCCTTTTTTCAACTGTTTTTGGGTGCGGTGAAACCCAATTTGTTGTGGCATTTGTAGTCAATGCAGGACAATGCATTTAATTTCTATTATTATTTTTTTTTGTTTGGTTAAATTTGCTTTATTTCTAAACTGAAATGGATTAGAGACAATCGCTTACCTCATAAAAAACATCTAACCAGACTGACTTTGTACTCTAAGCAGCTCATGCATCGTTGGTTCTGCAGTGATTCGGTTGGTTCAACCTGCAGAAGACATGGTGTGCATGAGTGCCCGTGTGTGTGTGTGTGTGTGTGTGTGTGTGTGTGTGTGTGTGTGTGTGTGTGTGTCTGTGGGGAGAGGGGGGGTGCATTGTCACCTGTTTACTGTTTAGATGCATGCTTTGCGCTTAAGGGTGTTTTTTTAATCTATATCACATCAATGTCTTGTAGATATATGTCCTAATTCAGAATGTTTAACATTAACATGAATCTGCAAAATATACATTTTGGTATTAAGTCCTTCTCAGTCAAAACATTTCCTCATGAAGAAAATGGAATTGTTTTTATTTCCATCAAGAAAGTTATTTGTTTCCATCAAGAAAGTGATATTTTCAACGTTCCTAGAAAGTGTCACTTCGGGTCAGGCATGTTTATGCCCAGCATTATTATTCTGGATTTGAATATTAAACTTGATATAGGATTATTTTCACTCACATGCCTTTGATGTTACAGCATCAAACAGCTGATAGAACGGGTTTTGCTACTGTAATTGTCGCTGTGCTCCCATCTTCTCATTCATCATTGCGGTGACATCCTGTTCCTGTGGTTATACACAGAGATTAGTGATGTGACATTTACAGTTCAGGCTCAAGGACAATTGTAAAAACATACAGCTCATGTACAGGATCGATCTGTCCATCCATCCATCTGTCTATCTACCAACCAATCAACCAGTATATAGTATCTATCTATCTGTCTGTCTGTCTGTCTGTCTGTCTGTCCGTCCGTCCGTCCGTCCGTCCGTCCGTATCTGTCTGTCTGTCCGTCCGTCCGTCCGTCCGTCCATCCATCCATCTATCTATCTAGCGTGTATATATCTACACAAGTTTGTTTAGAGCTATCAACTGTCTGTACCGCAAGCTGCCCACGTGACACGAACGACTTTGGAATATAAAAAAAATCGTGAATAAATGTACAAATATTCCAAAAGTTCTTACAGTGTATCTGTAGAACCAACACGTAAAACGTTCCTTTTGTGATGCTGAAAGTGTGCATTATTGAAAATATCCGAACAGTAATATGGATGCCAGAACGGATCGTCCTTTGTGGTTTAACACACAAACAACTTGGCGTCTTTGTTTTATATCCGTCGTTTGCTATATTGGAACACTGTGTGCCTTCAATTTTCCCAGATGAACATACTGTACATTCTTGTTTCGAAATGTTGTTCATTATTGCGAATCCCTTTTTAGTACTTTCTGGACAGAAGACCGTAAAATATACTGCCAAAGTCCTTAAAGCTGTTATGCTAATTCACACGTAAAATTGTAAATTAATTGTATGCTCTTCTATGTGCTTTTAGCACTGTCAACTTGTAAAACATTATCTGCCGTATAAACTGATCTGTTCTAAAGACAAAAATATTTTTAAAGAAGTTATTCAATTCAAAATTGTTTACCATACACGCTGCATGAACGTACAGGTACGTCGTTCTTTTCATCCAGCAAATGTGAAGACAGCGCCATCTAGAGGAGTCTACGTGGCACAACAATTGGTGAAGAAGCCCAAATGTTACAGAAAATGCATAAACGGTAATTATATTTGAATTTAACTGTATATTTATAAATATGCATGCGACATTTGATTCATAAAATCAAAAAAGTCTCGAGACATTTAAAGTGACAAGTATAACTTCTCTCTCTAAAAAAAAACAAATAAAAACATTAATAAATCAATAAAAGTACCTAAAGTTTTTTTTTGGGGGGGGGGGGGGGGGGGGGGGGGGCAGGGATTTAGGGTTGCTTAATTTATTTTTTTGTTTCCATTTGAATTCTAGAGAGAACTGAAAAGACCAATGTGTTTTAACTATAGAATTTTATTCAAATAAAAAAAAAAAAAATCACAATATATAACTAGTACTCTTACATTATGACATATGTTAATTGATTTTATCATAATTACAACATGGACTGAGGTTTATAGATAAAAACTGGTTTGTGATTAACATACACAGACATAATTTCATGAGAAAAACAAGACAAAATTGATAATTACAGATAGCATAATAAAATCAAGTGTCAATCGATCAACCAATAAAATAAGCACGTATTAACAGACACTGAAAGTCTGTTGCTAGTTGCTAGAAGCTTCCAGATCTTTCTCAGCGGTGCTTTGTTCAAGGTCGAGTGAAGACATAGACTCCACCAGGGCACCAGAGGGCGCATCCTCTTTGGCTAATAAGTTGTTCTTGCGAAGTTCACAAGCTTGCTGGTATGGTGGTCGTATGGGAGGCTGAGTGGGGGGCAAGTACTGGTACTTTTTATTAGAATGAAGCTGAAATTATACATCAATAATTAGAATTTAAATGCATTACAATTGGAATATTTAAGATTTGAAAGAAGTACCTGAAGTGGATAGGTCCTGTCTGAATCAAATGCACTCAAATCTCCACAAGCAAGAAAAGGGACTATTATTCGATTCGGCCCTTCTAACTGGTTGAAGTCAACATCTTAAAACACATGATAAAACAACGTATTTTTAAATTTATAGAATTGTTTAAAAAAAGGTTAAAAAAAAAAACTGCAGAACAAACAGAAAAATCCAAATAAAACATTTTTTGTGACAGTTGGAATGTTTTGTGAAAATTGTTAGAAGATGAATTAATGTTATAGTGGAAAGTTAACTTAAAGTTAAGAAAAACAGAAACACAAAAAAATAAATGGATACAAAAAGCAACATGTAACAAAAGTAAATAATACTATATAGAGAATAATATATTGCATATATACTAAATATGACAGTAATTACATTAAATTATATTTTCAAATAATATTGTCGATACAACTTTGCACAACTACTTGTATTAAGTACTAGTGAGGATTACCATAAGAGTGATCTAGTAACGGATTGGACATGTTGGGGACGTATCCCTCGGGTGGAGCGTAGTTCTGACACACCACAAAAGCCTCTGCAAGAGAAAATCCAGCACGTTCACGTCAGCTATGACAGAAATGTTTTTCCTGCATTGGGAGTTGCTCACTCACCTATGCTGGAGTTACGGCTGCTACTGGGTTTGGCACAGGTTACGGAACTGAAGAAGATTTTCAGCTGCGAGTAGAGCAGGGTCACGTCTTTCCCCCTGAAGATCTGTGTGAGATGAACGAGAATGTTCCACAGACAACTTGGAAAAATAAATTAAAGTCCAATAACCAAAGTCTTGTCTTGTCACTTACCTTAGCCACAAAGTTGCCACCAGGTTTGAGAACGTGAGTAGTGATGTTGAGAGCCTGCAGTTTAAAAATAAATGGCATTAGATACATTTAATCAAAACAACAAGTGGTTTTGTTGGAACTATAACTCAACTCAATTATTCTGAAATGAAATGGAAAACATTAACTTGTTCATCTCATGTAGAGTTATAAGTATTAATCCTTTACAAAATGCACTGTGTATAAAGACAAAACGTACCGCTAATAAAAGCTGTGCCTGAATGTATTCGTCTACATCGTGAAGACCTGTAACTATACAAATATAGACAAGACAGGCATTATTAGTTTTTAGTTCAGTTCAGTCAATTCCAGTAAGAAGAACCGAGAGAAAGGGTTATTAGGAGCAGGCAATTAAAGGGTCAAATTCCGAAGTCCTGAAACAAATTATATTACAAAAGCAAAATAACTTTAGCTTTTTTTTGGACATTAATACAGAATCGGACTAGCCGGTTCTTAAAACCAAAATGTTCCAGTCCCGAGGTTTCCTGATTTAACGGGATTTACTGTTTATGCAAAACAAGAGAGCATTTGGACATCTCTAGAAAATTTCTCACCATCCGGGGCACCATCACACACGACTATGTCAGCAGATTGTCCTTCAAAATGTCGAATGATCTCTTCTGCTGTAGAAATCTGTGACAATCAAATAGAGAGTAGAATTGTGTTACAAACTTACATTTTTCAATTGGAGCACCAATCAGAGCTCATTTAACAATCATGACCAAGTAGATGATGTTGAGTACAATATACGGAAAATGAACCCGAACCTTAACCTTTATTTGTGCCAAATATAATTCATTTTAATAAAGTCCACACAGTCAGGCCAAATGACTAGATCACTTGTCACTAACTCTTTTCATGCCAATTCATTCATTTCCTGAACCGATTAGTACAAAACGACACCAATTTGATACACACTTCTGAAATAAATGTGTTCAATATACCTTGGATGTACATTACTGCTCCAGGTGACCCAGAAATGGATAATTGGTTATATGTATATATTAGTTATGACTTTACAGTGTTACCTCCACTTACGAATGACTCTTGTTGACTGACTGTTAACGATAACTTCCTTTTACAAAGGGCCTTGTCGAGAAAATATTGTCCATTTTAACAAAAGGAGTTCACTATACGATAGGCCAAATTTTTTAGCGACAAAAGTGTTGAGTATTTCTTCATTACCACTCATACGCAGGGAGATCTTTTGAGTAAAACATGCAAGTGTGCAGACGTATAAAACAGTTTTATTATTTCTTCAAGCACGACAGTAAACAAATAAAAACACTTTTACAAAAGTAACAAGGTTACGATGATTTTTGTTGATAAAATCATCCGAAGTTTGGTTATGAAATTGGTGGAAACGCACAGAGACCCTTTGTGTAATGATGCACTGATCAGCGTAGTGTTATTTTGCAACAACGCGGATGTTATACAAAACTGACAATAAAGAAAGAATACGTTCAGAACAGTGTCTGTGTCGCGCTGATCAGGCTACATCCCAGTTATCGTGAGATTAAAAAAGGTGGTAGTATGTTTTATATTTATGTTATTTATGACATTTATTGTGACATTTGGGGTACTTTTTTGCCCTCTTTTTATACTACAGATTCTATTTATATTTTATCTTATTCAGTGTGCATATTCTCTTACATTTTCATGTAGTATGTTCTTTTCCTGATGTTGCACCAAACAGAGTAGTGTTCTTAATTCCATTGTAACCATGTGATGCAATGACAATTTATCAGTCATGTCCAAAGTCGTCAAAAACAAAAATGTATACATGTTATATGAAACGTAGGTATGAAGAAGAATGTCTGCGTCACCTTGGTGATGTCTCCCTGGATTTGTGTGACACCTGGCAAAGGTGCCATGGCTTGTAGATCAACCGCAACGATCTTGACATCATCTCCCTTGTCTTTTCTACAAAAACAAAACAACGACAATTAAATATAATTAAATATAAATATATAAAGAAAAACTACAATTTATACTTATATTAAAAAAACCGAGTTAAAACTTACCTTAGTTTACGGCTCAGAACTTGGCTCCAGCTTCCAGGGGCAGCACACAGGTCTACAGCTCGTCTCACTCCTGCAAACAGCCCATTCATTTGTACATACGTTTATGAAATATATTCCTTTTCAACCACTTACTCCATTTCTGCGCCACGGGGAGCTGGCGCCTATAAAATGCCTCAAATGCTCAACATTAACGGTGAAAACTTGCCTTTAAAAAGTTGGAACTCTTCGTCTAGCTGAAGAAGCTTAAACGCACTTCTCGCTCTCCAGCCTTCCTCCTTCGCCAATCTGTAGTAGATATCTCGTTTGTCTTTAGAAGAACGACCCATTTTGTCCCTTCGATGGAATAAAACAATTCGAAATAACAACGAACATCCAGAAGCATTGACCAATCACACAGAAACTGCTAAAAAGCAGTAAGTATCAAATGCATATAATACGTTAAAAGTTGCAAATTAACGTGTAAAGAGCGAATAAACTATACACGAAGATGCCATCTCTCATGTCTTTAGCGTTGTTGTTCTTCTTCGTCATTGTGTGTTACAGAGTCAGACAACCAGAAAAATCCGCACCGCCATCTATCGGTAGAAAAGATAAGCGAGTGTGTCTGCGCTTTGATTCACAATGATTGTTGTGACAAGCAGGTTTCAATTTATTTAAATGTATAAAGCGTCGTCAATACAGGGTAAACAGTGTCCACTGTAAACTCGGTGTAAATTTTCGGTTTTATTGTGTTCGCTTTAAATGGAACTACGATCTTATGGAAATACGATTTTATTTAAATGAATGTGTAGTTTTTGTTTTGTTTATTGACAATTGTTGACAAAAGCATTTCTCATCAATTCTACGACATGTCATTTCAAACGATTATTGAGCTTATATTGTTTTCGGCCAGACACCCCAGCAGAAGAGCAGACACAACAACCGTCTGTTCAGGTCCAGATCTCGCGAGATTCCTCGAGGTTTCCGGTGTTGTGAATGTGTGTCTGGGAAAGATGGCGGTCAGCATCCGAGGCCGTCCTATCCGAAGTATACGGATGCGGGGTAAGCTATCGCTACCTCTATTCAACGATTGAATAATTAATTTGCTCAATTTGACCCGGTCTTGGTTAACTGTGTCAGGAGCCCATTACTAACCGTTTTCCATAATTGCCTTTGCTCAAACAGGTCGGAATGACAGTGGTGAAGAAAATGTACCACTCGATCTCACGAGAGGTAAGCCAGATGAACCTCGTGAACCCCGCACACGGTCGCCGTAATTCAGCATCGTGTGCTTCTTACGTACGGCGGTTTTCCCAATCACGGAGTCACTTTTATTCCCCATAACCTTCTGCGCGCGGCTTTAACTTTCTATTTTTAGGATTGGGAGCCCTTAATGATAGAAAAACCGATCAGGCTCGAGAACGTCGATTCGCTGTCGTAACGATCTTGATTAGAAAAACGAGAGCTGAACAAGCTGGCCTGCTTGATTCAAATGTCGTTTAGTCGGTATTCTGCTTGGTAGACTGTTTTTGTTTTACTAGAGTTTTTTTTTTACACGAGTTCTGTTGCCAAAATGGGCTTTTTCTGTCCATCAAACCCCTTTATGTCTGTGTCATGATCAGATCGGTTGGTCAAACAAACAGAATGAGCACACTTTCTTCCCAGTTCATATGTTTGTGAAATTATTCAAGCATTTTTTAATAGGCAAATTATGTTTTTATGGCTGAGCAACTGTGTTCCAAGATTTGAACTTCTATTTTTATCACGTCACATGACCTTTGTGTGTAAATGGTCTTGCACTGATGAAGTGTTATTTCCTGCTAGAAAAGTCCCAGTTTATCACTTGACATGTCCGTTGTTGTTGTAGAGAGCAGATTATTGTCTCTTCTGTTCTTGCGATGGCAGTCTCAGTGAACTGTGACTCTTGTTGTCTTGCTTTTGGACGTCCTGCTGACATACGTGCATTTAGACTTGCCTCAAGTTTTAGTGAGTTTGACTCCAGGATGTAAAGCTGACGAGAAGCCTCCTCACTGCAGGACAACCAGGGATTTTGTTTTCTTCCACTCCAGTTGACTGAGCTGCCTTCCTGTGTGATTGCTGGAGGATATAAGAGAATGCTTGAGCATACTGGTTGAACCAAGCAGGATTTACGCAATTAATAGGCTGTTGGAACTTAAGGCTGAATATGTTTATTATAGCACTTTTTTCAAGCACAGAGAAAACACACTCACTCACTGAAATTATGGAATGAATCAATTTAATTTAGTGAAGTATATTTATTTTGATGTACACATTTTAGTATTTATTTTATTTGTTACTAGATATTGATCTAGTAGTTTTAAATGATAAACTATGTTTTTTTTGTGTTTTGTGTTTTTACAATTGTGATACAAATTTTATTGTGATAAGCCATACAAACGTCCTACTGTGTTTTTATCCAGATTAGCAAAGCAAACATCCAAATTTTTTTTATAAATGAACGAAATGAATGCTTGCTCTTTTAAGTTTGCATCTGAAAGTAGGTTTTTGTCTTTTTTCGAGGTAAAGCCTCGAGTCTCAAAGTTGCAAGTCAAATTATTTAATGGTCACTGGCTGCATAAATTATCTTAAGCTCATGTCTGTAAACTCATTTTATGCCATTGACCTTTTTCTGTGCAACTGAAGCATTTTATTGCTCATTCCCCTTTTCCAGACCCATCCGAGAACATGCGGGAGATTCTCCAGAACGTGGGCAAACAGCAGGGAGTCTCCAACATGCGCAAACTCGGTCACCTGAACAACTTCATAAAGGTTTGTTGTTGGGTAGTGGATGCTCAGAAATGTGATCGCGCTGAGTCTCATAGTAAAAATGCCAGCAGCTTCTTTTAAAGTGATTCAATCATTTACATTGCTTCTGGAAATATAAAGAATCCGACTCTGTGTAATGCATTCGTTTAATATTATTACATGACTGCATGCGATTTTCTTAAATAATCCACATGTGCTAAAAATTAAATTAAATTTGAAAACTTGAAGATTGAATCAAAGCTCCAAACGCATGGATTGGTCAGATTTCCAGTCTAATTAATGAATTTTACTAATGAAATGTATTGTCATTGCATCACATGGTTACAATGAAATTAAGAATATGAAACTTCTTTCCATAGAATAATTTTTTCCCCACGTTGGCACTTTTACCAAAATTATAATTAATTGAATGACTCATCTAATAGTTCAGCAGAATTCTTTGTGGTTTGCGGTTATGTGGAGGAAACTCCATATGTTATGAGATCTGAAGGGTGTCTGCAACAGTCATTGGGTTGTTTCTGTCTCACAGTTGCTCTGTCATGTCGGGCACTCGGAAGAAAAGTTTGGCTTTACCTATGAAGAAATTATCATCTGGTGAGTGATCGAGACCACATAATGGGATTCATCAATCGTCCTATCTAAAATAAGCTTTCACTCATGAGCTTCTGTCTATTGCTCAATTGAAAGTCAGTTTTATAGCTTCTTTAACCAGCTAAACAGTTTCCAGCAGCGCTCACATGATCAAACAAGGCTTTTACAATAATCCATTATCCTTCTGACACAATAGCAAATACATTGTTACATTAAACACTGTAGTGACAGTTGCTGAAAATGGGCCTATACACTTCTGTAGATATTGCACTAAAAACCAGACATTTACAGAATAGTTTACTAGAATAGTTATTTACCACATAAGCAATGTATAGAGTGTATTTCTGATCGGTTTAAAGTTATTATCATTGACAAAAACAGTGCTTTTTTTTTTTTTTTTTTTAATAAATAAGGACATTTCAAGTGACGCCAAATTTTTCAGCGGTAGTGTGCATAGAAAACACAAAATAGACATAGAATCAGCATGTTGCTGTATTAACACAAAAGTACCTGCTAGTCATAAGGGAAAAGGACAAATATGTTGTGACAGGTCAAATGATGTAATAAATGATAAACGGTATGTTTTAAATTATTATTATTATTATTATTATTATTATTTTCTTTTTTAACTCCAGTTGGATTATTATGACACTTAATGTGATTCATTGGTAAAGTCTGAGTTCTAAATCTCATCTTCCCTCGATTATTCTGCAGCCTTAGACTTGCTCTGCTCAACGAGGCTAAGGAAGTCCGGGCGGCCGGGTTGCGTGCTCTCCGCTACCTTATCAGGGACAGCAACGTCCTTCAGAAAGTGCTGCGTCTGCAGGTGGATTACCTTATTGCCAGGTACGAAGCATTTACAAACCACACTGAAGGACACTGAAGTGACGTTTAGAGCCATTTTCTGGAGCAATACAAGCTTCTAATGCTAATCCATAGTGAGTAGCGGATCAGCTCTTGTCAGGGTTTGTGTGGGAAATGGAAAGCGAGTGAATGTGAAGAGCTAGTCAAGTCCAATTAAGGTCATTCTGAAGTGCTGAATGTAGTGGAGCTGTGTAACTGAAGCCTGGAGCTGTAGTTTTCCCAATCTTTCCCTTTGCCTGTCTGAACAGCTACTAAATCAGATTTTACTAAGTCACAATGCTTTTAAAGTTACTCGTACCAGCACAGACGTGACAGGGCTTTTATCACTGAGTGTAACTGCGCTCTGTAATGTGACCTTTTCACCTCTAGGTGCATCGACATTCAGCAGAGTAACGAAGTGGAACGCACACAAGCACTTCGGCTCGTGAGAAAGGTAGGTTGGGATTTCTGGAGATTTCTAAAGTTGTAGGATAATGGTTATTCATCGGCGTGATAAGTGGATGTCAATTGAAATCATTTAGTGTATTTTTGTGAAATTGAAATTGTGAAAATTGAAATTCCCACAGCGGCGAAATTACATGTAACATCAGCAGTATAAATATTTATATAAAAGCATCTATATGAAGAGTAAATGGGCAAATAAGCATGCATGCATTACCAAATTGCATTATGCATTTTACATATGCATTTTTCGATTATGCTCTCAGATTTGTGCCGTTAGAAATTAACAGCTCTTTTACCTGAATGCCATTCAAATCTGAGTTCAGCGACACTATTCAGAAACAATTTTTTTTGGTCATCTTAATGAATAGGGCTTTCCAACAACAACATACTCAAGTGCTGAAATTCTAAATTTTGCTTGTATTTTCAAGTAAAAGAGTCAGGTATTTGTCAAATTTTGTCTAGCCAATCACTGTAGAGCCCCTGTTGAGAATTATTTACTTTACAGTCATTTAGCAGACACTTACCCAAAGCGACTAACTGACATTTCATTACAATTTATTCAATTCAACAAATTCCCTGGGAATTCAACCCATGATCCGGTATTTTAAACACCAGCGATGGAAATACAAAAACGGTGGTTCTTTTTTACTTCTGGAAATGTTCGTAACAAATATGATTTTTATAATGATGTGAAGTTTGTAATATTTAAACAAAGCCTCGTTTCAATCTTCTAACACCTCCACAGATGATCACTGTGAACGCCCTGCTCTTCCCAACCTCGGTTGCAAACTCCCTCATCGCTGTGGGTAACGATGGACTGCAGGAGCGGGACCGTATGGTTCGTGCCTGTATAGCCATTATCTGTGAACTTGGTGAGTTGAGGAAAAGATCACAGAAAGTTGATCGACTTGATGCTTGGATTGAAAAAAAACAACAATTGATTCTTTTGCGTGCAGCACTGGAGAACCCGGAGATTGTGGCCAGGAGAGGTGGTCTCAGCACCATCCTGAAGAATGTAATCGACTGTCAGCTCAGTCGTATAAATGAGGCTCTGATCACCACCATCCTGCATCTGCTCAACCATCCACACACACGCCAATACGTTCGCTCAGACGTGGAACTCGAGGTACGGATCTGTGTATTGGGCAGTTTTAGCCTAGTTGTAAAGAGTTGGACTTGCAACCTTTGGGTACAGGTTCAAATCCGAGAGTGGTAGGTTCCACGACTAAGAAACCCATTTGCTCATTCTGTATGGCGCTTTGGACAAAAGCGTCACTATGGATAAAAATGTAAAGTACAACCATGTTGAGATCTATTTTCTCAATCTTAAAGTCAATATTTACTGATAATTACTTCTAATAATCACTTTTACTAAAATAGAAATAATAATTATTGGCTTTTTATTTAAATAAAAGATTTAATTAATTTAAAACATTTTGCTTAATCTTAATTAGACTTCTCAAATCTTAATATTGATTTTATTATTAGTACTACTTATAATCACTTTTACTAAAAAGTGGAAAAAAAATATTAGTTTCTTAATCAAATAAAATGTTTGTTTCTTGTTCAAATTATTAATTAAAGTCAATTTTGATTTTTTTTAGTAGTGCTACTACTAATAATCAATTTTACTAAGTGAGCTAATAATTATTTGGTTTTTATTAAAGCAAAAAAGTCTAATTTTGTTAAAATAATGTAATTACATTCTTTCTTTCCAGCAAATTCTGGCACCTTACACTGACTTTCACTACAGACACAATCCAGATACGGCCGAAGGTCAACTCAAGTGAGTTTGTTTCTCATGTTCGGATTTTTCTATTAAAGCTTTATTGTTAGAAGTAAAGATATGAATGTAACATCTGCTTCCACTCAGGGAGGACAGGGAAGCTCGGTTTTTAGCCAGCAAGATGTCAATTGTGGCTTCCCTTCGTTCTTGGTCTGGTAAGCTCTCCTCAGCAAAACAATTTAACAATATAGCAGAAACGTATTATAATTGTTTCATTAAATCTCCAAGGTATTATCAATCTCTGCAAGTCGGGCAATTCTGGGATCCAGTCTCTCATTGGTCTTCTCTGTATACCAAACATGGAAGTGAGGGTATGACTAGAGATTTTTGTTTGGTTTTTATTTAAATTTCTTTTTACAATGGTCCACACACACTGTGATGTTTAATATGAGTGCATTCGATTTTTACTCTCAAGAATATTTAAACTAATGACAGATTTCTTTACAGCGAGGACTTTTGGAAGTCATGTACGATATATTCCGTCTCCCTGTTCCTGTGGTAACACAAGATTTCATCGAAGCTCTTCTTAGTGTGGGTGAGTGTGTGTGCTTCTGCCAGTTATGAAGTTAATTATATGGTAAACGACATTTATTGACAACTTGTGCTGTATTCAGCATTCCTGTTTATTCTGTAAATCATATGTCGACCAGATCCCAGTAGGTTTCAGGACTGCTGGAGATTATCAGATGGCTTTGTAGCCTTGGAAGCAAAAATAATACTGCCCCATCGAGCACGATCCAGGTAAGAGTGTTCACTGGGTTTGATGAACCAATCACGCAGCTTTTAAATGTGCATAACTTCATATGCTTGTATTTTGTGTTTCTGGTGTTCATCTAGACCGGACCTAATGGATAACTATCTTGCCTTGCTGCTTTCCGCTTTCATTCATAGTGGACTTTTGGAGGTATGATGCAATTTAAATATTATTTTTTTGTAATTGGCACAAAAATTGTTATTGATGTGTTTTTCCATAGAAATGTAAAAAATTGTAAATGGCAAAAATATGACTTTATATTATATTACTGCTAATTTCTTAATTCGTTCTTAAGAAAATACTAAAAAACGGGAAATGCTACACAGACATATACTTGCATTTATATCATCGGGTCCTATCATTGATTTGCCTGCAAAATAATGTTAAATAAATGCTTGTACACACACACACCCTTCCCTAAATTCCTTCATTTTTTGACAAACTCGTCAACTTTGTATGCATTTTTTATTCTCTATTTTTCTTTCTTTCAGGGTTTAGTTGAAGTGATTTCCGGCAGTGATGATAACATTTCAGTCCGTGCAACAATTCTTTTAGGAGAACTTCTGCACATGGTACCAAACTAAAATCTCTATCTTTATGGCTGTGAGCTTGATTGAACATAGTTTTTTTTTTCTGTTTTCAGGCCCACACCATTCTTCCTCACTTCCATAGTCATCATTTGCACTGTCTGCCTACTCTGATGAACATGGCTGCTTCATTTGATATTCCTCAGGAGAAGAGATTGTGAGTTGGCAGTACCGCAATTCCTATACCGTCTGAACTTCAAGAACTTTCCTCACTCATTGTAACCTCAATTCTTCACAGACGGGCCAGTGCTGCGGTCAATTACCTGAAGCAGTTCCACGAGAAAAAGAAACGAGGGCCCAAGCCAAGCAGTCTGTACTTGGACCACATTATTCGCAAATCACTCGCTGCACATTGCAGTCGAGACCAGCAGTTCAGACCCCAGAGAGACATTTACGTCATAAAGGTAAATGCTGCGTCATCAGCAGAGGTTCTGACGACGTTTCTGTTAGGATTCATGTATGTAATTTGCTCCAGGATACGGAAGAGGCGCTGATGATGAACCTCAGAGACAGTCAGATTCTCAATCACAAACAGAATTTGGACTGGAACTGGGTGCTGATCAGTACCATATTAAAGGTGAGAGCGCTTTATTCACTCACGTGGAAGTCCATAAAGTATGTTTTATGAAAAAATATACTGGTTAAATTGTTCTTATTTCCAAAACATCTTTTAGTGGCCAAATGTCAATCTTCGAAACAACAAAGATGAACAGATGCACAAGTAAGCACAGTTTTCTTTTACAAATCTGATTGCATTTTTTTCTTGAATTCTTTATCAGTCTCAGACCGATGCTTTGTTTGTAAGGTTTGTACGAAGGCTGCTGTTCTTCTACAAGCCTAGCAGCAAGCTTTATGCTAGTCTGGAGCTGGATCTCAGCAAAGCCAGGCAGCTAACGGTGGTGGGCTGTCAGTTCGTTGAGTTCCTGCTGGAGTCAGATGAGGTTGGTATTAATACCGAAAGCTTAAAATAGAAACTAGGCAGGCATCAGTAATTTGCTTTCATAGTTTTCCCATGTTATTTGCCTTCGTTTCTCTGGGTCTGGGAAAAACAAAAGAAATATAGGCGCTTTTTTATGTATTTATTTAATCAAACCAACAACAAATGCCCCTTTTATAATCAACTTTAACACATAAACCTTAATCTTCTTTTAATACCTGCACTAATATACATCTACTTTACACAATTTGTTTTTAACTTTGAACATAACAAATTTGAAACAAATTCCCATAGATCTTGTAACTTAAAAATGTGAGATTTTTGAAATATCTCATGTGTATGGTCACGGAAACCAACTTTATGTACAATTGTCATAGCCCTTTTTTGTAGTATGTATAAATATTTTAATGCACTTTTTTATGTATTCCCTCAATTTTCTTTACACAAATTTATATGAGGTGAGATCAAAGCACTGTACAGGGTTAGCAGCTTTCTATACAGTTCCTTCAGAATTTTTAAATTTTAGTGGTGACTATTTCTAAATATTTGCAGCAATTTTTGTTATTTATTGTCATGTGTTAAATGCACAAAACTTGTACAAATGACTAAAAAGCTCGTTTATTTATAATTTTACAAATATTGAATTTTTTCAGGGGCAATTTTGAATTTTAGGAACTACAGCGAAAGCAATGCTGTGTTCAGTATCTGTATCGCTGTTTTTACAGGATGGGCAGGCGTATCTTGAGGAGCTGGTGAAGGACATCGTGCAGTGGCTGTCCTCATCTTTTGGGCTGAAGCCAGACCGCAGTCTGCAGAGCAATGGCCTCCTCACTACCTTGAGCCAACACTATTTCCTCTTCCTCGGCACACTTTCAGCAGATCCTCAGGGTGTCAAGATGCTTGAGAAGTGCAGTGTCTTCCAGTGGTCAGTTCAGATCACTTTCACCAGTTCTGCTGTTAGGATTCCATTAAGCTGCTGAAATTATAATCTCTTTAATCCACGTTTTCTCAGCCTGCTGAACCTGTGCTCACTGAAGAACCAGGACCACCTCCTGAAGCTGATCGTCTCCACACTGGACTACAGTCGGGACGGCTTGGCACGAGTTATCCTCTCAAAGATCCTCACTGCTGCCACTGATGTAGGCACCACATTCACCTTTCACTTTAAATGTGGATTGAAGACTATTGATATTTTTACTACTATGTTGAACAGAATTCCAGGTTATATGCCACCAAACATCTGCGGGTGCTTCTCCGAGCTAATGTGGAATTCTTCAGCAATTGGGGAATGGAACTGCTGGTGACCCAACTACATGATCGCAACAAGGCCGTCTCGATGGAAGCGTTAGACATTCTTGATGAAGCGTGTGAAGATAAGGTAAAACTGCTTCAACTGCTTCAATAGTTCACCAATATATGACGAGACATACTCTATGCAACATAAATAGTTCTTATGGCTTTCCAAACGCATACCCCTATGATGAAAATACAACTTATTATATTTCTATAATAATTAGAAGGTTTGTGCAGTAAGCATTTAGGCACTTATTCTAGGTCTGTAAGTTCTGTTCCTCCTGGAAACTGTTGTTCTGGTGAAACTGGTGAAACGTTGTTCTGGTGAAAGCGTGGTGGATGCTTTTTTTTTTTCGGGTTCTTCATCCCAATTAAGCGGAATTTTGATGCAATACAATTTGTTTTGCAAGAGTTTAGAATTCGTTTTTTTATTGTTGTTTGATTTATTTTCCGATAAACCGAAATCAAATGTATGTTGATTTATAATATATAGCAATAATTTTGTGAGGTTTGCAGAACATCGGTTCTGCAATCTGGGAAATCTATATTACGATTTCATTAATTTTTTGCTGAAGAATAATTCACGTCATGTCGTCTCCTCTTGTATTCTCAGGCGAACTTGCATGCTCTGATTCAGATGAAGCCAGCGCTTACTCACCTGGGAGAGAAGGGTGTGCTGCTACTGCTGCGGTAACGCACTCACTATCTATCACAAAATAGAATTCATTTTTTCATGGTGTAATTATCTATTTTAAAAGTAGTGCTTAAGCCTGCTTGAATCTTTTATTATATCATTATTAACGATAGTGGTTTTATCTGATGATGTTGTGTCACCTTCCAGGTTCTTGTCCATTCCGAAGGGATTCTCCTATCTAAACGAAAGAGGATATGTCACAAAACAACTAGAAAAGTGGCAGAAGGTAACCAAGTGCCACATTTATCATCATTTTTGTTTTCTTTGAATTTACATTGTTTGATAAAAACTCCACAATGATTAATTTTGAACTTTTTGCCCTTAGGAATATAACCTGAAGTATGTGGATCTCATAGAGGAGCAATTAAATGAGGCTCTCACTACTTATCGTAAACCAGTGGATGGAGATAATTATGTGCGAAGAAGCAACCAAAGGTATGAATATACATGTGCCTGTTTACCGCCTAAAGTTCATTTTATGCATTCCATGATAAATACTTTATTTTTTTCAGGTTACAGAGACCAAATGTTTATCTTCCTGTTCACTTATATGGGCAACTTGTACATGAGAAAACAGGGTGTCATTTGCTGGAAGCTCAGGTTTGTGTTTTCCATTTGCCTGGCGATGCATTTCTCTAAATATTGCTCTTTTTTTCTTTTTGTCCTCAGAATGTGGTTGCAGACATGAGCTACACGGTGCGCTGCCCGGCACTGGACACATGTGAGGGTATTAAACAGCTTAAAGCTGCACTTTGGGCTCTGGTGAGTTTTAATGGTGGAACCAGATCTCATGAGAGCAATGCTGATGCTTGATTTTGTAGTTTTTCTTGTTTGGATGGGAACTGTATGTTTTTTTTCTGCTTAGGGGAACATTGGTACATCAAACTGGGGGCTGAACCTGCTACTGGAGGAGAATGTTGTTCCTGATATTGTTGTTCTTGCCCAAGAGTGTCCAGTTCTGTCTATTAGAGGGTATGTACCGATGGGCATGAGAACAGCGAGACATAAAGACAGTTTTATTTATAATCTTTTTAAATTATCGTTTTAATTAAATCATTTTAAATTAATTAAAATGTTTTTGTTCTTTTCTGAAATGTATGTTCTGTTATGCATTTATGATGTGGTACTATATTTCTTTCAGGACGTGTCTTTATGTCCTGGGGCTCATTTCGAAAACGAAGCAGGGCTGTGAGCTGCTGAAGCTTCAAGGCTGGGACGCGGTCCGGCACAACCGGAGGCAGCAGTGGCCTGTGGTGCCCGATGAGGTGGAGCAGCACCTGAACCTTCAGAAGCAGCAGCAGCAACAGCAGCAGCAGCAGCAACAGCAGCCGGTCATCCAGCTGTCCTCGGCCCCCAGCACCATCAGTCTCAACTCTGAGTCCACCAGCTCCAGACACAACAGCGAGAGCGATTCAACTCAGCCCAGTAAGCGCAAGTCCAGTCCTCTCACTTATCACTCAGCCAAGTTAAGTTGATCGTGATGCAACTTTCATGATATTGATGACCAGCGTTACATCAAATTTTCATCTTTAAGACAATAAGTCAAAAACTGTAATATTTGCTGTTTGTGAATAGACGAGGGTTAGGGTCATACATAGACGTGTATGTCATTCGTCTTGCGCTGGAGGAGTGTTTTATTTTGTAACGCCGCTCTGAGCTTGAGGTCCGCCGTTTTTGGCTCCGCCTGGTTTGCACTGGCAAAAAATTTCAAGTGACCCAAAATTTTTGAACAATAATGTATATACGTATATTGATGGAATTTACTCCTCTATGTCAACTCCTGGCTCAAGACTTGCCTATTTCCAACTTCTCTCTTAAATCTCTTTTGATTACGCTCTTCAATTAGTTAAATAGTTTTTTTTTCAATTCATTTTAGACTTTTATGACCTTTTATTGAGCTTACTAGTTTATTGTATTTGTTTGTAACTTGTTACCATGTACAGTGATCTCGAAAGTCCTGATAGCCTTGAAGTAAAATTTCATAATAAAATGAAATAAAATAAAAAGCTTGAAATAAAAATTTCATGATATCATTGTTATATACTAAGCCATACTGAAATTAAGTTCTGTACTTTTAAGTTACAATGCAGTTATCATCATTTTTGGCACAGTTAAATAAAATAAAAAAATAAAAAATGACTTGTGCATTTTGTGAAAAAGAAATTTAAGACGTTAGACATTATTTACTGGCGAGTGTAGTTTCCAGTGCACCTTATTGTCCGATGTATGCCTTTTAATATAACAAAACACGCAATATCAAGTCCAAGGGTAAAAGTCTGTATTCTGTACCAAGCATCATTTGAAATTGTATTTTAAATCTTCATCTTGTGACTTTCTTTTAGGCATGTACATACTAGACGACGACAAGTTGGACAGCTCTGACCTCTCTGAAGACCAGCCACTGTATTTCAGACCCAAACTCATTAAAGACCGCAGCCCCTTCACCATCTTGGCTTCCAGCCGCCTCGTCCGTAACCGTTTCCTCATCTCTCTGTCTGGAAAGAAACTCCGCAGTACCAGCGACCCTAAAAGCACCGCCAGCAGCGTTAAACTCCAAGACGAGCCGACTCTAGGAGGACTCAGGCGGGTTCGCACCGTCACCGAACCCTCGTTATACTCACCCGGGCAAGGAGACGCCTTCAGTCCTGTATTTACAGACGGACTTCTTCCCAAGAGCCCCAGTGTTAATCTAGAGACTTCCTTTGTGGGCTCCAAGACCTCGGACACTCAGGGAAGTACGTCCAGTATTAGTGAGGTGGAGGTGCGAGTACACAAAGTTGTGGAGCGGAATCCAGGTCCCGGAGATTCCCATCGAGAGCAAACCAGTCGTGAAAGGCTGGCCGGTGATGGTTCCACATCAGGCTCTCAGTTTAAAAGCCGAAGCCAGAGTTTCAACACGGACACCACCACCAGTGGGATTAGCTCTATGAGTTCCAGTCCGTCACGAGAGACCGTGGGTGGCATGGATTCATCCACCATCGACACAGACTGCGTTAGCCTCAACACGGTCATAAGCACGCAAACTATTAGGACTCTTCACTCTCTTACGCCGCAGTCAAACCACTTATCTCTGTCCAAATCCAACTCTGTGCTGCTGATGCCACCGGGGTCTTCACACACGTTGCCCCGCAGGGCTCAGTCTCTCAAGTCCCCTTCTGTCACGACTATATCCAGTCTCACGGACTGTAGCTTCATGTACACAAGCCCGCGTGACGCACTGGGCTACGCTACTCTCAAACGACTGCAGCAGCAGCGCATCCATCCCTCCTTTTCCCACAGCGAGGCTCTTGCGTCCCCGGCCAAAGACGTACTTTTCACCGATGCCATCACCATGAAAACCGGCAGCCTGGACTCACGCCTCACACCACGCAGGTAAAGGATTCCGTGTTATTTTTGATAACGCTTTTTGTTTTGTTCTTCTTGTTCACCTTTTTGTAACGCGGTTGAAGTTGGACAGATTTTAACATTGCTTGATTTTGGCAAACTCACTTTTTTTCGTATTGTCTGCGAACCATCGTCCTCGATAATTCTAACATTGATGTGTCGCTGCGTGTTTTCATGACTTGCAGGTGTCCGACTTCTCCGACATTTTGCTTGTTTAACGTGTGCGTGGATGGTTTTTGGGTCAAACCAGAGGCCTACAATCTTTCATAAGATGACAACATGAATTTATAAATATTAATTTAAAAGTAGTCTAGTTGCCAAAAGACGGGATAAGAAATTGAGAGGGACATCAATACCATGAAAACCTGGGTTCAAATAAGTGATAAAATGCAGCTTAGTAATACAGAATGTGAAACTGTGAATTAGATTTGTGTTCTCAAGCAGTCTGAAATTCAAAAGCAAGAATGGTCGATCCTTTATACCGTTTTTATGCAAATAAAAGCACCACTTTTTTTCCAATTTTAGAAGCATATTTCAAATATGCACTTGATCATCAGCAATCCCTTTTCCTCATTTCTAGACAGGAGCAATGACGAATAAACTGTAATATGTCATCTTTATTCAGCGGTGTAATTCTGAGTTGTGTCCTCTATTATTTTGTTAAATAATGGTTCTGGAGGCAAACATACACATATGCTTTTATTGGCTGAATACGAGACATGAAGAATCATTAGCCATGCCATGACACTTAGCAATGGCTAAACAACAAGCTGCTCTTCCTCACGTGCAACCAAATTTAAAATACATATAGAAATAACAAATTTACCTGAATAACAGAAAAAAGAAACCCTGTCCATGCAGCGACGCTTAGTAGTAGCTAAATAACACTGGATGACAAAAAAATTCATTACATTAAATGCAATGACATGGATAATTGTTGTCTGTCTCTCTGAACTGTGTGTATGACCTACCACTGACAGCCTTAAAAACTGGAATACGCCCATATATGGCCATTGCAAGTTTAATCTCAGCACCCCCTACTGGATATATATGCTACTACATTTAGAAATAGCATTTTATTTTTACTACTTTCATCTATTATTCAATTAAAAGAGTCATGTTTAAAGAAGTAAAATAAGTATTGTGGAGAAGTATTGAGCCAGAATTTTAGGTTTCTGTGAAGTCGACACTGAGAATGTAATGAGGTAGTTATGTTTCTCACTTAATAGAAGATTTTGTGCCTGAAAATTCAGTGGGGGGCTAATATTTGCGTAAATACAGTATATTAGTTTTGAAATTTTGTAACATTTCACAAAAATCTTGGGATCCGTAAAATGGAAACGAGTCAGAACCTCCATTCATTTAAACGGAAACAGCTCCCGCCACCCTAAAATCCATAATCCCCTGTGGAAATAACGTGGTCTATATTTGTGGTGGTCCCCCTCAGGTATACTAAAAAACGCTTCCGATGTCTGGGCCAAGGTTCGGGCCGGTCCCATCGCAGATCTCTGCTCCCACGGTGCGTGGACGACCCACATGGCTCTCGCTCCCTTTTTGAGTTTTATAGTCCACTTCAATCCAGTTTTATAAACCAATATCCTTGGCTCCTTTTTTCCATTTTACAGTAGTGCTTCCACAGTCATGCCATTGATTATTTTTGCCCATGACTCCTCAGTCCTTGGACCTTCCTGCAATAGAACAGAGTAAACATTCCTTATTTCTAGTAGAAACGGTTTTCTAACCTCGGTCCTGCCCCTTTCGTCCACAGCTTTTCCGAGTAGTATTCCGACCATGTGACTTGCTCAGAAATCCCACTATAGTCTCATTCCCACATTCAATCCTGGAAGCATGTGGAATGCATGACACAGCCAGTGATAACCAGCTCGGCAATGTGTGAACTTTACACCAGTCTCATTGAGCATCTACTAGCAGATCCCAGTACAGAAGTAGTAGTTAAACTAGTCTCTAAAAATGTGTCTGATTTTTTTTTTTTCCCTTTCCTTGAGTGCAGGTTCCTGAAGGCTCTGAGTTTCGCTTCTCTGGATAAAGAGGATCTTCTCAGCCCCATAAGTCAGTCCTCACTACAGCGTTCCTCCTCTGTGCGTTCCATGGTCTCCATTGCTGCATACGGAACCTCAGACGACTACATCGGACTTGCACTGCCAATGGACATCAACAGCATGTTCCAGGTGCAAACTATATCAGACGTCTGTTTCTTCCACAGCTGATGTCTGCTGGTTGATGTTGATGAAAGCATCTTTATCTACTGAGCAGACTTTGACTAATAAATGCAGATTTATAATAATGATTTATAGGACTCATAAGCTTGTTTTTTTTTATAGATTAAAGACATTCCGTACTTCCAGAAGAGGACAAGTCCTCCGTCAGAAGACAGATCGGCAAAGTTTTTTTCTGGAGATGTTGATGGTAACTTCTTCAGTGCTGGTTTCATTTAATCCAGATATTTAGTTTCCGACCGTGTATACCGGTGATTATTTCAGGGTTGAAATGCTTGAATTTCAATTATGTGTTTTCAAGGCCTTAAAATGCTTGGATGTTAAATGAAGTCCTTGAGAATGTTTGAAAATGTAATCATACTTATTTCACAACAAACTAATCTAGTGGTGCCACGACTTATGAAATTGCTGTCGACATGGATTCATTTCGTAACGCAAAAATGTAATAAATCGGGACGCAATTAACTAATTGACTAAACTAATTATCTAAATAAGTAAATGTCCTAATAAGTTCTAAGCCCCTCTAATTATGACCGATTTCTTTTTTTATATATTATATATAATGATAAAATATCGTTATAACTATAATTAAAAAACATGTAGTAGTAGTTACATAACAGTTATTGAACAAGTAAAAATAAAGCAAAAGAATAAAAATCGATGTATTATCTGTCTTTGTTCCCTCTTGTTACAGTTAAAAATAATCAAGTTTCACTCCAATCTTTAACTCTTGATTTTGTTCATTTACATTGTGTTCATTTGTTTTATGTTGACTGTACGTAACCTAATATTGACAGTCGACTAGACAGACAGGAACACTTATCCAATTGCTACAAAGCACAACTTGGGGTTTTGTTTGTTTTTACATAATATCTCTTAATGTAATATAAATGGCAATGTTTCATTTTCATTTGCATTTAGGCAGACCTTTAAATACGTATTTTACCACAACTCTTATGTGCTTGAAAAGCTTTAACATGGACCTTAAAAGTGTTTGAAAAGTGCTTGAATTCGACTTTTCAGAAGCTGTTTTTTTTTTCTTTCCAGGTTCCAGTGACGCATCTAGGCACTCGGTTCTGAGGTCTCAGTTTAGTATTACGGAACTGATTGCAGTGAGCCATACAGAGCAGCAGCAGTTTCTAGGTTCGGAGGAGACGGGTCTGCAGGAGCACAATGAGGAGAACTGCCTTTACTGCTCAGGGTTGTATGTGCTCGGCTGCGCCTCAAACACTCCAACCCAGAGTCGGCAAGGTGAGACACAGCATTTAGAAAAATTGAGAAGTATTTTTCTCATTTTATTTGCCTTTTCAGATTATCCTGATGCGTCGTACTCCGACTGGTGCAACCAGTCCCTCCACAACTTGGATGTCATGCCCCAGTCCAAGTTTTCTGGCGTTTCTGGCTGTAGTGATGCCGTCTCTCAGGGTTCGGGTGGCAGCACTCGCAGCACTGAGCTTGTTCTTGGTAATTACCGATTTCTATCCCGAATTCTATTTTTTTTT
>CM051496.1:22584197-22639105 GCA_028031935.1 Paedocypris micromegethes
TATATATATATATATATATATATATATAGTAAAACTTTTTGTACCATTTCACTTTTATTTTTACTGTAATCGAGCATTTCATGCTTTGTTTTAAATGTTTGTCTCTGACACACAAAAGCACGATCAACAAAGGCCTTCACTCCGTTTCGCAGCTGTTACAATGGAAAGCTTCTTTTCTTTTAACATGGTTGTGTGTGTGTGTAAATGACAAGCGCATCAAGGCCGCACAATTCCTTCCTCTGTCTGCACGGCTCTCTTTCTTTCTTCCACTGGAGCTCTTCGTACCATCTATTCCAACCTTATGCGGAGCGTTTCAAAAGGAACTTCAAACACTTTAAGGCCACGTGAGCTGCTAACCTGCTTTCATTGGGGATGAAAGTCGTCTTAAAACATGGCTGCCTTCTTTTGGGACATGGATTCTTCTCCAAATTCATCCAACAAAAACGGTCAGAGGGTGATTTACAGACATTTTACTCCTTGTATGTTTGCTTTCTTTAATTTAAAATTGGCTGGTATTTACTGCTATAGGTTCATCTGATGGCAGAGAAAGACGAGCGTATAAGAAGCAGCAGACTTGCCACAGCTTACCAAGAGTTTTCATTTAATGCTTTTAGTAAGAAAAATGTTCACTGGGCAAATTCTAACAGTTCCTTTCGTTTGATAGGCTCACTTCTTCTGGCCAAATGACGAGTTGGGTACATTTTCACGTTACACTACTGATTTTTGGTTAAAGAACGAGGTAGAGAACTTTACTGACGTGAAGAAGGCATCGCTGGCACAACTTGGATACTACAGTCCAAAAATCCCACGGTCCAGTCGTTGTGAAGATGCCCAGTTTATTCAAAGATCTTTTTCTTCCAGCAATATAAAGCAAGATTATACTGACGTTTTGCCACTGAAGATGGCCGTATTCAATCCCAGGTAAGAATATTAGAATGATGGTTTCTCTTGCAGGATTAAGAAATAGAGCTCACGGAGTGATTTCACTGGGTTCAATTTCCTTTGTGAGTTCATTTAAATGTATTTTTAAAGAAAATTCCACATGTTCTTATTTTTTAGTTGATTAATTCAACTAACTTCAGTCTTTAATCGATTTGAAAATAAGTATTTACGATAAACACTATCATAATGGAACTGCATATTTATTGTGTGTTCTGCTCTGTGATTGGTTGTATGGAGGATTGTTTGTCCCGCCTTCAGGCCCAGATTTAATGGGATTGGCTTTTTAAACTACCAACTACTGTGACTCAGACATGAAAAAGCAGTTCAGAAAATGAATATTTAAAAAATAATTTAAGAATTATTCAATTAAAAATAAGTTTTATATAATATATAAATAAAATAATATTAAAATTAAATTTGAAAGTAAATTGTTTTAATTATACTATGAGAAGTTTATACTATTTATAATATGAGATTAGCTTTAATGTGGACAGTTTTATATTTTCTTTATTTTAACTTTAATATTTTTGCATTGTTTAACTAAACAAAAACGAGACTGTTTATGAGCTCAATTATATTTCTCTATCTCTCTGTCATTGAGACTGGGATCAGCCCAGACCCCCACTCTCTTTCCCACTATCCCACGAGGAGCGGGGGCATGGTGAGGGAATCTGGGACATTCCTACTATTCCGTTTTCCCAATCCTAAATTAATCTGACCCTCATTTCCACTCGTCTGTCATCAGAGTTCCCAGCCTGAATTAGTGAGCGAATGAACACTTTTCATTCATAGATTTTACTTAATTTAAATTTTTTTAAATATTATTTTCTTGTTTTTCTCTCAGAATGGGACTGTTCTTCTGTTCTGTGTGCTTATGGAACATTTATCTTCTGTTCTTCTATTTGTCGCTGGTGTGTCTGTGTCTATTTTGTGTGTGTTTCGTTTCCGTCAGCCCTCTGTGCGCCAAACCACAGGAAGTTAAAACCTTCGTGGTGAAGAAGCCGACCTTGATGCGAGCTGTGATTTCATCTTCATCATCCTCTGATATGAACAACCTTCAGCAAGAAAAGCATCACAGCATCCCGGAAAGCCAAGGTTTGTCTTCTCAGGAGCCTGAATTAAACCAGGATATGTCCACCAGACATCACACATCTACCACCTCCGTACATCCATCATCACCCGGAAGCTTTTCTAGGCTTAAGTTCGAGAGAGCAAATTACAGGAGCTTTAGCCAGAATGTTGACTGTGACGTTCCGTCTTCTCCGAGTGACCAAGCATCTCAATCCTATGTTGACCACACTTGGCCTGACCGGAGTCCAAAGCACCAGAAGAACCAGCGAAGAGAAGATCGCCAGGAAGCCATCGACCAGAACCATGAAATCAGGTGAAATATAATATACATCTCGTCTATTTTTGTAACACACCTTTGAGTAGATGTTTGTGTGTGTGTACATGTGCACAAGCCTAGAATAAATTATCTGTAAATAAAATTGTGTATATACTGTATATACACTTTACGATTAACGAGATGCATTTACACACACACAACAATGACTCTCTTTGTTCAAATATTTAGCTATTTGTTTAATAAAAAAGGGGTAAATTATGATCATACGTCATTTTTTTTATTTTTGTGTTTGTATTTTAAATTTAATATGTACAATGTGTGTGTGTTTTCCATCACAGCATAAAAACTGTGAGCTTGTTCGCACGACTCTTGTGTAACAAAGTACTTGTGTTTGTGTGGTGGACACAAGCTCCAGGAACGTGTTTGGTCAGCCACGAGTGAAGGCTTCTCTGCGGGCAGCGTGTTCCCCAAGGCCTGTGAGGAGGAGCTCGCTGCTGGAAGACTTGAAGAAGCTCATTGTGATGGACGATGCAGAGAACGACGCTCTAGAAGAGTCTGTGTGTGAGGTGAGTCACGTTTAGCAACACGTTCCCAGTAAACCTAGAAGAATGATGAGGACTGGTAATGTAGGTGATCATTTCTTCTGCTGTTTTCTAGTTTTCTCGTCACACAGAAACAGGAACTTACCGCAGTTTCTCCAATTCAAGCTCCAGTCTTAAATTATCCAGTCCATTTCTACAGTCATTCCCAGAATCCCCTGCACTTTACACCCACCCATCCACACCTGAGACTGGTAAGCATCTCTTCAACCACAAATCTTCAACCAAAAAGCAACTCAGGATTCTCTTCCTGTAGAATGTTTGGGCGTGTCCGGGTGTGGCCAGTGGGAGGATCCTGCATGTGTTCCTCGGCCGGGCGCGGCCTGTGATGATGACTGGAACTGTCTGCTTCAGGCTGCACAGGCCTATGAGAGTGAGTGCAAATGAAAGGTTCTACGGAACAATTTGTCCTTTACGTTTTTTTTTGTTTTTTTTTTTGTAGTGTTGTTTTTCCTGAAGAGCTTTCCAGTAGATGCTTAAGTAGACAGTTAGACAGACAGACAGACAGACAGACAGACAGACAGACAGACAGATAATTTAAATATTAAGTATTTATTGCATTACATTTGTGGACCAATAGTAACAATATGTAATTATTAATAAATAATTGTACAATTACAATTTCTAGGGATGACGGTGATGATTGTGGGATTCAGATCTGTAATATGTAGGAGATGGAGAAAAAAAAAATACAAAAACATGAACATGACAAGAAAAATACAAAAATGACAATTACACAAGACTGATGTTTGTAACACCAGGTTATGAGTTCAGTTCATGGGGGAAAACACAGATTTGCATAAATATTTGAAAGCCATCAATTACAAATGTTTTGTATAAAAGCTAGACGCAGACACTTAAGCGACAATATTATAGTTATAATTCAAGGTTTTATTGCCAATCACAAAAAATAAAATCACCAAAATAAAGAGGCTTACTTGCAGTGACGTCTAATTTGCATTACGATTAAAGTTGATACTTATAGTTCAGTTTATATAAAAAGACTGTCTCAAATTCTGTACAGAACAATTCGAATTTATCAGTGACCATTTCATCAGCTATGAGCAGTGGGCAAGCAGCAAGGCAGCAATGGCTAGGAAAACAAAACTCTCTGTAAGGGAGAAAATAATCAACGACGGACTCGCTGGTGCTAATCTCCTGACATTAGAGCATTTATAAAGTCTTATTTCTTTCTTTGTCTTCACTTCCTTCTCAACAGGTCAATGGATGGCCAACCTTCTTTCACAAAGGAGTCCGAACCCAAGCAGGCCGGACAGTCCGTCTCACAGTGCCTACAATCTCCACAGTCCCACAGCAGAAGATGAAGAGTATGTTCAAGTTCGAGTTCAAGTTTATTTATTAACCGCTTTTCTTAGTTCAAGACCAACGCAAAGTCGCTAAACAGATGTGACCTCTAGTTTTACTTTTTATAAGACAACTCAGGCTGTAACTTGGTTGAGTTGCATATTTGAAAGCGTGTGAATTATTCAGTGGATCATTGATCTATTTTCCGCAGTGACGTCTTTGTCGACTTTCCGGACCAACTCTCTCACCTGGAGGGAATGCTCAGGCGACTGAGTAGTGACCTACTGAAGGTGAGTAGATGATAATGAAGGTCTCGCTGAGGACGAATGCTCACCATGTGTTCTTCTGTCCTCTGGGGCAGGAGAAGAGAGACAAGGTGGCTCTTCTGGCCGAGGTGCTGAAGCTGCGCATCAGTAACCAGCATCTCAGAGAAGAGTCGCTGTGTGCCACGGCACGGCTACACAAAATCAGCTCCATTCTGAGCACAACATCTGGAACGTTCCAGTAAAGCACGCGGTGAATATGTGACTTTCCTCTGTGGTTTTGAAACAACCACTGTGCTTAAGTTATACTATTTAAGATTATCTTAATAAATGTACACACATGCGAAAAAATGTGTAGAAACTTCAAAGTGTTATCGATTTGGTTCTTGTGTGTGTTTGTGTTATACAGGAAACAGGAAATACAAACTAAAAGCAGTAATGGTTTATTAACAACACAACATGGTAGATGAAGCTGTGAACTCCGTTTCTATAATTGTCTTTAAAAGGCAATAAAATGTAAACATGAACTTTATAATAAACAAATTAATGAACAAATTGTAATAAACAATTCAAATGGACTTTGAATAAACCTCAAAGTTCGATTGTAGTATGGATTTGGTTCTTGTTTGTGTGTTATACAGGAAAATACAAACAAGCTAAAATCAATAATGGTTTAGTTACAACTCACCATAGTCAATAAAGCTGTAAACTTCATTTCTATAATTGTCTTTCTAAGGCAATAAAGTGTAAACATAAACTTTACAGATGAATTAATGCATGAATCAATAAATAAACAAATAATTCGAAATAATCGATTCGAACAGTCTATTAAAAGGCCTAAAGGTTTTATCGAGTTGGTTCCTGTTTGTGTGTTATACTGGAAACGGGGAAAAAAGGCAATAAAAAAAGTAAACATTAACTTTATAATGCATGAATACATAAATAAATAAATAGTTAATATAGTCTATAAATAAGAATTTCTTTTACTTGAATAAGTCTATGAAGAAAAATGTTTTCAAAACGTTTTTTTTCTTGAGTCACTTAATGCCACTAAAACGTTTGGTTCAAACAAACCAGCACAAAAACCACTGAAATTGTTAAACAGACTAAATGCTAAAATGTTGATGATGAGCGAACCCATCAGAACCATACATTTAGTAAAAAAGTCAACTGCTCAAACACAACCATGATGAATTCATGGACCGGAACACTAGTCACGTTTCTTGTTTTTGAGGTTGTAACTGCCCCACACTTGTTCTCTGTACTCCAGGAGTAAGTGCAGTGGACTCGGGTTGCGATGCTTTGCCTTCATGTCCGTCTCGTGGAATTGAGTGCGAACGTTGCGGTTCTGTTTGCAGCTGAAGCTCCAGGCTTTGAGACTGGTGGAACAGAAAAAGTGTTAGTGGATGTGTGGTGTGGTGTGAGCTGATGGTGAACACTCACCAGTACAAATGTCTCTCGCGCTTGGGCATGATGTGCCACAGTTGGGCGAGTTCTTTAGTGACCACGGTGGAGGGAGTTCCGGGATAACAACTGTTGAAATAACAAACTTCATCTCTGTGACTCACGGGAACTACAACCAACTTACTCGGTGTAGGCTTTCCGGTGGATTTGGCAGAACATAATAAAGCCGTTCACACATTTCTTTTTCGGGGGCGTCTTCTTTTCGACCTTTGTTGCTCTTTTTAGTGGTGGGATGCTGACCTCGGCACTTTCTATCCCGTCTTCCTCCGTCTTGATTGGCTTTTGGAGGTCAGTGCTTGCAAACGACGCGTGCTTTCAGATGGACAAGAAAAATTCAGTTTTGCATTACATTTTAAATTATTAATATTTTTTATGATTGGAATGAATGTCTTTTGACTCGTGTGTGTGTGTGTGTGTGTGTGTGTGTGTCTGTGTGTATAGGTATATATCTGCTATAAATTGGTATTATAAGCTACATGTGTATATTACTGTATCATAAATTTATATTTTGTCATACCTTTGCACTAAAAACCATTCATTCAGTAATTCTTTCATAATGAGTTATTATTCATTATTATTAATATGCACAATATTTACTATTTGTATAAATGTGTGTGCGTAAGTATATTATTTTGATAATAATCATATTATTATAATTGATATTGTATGATAATTTTTTTTTCTTTTTAATCCAAGGTTCTTGTTCTTGCCTAATAAAATCTTACGTTTTGGTCAGTGGGTGGCAAACTGGTGCTATTTAGGACTGTCGGTTCCGGCTTGATCCACACGTCCTGAAATAGTGCTGTAACGGTAAAAATATTTCGCAGAGTCAGCATTACCACACCACGTCCCCACTGGTCATTCTACACCGTCAGTGACCTTGGTAGGCCACGCACAGGATTTACCATAAAAATCTACTTTGAGATTACAAAACCACTTGTACTTCTCTCTAGAAGTGTTTCTTAATGTTAAACATGCTTGAACGTGTATAATAACCAATGTTGTTCAAGGATTGTCTTTACTTTTAAGCGCCCATTGTCCTTCAGGGCAGAGAGAAGGACTGAGCTCTTGGGTTGGTGATGTGAGCGGGAGGAGGCCGTGGTCTCCATCGGCTAACAGGGGTGCGATTGGTGGTTTTGGACTCGTCTTGGAGCTGAAGGCTGATTGATTCTTCCAGGCGGTGGGAAAATCTCCAAGCATTGGTTGATGTAGAAGCACCTGCGGTTTCTGATCCACACTGTTTTCTAGAGGGAATAATAGGTTCTGCTGTTGGTCTAATCTGGCGTTTGAATAATACCTGACAGTTTTACCTGTTTTAACAGATGAATATGATGCGTTGGAGTCTTGAGGGCATTTTGAAGCTTCACCTCCATCAGAAGGCGTTTTCTCTTCAATCTGCCATTCAGACTTTTCAACTTTGATTTTGTCGATTAACAAAGCTCATGTTGGGGGGGGGGATTGGGAAAAACAATTATATATACAGTATATTAATTTATTATTACACTTCACACAAGACTTGGTGGGTTCCTATAAAAAAAATACCATTTAGGTTTCTGTAGGTGAGCATGTGCTTGGCTTTGTTTGATGGTGGAGATGTTCTCATGTCTTCTCTGCCTGAGTCTGACACATACATGTATAAGTTTTCAGTATTATAACAAATGCATAAACAATGCTGGAAAAATAAAAAGCTACTGACTTTCCACATTGTGCTCACAGAATGTGAGAAGATGATTCTTCATATTGGTGTCCATCATGTTCATCACAGACTCCTGAGAAAAGAGATATTGTTCATGACACATTGACAGGTTTTCTCCTCAACTTAAAGCAGAGATGGCGATACAAATCTCTTCCAGAGTGTAAGAACATTGCCTGGCATTTTTTTATAGCGAAATGATAAAAATGAAGAGGCTCGTGCACGATTCCAGTTCTGAGGGAGCGCTCGCGCGTCATTTCTGTCACGAGCAAAATGTCATTGAGAAATGAGATTGTCTTAGATCGATTAACGAATTCAACTTGTTAGTTGTTTAATTTTCTTTTAGCGGATAAAAAATCGCTTACACAAATATTTTTACTTGCGAATTCGTTCATTTTAAAAACACTTTTGTGTCACTTTTTCGGAAAACACTTTCATTCAGAAGCTGAGAAATAAAACAAACTATTTTTTACTGGAATATCTCTGAGGAAAATAGGACATAAAGTTGTCTTACCTGATCAATACCTTTTCTCAAATTTGCTCGATCAAATTTCTGAATTTATCAGTGATTAACCTTTCAATGACTTCACAGCATTTGTTACTTGTCATTGGCCGTGTGCACGCCAATCAGACCAATCGCTCATTTTGATTGGTCACAAAGAGGCCTCCAAACTTTCACAAGTGGACAGAGTGTTACTAGGCGGTATGGCCTAGTAACACTCAAAGTTCGTCTTTTCCGCTGAAAATAATAAACTATACCAAATTTCTAGATCGATCAAAAGAAACAGATGCGCAAGCGAGAAAACATGCTAATGATAACAATAAAAATACAACTGCCTATTAGATTACCACATTTGACACACACATCCTATCTCTCTCTCTCTCTCTCTCTCTCTCTCTCTCTCTCTCTCTCTCTCTCTCTCTTCTCTCTCCCTCTCTCACACCAATATATTTTATTTGCGTAATTGGAAATATATTGGAAAAATAATTTGTTCATGTTAAATTAAAAAAAAAAATATATATATATATATATAGAACTTTTTAAATGTGTGTGCGTTTGTGTTGTTCTATAAACCGATGTAATGTGACACGAGCAACATTATTCCTCTTCGGGATGGGGCGAGTTTGTGCTCGTTGACGCTCGTGCGTCTGCTGCCGGACACGGAACACCGTCATTTACAGCTGTAGCGTCGTCGAGATGCCGGTCAAGGACGAGCAAACACGAGACTGGCAATAAGATGCTGGTGAGGGTCGATCTTCTCGTCTCCCAGCATCATGAGCCCTTCATTCACCTCCACTGCAGCGGCTTCATCACAACAGTCGCGGACTGGTGAGTAGCCTCTACAACCCGGGGTTTCCAGCGATGCAATGCTTCGTCGTTTTATTTGATTAATTCAGCCATGTTCAATAGAACTATATGATTCGCGTCTTTTTTAACGAAGTGTATTTTTATGGCACGCGGTACCACATTGGAATCTCTCTCTCGCTCTCTCTCTCCATCTCTCTCTCTCGCTCCATCTCTCTCTCTTTCTCTCCCTCTCTCCCTTTCTCTCTCTCTTTCTCTCCCTCTCTCCCTCCCTCTCTCTCTCTCCCTCCATCTCTCTCTCTCTCTCTCTCTCTCACACACACACACACACACACACACACACCACACACACACACACACACACACACACACACATCATATTGTATAAGGCATTTCCCATTGAAAGAGGGAGAGAGAGATATTGGCATAACATTTAGCTTTTTTTTATTTTAATTTTAATTTCTAGGCAAGTTCATCACTGTGAGGTTCTTTGAGAGTCTGAGCCCAAGATGAAGAGCATAAGGTACAAAGCATCGACCATCAGACTGAGCTGCTCGGTCTCCCGCTGTGATCATCCCCGGATGTGCCGCGTGCGTCTGCTGCTGCTGAGTCTGTGCCTGCTGGTGGCCATCACCTTATCTCTGGCAATATCACTGGCCAACCAGAACACACCGGATCATGACCTACTCCCCAGACCTCCGGATTTGTTCAAAGACAAAGTGAGACAAAAATAATCAGTTTGATGCAATATATGCATTTCTGTGCGCAAATCCATTCAATTGTTCATCTTTATCGGTTCGTAGCTGAATCACCAGCCAGGAAAGCCCACCGTCTCCCAGGTAAAGCGCCTGGTCTCACAGGTGAGCTGGGGAAGACTGTGGTATTCTCTTCTCCGGCCCATTCTCATCGAACGACAGCCTGGAAGTCGTGGCAGCCGGACTGTTCGAAAAGTAAGACACTTCTTTAAATAAATAAAATAATTTACAAATACTGTAACTCAATATTTAGAGTGATTGACATAATAGTGTTTTTGATGATCTCTTCTTGACTGTGAGCAACTCTGTCAACTCTGATTTGTTTTTTTGCATTCGTTTGCTTTTTTTTTTGTCTCTCCTGTGACCGTAGCACATCTTTTCTCAGCTGGACTCTCTGTCAGCAGGCTGGTCAGTTGAAGTGGACTCCTTCATTTCGGAAACCCCTCGTGGCCCTGTTAGCTTCTCCAACGTGATGGCGGTGCTAGACCCCGCGGCCCCTCGCCGGTTGCTTTTGGCTTGTCATTATGACTCAAAAACCTTACCTTCAGATCCCAGTGAACCACGAAAAGTGTTTGTGGGTGCGAGTGATTCGGCGGTTCCCTGTGCTATGATGCTGGAGCTGGTCACTGCACTGGACCCCCATCTAAAGAAGCACAAGCAACTGGTGAGCAACATATCACTTTTTTTGTTATATAACTTTATCACGAGACATGATTCTCATAGGCCAAATTAATGTATGAAAATGAATGCTTTTAATAACTTTAATTAATTGTATACATTTATTAACACTCTGTATTCCAACCATCTTACAATGGAAACAAAAATTCCTGGGTTTTTGTAAAACATTTCTTTTTCTTTTTGTAAAAATGAATGTCAGAAAATGTTTTACTGTAATATTTAGAAGTACAATCGAAAAATATCATAGGATAGTATGCGTGTTTTTTCGCTATTTCACGTCCTGTAATTTTATTTAGTAAATGAATTGAGATATTAAATAAAATAAAACGTATCAATTAATTTTCAAAGGAATTAGACATCATAGAATAGATATTATAAATTAAGCAATTTAAGTAATATTGTAAATTAAATAATGTTGTTTTATATAGGCAGGTTTGAATTTAATATGTTTTTGAGTTAAAAATAAGTCATAGCAGTAACATTTAATTTAAAAATGCAATGAGAAATGTTTTGATTTATTTCTGAGTAAAATTTTTTGTGTTTTTAAGATGTCTCGGGTGACTCTCCAGTTGGTTTTCTTCGATGGCGAGGAGGCGTTTGAGCAGAAGTCTCAGACTGATTCACTGTACGGTTCACGACACCTGGCGGACCACTGGTCTCGTGTTCCTCACCCACCCGGATCTGAGCAAACTACGCTGCTGCACGCTGTGGTGAGATCCAGAAGATCCCTGGACGTGATGAACACGGGGTTCCATTCACAGGGCAAATCTTATTATTGCAGGATCTGCTGGTTCTGCTGGATCTCATCGGTGCTCCGGATTCCCTGTTTGTGAATCACTTTGAGAACACGGCTCGCTGGTTCGACCGCCTTATAGCTGCTGGTTAGACTGACTTCTTTTCTTAGAATTTAATGAGTAAATGAAAGGAAGTGAGAAACAATGACCATTTTTAAGGAAAACAACAGTGCAGTGAAACTTTTTTTAAACCACACCAAGCTGTACATTTAGAATAGAATAGAATAGAGTAGAATATCTTTATTGTCATTGTATCACAGGGTTACACTTAAATTAGTATTGCTACTCCGTTTTGTGCATAATTTACATCACAGTTGCTCAGCTTAGCCCGGATAAGTATGAAAGTATGAAATACTTAGTATCCAAAGTATGAAAGGATTCATCTTACGTCTGTCGTTTCTTTTAACATTTCATTGTGTGTGTGTGTGTGTGTGTGTGTGTGTGTGTGTGTATCCTTCCTTTTAGAGAAAAGACTTCATCAGTTGGGCCTTCTTTCGTCCCATCCGAATGAGCAGAGCTACTTCAGAAAGGATTTGGACATGGGTCCAGTGGAAGACGATCATCTCCCTTTTCTTCAGAGAGGTGAGGCATCCATCAGCCTGACAAGCGGATGTTTATGACCATTCAGTCATTGCCAATCTCAGGATTGCTCATTTATAGGAGCTCTCTCTCTCTCTCACACACACACACACACACACACACACACACACTCCAGGAGTTCCTGTGCTGCACATGATAGCCACGCCTTTCCCATCTTTCAAGCACACGATGGAAGACACAGCGGATAAGATTCATAGTCACACTGTGGAGAATCTCCTCAAGGTCCTGGTTGTCTTTCTGGCTGAATATCTGAGACTGTAAGGCTCAATAACACTCCACCTATCCGGTCTAATCTTACTTGATTTAGAAGATCCGTCATCAGGGCTGTGCAGATTCCCGGGCTCTCGACATTTACTTTACTGTGGACAGTTTGGTGCCTTGCTATCTAGTTAAGCATTCAATCGACAAAACATGAATAACTGTGCCAAACTAGGATTACAAAATGTTTCTTTTTTCTAGCTTGCTAGATTGCAAGTTAAAAATGTCTTCCTCAGGATTTAATTTGAACCTGAAACTCTATTACATTATTAAACTATGCACTGAATACGTCTCTATATACAATACTATGCTTATCTTAGTTACGGTATAGTAGTATTTTACTGTATAGTATTTTTACTCTCTCAGATAAGGTGTGTAAAGTAAACTATGTCTTGTGATTTCAGTTGATATCGATTTATTAGATTAAAATGTACGTCTGAAATGGAAATGTCTTTTAGAACAGCATAATTTTATTATAAGATTATAATGAATGAATATAAGATTCGTGAATGTACTGTGTAATCCTTTATTGCCTTTTTTCATTCATGTTAGTTGTATGTCTATGAATAAGATAAGCACCTATTTATTATTTAAATACGTAATATGTATTGAGTAGAAATAATAGACAACTGGAGTGTCTGTAAAGAGTTTTGTAGCAAATATAAAAAAAAATATTTATCAAAGCATATATTTATTAAAATAACAAATGTTTATTTTACAATGAAGACGTTTATGCAGTGTCTTGTATACATTATATACTCGCGTCTTGCAGCCTACTTAATTAAATATGAGACGAGTGTCTTGTCCTTGTGCCATGTTTTATTCACCGTGGCCACCAGGTGGCGGTCGTCGGCAAAGAAACTCACGTGGCTCCCACGAGGAAGCCAGGGACATGGATGGACAATCTGGGGTCAAAGTAGTAAAAAACTAATTTTAGATCTCACAAACCAATCATCTATAACTGCTTTTACTGTACGAAGGATTTATAACCGAAGAAACGAACAGACATTATTGTCTGGGCTATAAAATGCGCGCTGGTCATTCCAGAGGACCATCGAGGCGGAAGTGAAGAAGAAGTGGTGTTTCGGTAATTGTAGTTCTATGCACGTGTCTATATTTATTAAAAGCAAATGAGCTGTTGTTTATTTTACCGTGCGTTCCCCGCAGTTGGACTGGAGATTGCAGTTGAACGCATCTTTTACCGGCATGGCACGTCACAGCAAGCTTCAGAAACAAGTCCTGTCGCTGTACCGGCTGTTTTTGCGAGCAGCTGCGAACAAACCGGGATTTATCCCGCGAATACGCGACGAATTCCGCGCCAATTCCCTGATCCAGAAGAGTAACGTCATGCATATAGAATATCTTTACCGGCGCGGACAACGGCAGCTCGAACAACTTAAAGACGCGAACACAAAACAGCTCGGATCGTTCAGCAAGTCTAAAGAGAACATGTGACGATCATTCAGATGTGTTAGTGTGTTTGAACTGCAGGAACTCCAACAAACAGCAGCAGACTTCTTTTACTTTCTGTGGAAGACACAGGATTCTTGGAAATCTGGAGGACGTCGTGGGATGACATGCGAGGAATCATTTTTTACGACGAGTTAATAAATCACGTACCACCGTATTATTTGTATTTGACACTGTTGTTAAATTCTTCTTTGCACTCGTGGCACTCATTTCACGTTTATTTAACATTAAACTGTAGTGTGAATGACGTTTTTCCCTTTATTCTAATCATTTTTTGAAAATCACAACTTGTGTCGAACTAAAAAGCTTTTAAAAAGAATATTGTTAGTGTTTCTCTGGAAAATATGATACTTTAATTATTAAAAAAATAATAATGATTTTTATCATTTGAAAATAATTGCCTGTGCTATGAATTTTCACGCTGTTCAATAGTTCAAGGGTCAGTTGCGACGTCCCTTCGCAGGATGGCGCAGTTGTACAAACTAAGCTTGTAACTACCGGCAACGAAGAAGAAGCTATCGTAAACAGGAAGTTGTGCGAGTTGTCTGTATGTCATTAAATCTCATTTAATGCGCACGATATAAACGCGCGTTGTTTGTAAATTAACAATTCACTTCGAACTAATCATGGCAGCATTAAATGGGTCAACCGAGATGACCGATGCCCAGTTGATCCAGCAGGTTTGTCGGGTTTACTTTAAACCCGTAAAGTGTCGTTTTTTTCAAGTGTCGTTTACTTCATTAAAATGCTTGTTTACGTTATCGCGTTTATTGTTTACGCGGATCCGTGTGATCGTCTGACCGCAGCTCGCTCTGCTGGGCTGGCTGAAGACGGACAGTGTCCAGTGTAAGGACTTCCTGACCGCGGTCACCGGGATGCAGGTGGCCCGTGAGGTTCTGGACAGATTTACCGGGCAAAGACAAATCGATGCTTTCAGGGTATGTGTGTTATTTATGTGATCTAAAGTAGGGTGACCATACTTTCATTTCCTAAAAAGAGGCCTCGAGACAAATTCAGACGGGCTTCTCGGAGGTGGATGAACATGCACTAATATATGCTTCAGGGGTGCAAAACTAACTTCTGTAATCAAATTTAAAATGTAATCTTAATAATAAAAATATAATATAAAAATGTAAAATATTATATCTAAAAAAAACATTATTTTAATTAATTAATTAATTGCCGTAATTGATAGTATGAAATTGTGTTCTAAATATCTACTCTTCTTTTAGAAAATCCAGCTCGTACAATACTGTATATCTAATAATAACTATAATATCTCTATTAGCGAGCAGTCTTATTGGGCAGTTTTTATATCACAGATAATTTAATAATATTGAAGGTTTCAACTTTGGAAATTTTCAATATCGTTAATTTTCGTTACATGGGCATTACGTTGTTTATTAATATATTAACTATAACGATTCATGTAATAAATTTTTTTTACATATTTATGTGTCTGACATAACAAACAATCTTAACAAACAAGCTCTGAAACCTGGAGAAGCATCAACCATTTGAATACAGTATTTCTCTCTCTCTCTCCCTGTCTCGCTGTGTCTCTCCCTCTCCTTGTGACGTTTTGTAAAACGTCTAAAAATGCGTGTAAGATGATTTGCAGAAGCTGCTTTAAAAAATGAATAAAAAAATACGGGACAAAAGACGTCTGGTATTGTTTTAAAGCGGGACGCCGCAATTTCATTCATTGAATTAATTAATTTTAATTAATTAATTGCACCTATGTACACGTGTAATGATCGAACGAGTAAAACCGGTAAAGTAAAGAGTGAAAACCGGACATGTTTGTGAAATAATAAAAACCACTCGGACGCCCCAGACACAACGTGATTTTGCGTGCCAGATTATAATGCTCGTTTAAGACTAGGATATAATAAGGGGAACATAGCCAGAGATCTCAAATATTGTGGATTTGTCTTCTTTGCAGAGGGAGTGTGTCCAGAGCGTGGCAGACTTTGTCAAGCAGAATCCCAGAGCGTCTCAGCGAGAGCTCAACGCTGAAGTTGAGAGGAACGTGCTGCTGTTTGCCGCGCGAGTCCATGCCTTAGATTCTTCTGTCTGAACACTGTCATGTCATCAACCACATACGCTTTTCTGTCTTCTCATTAACATAAGTGTATTATAATTACCAATGTCATATTTATGGGTGAGATGGTAACTTTGATTGTACTGTATTATAATAGTACACAATTTCAGTCATTGTGGTAGTGTGTAGCTCTGTCACCTCAAGTTCCAGGCCACGTTTTGGAGATTTGGAAAAGGGTCTGTAATTGTGAGTGTGTCTGGCTCTGTGATTGGTTGGCCACTAATCCAGGGTGTGTCCTGCCTTCATGGTTGCTGGGATTGGTTCTAGCACCACGTGGCACAGAAATGGAAAAGCATCAGTGAATGAAAGTGTAATGTTTTTTTCAAAAGCTCGATCAAAGCTAATATGTGGTTTCAATATGGTTAAAACCTTGTTAATTAAAGAAAGTTTTGCTAAAATCAGAATGTATTTTCTTTTTTGTCTTCATATCTGTATGTTTTTTTTTTAAACCAAAAACATGTATTCATCATAATTTGAAACCTGTAATAACAATTTGTAATGCGTCACAAGTGGCCGTGACTGGATTGTGTTGGTCTTGGTGCAGCTGAGGCCGGACAATGACTCATTCATGTACAACAGTGTGAAAGCCGGTTTCAAGCGCTGATTTTAACACGGACTACACAAGCACACAAAGAAAAGCATCAGGTGGATAAAGAGAATCGGAAAAAAGGGAGAGGACCGTCTCCATAATGAGCTGTTACTATATTCATCACGAATCACATTATGCAGATCACACGTCTCAGACCTGATGATGGCTTCAGGAACAGAGCGCCACTTACTGTCCAAACCCCTGATTATGGCTGCAGCTTGAGACCAGAATTGTTTAATGTAATATTTTTCTCATCGTTCTTGCAAAGACAGTTGCCTAGAACCTGCTTGATGAGACAAACTTTGTGAATAAAATACCTGGCACTCTTTTGATATCGCGCCTGTGTGTCTCCACTGCACCTGTGCACTTACAAGCAATGACCAGGACTCAAATGATGGAGGGGGTGGCTGAGTCTTGTGGGCTGGCAACCAAGATGAAAGGCAAGGGTGGGCTGGTCAAAGAGAACAAAGCAATGGAGTCTCAGTCAGTCTGCCATCTAAGCAATCTCACGGTAGAAATAGAGACAGAGAGTACACACACACACACACACACACACACACACACACACACACTCACATGCTTTAAGTTTTATTTCTTTGAAATCAAACTTTAATATGTAGAAACAGTATATGTACTAGCATTGTGAAAAAAACAAAAATATGTAAAAATGTATACAATTACAGTACCCAAATATTTAGGTCTCGCTCTCTCTCTCTCTTATATTTATTTTCTCTATAACTTATATCTTTTTCATATTTATATCAACATTGTGTGTTGGTTTTTATTGAAAACTTTTCATAGATATTAGATATGACAGCAATAGATTAGGCATGTTTCATTATAGAATGCCTGCTTTCTTCCAAAACACAAAACATTGAGTGATACTTTTTTGTCTTTTTTTCCAGGGCTAATATTGAACTTTTAGATTGTAAAATGCGTTTGCTGTGATTATCTTTTCGTCTCAGCTAGTTGATTGCCGTTGAATCCATTAACGTGCACATTCCAATGCAAATATATGTAAATTAAGTCCACCTCTCATTGATTGTTTCGCCATTCAGATTGTATGTTTTATGGCTTTGAGGTGTGCGGAAATCACAACATTTTTATGAAACTTTTATGAACAAAAAGCTGCATATCTAATAATCTACTTATAAACGCAATAGATACGCGTTTATAATAAAAAGTCTGGAGAACGTCACATTATACAATAAGATCAAGAGACGTAATAACCATCCAACTTGTTATTTTGCATGAATATGGAGATATTGTAGCGCAACTTAGGCGCACGCATTACGCAATCGTTACGTTTTCTGAAAACTAAATGCAAAATTTTTCGGTCTTCCTAAAATATAAACTTAATGGCTACATATTACGTAATCGTTACAAAATCGTTACTCAAAATGATTTAAATACGTATCCCTCAACCAAAAGCATAATTTTAGAACAAATCACATTAAAGTTTTTAATAGATTTAAAGCATTCTACTCCGCACACAGATCCATCACACAGCATATTGCATCTCTCCGTCCGCCCCCGCCCCCCTTTCTCTCTCTCTCTCTCTCTCTCTCTCTCTGACACTGTTGCTCAGCAGCATCATTCAATCACGAACAGCCACGGATTCACACTTGCCATGAATAAAAAGCTCTTTTGAAGGAGTTAAAACGGTGATGCTTATCTTACGGAATTGACAGTGGTGCCTTAAATCAGGTATGCAGACCATGTTTTTATTTTCTAAAGTTTTTATAAGGTTCTATTCTTATACTTGGGTTCACAACTGCTGACTTGCATATTTATTAATACAGTAATTAATACATTTTTTATGTATCTTTTATTAATTTAACATTTTAATCTAACCTTGTTTCAATTAAAGTAGTCCCTAATTCTTGTATTTTATTTAATCATACATTTGCTGTGTTTAATGTGAGAATTGAGTATTTTGCGGAGTGTGTGACGGTTTTACAGAACTGTCTGAAATCCTTTTTTATTTTGTTCTCACTCCTGTGTTGTTCGCAGAGAAAGCCTCACCTGAATAATGATCTCACACAAAAGCATCCTTTCCGTCAGCCACACTATGCTCCAGTCGCAGGGAAAGATCCCAGTCTTACTCTTGGCTCCTGACTCCCATAAAGTCTGGATCTTGAGGTCTTTCCACCAAAGGCCTTGTGTCATCACAGCAGATCAGGATCACCTTCACAGCAGCTCTGAGGAAAAAGATGGAGTTATAAATCTGGGAGAATGTTAATGGAGAAATTTTTCCTCCATGTTGGGGTTCTCTTTCCAGTGCTCGTCTAGACTGGAGCAGGATTTCATGTGACTATATCTGCTTTCCAGTCTGTGGTGCGTGTGTGTGCATGCATGCGTGTGAGACAGGGGTGTAAAGTACTTGAGTACATTGGCTTTGTTGCTTTAGTTAAGTATTTTTGGCTAGTTTGTATTTGTACTGAGTATCAAAAATATTAGCAACTTTTACCCTCAACTTGACTACATTTGTGATTGAGTATCTGTACTCTTTACTCCACTACATTTGAATGGACACTTAATGCTACTTGTTACGTTTTCCGCCGCTAATTTGTTGGACGGACGAGACAATGTCGCTGCTATTTATGAACGTGTATTAGGGGTTAATACAGTAAGTACTTTTACTCAAGTATGGTTTTCAGGTACTCCTTACACCTCTGCCGTTGTGATGGTTTTGGTGTGTGTGTGTGTGTCCGTGATTAAGTCATGCCACGGGGACGTGATGCCGGCAAGAACTGTTGCCTCCCTTTGCACCTGAACGAGGACAATGCCCGCTTCGGTCTGCTGGCGGCCCTCATCCTCCTCTATCTGCTGTGTGGAGCGCTGGTGTTCTCCGCTCTGGAGCGACCTTCTGAGCTGCGAGCTCACAGACGCTGGGAGGAGCAGCTGGTGAACTTCACCGAGCGGAGCAGCGTGGACCTGAAGGCGCTGAGGAACCTGCTGAAGCAGTACGAGGAGGCCTTTGCGGCCGGGATCAGGGTGGACAGACTGAGGCCTCGCTGGGATTTCTCAGGAGCTTTCTACTTTGTTGGTACTGTGATTTCTACTATTGGTGAGTTTGTTGAGGTTATTCGTAACCTGTGTTTAGTTCACCTGAGTTTTTTTTTTGACCCTTCCGCCATGGTGGCCTTCGATTATAGGTGGCCTTCTATTAGAGGTGGCCTTCTATTATAGGTGGCCTTCTATTGGAGGTGGCCTTCTATTAGAGGTGGCCTTCTATTATAGGTAGCCATCTATTGGAGGTGGCCTTCTATTAGAAGTGGTTTTGTATTGGAGGTGGCCTTCCATTAGAGGTGGCCTTCTATTATAGCTGGCCTTCCATTAGAGGTGGCCTACTATTAGAGGTGGTCTTGTATTGGAGGTGGCTTTCCATTAGAGGTGGTCTTCTATTAGAGGTGGCCTTCTATTGGAGGTGGGCTTCTATTGACGGTGACCTTCTATTAGAGGTGGTCTTCTATTGGAGATGGGCTTCTATTAGAGGTGACCCTCCATTGGAGGTGGCCTTCTACTGGAGGTGGCCTTCTACTGGAGGTGGCCTTCTATTGGTGGTTGTAATATATTAGAGGTGGCCATCTATTGGAGGTTTACTTATATTGGAGGAGGCTGTCTACTGCAGGTGGCCTTCTATTGGAGGTGGCCTTTTATCAGATTCTATTTTTTTCTTACGTTGTTTATTGCCGTTTTTGATAGTTTGTTGGTTTAGTTGCTGTGCATCTTGTCAGTGTCTGTCCTGTCTTTGTGTCTTGTCGTTGCACTTGTTTTATTACTGACCGTATTTATTATTTGTCCCCAGCCCAGTGTTGTACTAGATGTTCTCTTCTGTTCTGTGTGTACTGTATGTTCTGTTCCCTGAAGCACCAGGGTCCTGAAGAAGAGTCGTCTCATTTCACTGTGTGTTGCTTTTGCTGTATGTGGTTGGAATATTGACAGTGTGTCAATGGAGTAATACTGTAATATGGACCATAAGACTTTTTGGTCTTTTGTCATGTGACTTTTGACTTGACGTGTATACGTGTATATATATATATATATATATATATATATATATATATATATACATTTTTTTTTTTTACAATTTTTGCATAATCATCCTGTTTCTGTAAATATATTTACAGCATCAATATAGTTACATGAATAAATGCATTTTAATTATGCAATTAATCGGAGTGAATGGATATAGTTACTGAAAGAGGGTAATTAGGTAAAAATAGTAAACAAAATATTGCATATGCTATGTGAAAAAGTCTTTAAAATGTGTTTATATTGTTTATATGAGTTCAAAAAATATGGGGGAAAAAAGAGTCAGTTAAAAAGGAAAAATATGTCCATTGTTGTTCAGATTATGGGCTATGACCAGAAGAGCAAGCTGTATTGCGACACTGGCTAGGAAAAAAAAAACCTAAATAAAAAAAAAAACTTGTTGCACGATTCATTCCGAAGACAAAAATGTAAATCATAAGCGTGTGTTTTTATCCTATATGGGTGAAAAGCATTTTAAAATCACGTTTCCTTTAACCCTCCAGGCTTCGGCATGACGACCCCCGTCACAGTGGCGGGCAAGATCTTTCTGATCTTCTACGGCCTCCTGGGCTGCGCCGCCACCATCCTCTTCTTCAACCTGTTCCTGGAGCGCATCATCACCATGTTGGCCTACATCATGCGCTGGTGTCACGAGCGGCAGCTGCGGCGCTCCGGCGTGGGCGGCGAGGAGTCGAGGAGCGAGGACGACAGTCTGGAGGGATGGAAGCCGTCCGTCTACTACGTGATGCTGATTCTGGGCATCGCCGCCCTGCTGATCGCCTGCAGCGCTTCAGCCCTCTTCTCCGCCATGGAGGACTGGGACTACTTTGAGTCCCTGTACTTCTGCTTCGTGGCCTTCAGCACCATTGGCTTTGGGGATCTGGTGAGCAGCCAGAGAGAGAGCTACCAAGCCCAGGAAGCCTATCGTCTGGGCAACTGCCTCTTCATCCTCATGGGCGTGTGCTGCATCTACTCCTTGTTCAACGTCATATCCATCATTATCAAGCAGACGCTCAACTGGATCCTGGCCAGGGTGGACTGCAGCCGAGCCCAGTGCCGCTGTCATGGCCGACCACGCAGGAGGCGGAGTCAAGCCTGCTGTCGCTGCTGCTTCCCACACCACCAGCACAACCACCATCCCCAGCCAGGAGCTTCTCGGCCTCCAAAACGCAACGCCGTCCACCCCGCCCCTCCCCGAGAAGCTTCTGGAAAGCGCTTGACTAATGCATCAGTGGAAACGGTTAGTGAGACGGACGCCGGCGCGGGGGCAGACGGAGGTTATCTGACCGGCCGCAGACTGTCAGGTGAGATGATCTCCGTCAATGACTTCATGGCCAACAAGGTTTCTCTGGCCATCCTGCAGAAGCAACTGTCGGAAACCGCTCACGGGAATCCCAGGCAAAGCCACGTTCGGCAAAACGGCTTTTCCGGTGGAGTCGGAGCCTTTGCCATTATGAATAACCGGCTTCAGGAGACAAGCGTAGACAGGTAGCTTCACCTACAGCTCTAGAGATGCTGGTTTTGGAGGTTTTTTCGTGGATTTAAGACGGTGATGCCTAACCTGTGGCGCGTGGGCCAATTCCGGCCCGTGAAGTTGTTACATGTGGCCCGCTTTGTTTCTATATTATATGCATTTTTAGGGATTTTATGTCATGTGGAAGAAATTACATTAGATATTACAGAACAGATTTTACAATATCTTTTGTTAATTTAAAGGACATATTTAAAGAAAAATCGAGAGTTTTATGCTAAACTATCACAGTAAAATTTCCAAATTGTTTTACCTTTTTTTTCTTTTTATTTCTCTTTATTACTCTCTTTTATCTCTCTCCGGTCTATTTTATAATGCCCCACACCTCTCTTGTTTTTTTAACCATGTCTTTCTCTCTTTGTCTTTTGTTTTTCTTACTTTATGCTCTTCTTTTATTTTCTCTTCTCTTTTCTTCTCTTCTTCTCTAGTTTTATGTTTGGCTGTCACTGGTGAACTTTCTAAATTTGTTAAAATGTAAAAAAAAAAATTAACAACATTTTGAAGCACATAGTAGCGAACAAACCATGGAGAAAAAAACCTGTATCTCGAAATACAGACAATCGTCATTTTACAAAAAAACGTTTTTTTTCACGTTATGGCAACTGGACAATTACATTTATATTTCATAAGGGACATGGCCCACAAAATTCACAGCAAATCCCATTTGGTCTCATATGATGAAAGCGTGGGCACCACTGGTTTAAGAGTAATCACTGGTTTAAGAGTTTTACTATAAAGCATTAGAATTTAATCTGCTCGTATAAAGTCAGGCAATATTCTGTAATCAGACATTTAGATCAGGATACACCATATACCGATTATCAAGCGTATCATAAGTGCACTGAATTTTAAGATGATGCATGTTTGTACTTAACCAATCTTTTTACATCATTAAGCACAAGGCCGGAGGTTTTAATGGTGGCATCACTTCTCAGAGTCACTTTGAGACTGAAGTGATTGGCTGGTGTGGAGAACAATCACACTGAGATGCTTCAGAGTCTCTTGAGCAGAACAGTCTGATTGTTGAGTAGCCATCGCACTTAAACTGAGACGGCATAAGTGTCACATCACACACAGACGGCACGTAGCAGCATCTCGCATCAGTTATGCTGAAAATACACATATAATTACAACATATAAAGGCATCAAAGTCCCTTATAGTGCTGGACGAATTACTCTGTAGATATTTTACGTTGGTTTTTTTTTTTTTTTTTGGAAACCTATACAAGATGTTTAATTGACAAATTATAAAAATGTGACAAATGTGCGTTTGGAATGTCAATCCTGAAAATACTCATGTCTGTCGATGTGATAAATATTGACTCTCTGCTGCCCCCTGATGACGACGTTAATGCTGCTTCATGATTGTGACTCATCTTCTTCTGTTTTATTTTTTAACTTCTCTCTCTCTCTTGTCCTTCGCCCTTGTTGCTCTCCTTTACTCACCCGTTCTCTCCCTCTCTTTAATTCCTCTCCTCCTTCTCTCTCTCTATTCTAAAAAAGACCACTTCTGCATTTTCACTCTCTCTTTTTACTTTCTCTTGTTTTTTTTTTTCTGCTACCCCCCCCTCTCCTTCAGCTTCCCTCTTTCTTCCATCTCACTCAGAAACACACTGTTTAATAATACACCATATCTTATTGTGCAGGACAATACGTAATAAACAGAAACTTCATTGATGACCCAATCTGTATGTTTATTATTTCGATCATTGATCATGACTCCACTGTCCACAAATATCTTTATATGCACAAAGATCAATACACAACATGATACAGCACTGCATCATTTCATTTGACAGCCTGTAGGAAAATCAAACACTGTTAATATATTGGCATAATTCCAAAGGTCTGTAAGGCAACACAGTACGGATCATGCAAAACAGCAGAGAACATGACAGGAAAACACTATTTAGGGTAAAATACTATTGAACTGGGTATTTGAGAAATGTATAAGTGCTTGTATTCAATCCTTCACTTTTCCACTGAGGTCATGTTCAACTGGCATTTTTTTTAAATGTTTTAGGTGAATCTAGAGCGAGCAAGAAAGAGAGAGAGAAACAAAAAAAGTAAAAACATGATAGAAAGACAGAGAGCGGAGGCAGAGAGAAAGTGAGAGACAGATAGAAAGGGACAGAGATAGGATGGATAGATAGATAGATAGACAGACAGACAGACAAACAGACAGATAGAGAGATAGAGAGATAGATAGATAGATAGATAGATAGATAGATAGATAGATAGATAGATAGATAGATAGATAGATAGATAGATAGATAGATAGATAGATAGATAGATAGATGGAGAGATCATTTAAGGATATGTAAGTTTGAAAGTCAAAGATTCTCAAGTTAAGGTGGCTGGACATTTTCCTGAGGAGAGTCATAAAAAACATTTGGTAAGGAATCTACGGAACATAACACATTATCTACAGAGTCAAAAGCACTGCAATGTACAGGCCTCATCATCCTGGAAAGTGGCACAGCTTTGCAACATAGACACTAACATTTTTTCTTTAAATTTTAAATAAATTATATCTAATCATATCACGTTTCCTGATTTAACACATCATTAAGTGTTTATATTTAATGAAGCCTAATTGGCATTTGTTGGACTGAACTCCTGAAACACAGAAAAGAGAATGAAGGAAAAAAACTATTAAAGAAAAACAGACAAACAAACAAAAAACTAAACAAGTTACATTTTACATTAACGCTTGTGAATGGTTTCAAAGATTGTACCAAGACCACACAGAGTCATTTAACGTTAGGCTTATTATTAACTAAAAAAACACAGATCTATTTGGTTTATTCATGTAATCAAATCAAGAGTTCCGATTTGATCTTACCTGTGCTAATCGAATTCGCCGCACCTCCTTCTGATGGTAGTAAGCTGAAATAATACAGTTTCTCCTGCAAAAGTTTACATTATTAGAGATTAACACTGTTTCTGTTTATTTATGCCCTGACATGAGATTATAAGTGTGATTTTGAAGACAATTGTTTTTATTATTTAATTTATTAATTATTATTAAATACATATACTGTAATAAATATATAATTAAAAATATTTAAAATATATTAAAAACAATGTATATATAAAACAACAAAAACCACAAGCAAACAAATTATTGATTAATCATTTTCATTATCTTGACAATTTAATCCATTTAAAACATTCATTTTCCATCTATACAAATGTGCTATTCAAAATGTACATGCGTTTTAATGAGACAAAAAACAAACAAACAATATTAATATTATTGAAATATTGGAAAAAATATTATTAATATTATTACTGGAAATATTTCCATGAGGTCTAAAAATAAAGCAGCGCACAAGCACATACTTGCTCTGAAGGCCGCCCCCTGGTGGCAAACCAGGTATCATCGTTGAAGCCAACACAGTAAGAACTGACAGCAGATCTGGCTCATCTCCTCTGGCACTCAATTCATCAAATATATCTTCCAGAGAAACAAATATAGCAGTCATCGTTTTTTTACTCTTTCAAAATTCTCCATTATATTGCATTGCAAGAGAACTATTCATAAATGAGAAATTGTGTTTTTTTTAATGTTATTGTAATTATCAGATATATTGGATATATATGCAATATACCAGCAACTTTGCACTCCAGGAAGTCCTCCAGCTCAGCTTCCTGATGCAGAGCTTCCGGTGATAACTGAGGTGCAGCGGGAAAGCAAACCAAGATGATGCTGATGTTGTCGAGGCTTCCCTGTTCACAAAGGATATAAAGAGACATTCAAAACACAAGGCTATTTAAGCACAAATGTCTCCTTTCTCTGCTGCAGATTTTTCTCTTCAGCTATTTTCCCTTCTTTTCTTAGAAATACCACTGCCAAATGATCCGTCCTCGACACAATGCTAGGCTAATCCCTTCACACCAAGGCTAAAAGTAGTTTATCCTGACGTAGCTTAGCGGATGAAAGCAGCTACACATTGTGATGGTGTTCTAAAGTTGAATCCTGACAAAGCAAAGGCCGTGCTCGCTGCGCAAGACAAGATGTTGACATTTTCAGGTCAGCACGCATCTTTTTCTGCTGCCTGAAGGCCATTCTGTGCTTGCTCTTATGCAATAAAGCAGTCTGGATGAAGTCAGCCATCTCACTAAACAAAAGCCTTGCTAAAGCTTGACTGTAAACACAGACACACTCTTTTTATATAGAGAAACGTGAGAGCACACTGTTTACTACTATTATCATTTGGACTGCTTTTAACACCAGTCTTTCAGGCCAAAACTGTCAACAATCAAGACCCAAAAAAACAAAAAGGGAAAAATGGTGAACCCAAAATGCAGAAAAAGGCAACTCTAAGGGAAATACACTTTAATAATTAGTTATCCAAACTTAGAGAGCAAAAAAGAAAAAACAAGGACAAGCAATAACAAAGAAAAATATTGGTGTGGACTATTGCTCAGGAACTAGACTTCCAAAAAGGTTAACAAAAACACTACTTAACAAAAAAAAAAATCTACTTAAATGGGAAAAAGGAAACAAGCCGCAGGTGTGCACAATCAACAATAAATAGCAAGGGGGAGATAGGTCCAAAACCCAGACAGAGGTGTATAAAGGCTGACAGATTTTTTAACACACCATTGAAACATTCCAGGGCATCAGTTCAAATATCAATACAAAACAAAAACATTTCCGTTTCTGGGAAAATAGGAAAACTCAGTTTCTCCATCACTAGGAGCTGGAGCCAATCCCAGCAATTCTGGGCCTGAAGGTGAGACACTGGATAGTTTGCCAACCAATCATTGAGACGCACACAATGAGACTCTGACTCTTTTCCAACTCCAATTGAACCAATCTTGCTTTGGGACTGTGGGAATAAACCGGAGACCTGGAGGAAACCCAGCCAAGCACCTCGACTTGCCTCAAACTTCGAAAACCCTTCTGAAATGGTTCCTTCTCACTATATACATTGCTACCCACTGCGCCACCTCAATAGTAGTCATTCATTCAAACTCACCTTGTAGAGGCAAAGGTCAATGACCTGTGAGCAGACCTCCCTCAGGTCGGTGCAGACGCGCAGTCGGCTGTGTATGAAGGCACAGAGCTCTTCATTACTAACAGTGTCCCAAACCCCATCGCAGGCCAACACCAGAAACTCATCCGCTGGCGAGCGCTCCACCACTGAAATCTCAGGCTCGGGAGAAACCATCTGCTCTGTCACCGGCCGCCATTCAGCCGTCTTATAACCAAAGTCCCCCAACGCACGGGACACTGCCAGCGAGCCGTTCACCCTTTGTAAGGTGACAGAGCCTCCAGCGCTCTCGATTCTCTCTCGCTCTCCAGGGCTGAAGGGCTTGTGGTCCTCTGTTGAGAAGCCCACTCGTCCTGCACGGCACAGGACGGCCCGCGAGTCCCCGCAATTCACGAAGTAGATGTGGTGGGGGGTGATGGCTGTGGCGATGACTGTGGTGCCCCCACGTTCCCAACCCTCGCGGCAGGCCATGGCATGAAGATGCTTGTCCATGTGAAAGAAGCCTTCCTTGATGCCCTCACTGACCATTTCCACGTCCTCCTCGGCCCGAATTTTACCTGCAAAAAAGTAGAGGATTCAGACCATTGGCGCCATTCCGGGAGTTCACACGAGCACGTGCTTTAAGGATTTCGCATTACGCAACCGCTAATTGTTCTTCCTCTAGGAACACCAGGAACGTGTCTTACACTCCAATTACTTTGTCAGATAAGCCTAATGAAGTCACGATCACGCTGCGGCTTGGAGTGGGCTACCAAATGAATCCAATTTGAAGAGATCAGCCTGTTTTCCCATGTGACATGATGTAATCTACGGCAATTATGCTTTGTTTCGCTCGTTTTTCAGCCACGCTCTACAGTCTCAAGTGAATCATTGTCCAAAAACAGCTTGTCTCTCACCTGTACCCAGGATGTGGTCCAGCAAATTTCGAGAGCAGTGCTGGGCCACGACGTTCCCAGCGTGCCCATCATACACGGCAAAGAAGCCCCAATGTGCCAGTTCTCCACCCAACTGAGGGAAGCAGTTGTGAAAATCTTCCATGTGTGCTCTCCAACCCTGCATACTGGCCAGGGCGTAGGTAAGTCCCCAGGAGGCACAACCTTCTTGCATGTGCTTGTCCAGAACAGGTCTTTCTAGGTAAGGACTCGGGACGACCCCTTCCTCCTCTCCACACTCCTCTCCCTCAGACAGCTCACCTGCAGCCCCACCTCGGCCGCTTTTGAAAAACGAGGTGACCCTTTTCTCGGTCTCCTTGACCAGGTGGCGTACAAACGCAGGCATTTCCACACTTCCTTTCCTGGATGTCCTCATGATGTCTTTTTTACCCCCGCTGGTTGGAATATGCTAAACGGCCTCCAGCCTGTGCAGTAGCTCACTGTCTTCAGCTTTACTGCTCAAGGCCTCCTCAGCATTATCTCACCGCAGGCTGATTCGGCACCTTCAGGCATCTTTAAACGATCCACCCCAGAGATGTTAATTTCCTCCAATTTGACTCCAGCCATTGCTGAGCATTTTACACAGATCACATCCCTTCGGCTCCATCTGTTGTTTTCTCGTCAGTCCACTTTTGTTGCCTTCCTCCTCTACATGTCTGTGATTTTCTCTCTCTCTCTCTCTAAGCTTTCAATCGGTCTGAGCCGTTATTTTCCTTTCATCCCTGTGATTGGCTAAGCTATTTCTGTGCACCAATCAGCAGTCAGTATCCTCCCTCTTCTAGTACACACCGACATGCAACCGCTTCCGTGAGTGGCTCTCTCTCTCTCTTTCACTCGTTGACTGGCTTTCTCTCTTGCTCGTCCACCCTCCCTCTCCTCTTCAACTCCCCCTGATAATCATCTGTGCATCTCAACATTTGATCATTTCTGGATTACCTAACAGTGTACAGATTTATGGCATAACAGATTACCGCAGAAGCCTGGTAAGAGACAGGGAAAACAGCATACACTCTGCATCTCCTCTTCGAGTTGTGTAAAACAGTGATTCATATAAAAGAACATGATTTGCCTTGAGCGTTTCTGAGTGACATATTTAAATATGAACCAGAGAGACTAAGGAAAAAGTTGAAGCAGACAGATTAGCAGATTATGTAAATCAAGAATGTGTTTTCACAATCATTATTACGTAACAGATTATCTTTGTAATGCAAGGGTTTTGCATAAGGTTTGTGAGCGCTTTTATGGCTGGATGCATTACGACTGACATTTAGTTAATAAAGTAAATTAAAAAACTGTGAATAAAAAAATATTATTAATTAATTATTTAATAAATATAAAATAATAAATGATACGTTTTTTATCAGTTTTATTTAAATTACTCTCTTTCGCTCTCTGTATATACTGTATATTTACAGTATATTTACACAAACACACACACACACACACACACACACACACACACACACACACACACACACACACACACACCTTATATACAGTATTACATTATATACAGACAGTACATAGTGTATATAATTGTATAGAACTATAGAATTGTATTTTTGCTTCTGCATGTCTCTGTGAACCTTGAATTGTCGAGAAAATTGATTTTCACTTGTGTGCTCAAGCCATTTTGGCCAGGACGTGTGAAGATAAAATGCAAGCCGTGTCTGAGCATTTGCTAGCATCAAACGTTAGCCATTTCCCCTGAGATCAACACTTGTCTACGCAGAGACATATGCTGACGTCTCAAGTTCTTCAGGCTCCTGGCGACCGCATGTGTGTGTTTGTAAAGATGGGGTGTCCAAATGCGGCAGATATTATTAGGTCAGCCAACCCCTTCCTGCTGAGTCTGCTAGGAGGGCCAAAAAAAGCCCAAAGGATCGGTGGACTTGCGGAAGGAGAGGGGGTTTGGTGTGAAAGCAGCAGAAATGGCCAGCAAAGGTGAGATCATCCACAGGACTAAACCGTGCTGGAGTCACTTAGCTCCACTAAATTACTCGTCAGTTACTATTCTGCACAAGTAGACGCTCGGCAGCGACTGAGCTCGATCGGATTGTAGCCTAGTCAGCACATCACTCCGGATCTCCCAGTGGGAGCTTGCCATGCTGATGGGAATCTGACTGATGGAAAGCCTTCAAGACTGGAGCCATGACTATAGGATTTACATATTTTTTTTACATTATGACGCTTTGATAAAAAGGTGAGATCGTCTCCTTGCCTCTTTTCGGCAGTGCTGGCCGGTGTCTCTGCGAAAGAGATTAAATCCCAGTCCGCCATGTTTGGTTACAATAACAGGCAGTGGCAGACGAGAAGACATTTCCAGGATGTTTAACTAATCGATGAAGGACTGAAAGAGTGTGACACCAAACAGATTTGCACGTGTATGGCTAATCACAAACGGTTGGGATCTATCGATTGGAGGTTTGCAAACAAATGTTTGCAGCGTGTTTCACACACACACACACACACACACACACACACACACACACACACACACACACACACACACACACACACACACCACACACACACACACACACACTGTAAAAAAAAAAAGCTGTAGTCTTTTCTTCATCCATACATTGTTATTGCTATGGCATGTTCCATATGTTTAAAAAGCTCTTTTTATTGTACTTTATTGTAATAACAATAATGCACATGGTCATTACACAAGACAATAATTATGATGTTAAATATATTAAAAAAATTATCTTAATATATGTGATCGCTTAGATCGTTTTGGTGATTTATTATATTCTACTGAATCTATCTATCTATCTATCTATCTATCTATCTATCTATCTATCTATCTATCTATCTATCTATCTATCTATCTATCTATCTATCTATCTATCTATCTATCCATCCATCCATCCATCCATCCATCCATCCATCCATCCATCCATCCATCACAAATGCCCAAATATGTCAACGTCCTTCAAAATAATCATTTGCTATTGTTATTATAATAATTATTGTATATTATTTGATGTTTTCAAATATTTATGTAATCAGATTAATATATTAAAATGGTGAGATAACAAATTACATAACGGGCCTCATTAAGCACCAAAAACTGAGAGAAAAAAGCCGTCCTGGGAATACACAGAAGCAACGCATTTAAACTGCGATCTGTCTCACACAAACAGACATCGTGTGCAAATGCGACCACCCAAATAGTTTGCCATAGATCTTCGCTGATGCTTTGATGCCGACTTCAAAGCAATTCTCTGCCTTCTACTTCTCACTTTGCCCCTCTTTTCTCGATCACTCACGTGAATTCTTCTCTCTGTCCAGTGTTGAATCTGCTGTACTGGCGAGATGTGGGGACCACCGGGCTGGTGTTTACAGGTCTGGTGGTGGGCCTGGCTAGTTTGTTCCAGATCAGTGGCATCTCGATTGCGTCCAACCTTGGTTTGGCCATGATGGCCTTCACGCTCCCTGTGCGCTTCCTGTATAAGGGGATGGACCTGGCTCGCCTTAGTGATGGATCACATCCCTTCCAGTGAGTCAACACTAACATTTATAAAGCAGGTTCTTTCACTGATTTCTTGACCTAGCCATTGTTTACTGTTCTATCTTACTCTCTCTCTCTCTCTCTCTCTCTCTATCCATCCAACCATCCATTCATCCATCTATCTGCTTTTCTTTCTTTCTTACCTTCTACGGATTCCTTGTTCAATCTTTTGTTTGTCTTTTTCTCTTTATAAATCTTTTTCTCTTTCTATCGATTAATCAATCAATCAATCTGTCTGTCTTTATTTTTTTTTTTGTTTAATCAAGTGATCATACGAATGATCATACGTCACTTCCTTTCTATTGTTCTTTCTTGTGAATAGAGGCTACAAAAAGAAAGACCAGTTGCCACAAGGAAAGCGCTTATAAACAGCTTATTTTGGACAATACTCCCAGTCTGCCCATTCTATAAGCTGCTTTGAGTGTTCCAACACAAACAATTTATGATATTAAATCGAGCGCCGCTTAAAATAATCAGTCTAAGCGTGTACAAGCGATTTAATGCGAATAACATGGAGATATTAAACACATTTGGAGTGATTTGGCAGGGGTAAGAGCGGGTAATTCAGCAAAACTCAGGATTAGCACATGTAATCTTTCTCAGCACTTTTCTTTATTAAAGGTCGTATTTGGACGAAGACCCCACGCTGACCGACGAGGACACGGTCCGCATGGCCGAACAAATTGTGCTGTTTATGGCCACGGCTGTTGCAGAGCTGAAGAGGCTGTTCTTCATCGATAACATCATGGACTCTATTAAGGTTTGGAGCTTCTCCGGTGTCTCACCTTCACTCGTCTGCAGCTATTTTTCCAGCACACCACAGTGATTCATGACCTAGTTTCATCACATCAGGGGATTCATCGCTCTTATGTAATAAGTCCTACTGTATTACCACAGGCATTATCCCCAAAGGGAAAGGTGTTGCAAGAACAAAGCATTTTAGACATAAACAAGAATGAGAAATGTTCACTTCCAAATAATAAAAAAAACACGGAATTCCCACATCGACAGGATGGATGCAATTGTCTATCACGAATAAATGTCACATCTCTTTGAACTAATATGCATCTCTGTTGCTGCATAATTTATACATGCTTCACATTTTGAACAAAGCGTCTGCTTGAGCGTTTAGCTTCTGCTGATTGCAAAAAACGAAAATGTGGTTGTCTGAAAAGCATACACTTCTCCGTGCAGTTTATTGTGTTCCTGTATTTGCTGTCTTATGTGGGGGTCCAAGCCAATGGACTCACACTGATCATAAGTGGTAAGTGTATTATTATTTTTAATTATAGTATTATTAACATGGGCGATTGTTAAATTAACCCTTTCACCTCTGAACAGGAGTGATATGTGCTTTTTCTCTGCCACTTCTATACAGACTTCAACAGGTATAGACGCGCATGCGCAATCACACGCGCCTGTCACAGCGTTAAATAATTAATTAATTGACGGCCACAGCAATTAGTTTTTATTAATTATGGTTATATGCGTTTACGGACGTTCACGTTTCGTTTATGACAGGGGAAGATTGAAAAGCTGGTGAACGTGATCAAAACACTTGTTGATGGAGCCACTGAAATGTAAGTTCGTTTTTTTTGTTGTTGTTGTTTTGTCAAACTGGCACAATTTAAACCTCCAAGTCGTTTGAAAGTGTGTTTATGTCTTCATACCCAACCATACACCATCTCGCCCCCTCGTCTAGGGTTGATCTTGTGGTTTCTCTGGTCAATCCTCCGCCGGCCCCGGCTCCAGATTCTCCCCCTGCCCCCACAGGAAAACAGAAACAGAAAACCAAATGAAGAAAGGGCGAAGAAATCCAGGGAAAAACAAACAGCGGAATCGTGAACAAATAGTCTTATGGCGCAGCCGTGGCCTTGCGCGTCAGCAGTGTTTGGAGGTTTTAAACGAGTGTAAAGTTTTACAGTACCTATGGTGCTACCAAATCTTCCAATAACATAACTTGTTAACTTCAGCCAGGGGAAGTCTGAAGAATTCTTAAGAGCAATAGCATTAGCATTGTGTGGTAATGAGCACTACACAGCTTCAGCGCAGAGAACGTGTTTCTCCACTAGATGTCGCCAGACCACCAGACAAAACACCGCGTTGTTTGGTTTGCGGTTATTTTTTCATTTCTAATGTAGTTCTCATTTTATTAGACCGTCTCAATGGGTCGTTTTAAAAGTTTAACTTTTCATAATATAATATTTATCATGTTTGTATGTGCTACAAAACAGACTAAATGTGTCCTTAGTTTGTGACCCCCAGTAAACGCGTGTTTATAATGGGTTTTGCCGTTTTGCTTCTTGCAGCATAAATCACAGAAATGTTTAATTTGTGGCATCTGTTAAAAATAAGACATCTTTTGGGAACGCTTTGAAGACTCTGGAGGTGATGTCCAAATATTGGGAGTATTGAGGTTCGCTCTGACAGCGGATGACATTCTAATGCCGAACCGAAACAAATACAGCGGCCTTTCATGTTCAAACACTTCCATGCTTGACTGCAGATACATCAAATCTGCTAATTGTCTTAACAGGCTTTTAGAAAGTATATGCAGCATGAAATAAGTCCATGGAGGGTTTGAAAGGAATCCAGGACAGGCAAAAATATTAGATCATTAATAATAATAACAACAACAACAATAACAATAATAATAATAATAATAATAATAATAATAACAACGTAAGAAAGACAATTTCTTAAATCATTGCCCTGAAATATATTATACATGTTTATAAAAATGAATATTTACAAAAAACACACGCACGGACACTTTCACCTTGAGTCAACTAGACATCATTAAGTCGGGGCCTTGTATTCTCCGTTGGAAGAACATGATCTCCCAGTAGGATCTGCCCATTGGCATGATGGGAAAACGGCTAAGAGGTGCACTACAGTAGAGTGCTGGTCATTTTCTCTGTGAATCACACACGAGGTCGTCTGGCGCAGACATGGTAATTGAGTTATAAAGAAAGTGCTTTCACAGCAAGAAACACGTGGCGGCGAGACGATGGCAAGGTGAGTCACACAAGCGAACAGGTTGAGGACAAACACATCTGAATGACCGGCCTTGTTTTGCTGTGTTTGACTAATTTACGTCAAAAGTACAGTCATTCATTGCTAGTTTAATTTTATCGATTGCCTAATGGCTCTGAGCTCGGCTACAAATGTCTGTTCATTGATCTTACACTCTGGAGTCTTTTTCCCTCTTGGTATTGATGTGCGCTGTTAGCCGAGAGCACTCGCACACTTGCCACTCTTTAATCAGACAAACATTCGAATGTTTTTATCATTTACAAGCCATCGACTCGCATCAATCGTATCTTTAGTGAGCAATTGCAGATGAGAACTTTCCTTCTCGGTGCTTGTGACTCGCTGAAGGCCACTGGAAGGATCTCAGTTCAGTTCAGAGTTCAGATAATGGCTGAGACAGACAGAGGGAATCTCTTTGTTCTTCGGGGGGTTTATTCAAGGAACCTTCTGAATGACAGTCTGGCATTTCTGGCTTTACCAGCCCTCACTGGAGGTCCGGCAGGGTCTCAAGATGAGAACGGATCAGGAACAGAAAGCCAATGTTGACTCAAAATTTAAAATATAGTTTAATTTAGTTTAAATATATTATACTGCAGCATTTTCCTTTTTATACTGCAGAAAACATAGTGTTTTCTTTGTTTCTGTTCGAATTCTTGTTCATCAGCAGTCATGGCGGTGTTTGTACTGATTATATGTTGCTTTTTTATTGTTTGTGTTTTTGTTTACCAATTTTGAATTGTTCATAGTTTAGATTTGAGTGAAACTGAAAATATAAATCCAGCATTCACCAAGACAATTAGATAACTTGCAAAAAGTCAGAAAAATATCTTATTGCCTGGTCCTATAGAGAGGATGTACAGAACTAAGAGTCATATTTTGTGTAAAGAAAAAATGCCAAAATACAGTATAACCAAAAAATGTTACCTGCATTTTCTAAATGACACACTTATAAATGTGTGTATGTTATAATAAATAAATTACAATTAATAAATACATCAAATAACTAAAACATACTGTACTGTAAAATGTCAAATATGTGATGAAAAAACAAATGTCCGTTAAAATCAAAACAAAAAAAAGTTTTAGAAAATATTCTAAAAAACTAAAATATTCAGAAATTACAACATTTCTAAATTGAGTAAACTGGATTGTGCACTGTCTGATTAAAGTTACATATTTTGTTTATAAAAATATTGCTTTTTTTTTATAAAAGAGTTGGAAAAATAAATTACACGATTCGTGCAATTGTTGCACGTGTTCATGAATTGACAATAACGTTGACCTTAATGTAAGGAGACATTCTGCAACAAAACGGCACAAAATTGTAATGTGTCTCATTGATAATAATAGTAGTTTGTGCTGAAGGTCAAGCGACACCGTTCTTGGCGTTTTCATAGTAAATGAGCAGGAAGTAATGTTGGGGGAAGGGTGACGTATTAGACAATAAAGAGAATCAATGGTCACGTGGCGTCGTCTTGTAGGGCACCTTGAGTGTTAATAAAGCACATGCACACACACATTTCCCTTTACAGTCCCAGCCTGAAGATCCTACACATCCAGTAACAAAGACAAATGTATTTTTGGGCTTCTGTTAAAAAACAACATCAAGAAACTATAGGAGAAAAGCTCTAAATGATGAGTAGAAAAGAAAAAGTTGGGTAAAATTGGCACACAGATTTAAGCTACCGTACTTTCTTTTTACTGTTTAGTAAAGTGATACTGTAATTTCCAGTCTCTCTGTAGATATTCTTAACAAACTGTATATTAATCATATGGTTTTGTTGTGTTTGTTTTCCTGTAGATTCTTATGTAATCTGCTGTTCACAACATCTTAGGTTCTGGGTTAACTCCGAGGGAAAGTTTGATGTTGATTTAGGGTTTCACAGTCATGCCACGCTTGGATTTTATATGCATGTGTCAAGTGTAAATCTAAGAGAGTGGAACAGACCAGTAAAACAGCATTACAATACCATGACCACCGCAATTCATTTGTAACGTTCTGTTATCTTGCAGGGCGGATTTAATTGAGACAAATAAACTTCCGTATGTACTTCCTGCTGCTGTCTTCTAAATCTTTTAGGAAGTTATGATGAACTACGTACTGAACAAAAATCAATAGAGAAGCAGACGAACGCCAACGTTTCATCAGTCTTAACAAGATAATAATATAATAACTGATTAACCATTAACAATGTCACAGTATCGTTGTGGTTGCAACTACAGAGTTGGAGTTTATATTCGTCTTCCAGACACTTAGAGATCAATCCAGTTAAAAGGATTTATTTTTATTTAATTATCATTCCTAAGTTCTGCTGACTAATGAAGTTATACATTAAAACATGATACATTGTAAAGAATAAAAGTGAGTCAATATGGCCACTAGGAGCAATGTTGAAATTTTGCACCATCTAGAGAAGTTACATACACAAACCCGGAGCAGTGGACAGGTTTTTTTTTTTCCGCATATATGCTTGCTCACTGGTCATAGTCATAGCCATTATCTTAATGAATAAAATGCAACAGTCTTGGTTTTTTGAAACCTTGGACACATGGGTCTAATTCCCAAACGTTTTTGTATTTTCTGAAGCAGAAGTTGAACGGTGGGCTAATTCTTACCGACCTCCACGCCGGGTCCCGACAGTCACGCTGGGACAGGCTGACTTAGTGGTTTAATGGCTGACAGCATGGCAGGTGTCCAGTATGGCCGCCGTTGACTATCTCCATTACGTATCAGAACTGGAAACGGGATGATGGTGGAGTGATGCATTTGGAAAGGTTTTAGGAGAATCCGTTCCAACTCTTCCAAAGTTTATCAGTCTCTGGGTAATAGTTGCATCACTGCACGGTTTTATGCGCTTCACTGTGTGAAGAGTCACTTTATGGCTCGACTTTATGCAAGCGACGGTTCACGGTAATATAGTGATGAACAGCTTTTAAATAGCAGGCAAAAAATATTTTAAAAAATCCTCGGTCCCGGCAGAATAAGGGAATTTGCAGACACTGAGATTTCTTAAGTAGCATGAAAACTGTAAAACTCACATTTCGAAGAAATTATTTGAAAAAGCAGTGTACATGAGTTTTTTTTTGTTGATCATTTTTTCAGCCTTCACTTAAAAAACAAACAAAACAAAACATAAATTTCACACACACACACACACACACACACACACACACACACACACACACACACACACACACACAATTGTACTACATTTATTTGAGTTTAAATTTATTAAATTTAAATATTATTATAAATATAGCAATACAATATTATTATTTACTATTTAAAGTATAATCATTTGCAGTCCATTTTGTTCTATACATTTTTCCCAGATGCAATTATCATTTAATTGTTAATAAAGATTTACAGCATCAATCATTTAATAATAAAATAATATAGCAAGAGTATATTATAAAAATAACTGTATAAAAGTACCATAATGTATTTAATGTAATTAAAAGTGCATGCAAAGTGTCATGTTTAATGCAATCTAGCATTACTAGACACATACAAAAAAATTGGCATCGGCTAATTTTAGAAATGTAAAAAACGTGTTGAAATCCGAAGCGATTTCTAGTCATATTTACGGCAACATGCATTGCTTTCTGGAGAGGAGCGAGACGCTTGACACCTACATATTATAATGTTCCCGAGGGATTCATTCTCCGAAGATACTGTTGCGAAAATATTTACGCAACATTCCACCCTGTGTCTGGAGTCCTACAAAACCTTAGCTGGATGGAGAGAACACACGCTCATCCAGAATAAATACGAGGACTCTTACGTGAAAATTATGGTCAGCTACGTACCTCAGATGGATTTCCCATCGGATCCACCACCGGCCTTACACACAAAAAAGTGATCAGAAAAAGATCCAGTCTCACAACACATAAATTAACGCTCAAGCCTGGACGCAAACCCATATATCAGAGTAAGTTTTCCAGTTTTAAAGTTATAGCAGAGGAACGTTAGTGGTTGGCGGTGGTTAGAATGGGACGCATGTTTTTATTAGTCCAAATTTGGCTCAAACTTGGATGAATCCAAGTAGTTTACTTTTTCTTATACAGAAGTGGTTTCATTCCAGAACGGCGAGACCCTGATGCCATAAACAATGCTGGCATTGAGTGCTTGGGGTCCGCTTGATGATGTTTGACTGAAGCGCGGGGGCCAGAATAGCACAGATTGCTCCCCAGTGGCCGTCACCTCATTAAAAGCCTGCTGTTTAATGCCCCCGTCTGACCAGTTCCCCAGCAGATAACCAGTTTATTTACCTACAACACAAGTCATAAGCTGACATGCAGACAGAAGTCTTGGCCCAAATGTTCCTAAGGGCTCCTGTTCTCCGCTCCAGAGAGGATTTTGTGGTCCGAGACAAAGATCTTTCCATCACTGAATGGCAAAGACGGTTGTGATGACTAGAAACTAGATATAAGTCTTTCAACCCTCCTATTATGTTTGGGCCCAGTTGACCTGTTTTCCAAGTTTAAAAATATTTTTAAAATACTTAAAAGTATTTTTTCCACTTTGGAACTTCTCCTTCTTGGCTTATTTGGTGTAATCATCATTAAAAAAAAAAAACGATTCATTTGACATATTTGAAACACCACGTTTGTTACAAAGATACTGTTCATGTTAAATTGACCCGTGTTAAAAATTTAAAAATGAAAAAACAAAAAAAAACTTTAAAGTGTTTTTTTTTACTTTGAAACTTCTCCTGCTTTTCTTAGTTACAAAAAAATATTGTTTAAATATTTGTAATGCCCGCTACATGTTTTTGCTACAAAGATTGATCAATTTGACCCTTGAGATAAAGCGGAAGCTAAAAAGAGTCCGAAAGTTTTTTCTATTTGATTCTTTGCAACAGTGAGACATAATACGCCACTACGCCACTGTCTCAGACTCACACACTCCCTCTCACACACACACACACACACACACACACACACACACACACACACACACCGTTTTGGGGAACTTTTTGGTTTCTGACACTTAAATGCATAATAAAAGGCCCCCGGGTCAAATTGACCCACAAACATTATTGATGATCCTCTGAAACGAACATAATAGGAGGGTTAATCATCCGTCAGCTTCTACGACCAATATGTCATTTGCGTAAAAGTCCAGCAAGTTACTTAAGACTTGTCTGCAAAGGAACCAATTGGAGGAAAATGGAAAAAGAAGTTTCTCATTTTTATTGGTGATATGGTTTTCGTAGATTATCGATGTGATTTGATGCCAATATTGCTTTGGTTATGAGATTCAAAGTCAGCAATTCACTATTTGGCTCCGTACAAAACTGTTTGCAGTGAAAATGGAACTCACCTTAAACTATAAGCCGTAAAAATGTCCAAACCTACTCGAACAATACCGGCGTGCTGAGATATTTACAATGTGCAATAAACAATATCTACATGCTGTGACACTGGATGATAGAGACTCAAATGGAATTCACATTTACTGTACATCACAGTGTAAACAAGAAAAATCGTTAATTATGGAACTAAAAGACCGTATTAGTTGTGAAATGACGCAAAAATGGGAAATAGACCCCAAGGAGAAATAGCTTATTAAATTTGTAGCCCTCAGTTTGGCCTCGAGTTTCACAAAAAACACAGGCCGTTTATTTGGACTAGTTCACACTAACCAAGCCAATCTAAGTAGTTATATACAATGTATATTCCACGGATAGTTTTCTTTTACTAGTTACTGTACGAGCCATCTACTGTCATAAGCTGATTATTTTATTCCCAGTAAACAGTTCCAACTTTGGGCCTGGCCGTGTGCTGCAGACGTCCACATTATACATAGTGTTCTCGATGGTTGATGTAAACACGGTCCGCTCCGTTCTGGTGACAGATCCACTCCTGGTAGGACAGTGAGTGGTGGGTGGGATTCTGGGGGTCTTTCTGTCTCCCAGCAACTCTTTTCGCGGGCTCATAGCGCCTCTCCATCTGACGCGCCTGGAATGAAAGACATTAAGAGCAGTGGTGTAAAGTACAGTACTGTACTTAAGTAAATAGACATTGTCACTTTACTTACGTATTTCTTATTTGGCTACTTTGTACTTGTACTGAGTATCAAAAGATGACATCTTTTCTACCGCAATGAATGTCTTGGGCGGATGAGGTGATATCGCCATCTGCAGGATGCTGAAGGTGCTGGATGCTATTTATTGGCAAAATCACCTGAACGGTGAGTTAGTGGTTGCACATTTGAGTTTGACTGAGACTGACTTTTTGTTCTTTTTGTGTGTTACATTAAAGAGATCTCAGGAGTTTCTTGTTTCTCACATTTCTAGGTGCTTTTTGAGGCTAAAATTAGTATGAGTAAAATACTTAAGTTCTTTTAAAGCACTTTAAAAGACAGACCAAAGTGCTTAACACTTATAAAATAAAAATTGACAGACCAAAGTGCAAACACTTAGAACTAAAAATAAAACAGTAAGCACACATTTTCTTGGAATTGGTAATGCTGGAATTGTCTTCGTGGAATTGGTGACTAGTAACTTGTAGTGGAGTAATTTTTACAGTATGGTACCTGTACTTTGACTCAAGTATGGTTTTCAGTTACTCTTTACACCTCTGATTATCAGTAACTCTCTGCAGGAGAGATACGTGTATAACCTTAGAGTCAAACTCAAGTGTGATGATGCTGTTTAACCGGATTAACTGAACCTATAAATTTGATTACTGTAGTGTCATGGAAAATGATTTACTTAGAGTAAATAAATTATATAATTTTATTATTTAATTCATTTATCTGCAGTCAGTGTTAACGCACACACACACACACACACACACACACACACACAAACACACACACCACCCATAAGCTTGTAGACCTGCTAAAGCACTTTGTGATATAGCAATGGGGAAAAAAAATGTAGAATAAATGACAGTTCTGGCAGAACTGAACTGTGCGAGAACACACTACAGTACTTAAATCATGAGGAGCGTGCCAGTTGTTTTCAGTCAAGCATGAAGATGGACCCAAGGAAAATGAATCCCATAATAATGTAGGACAAAACTCTAAGAATTCATCCAACTAATGAAGTTACCTGGGAGAAGGAGGCGACCTGAGGGGCTTGAGTGGCCAGGGGAATAGCAGGGGGTCTCTCTGCGTACGGAGGAGGGGGCTTGTGGGTTGGAGGGAGGTCAATTCTGTAGAGGAACAAAAATCAACATCAACCAGGGAAAATTATGCAAATTACACAGCTTTCTTTCCCCACAAGTGTATCTTAAAACAGAATCAAGCTGATTCTCACGTCATCCGGGAGGGAATATGTAATCCCGGTGAACATTCAGGAGATAAAAAAAATTCAAAGAAGTAGCATTAAAAATATAAATTGGTTTTGAAGATTGAAGTTATACATTTAACAGAATCCAAGCATTGAATTTTACTTTTTGCGATTTGTTCTTCATTTGATTTTACAAGTACTGTACATTTGATATTTCTATACCTTGCAACAACTATGAAAAATTCAAAAATTCTGCAAAATATCTAAAATGACACATTAGTCACAATGGTACTTCAAAGTTTAGGATAAGATAAACAAGACAATACAAGAAACAACTTTAATAATATCCAAAAAGTAAATCAAAAAAGAAAATTTGAATGACAAAGAGCTGGGAGTCTTGAACTTGCACTTCGATAACAAGTGGTACTTCAATTGAAAAATTGAAACAAAAAGGAATTGCAAAATTGAAAAAGCTATACTGTTTGAAAAGCATACTGTATTGCTTGAATTTTAACAGTTTGAACCCTTTAGCATTAAAGTTAATTTTAAAAACGTTGAAAATTGTCACCAGGATTTTAAGTGAATTGTTTTGTTTACATTTATTTTATTTTTTTAACAAAATAATGAAAATCACACGTGTTACACTGGAAATGATTGCTTGTCTTGTACCCATTTACAACAACCATTCAAACCCAACACCACATAGTTGGAAAATAGCGTCGGCGTGAAGTCACCTCAGATCTGAGACTGGTTTGGGCTCCCACACTTACTATGACGTAAAGAATCCGTTCACAAGGTGTCAGTGCCTCAGTCAGCAGCCCCTCAATATGGCCTCCACATCTTTAACCCCTACACTCACACTCAGACATACTTTCTCATGCTCTCTGGGCCTCCAACCCAAACATCCAGCAGGCCACGGTGGACTTGTGGATGTGTTCGTATATTAAAGAAATTATATTTAAAAAAAAAAAAGTACGGTTCTTATGGAAACAAGCCATCATGTCATGAAGCTCGGCTGTGACAGCTCTGAGAATATCCCAGCATACACTGAAGAAACGTTCTAAATGCAGTCGTGGGTTTGGTTCTAACCGCCGTTCTGCCATCAGCCTGATTAGATGTTGGTTTGTGCGCAGATTTTCGAGGCTTAACCTGCTTTTGAACTCACTTTTTGGAACTTCTACCCCTCCCAAAGTAACCAGTTCAGAGTTGTCAGACGTTCTTCGAGTGGCTTCATATTTTAGGTCACATGGAGAATTCTTTCCAACAATCTGACCATTCTAACCATTCGAGTGGATGTTTCTCTGAAATTACAGCTCTGGGAAACTTCTAAGAGACGTTCCTAAGCAACTGAAACACAGTATGGAGGAAAGACATATTGACAAAGACAGACAGTTAGAGAAGAAGGAGGGATGCGTGGATAGAAACTGGAATTGTAGTTTCAGGAAAAACGTTTGAGCTGGAAGGTGTGACGTCTACTTACACCTAATAGCTTGGGCTGTGATGGACTAATGTCCATTGAGCTTTTGATGGGTAGCCTGGGGACGTTAGAAGGTCCAAGGGTCACCACGAGCTGACCTTACATTCCCAGATTGACTCATGTTTGGAGAGAAACATCTTCCTGCACCCTGGATTTAGATAAAGCTGTGTGTGTTTCCAGCTTTAGGGAAAAGAATTGCCTAAAGGTCAGCAACCAAAAGCAATGAAGATAGTAGAGATCATTCGGAATCCCAAACTTCTCTACTAGTTTCTGTTGCTCCAGACAAAGTTCTTATAATACTATTGGGTTTCACACTTTGTGGTTGAAAGTAAAGGCTGAAAACCATACATGAGTAAAAGTATCGATACCTTACTGTAACATTTACTCCATTACCAGTAACAAGTCACCAATTCCAGGAAGACTTGAGTAAAAGTCATAGAATATCCAATGTTAAAAGAACTATAGAACTAAATGAAGTATTTTATTTGTACTGAGTTTAGGCTCAAAAAAAGAAAAAAGGAACTCTATTTATAAGCATTTATATATATATATANNNAAGAGATAATAAAAAGAACAATAGATAATAAAAAGAATAAAAGTCAGTCTCAGTTTAACTCAAATGTGCAAAAAAGTGCTAAAAATCAATCACAATGTAACGAGTAACATTAAGTGTCCATTCAAATGTCAAAAAATTGAAATTTGAAAAAAAATAATGTTATTTTTTTACAAAAATACAGTACAAAAATACTTAAGTAACAAAGTCTATTTACTCAAGTGCTTTACACCCCTGGTTGATTTGCTGTAGAGACCTGTGACTTCCTCATTATCGGTGAAAAGACCAGGTCATACATGTCCCTAAGCTCTCCATTCCTCAAGGGATCAGCTCTTCGTCTTTCGCTCTTCTACTTCCTGTGAGCATTAATCTCAAGCCATTAGCAGTTTGCTTTTTAGTATTATTGATTTTCTGTCTAATGTGTCGCAGGCTCTTCCTATATGGAATCTAAACAGGGTGGAGATGGAAAAATGTACAGCAGTTTTATGACTCATTAGTACTTACACTGGCATTTACTCTACGGACTAAACCAGGTTCTAGGTGCAGTGCATGGGAACCTGATGGCATAGAGTAGAAATTCTGAGCCCATTTATCAGAGATGTAAAATGTATCTTAAGGAAGGAAGTGAGGTGACGGCAAGTGAGGTGACGGCAATATGGCCACTAGGGACCATACTGAATTTGTGCTCTGCATTAACCCATCCGTGAAAGTGCAGCACACACAAACCCGGAGCAGTGGGCAGCCTTAAGCCGTGGCGCCGGGGGGGCATGTGGGGTTCAGTGTCTTGCCCAAGGACACTTAGTTGCAAGACCGTAGTAGGGGGGATTCGAACCTGCAACCTTTCGGACACGAGTCCATGTCCCCTACCACTAGACCACAACTCCCATGACCACATTAAAACCATAGTAGAGTAAAAGTAGAAATACATTACTGTAAAAATGACTGTAAAAGTATTACAAGTAACAAGTCACCAATTCCTAGAAGACTTGAGAGGTCGTAAAGCATTCAATTTTAAAAGTAAATCCCACACAACCACAATGTAACGAGTAACATTAAGTGTCCTTTCAAATGTAGTGGGGTAAAGAGTACAAATACTCAATCAAAAACATAGTCAAGTAGAGAGTAAAAGTTGAAATTCAGTGCAAAACAGACAAAAATACTTAAGTTTAAAAAAAAGTAAATTTACTCAAGTACTTTACGTCGAGGCCTGGACATTGTCTGTGGATCCAAAAGAAAAAAAACCCAGAAACCTGTGGATTTAAAACTAAAAGTTCAAAATTCAAAATATTCCAATCAATTACAGAAGAAATGCACATTTCTAAAGCTGGTCTTGACTTGGAATGACTCGGAACATTCAAACACTTTTGTGCAAATGTCAGTGAGGCAAGGTCGTGGCAAACAGAGGCACGTTGTGCTTCATGACTCAACACAAAAACTCCTCGAAAGTTGAGCGCTTATTAAATCCCATCAAAATGCAATTATCTTCCACAATAACTCAAACACACCAGGCGTTTGAAAGAAGTGAGTTATCTCATCCCTGACGGGTACCGATGCGGCCTTCAGCATCACGTCTAAATGTCAAGAGTTTTTTTTTTTGCGCCTTTATTTCGGCATAATCCTGCGTCCCAGTGCTGCTTATCTCTCACAGAGTCCCTGCTGTCTCCACCGCGGTGGCACGTTCATCCGTCAGAACAAACCCAGCTGTCCCACCACACTGATCTGCATGCAGTGTGCGGCCAACCTAAAGCCCAGCCAAGACAGACGGAGGCTGAACGGGGATCAGCCGCAACAGATAAGGAGATAAGAATGTCTGTCACACCTTCTGCAAAAGTGTGAGATCTATCAGGTCTTCAAAAAAAAAAAAAAACGAGACGAAACAGATAAAGACAGCAGTGCAAAATAAATAAATAAGACAAAATGTCTGCAAATTCCCGAGAAGGATCCTTGGGGTCGTTCACATCCAATGTGCTCTTTTAAAAATATTTGTCGTCCTCATATTTGACCTTGAAAGGCACATCTCGCTGTTTTAAGCTCCTCTTATTCGACATGCTGTGTCGTGCTGTTTTATTAAAACAGGACGTTTGAGTTATTTAACGCCTCGGAATGATTGGCTTCTTAGCTTTTTAAATATTTAAACAGAGGAAGATAAGAAAGTGTGAATTTGTACGTCAGTTATGAGTGTTATTGAGGCTATTCCGTGTGAACAGGACTGTAATTCTGTCGTTTTTGGATAAATTGCCTCAAATCCTTTATTTGTAATGATCACATAAACTGAGAGATTGAGCGAATGAGAAAATCTGAAAATTCAAAGCGGACATTAAATTGTCCAAAGCTCATATGGATGCCAGACGTTCTGTCTTCTTACCGCCTTTCCCTGCATCCCAAAACAATTTCCCCTGTGAACAGCTGGGAACAAGAGAATTTACACTGACCTCATCCTCAAAAGAACAGCATTTATCACCCAAGCTCTAAAAACATGATTTGTTTTACACGAACACCAACAATATGTGACACGGCAATAATTGTAGTTTTTTTTTTTTTTTTACATTTTAACACATGAATAGTAAAATCTGTAGATGTAATGCAGATGTCATTTTGCAAAGCATTTTCATTTAGTTCTTATTAAAGATTATTCTAATGAATTCATTCATTTTCTACTGCTTACTCCATATCTAGGTCTACACTTTGAAAGTATATACAGTAAAAATAAATGCAATACAAATAACATACTTATATACTTAATTTTACTTGTAAAAAAAGCTAAAAAAAAGTTTTAGTTTGAATTAAAACATTAATGGCAGAAATGTAATTAATAAATATTTTTGTTTTTACATTGTAAGAATAGTTGTAGTTCATTTTTGATGTAAAAACCACAGAAAACAAGACAGCTCAAAGTTTTAAGCCTCTTCGTCAATGCATTTTCCATTGATGGCCAACCAATCACAGAGCTGTACACACATTCACACCTATGGGCAATATTCCAAACTCCAATTCTCTGATGTGTTGGACTGTGGGAGGAAAACGGAGACCCAGAGGAAACCCACGCAAGCACAAAGACAACATGCACACAGAAAGGCCCGACATGGCCTTGACTCTCATCCTCATTGTGAGTCTCAAGTCATAGCACAAAATAAAAAAAAAACCGATGCAGAATGTGGTCGTCCCGTACAGTCGCCTTTCCTGGAAAATATGAAAAAGCTTCTGTAACCAAAGAGGCATTTTAACAGCATTTACGGTGGCTGCCGGCTCAGCAATAATTGACCAGACAAAATCTATTATGGTCAAGGAGGCAAATCAAAGCTTGGAGCGTAAAGAGGTGCTGTAGCGTACAAAGCCCGGTTCTGACAGGGCAACAGGTGAACCGGACAGAGCTGCAGCGAGACGGAATGAGCTTAATGACACTTCCCAATACAGTCCCACTCACTTCAAAACAAAGAACAATCATATGGCCTTTCCTCTCAAAATACCAACACTTTGTCAATTTAACGCAATGGTGTAAAGTACTTGAGTAAACTTGTACTAGTACTTGACTACATTTTTGATTGAGTATCTGTACTCTTTACTTCACTTACCATTACTTTGGACACTTATCGTCACCGTTAGTAATTGTGCGTGAGAAGTCTGCCTCTTTTTTTACCGCAGTCTATTTCTTGCTGATATCGCCATCTGCCGGATGCTGACTGGATGCTCACATGAACGTGAATTGACTTATTTGCATTTCATTGGGGTTTTTATTAGAATAAATTCAGTACGAGTAAAATACCACATTTACGCAAATATAAGCTCTTGTTTTTTTCCAATTTTTGACACTCAAAAACTCGGGGGGTGTTTATAATCATGAAATAATGGTTAAATAATAATTTCAAATATGCGCAGTTTTATTATTTCAAGTCAGGAGCAATCAGAAAAAAACGTAAACACGTCGTCTTTAAGCAACGACGCACGTGTGTGTATTTAAATAATGCGTAGGCAGACGTGAAAACAGTATAAGCTTTTATTGGCTCAATAACAGAAATAAAAAAAGTATGAATAAATACAACCATTAATTTTAAAACAAACAGAAACTGCAAACCACGACCGGTTAGCTTAGCTTAGCGCTAACAAGCGGGTTCAATGTGTCATCGCAGAAAGAGTCAAACAGTCAAAAAAGAAGAACACGGACAAGAAGTAAAAAAATCCAAATCCAAGACTCTTGGGAAATAAAGTTCTACTAGAATTAACTTTTTGTTATCTATCATTCAAGTAAAACAATACAACAATAATATGAGTTAAAAGGTAGGTTTGTTAAATAAAGAAAAAATTGTCTGTTTAGGAGAATACTAACGTAATTGAAGCAGAAATGTAAAAAAAACTATTATAAAAAAATATTCGGGGGTGCTTATATTCGGTACTTGTTCTTTTACATTTGGATGCTTTACGACTTTTACGCAAGTTTTCTTGGAATTGGTGACTTCTATTGAAGTAATTTTTACAGTAATGTATCCGTACTTTTATTCATTATTATGGTTTTCAGGTACTCTACACCTCTGCTCTAATGCATAGATGAGCAAAAAAGTTGCTAGTAAAGTCACGACCGAGGTGGCTGACCTGAAGAAGCTAATGGCTAAGTTTAAATCTGTCTATCCAGGTCCAAAGTACAGTTTGCTGCTGAGAAAGCGTTGAGATGACTCAATTATTCACAAGGTAAGTGCCCGTGTTCCTCGGAGGTTGTCCACATCATTGAGTGTCTACTTTATCTACGGCAAAGCAAGTGACTAAGACGACATGTCCATTAAAACGCATCAGAAAAACGTCTCGTGCATTAAAGGAGCTCGGCGGCCGGAATGAGATGAAGAGTCAGGAGGAACTCACACTTTATCTGTGTATGTGGGCGAGGAAGCCTTGCGTGCTGTGAGGAGGACGATGGTGAAGACGGCGATGAGGAAGAAAGCCAGCACGGCTCCCATCACAGCCCCGGCTATGGCCATGGAGGACGTCATCTGCTTCTGAGACATGTCTGAAAGCCACCGTGAGCAAAATGAGAAGCTGGTTAGCCAGGAACACACACACACAGAGACGTACTGGAAACACATCAAGTTCTTAAAGAATAAACTGCAGCGGAAAGATCTTGGCACAGAACGCCTGGAATCTAATCAATAAAACAAAGAGCGCAGAAGAGCAGACTCGAGTTGATGTTCTCTATTGTTCAATATCAAACTGTGATGGAGGCAAATCACATGAGGCTTTGAAGAGGAGCTTAGTTATAGTGAGTAAAGACGTGACTTCTTCAGCAGTCAGCACAAAACGACACCACACACCACAGTCCAGGTATATGTGAAGACGTCTTCTATTCGTTGCAAACAAAGACATATTGACTTGAAGATTTTATTTTTACTATTTAATTTCTGTATGCTTAAAACACTCTTGATTTGCTTTTTAGCTAACACAGACACACACACACACACACACACACACACACACACACACACACACACACACACACACATACACATACACACACACACACACTCTTAAATGCATTTATGCAAAAATAAGCACCCCCAAATTCAAATTTTAAATTCAAATTTTAATTGTCATATACACATTATACATGGTACAACATGCAATGAAATATGTTTTGCAATCGTCCAACATTTACACATGGGGTTGGGAGGTTCATGCGAGAAAGAGATACAAAAAAAGATAAGAGATAAATAAACCCCAATAAATTACAAAATAAATAAAGAAAGATAAACATATAAATAAAAACAAGAACAAGCTTTGAGGTTGAAAAAAGACAAAAAAAAAAAAACAATACAATTAGCAAAATTTTGAATATAAGCTAATTTTGGGGTGCTTATATTCGTGTAAATATGGTATGATGTCCAAGTAACCTTATATTCACTCAACTTCGGTGAAATTGAAGCAAATTGTTTGAAACAGAACCAGATGGCTTTTAAGGTGAAATTAAAATGTAATTAAAATTCAGTTAATTTAACAGTTAAACTTAATTTAGATTTTGAAGTAGGATTTTCCACAGTATTTCTTTTCTCAAAACTTTGTGTTTTCTCAGCTACACTGGTTTGGCAGCTAAACCTAATCCAAGTTAGATGAACTTGAAAAGCAGAAATGTAACTTTTTACTAAGCTTCAAGTTAACAGCACTTAAAAATGTTAATTCCAAATGCAAGTTTTATTTTAAATGTACATTTTTTCCTGAATATCTTTGTGCTCACTCAACATCTGTGGATTAAGTTGAAACTACTCATTTTTCCATGTTTGATAAACTTGAAAAGCAAAAAAAAAAATTTTTCACAAAACTTTGGTCTGACAGCACTTAAAAATGTGTATTGAAACACAGTTAGACTTTAAACTGCATTTTCTTCCGAATTTTAACTTCCGAATTCAAATTTTTGCATTTACATTTTTTAACTTAAACTTTGAGTTAATAGCACTTAAAAAGGTTCAAGTCACAAGTTAATTGTCCAACAGCATTTTCCACACGGAAAAAGTGATGCAAGTGATTACGCAAGTTTTTTTCCAGTTCATTTCACATGTCTTCTCAAATACAACCGGGAGTTTTTGTTAAATAAGAATCAGTGCGAATGGGAAATGGATGTTTGTTGTCCTGAAGTCAGGTGGATGGGTGGGATGCTGGGTGGTTGTGGTCATCCATCTCTAAGGCTCTGTAATGAGGACCCCACGCTGCCCTTCTTTAAAGCCCGCTGTTATCATCTCTCTTCACCTTTATGCTTTCCTGCACCCTTTCCTCCTTCTCCTTTTCTCTGCCATTACTCCTTTTCTCATTCGCTTTTACGGTGAGTTTCACACTCTTGCGCAACTCAATTTAGCAAGTTCACCAGCATCAAGCATGATCACAAGCTTGTTATCCCCACAACGGGGCTCTACAAAAGGATTAAATCATTAATTAAGACATATTAAACTCAAAATTTACCCTTCAGAAGCTGAACGGGCCTTCAGCCTAAAATGTTTTTGCCATCTGATAGAACGGTGCACATAAGAACATCCTTTTTATGAGTTTTTTTTTTACATTTCTTTCCAATTACAGAACAAAATTGTTGCCTAATGCATCTACAGTCACATTTCTATTCTCGAGTCATAATATTGGAGTGGGCTGTGATTGGCTAGAAGCACGTGACCATGTTAAAAGTAAAATACTGTAAATAAAAGTTTCCAAAGAACAAAGCTCCACAGTTAATTCCGTTAGCACCAACATGATCGAATGGAAATCCCTGCTCAGTCACCTACGATGGGTTCTTCAACAGATTTTTCCCTGCTTAAATCAATTTCAAGCATTTTTAAGGCTTTTCCCATAGGTTCTGTTCCAGGGGAAGCCAATAATTACTACTGCGCTTTTACTGTAACCTCACCTCCGTTCTCAGAGGAGAGAAGATCAGGATGTTCCGTCAATACTGATCGCTTTAAGTGTAGAAAGTGGTAAATATTTGCATGTCCGGCTCAATAGGAGGCCGAGGGAAGCAGGAATTAGTGGACGACAGTTAAGGACGTGAGATGTTGGGGGTTGGAGAACATTAAAGTATTTTAACTCGGAGTTGTAGATTCTGGCAAAGTGACTTAGTTGTGCATGTGACAGATCTCTGCACAGCATGGCCATAAGGCTGTGCAGCATAGAAAAAGGACTGAAAAAAGGCATAAATAGAATGAATAAATAAACAGAATTAAAACAAAATTATAATAATAGTAATAATAATAATACAAAATAAAATAGTAAAATAAAATACAAATACCAAAAAAAAAACCTTATTCATGTAAAAAAAATTGTAACCAAACGATGTGAATCTAACCAAACGAATATCTAATTAATAGGCTGTGACAGATTTCAGTTTTCAGGATTATACTATACTATACTATACTATACTATACTATGATATAAGATAAGGTATGCTATGCTACACTTTATTATACTTTACTATTTTACAGCAATAACAAAATCACAACCTAGAATTTAATGCCAATTTTGGGACTCTGAAATTGCACTAGTCACATTTGAAAAAAAGAAGCTTGTAGCACACGCTGAAATCCAAATTCTTTGACAAACAGAGTAGAAACCTTGAAAAGACTCTTCCGTGTAATGAATCAGTGCACATTTGGCATCTAATGAACTGGCTCTATTTATCTCTCTGTGACGACTTTCCCGAGGTTTAACTTCAATTGGGATTATTTGAGGTTGAGTGTGCGAGAACAATGGTCGGGGGGTCCGAGGGAAGAGTGGGAGGAGCCATCACTGCCCCGTCTGGTGGGTGATGCCACAGATGGGCCCCCCACGGTGAGTCACAAGACCCTCCTACAGTTCCCAACACGAAGGGTTAAAACTGTCACTTTGTTGCACGTGATTTAACGCACGATAACGTAACAGGCCTCAAGTGTGAATCCCGATTCATAGGGTTTGAAAATCCGGTGGAAGACACAAGGAGGCATTTGTAGCTCACTTAAGGCGTTTCTATTGGTCCTCGACAAACCGTTTGCTCCCTCTTAAAATGGTTTTGTCCCGCTAAAGTGCCTCAATTACTGACCATAACTCAGCGGCCTTTTAGCGTCTGGCTTTAACCCCGCCGGACTTAAGGCCTTTCACAGGTGAACCATGTCCTCTAAAGAAGCTCTCGCCACTCTTAAGAGATGTTTACGAAGCAGATTTAGAGCTTTTGGGAGAGTGACAGAGCAATTTATGACTGGAAGCGGTGGAGGATTAAATACGTTCACACTCTTTGGTGACACCAGAGACTCGCTGCCATTTCTAAAGCAGATTAAAGGGATCAGGTGAGTTTTAAGCTGTCAATATTATTCATTGTTCAACCTCAGAGCTTTCCATTATGCCGTTTGATAACACACCCACAATGCATTTGGGCAAAGCAGGACTGGGTTATTTTACGTACTTACCGTAATTCTTGGTCTATAAGGCGCATTTTTCTTCATCTGTTTCCAAACATAAAGTGCAATTTTTTTCCAGATTAGACCAAATTACGCCAATTGTTAAACTTCTTTTTTTTTTTTATTTTAAGTGCTCTTATAGTCTAAATATTACAATACTGCGAATACATTACGGTACGTATTGTGGAGACAAACAGCTCTCCACAAATCCCTTAAAATCACAGGCGTACCACCAAAAGACCACCACTCGAGTCACATCAAGAGGTTTGTTTAGATGATTGAACAGACAGGTAGGTCAAGGGTCAAAGGCCGTCTTCCATTGTACCTGCTCCGATTTAAATGAGCAGCTTTATCAGAAAAGCAGTGGATTGTGGGTGGTCTACAAAACGCTTTTCCTAATCCCGTGTTTTGCAAAGATCTCAAATAACTGCTCACCGTGAATCCGTTTAATTCGCCAAACGCTCTGAATTATTGATTCAACTCGTCTCTGGATAAATTAAAGAGCTGAAATAAAAAGTCAGCACGTTTTGTTCTCAAGTGATGGCACATTTAGAGATTTACGTTCTGGATTCTTAAGACAGCTAAAGGAGATATTTATCTATTGAATTAAACCTGGAGGGGAAAAAATGGTGTATTTTTTCCCCCTTTCTGCTGAATATGATATCCTGAGAACCACCAGGAGGCCCATTTATGAGTATAGTATATCTGTGTCTCGTATATAATAAAGCACAGCAACACTCTCCAAGCAGATCCATTTCTCATAAATGCGAGACTCTAAAATAGGGTACTGAACATTTAATAATAGTCCAGCATTTGAGGGAAATATTTCATAACTGCTTGGATGTATGGCTGGAAAAATGTCAGATTACGGATGCTGGATGAAAACAACACATTTTCCATAAAACATGCATCAGGCGAAATAAAATTGAAGCTTTTTTTCAACAGTGTTATTTCCTCCACAGTACTTTCATCCAGAAGTCAATGACAAGCCTTTAAAAAGACCACTGTCTATTTTGCATTTAAGTTACTATTTAACCTTCCTATTATGTTCGGGTCAAAATGAAGTTTGAAAATTTGAAAGGTGAATTTTTTTTTTTATATTTTTACTTTTCAAAAGAAACTTCTCCTGCTTGGCTTGTTTAGTGTAATAATCATATAAAATATAATGATTAGGTTCACATATTTGTAACAACATGCTACATCTTTGTATTACAAAGATTATGTTCGGGTCAAATTGAAAAAGTTCATTCAAATTGAAAAAAAAAAATAGGTTTAATATATTTGAGTATTTTTTCACTTTAAAACTTCTGCTTGTCTTAGTGTAATCTACAAAAACAAAATCTAATATAAACAAAAATGGTTCAGCTTACATGTTTGTAACGCCTTGCAACAATGAGACATAATACACTACTGTGTCACACACACACACACACACACACACACACACACACACACACACACACAAACATTATTGATGTTCCTCTGAAACGAACATATTAGGAGGGTTAATTTAGCATTGTTTGAAAGTCAAATGTTGCATTATAAAACAGTTTCACCGTGCCACCTTGGCTTCTCTTCCAGACTCCGCCCATCCACTTCCTGTCTCCTCTCGTTTCCCCAGGTTCTCTTTTTCCACTCAATTGCTCCCTTTCATCCAGCGTCTTAGCCTGGTCTTTTCTCCGTGAAGACACAGGTATCCCTCGTGAGAACAAGCTCTCCATCAGTCTGTTGCCATGGAGACCGTGTCAATGGCCTGGAAGGGGGCTGGGGCAAACAAAAACCATTCTAGCGAACTAATGTAACCAATCAGAGGCACTTAGAGGGAAGAGGGGGTCTGAAGGTACAACCTTCTCAGAGAAGCCATTCACCCAGGGAAATAAGGGAACGTGACCTTCTCACCCGTAATAAGGTCAACGGTTGTATAATGAACGACTGTTACTTTCTAAAGATATAGTTTGACCAACACTCCAGACCAGCGGTCCATCATGAGAAAAACGTCCAGTTTCTGGCAGTAGATTAAAGAGCATTTATTTTTAGTACTTTATATTCAAGTTTTATTATTATTTTAGTTTGGTTTTATTTTGTTACGTTTTGGATACTTTCTAATTCGAGTTGACCTTCAAATTAGAAGATTCCTTCGAAGATTCATGATGAAGTAACTTTAAAGGTCATGCATTTAATTTACAGAATGCATTTCCTTCTTTTGGACCAAGACTAGGACAGAAAACTTGCTTTTTAGCAATGTTTGTGAAAACATAATTAAGATAAAGGTTTCCGTTTTATAATTTTTTACTTTTTATAGGTCATGTGTTTTGAGAACTTTTCTTATTTGTAGATTAGAAGAGAACCTATTATGGCTAAAATCTGAGTATGGAAATATTACAATAATATCTATTACAAGTACATGTAAAAGCTCACACAAGTGATTTATCATTTTTTACTTTTTTCCTGTTGGAATTGTGTGGTTTTTTTTTCCCCTCTTTAGACTTCACCATTCTCCCTGTAATTAAAAAAAGTTTTTTTT
>CM051496.1:22639117-22655232 GCA_028031935.1 Paedocypris micromegethes
AAAAAAGTTTTTTTTTTTTTACAAGGGGTGGATGGGTAGTAACCTTCCCTTCATCCCAGTGGGTTGCGTGACCATATCAGAGGGTCACCAAAGGTCAACGTTGCCCCCAGGGCCTTAAATTAACCACCCCATAAAAAAAAAGCGTCAAGCAAGTTTAAAACTAAAATAAAAAAACACACTGGCAACATTTAATAAACTATTCTAAGAACAAATGGTCCGGATCATGTTACGGGTGGCCGTTTTACGCCTCACCTCCTTTGTTTTGGTTTATTTGAAGAAATGGCATTGTGTGACTATTGACAATTGTAAAGAAGAGCAGCTGATGGGACAAAAAGGCAACTCGAGACAATTCTACCGCTTCCCTTCTTCAACCAGCCTCCTCCTCCTCATCTCCTCGCACAGACTGACGGCAAAGCAGCGCAAACACAAGGATCAACAAGTCCGTAATCCCCCCCCTCTTAAGAGTTATCTTAGGTAAGTCTGGAGGAAGTTTAACCCCCATCCACCGGAAGCTTCTAGCTGCAGGCTTTCCCACCAAAAATGCATGAGCCGCGATGCACGCAATTCTCTTCCGAGATGAAGTAGGTTAACCACAGCAAAGGAGAAGTGGGCGTGAGGAACGTCCCCGGAGCCCTCCAGGAAAGCAGAGGAGACCCCCACAGGGAACGCTTCAGCAGCTGAAGAAACCCGGCACACCCAAAACCTCCACACCAAAAACAGAAAAAAGGTGCTTTATTTGAAAACAAATGTATTCCAACGCTTTTGCTGTTTCTGAACAAAATATCACACCGTAAATACATTTCAGCTGATTTTCTTTACATTTGTTCTTACAGTAGTTCTTTAGAAACAACAAATAAAAGGAAAAAAAAAAATGTTTGCATCCTCTCATCAGATGCCATGATGTGGTGTGTTGAACCTTAGATCGGGAACATATTTATTAGACACGAAAATAACAAAAAGAAAAGGCTCTGGATGGTCACATATACACACACACATTTACAAATAATCCTTGCTTCCAATAAACTTCTCAAAATCTGTAATATCAAAACAGTACAGTGAAATGAACAATGTCCGTGAACAATACGAAAAACTGAAAGGAACAATGACATTTTTGAGGATCTTTTTTTTTTTTTTTTTTTTTTTTTTTAAATGTGCACTGCGACTAAACGGTCACATGTCATAGTTTGCAAGCAAAAGTACTAGTTGTCGAAAACGTTGACCAAAAAAAAAAACAAAAATCAAAACAAAACAGAAAAAACGACTGAGCATATTTTCGGGTTTGACGCCTCAGAACCTCTTCAATTTTCTCTCACGTATAGGGAATCTCATCAATATAAGGCACTACTGTACATCTAAACCCAACCCAATAAACCTGCTCGATTAATCGAATCCAGCCAACACTAATCCCGACTAAGAGGTTGCGTCCGGCTTTCGTTTTCTGTATTAAATTAAAGCAGACAATCTGAACTTGTCTGATGCTTCACAACATTGCACAGATAATCAGTCGTTTTGTCATTTACAGAACATCAGAACACGGACCGCGAACAGAACCAATCAAGTGTGTGCGGATGGATTAAAAAAAAAACCGACATTTACAGAACTCGCGACGCGCTTCGGAAATCAGTTGATGGGTTTAATACTTGGCAGTGATTATCTGACAAACAAGTCACGGCTAAATCTACGGAGGAAATTCTTGATTTTTTCCCCACGGCGGACAAGGAAAGGCCAATTTTGTTTTTCACCGACGTCGTAAAGACATTCAAACCGATACAGTAATGCAGTCATATGCAAATACGCCTAAATTTGTCCACGTGCAGACGCCCAATTCCACTAATCATCTTTCGACTTTATTGAATTAAGCATCGTCGAGTTACTCCCCGTGGCGGTGCAACTCAGATACGGGAATGATGCCATGGTAACCGCCAGGCTGTTGACAGGAGCTGATTACTTCCTCCGTCAGACCAAAAGCGTAAATGAAAGTTTACACCACTGGGAAACTCATCCTTCACTAAAAAAACACTTGAATACTTCGCTCATCACATTAAAGTAGTTCTGTGGCACACGGCATATAAAATAATTGGCAAGACGACCAAGAAACTGAAAAAGTCTTCATTGAGAGGACAAACAAAACGTGGAGCGACCAGTCGAACTCTTGGTCCCCAAACATCCTCTAAACCAGCAAACGTCGAAAAAGAACATACAATCCGAATATCATCAGGGTTTGTGCGCAACAACGCACCAGTCTTTAGACTTATTGCATCCTGAAGAGTCTTTGTCCTCGTGGTGTTAGACGTACCACTCCCTGCGAGAGATCATGGAGCCGTCGGTGTGCGACACATAGTCATTGTCGTAGGCCTCCTCCGGCAGATAGGGGGAGCCGTTGCTCATGACTTGCGGGGCGGGGCACCTGCAGGGCTCGGCCTGTAGCGAGCTCCTCTGGATGTGATGGGCGGGGCTGAACCGCGGGGGGTTGTGGTAGCCTTGCTCGTGCCTGTTCTGCTGGTTGAGCTGAGCCGTGGCTTCTCTCAGGGCTCTACTGCGGCCATTCTGAGACCTCTCGCGGTCCCCCCACTCTTCTCGGTCTTTATCGGGGTAGATGGTGCCATTGTCCTGACTGGACTTGAGCTTGATGTCGGGACTGCCTTTGCTGTAGACCTGCTGCAGCTCGTGGGGCTGAGGAGCCTTCTGCATGTCCGAGGGTCCGTGGTACTGCTTGGTGTAGTAGTCGCCACGGAAGGTCTGCCTCTGACGCTGGTAGTAAACTCCGCCCAGAATGAGCACTAACACGAGGAAGAGGACTCCACCCACGGCCCCGCCCACTATCGTACCCAGGATGCCCTCTGGCAAGGGCGCTAGTGTAGGCGAAGTGATGCGGACTCGCTGCTTTTTGCCCGGCCCTGTGGCGGAGATGTCGGCGGTAAGGAGGCGCACAGGGGTGGTGGGGGGCATGGTGGTGGGAGGATCTAATGGAGGGAAGGAAGGAGGGGTGGGAGGAAGGGATGGACAGACAAAGAAAAGTAGATAATGTCAATGCAAACTACATCAGAATATCATTAACAGAATTTGCTCGCGAGGTCGCTGCTAATCTGGAACAAATAACCGGACGGAATCTTCCAGTGCCGTGAACCGACAGTCCCAGGGTTTGAGCAATGGACTACTAGCCAAACTAGGTTGGCCTTTTAAGCTTGATCTGTTGAGTTTACACCCAAAACTGTGGTCCAGGGCAAAGAGAGATCCAAATAATGGGGTAGAAAGAGGAGTCGGGGTGGATTAAGGGAATCATGAGCGCAGCTAAATAATAATAATAATAATAATTGAACCTTTATTAGTCCCTCAGTGGGGAAATTTTTTCTCTGCATTTAACCCATCCGATCAGCCACGAACTCGAACACACACCAAATAAAGCAGTGTGCCAACAATGGAACTTAGCAAGACATCAGCGTGTTAGCTGGGAGGATGACCAAGTGCGGAGTGATGGGGACAAAGGGAGTGGGAAGGAATGGTGGAAGGAAAGGATATGAACTACTGGGTGAAGGAATGATGACCGGAATGATGGGTTTAGCGGCGTTGGGGAGTGTTTGATCGTGCATCTACACTATACGTGCAGCATTCTTGCAATTAGGAGTTGAAAATTTAACTATCCCGTCACAGAACATCAGGCAACGAAAGCTATTTGGCTGGTGAAGTGTGTGTGTGCAGGCACTGTGAAGTGAGTCCAGCTCGCGAGTTTCCGACTATAGTAGTTTTGAGCTAAAAAAGGGAAATTATTTGCGGCACTGAAACAGAAAAAAAAAACACTTGTATGACCTACTGGATTTAACTTGAATGGTTGTCTAGCGTTACGTGTATTACTCTGATGTGAAATTGACTGAAAAAGCTTGTCGAAGTGGTTCGTGAAAACCAAAACGCCTATTATTTTGGCCTGATTTTCAATGTAATATTCCAGAATGCTGCCCACACTCCCACAATATTCCCAAAGCTTGATTGTGTTACATGTGTTGAACCAAATCCACAAGTTTAGAATAAAAATAAGTTCGGGCATGAAATGAAAATGTGGAAGATATTTAAATGTCACATTACTTTTCTTTTAATATTCTGTATGAAAGTTTAACCCTCCTATTATGTTTGTTTCATTATGAGTTTAACCCTCCTATTATGTTTGTTTCTTTATGAGTTTAACCCTCCTATTATGTTCGTTTTAGAAGAACATCAATAAAGTATTTTTTTATTATATATATATATATATATTATATATATATATATTATATTATTATTTACATTATTTATTTACATTAATAAAAATGTATTATTCTTAACCTTTTAACACAAGTTAATTTGACCCGAACATAATATATACAATTATATACATTATAAAATTATAAATAAATATACAAATATAAATATACAATATAAAATACAAAAAAATATATACAATAGAAGTAGTAGTAGATGATGAGTACACCAAATAAGCCAAGCAGGAGTGAAAAAAGTTTTAAAGTGAAAGTGACTTTGAAGTATTTTTTAAATATTTTTAAACTTTGGAAATTTTGAGCCAAACATAATAGGAAGGTTAAATGCCAAACAATACAAAATTTCTGATTTAGATGTTCTGCTATACGGCTTTTAAAAAATAAATGCCCAAATATTTGTTTATAACATTAAATGTGTTGCAATGAAGCAACAACAAACTAACGTTTTTATTGTGCGCTTTGAGACAGTTAAAACTGTGAAAAGCGCCTTACAAATACTCATTATTATTATTATTATTATTATTATTTAAATAATTTGATTCATAGCTTCAATTAAAGCATATTTATCAAATTAGCCAAAACAACAAATTAAAAATGTTGCTGTATCTGACGCCAAATGAATGTAACAAATGATGCGAAATATCCTAATTCATCAGTCTAACAACAGTGAGTAAATGACAGAATTAATCTCTAAAGCAAAAACACCGAGATGGATGTCGTCAATTTATTTTAATTTATTCGATTTCGTCCGAGGAGTTCAAGAATGATTCGCGCTTGGATCAATAAACCGTGGCGCTCCAGCATGTAAATATCCAGAGAAGCCGAGAGCGGGACGTAAAGGACAGGAAGTGGAAGGTCAGCAAACATCTGCAAGCTTCGTCTTACCTAAATAACATCCAGATCTCTTATATTTCACCTACAATATATGCGAGTGCTAGTCTGAACATTCTAAGCAGATTGTGATTGTTGGATTTGGAGGGTGCGTGTGGACGCTTTTGAGCGATTATTCGCCACCAGAACGGTGATGCATAGGTGTTTGACATGCAGGACAAGTACAGACCACCCAAACTCATGCACAAAGATCAGTGACATCACAAACATCGCAGACGAGCAAACATTCGCAGCACGCAGTCTAGTAGAAACATCACGCTTTAGACACATGACGCACGGGGACTCTTAGCGGGATAAAAAAGCATCACGTCAGACAACTCCAGCATCAAGAAGCGGTTCACATGCGGAGCAGAGGAACACGCACGCAAGCGTTGAATCTTTCTCAAGGGGCGAGCGTTAAAAAAAAAACGGATAATACATAATTAATGACGGTTGAAAAGAGCTGGTGAATGTTTCATGAATCTGGGACATTTCTCAGTCAAGGTTGCTTCACTATTCTACTTCCTCATGTGGCTCGGGGAAGTAACAGGGCGAGAAAATAAAAGAGTGGTTGTGTGTGATCGATAAATCAGTGGAGTTGGAACGAATTAAAGGGCGGGATTTGTGTGTAATGTTCGCACAAAACAGATGGGAGACAAACACCTTGGATTCTGACGGTCACATCAGATACACACACAAAAAAAAAGCCGTCGAGCCAAAGAACATGACTCAAGAACGGGATTTTTAGGTCGAGGAAAATGGCTTGAGCCTTGCTTGAGAAGAAGGTGCTTGCGTCTAAGGGATTTATTTGCTCATCAAAAATATCAAACATTGATAAAAAGTAAATGAACTTTAGAGCGTTTCAGAAAACTAGCTGTTATTTGCATCTAAAGAAACAGTATGAATAAGTAGTCCACCATTGGATTTATTTAAAAGAACATACACGTCCACTGCTTTATCTGGAACATACCATGTAATTACGATGATTATATATATCGAATAAATGCACAAAAACACGAGACATATGTTAGGCCTCGCCACTCACCTTGAATGAGAACTCGAATGTCTCGACTGCGCAGTCCAATGTCATTCGCCACCTCACATCGGTAAACCCCAGAGTCGTTCTTCTGAAGTGGCCTCGTAAAAACCAAAGAGTTATTTGCCATCTCCGCTCCGTCTGGCATCTCTCCATCCAGCCTGAATCACAAAAATCAGTCTCTCTCAGATAAAAGTAGATCAACTGCAACTATTTGTAACAATCGATTCGTACAGTAGGGCACTGATGCCTTTTTGTGATTTTTGAAAAGAAAATAATAAACTTGTCAGTAATGTCCAGATGCACAAATACTGTACGTTGAAAGAAAAATCGTATTCAATAATTTGACTTCTTTTGAAACGCAAAAAAGCAAGCTGCTTTTCCCACTATATAATTTCCTAAGGATAAAGCAAAGAACTAAAAGAGATTTGGGGATTTTAAACTACAGAAATGCATTCTTACATAATAAATAATGTTCATCCTCGCACTTATTCTCTGCGAGTGAGTTGAGAAAATGCAAATTTTCTGCAAGTTAAAAATGTATTTATTTGAGGACATGGCTGTCTTGGTTCTTCCGCTGAGTTTTGCAAAACTTGCTTTGTTTTGTTTGACGAACTTTGCAATTTTTTATTTCAACCTAACTTGTGACTCATATCATTTTAATATTGTTTTACTTCAAAAGTCAATTCTAGTGGTCAGTACTTCATTTCCAAAGATTCTTTGCTCTTTAGTCAGACTCGGCACATGAGCAGATTAACATTATATAGAAGCACACGCGAACCGCTGCATAAAAACAACGTGATTTCGTTTATTCGTGATTGTTCCTCGCTTGAAATACAGAAAAAAAGCGGTTTATATTTATTTAATTATAAGCAGCCCCCCATGTTTTTGAGCGTCAAAAATGTGAAAATGCTTATATTCGCGTAAAAACTGTCAATAAATTACTTTTAATATCAATTCTATCAATTTTCAACATTAAATGTTAGAATGAGAGATTTAAGAATATCATATCATTTATCTGCGGTATTTGCAAAATTGCAAAAAATTTTGCATATTAAATTGATACGAAAAGCTGGAGGGTCTGAATTACGAAGAATTTGTTTGGCTATCATTAGAATGAAATATGGTGCGGACGCGTCAAAATGCAGCAGGGATGGATGCTGAAGCAGCGGGCTGCTTTGAATGCCGAGAATGTTTGGGCAGCCGCTCATGAAATAGGGCCATTTGCATAGCTAATTTGACAGTTTGCAAACAAAGACTGGAATTGCAGGAGCATCTGCTGCTGGAGATGAAAAGGCCTTGAACCGGTTCCAGGCTCTGCAGATACACACCTGATCCATCGGAAGTGCTGGGCAGGCGGGTTGGCCTTGGCTTGACACTTAAGTTGTACATGGTCCCTGCCCACATACCAGTCGCCGTCATATCCCACCACCAGGATGTCTGGGGCGACTGCACACACAAAGAACAAAGGATCCATTCAATGCAAAGAGAAGCTAAATAATAAAAAAAAAAAAACACACACACACACACATTTCCAAAAGGTAACAAAGTGTTTTTGCCTGAAGTTGGTGTTTTGGTTAAAAACAGGACATTTGCAACAGGACATTTGCAACCGCGTCGTCTTTATCGTTGGGTTACTCACATGCATTTGCTGGATTGGATAGAATTTTCCGCAAGAAAATCTGGGGTAGAGATACTCTTAAGATCAAGATACTCTTAATCTGGCCTATTGATTTGACAACATGTAGGAGACGAGGTGAAAGGGTCATCATTGCTTTTATTCCCTTCGTCCCCACATACTGGGCATTTGCATACCTGAAATCTAGATCTAGAAATAAATAGCAAAACATGTCATGAATGTAATAACAATAATCATCAAAACAATAATACAGTAATAATAATAATATTGATAATAATAACAATAATAATAATGACAATAATAGTAACAATATTATAACAATAATAATAATAATGCGGGCCTTTCGAGACACTCAAGATTGCCTTACAGAGAATATTTCAAGAATATCTGAAGCAAAATAGCCTTTCATACCTTATAAATGATATAGTGCAATATTTCATATTTTACGCAATTTAAAAACAACTTTGGGATTTTTAGCAATTATAATGATACTTAAAATAACTCATTTTAAGATTTCAATTGGTAAAAAGTCTATACGTATCATACGTATATTATATTCGTTTGTAACATGAACAACTGATATAGGTAGGTATATACTTCATTAACGCCCTGCGGGAAATTCTTTATCATCATTATAAAATCCAATTACACTTTTTAGAAAGATACTACAAACATTGATATCAAACTAATGTGCTTTTAACCAAACAGAGAACCCTTTCACGTTTGGGTCGAATTGGCTTTCCATTAAAATACGAAAACTTAATACATTATGGGTAAAATATGTAGAACCAGTAACAGATTCACTACCATGTTGAGTTTGTTTTTTTGTTGTGTGTCCTAAATGTGGCAAAAATGCGAACAGATCTTAAACAAATCTTTATCAGGCCCCCATGGATCCACACATATGGAGCGTCACGTATTGTACACATGTTCGACATGCTGCTTAGATCACTATATTTCCCCACCGTGGGATTAATAAAGTCCATCCCATCCTGTCCTGTCCTAACTGGACGATGAATTGCGGCTTTAAAAAAAAAACAGCCCAACAAGCCCCAAATTAAGACGTAATGCACACAAAAAAAGAAAGATGAAGGGCGGAGGAAGAAAAGCTTTTCACTGTAGTCCTTGAGCGCATGAGTGTCATACCTTGACTGATGTGGCCTTGTCTTCCCAATACTCAGCGCACCAACTGTTTCATAGTTCACTGCTACATCTATATTTCAAACCGCCAACACACATCTACGCTTCTTGGTTGAACAAGGATCTCCAGTTACGAACATGTTACACGACCATCATAGTTCCTCTGCGCACCAAAACTCTGATCCAGTGCGAATCAGGATTCTGTAAAGGCTTTTCAGGTCTATCAACACTCGTCTTTCACAAGACTGCATCACGTCGTCCTGTCATGTGGACAGTAACGGCACTGAATGCTATAAAATAAACAGGTCCTAAGTTACAATGTTACAAACAGTAGTTTAAAATCTTGATTTAAAAAGCATTATCAAAAACAACATCAGCATCCCACGATGAGAACCTAGGGCTGGGCAGTTTGGCCTAAAACTCTTGTTCAAAATCGTAGATCATTGAACATTTTACCACGATTATTATTTTACTACAATTTTTTGCCAACAGTTGTTCTTATTAAAAGAAATGAACAACTTGTACATTTGGCAAGAAAATACATTTTAAACATTTTCTTATTAAAAGTATAAAATGAGCCATTATCTTCTAAATAAAATAGGTTACAAAAATTCCACTTTTTTTTTTTTAACCGTTGTTCTGTCGTGTTTACACTAGACTTCTTTATGTCTTCCTCCCTGAAACAAAAATGTGTTCAAATGATGGAGGCCGAGTTGGTTTTTTTGTATAAGCTATTCTTGTTGCTCGGAATAACGAAATAACATAACGTGAAGCGGTAGAATTTTTTCAAGGAAAAGTAATTGAAATAATTAACCTGGAAAAAAATTGATCAATTATAAGTTCTGAATGTCGATTTTGATTACTTTTCCGATTACCCGCCCAGCCCTATGCGAACCAATCAGTTAGCTCAGACTAAATAGGTGACAAATCAGAAAGAGCCATATAGCGTAGTCCTGATCCAGAACACGAAAATCCACTCCGNNNNAAAAAAAAAAAAAAAAAAAAAAAAAAAAACCCACCATACACAAATAAAATACTCACACTGCACGTTGATGATGTAAGGGATGCGGAAGTCGTTCTGGAGGGCTGGATGCTTCACCACGCACATGATGGTGTGGCCCTGGGCGTATCGACTCGGCAGCCACGTGTAGTGCACTTTAGTGGTGGTGGTACCGTTGGCATCTTCCGGCTCGTGCACCTCGGATGTGCCAAAGAGATTGGTCTCCCAATGGACTTCGGCTGGGGGTCTTGCCCTCTCGGCGATGCAGGTGGCCACGGTGGTTTCGTTTTCGCCATCGATCAGAGCAGCAGATCCAGCCGAGACGTACACCTTCGGTTCCACTGAAAAATACGCAGAAGAGTGTAAACGTACCACCTTTTGGGCTTCAACTTCAGCTTTAATGTGCAAAAACACCATCAGCATTTTTGTACAAGATGTTTTCAGATAATACATTTTGCTTAAAAATATTTTATATATTTTCGTCCTCGTCAACAACACAGTTTACCTGACAAAAACAAAACAAAAACTTTATAAAAACTTTTTAATGTATTTAATTTTCTCTTTAAAGCTTCATTAATGAGAAAAGAAGTTTATAAAAATATGTTCAAGAAAAATAAATGTTATTTTTCCAAATAAGCAAGATCTTTGTACATATTGTGAATATATAGCACCTATATTTTTGCTGACTAAATCTATACTGTAATTTAGTCGACTAAAATGTTGTGGTATTTAGTCAACTAAAACTAGTTAAGATACTAAAAACAAAAAAAAATTAAGATTACTAATGTGGAACTAAAATAAAACTGAGTTTTAGTCTCAGTTGCCCATGGCTAAAATTAACTTAAAAATATTTGTCAAAATTAACACTGGCTGGATGAAAACCATCCAGACAAGGGCACAAAGCAACTATTAGCGAATCCCCCAAGCATTAGCAATCTCTCTTGTACCACATCCAATAAATTCATAAACTGATAAGACTGCAAGAGTAATTGGATTTTCTTTGAGAACAAAAAAGTTACTCGAAGAAAACAAAAACGCTACAGTAACGACTGGCTAAGCGAGGCCTCGGATTGCCATCAGTCTCTAAGTGCTTTTCCAGAGAAGATGAAATGATTTGTTTTAATGGCTTATCCAGTTTACAGTTGCTCTCTGTAGAAGAGGTAGACTGGGTGTGTGTGAGCCGTGATGAATCCCGCACTGTTCTGGGCTGGAAAGCAGAGTCGTGTCTGACAGAAGCTTAACATGTGTGGCCACTCTCCCTTTCCGCCTCTCGGCTGATGGACGCCAACAGTCAGGGGGACAAATGGGAACAGTGTCCTGGGATTCGTGGCCAAAGTGAGGGGGCGATTGACTTATGAGGTGACAGTCACACCGGCCAATCAGATCGTTTGGTTCGAATGACAAGTGGATTTTAGGGGAGGAAAGTTAAAATAAACATTTTTAACTGGAACATGATCATTTTGCCCCAACAAAGCAGGGATGTTATATCACATGAGCTATGATTTGGATTTTACGATTTCCCAAAGCCTACTGTATTTATATTTCTAATACATATATTAGAAATGTATATATGTGAGCACTGCTTCATGTATTAATTAAATTTATCATATTTGATTTAGTCTATTTACAGTTGAATGTTGTTTATTGGGACACTGGTTAATCAGGACAGGTGCTTAATTGTGACATTTCAAAGTCCATAATCAAATCCTATAATTTATTATGTGATTCTATAATCCAGGAATCTGTTATATAGATCGATATACGGATCTGACTGATCAGCACTAAGCGCCTGCACAGTCAACACAAAATGAACTAATTATACTCTTTGATTATTGACTCGTTAACTATACAAATATATAATTATGTGACGCACATCTCATCTTATAGCAATGAACACGGAACATGCCGTTTTTTCAGGAAAGTGCATAAATACGATTGATTAGTTATCAGGAACAAAATGAACGGATCCAGATTAAGCAGAATTGAACGGACTGTACTGTATCAATGTTGTTTTTGTTTATTGCTGCCTAATTCCAGGGATGACTAAAGTCTTTCTTACCACATAGCACAAATATGAGCCGCTTTATTGGGTCAAAATGGTCGTGTTTCTATAAACAGGAGTGGACTGTATTTAAAAAATATATTTTTACTTTCCCTAAAATCTACTTGTCATTTAAACCAAACAATCTGATTGGCCGGTGTGACTGTCACCTCACAAGTCAATCACCCCTCATTATCATACTAAAAAAATAACTCATTTTGATCATCAGAAGAGAACAATGCCGATTTATAGAAAGCATACCTTCCTATTATAATAAAGGTGTTGTGCTCATGCAAAGATAAGTTTGCTTTTCATCTCGTCTCTCTTCTTAGCTGGTCAAGCTTTGCATTTCAGATTGGCAACTGACCTTCAGCGTCAAACCTGGCAGCTGCTCTTCAGAGATTCCCTGAGCCTGCATCCATGTAAATGATATGTAATAAAACCCCGTGACAGAAAGCACAGACTCTCACCTGTCGCTTTAGCCAGTAAACATGACAAGGCCTTGCGACAACATCCTTGACCCTAAAGTGCATCGGATCCCACAAGCAGTGGGCATGATTTCCACTCTGCCGTGTCTACACAGACAGTCCCACACACACACATTCTTGCTGATCTAATTATAGCCCGGCGCGTGTCCCCATCCCCTCCCTCCTTCATTCCTGCTCTCTCACTTCACCACCACTTTCCATCCTCCGGCACACCCTCCCCTCCCATCCCACTTCTCCTTTCACTGAAGCGCCACTCAGTCCTCGTTCTGATTTCCCTCCAATCACGCGGCTGGATTCAACCATGACATCATCAACAGCAAATCATCTTTCTCGTTCTGCATGAAGCGTCTCTGTTCTTGTGCGTCCACATGACATTTATTACTCTATAATACAGCGCGTACATTATGTGTGGAACGGGTCCAAATTTAAACGGTTTTTATCCTGGGAGAGGACGCTTATTGAATTTAAAGGTGATGGAAAGCCCTTATTCTCATAGTCACACCAATTTTTTTCTCAATTATGGCTAAACGGCTCCGCTGTTGATAATTAGTGCAACGCGACTGGGATTTCTTGTCAGATTACATTTCTATAAATCATTGAATCAAGTGTATGATTCCTAAAGGAGTGTCTTGTAATAGTTTACCATGTTAATATCGTCTTTCGTGTTTCACATAGTTGATTCCGCTTAATTGGGGCAATTTGTTAAGTCCCGATACAAATACCATTACAAAAGCCTGGTATTGTTTACTTATTCGGGACAAATTTCTGCTTAATTGGGTAATTAAGCATCGAAATGCATTTTTGTTGTGTTCTTGTATCTGTGCAATATTTAAATCGTTTTGTGCCTTCTATTTTTTGGACCATATTTTCAAATATTGTAGTTATTTATATTGGTTATTTAGCGGGTGCATTTTACCATTTTCTCATCTTTCGTTTCGCACTAAACAGAGAAGCAATACTAATTTCATTGTAACCCTGTGATACAATGACAATAAAGACATTCTATTCTACTCCATAGTTGTTGCACTGCTGTGATTGTGCTCAAGTTCAATTTCATCTGAACAACAGTTTCCGGTTCTAGACCAATCAGACTGATCTGGAATCAGCACAGTGTAAACTATCTAATCAATATCACACATACGTACTAACAATTGCATGTTATTCACTGTTTTCCCCTTGGTTCTGTGGAGATCTACACAGCCACATTTTCCCTACGAAATCCAATGTACAATTGATATACCTAAAAACACACTGTGCTTCAACTTCCTTTTGTCTCTTGAACCCTTAAACACCATGTTCTCAGGGGCTCTCGATCCTCAAGGTAGCTCCATGTTCTTCTCCGCCTTAGCAGACACGCAAAAATTCTGCCCACTTACACAAATAAGCAGGGCATTATTGGCCAGCTGTGATATGCACCCGCTTGCACGCCTGTTTGTCAAGCTCGCAAATGAAAAAGGTTGATCACGCCACTTTAGCAATAATAAACAAGCGCATGCTACAATTGCATCATCCAACCTAATCAGAGAGCAAAAAACACATTGACGGAACTCTGATGTTTAAACATGTTTTATTTGGCTTAATTCGACAAAAGAATTGAAAGATAATTATTTTGTTATTAACGTGATCATTTTATTTGATTTATACAAAATTACATATACATAAATCTAAATTCAACGGTAGTAAACGTTTCTTTTCTCTTTTCTGTAAGGAATTTGCACTCTATTTCAACACTCGAGCAATTCAAAAGCCTTAAAAACAGTGGAGTTCTGTAAAAGATTTAAAGTATTTGATAATTTATGATGTGTATAATTTGTACTTCTTATTTGCACTGTTTCTGTATAGTGTGTTGTATTTTTGCTGTTCATTTGTCTCTTTGTATGATCGCCTGGCTTCAATAAAGTTTTTTCAAAAAAAAAAAAAAAACAGATTTGACGAAAAAGAAATGATCAGTTGTTACCTAGCACGCTGACGGTGGTGGTGGCTTGCGTGTTGCCCAGCGGGAAAGTGGCCACTTTGCAGGTGTACATCCCGACGTCGGCGAATCCCACGTCTTGAAGCACGATGGTGGCATCGTGGGACGAAGGCGATCGGAAAGACATGCGTTTCTCATACTCGGTAGAAATGGAAATGCCATGGTTGGAGTTGTAGACGGCCACGGTCACCCAACCAGTCGGCAGCTTGCGTTCCCAAGAGCTCTGCGTCACGGTGAGGTTGGCGTCCACCTTGACATTGCAGGCGAGGGTTACGTTCTTGCCCAGCACTGCGTTCACCTTAGGCTGGACGATCACCTGACTGCCACACGTCAACCCTGCGAGAAACAGACATCATTAGTTCCAAGCATCAAGCAGCTGAAAAACAACCAGCAATCCTCGCTGAGAGACAATCAATCGGATGCCAAGTTCTCTTTGAATCCCTCCTGATTCTACAACCACCAAGTCAATTCCTTGTTGGGCTTTGTTGCAGTGTGAGGTGGAAATGAAATCTCTTTTGTTGGGTTGCAGGGAGGCTAAAATTAGCCCGACTCAACTTGCCGCTGCAAAAACCCTGATTTCTAAAATAAAATGTCTAAAAATGGGTCAGGAACAATGTAGTCAGAGCAGACGGGAGAGCGGAAATATACAGAACAATAGAAGAGAGCTGAGAGTCCCATGTCTGGGTGACCATTACAGGCCTTTGAAATAAATAAACGGGCAGTTTAAAACAAAAACACACTGTTCTACCTTCCTTCCTTTCACCTTACTCCACTCCACTAGTCACTTTTTTTTCCTTCCTTCCATTTGGTAACAAAAGCGTAACTATGTAAAAGGCAGCGCAGTTTGGCGGGACGAGACGAGAGGGAAGACGTGAGTGCTGCGTGAGGATAAAGGAACAACTGAGGGCACATGAGGGCGACTTGTGTATCTTGTTACACGTGGACGTACCTTGGCGTGATCTGAATCCATGAGGAAAACACACACACACACACACACAGTAGCAGATAGTAATTTGTGGTCACTGGGGTGAATAGATGTTCAGAGAGACAATGGAATCTGGACCGTCTTCTAGAATGGGCTCCAGATTCCCACCTCAGCTTGGCATTGATGATCGGCTGAAACTACAGCAGCATGGTGTTGTTTTGCAGATTCCCGGATCTCAAAGTCAACGTGATGAATGTCAGCACAGTTGACAATTCAGGATATTGGATGTGATATTACCGTATTCTTTGGACTAGAGGGCGCATCGTTAAGATTCAGAATTTCTTTAATCTAATAATCTTATTCACAAATAGGGGGGTATTTTTCAGATTTTAGTTTTTCATTTAGTATTTAACACCTATTAGTATTTATTTGTATTTAAATTTGCGTTCAAAAAATAAAAACATTTATACCAAAAGATGAATACAAAGGGATTTAACATTTTTAACTAGGGTACTTACTTTGTCAGTGTTTTATTGTCAATGTCAATTTTAAATTGTCAGGCATCTTTTTCAAATTAGACTTGATTATATTTTCTCGTTTATACTTTGAACAAAGAAAGTTCTACATCTTAAAATAATCTACATATTCTACATCTAGAATAAAAATCATTGTTATGTTTGAACTGAAGAAGAGTTCAAATGTGAAGATTGCTAACAAAAATGATAATAAGAAACAAAATGAAAATGTGAATCAC
>CM051496.1:22655248-22720397 GCA_028031935.1 Paedocypris micromegethes
CCCCCAATACATTTCTTTACGTTTGATATTTTTGACACTAAAATGATTCCACACTTCGGCGCTCTGGTACCATTTCATCCACGGACCAGGGGTTGGGGACCATGGCTGTGGAGTACACAGTCAATTTTAAAACATTAATGATTTTAAGTACGCCTTATGGTCCAGAAAAAACATGGTACCTTTAACTTCAAATAAAGCATTGTTGCTTTTGCTGACTTCAAAAAAGCCTTGCAGCTAAATGAAGTGGAAATCAACTCCACTGGCTTGAATATCTGACACTTCTGTTGTACTGTACATATTACGGCTTCTTCATATTACTTCTTTAACTGAGTAACAGTCAGCTAGAAACGCTGTTGCCTAGCAAGGATTTGATCCCCTAAACACCCAAAGATCTGTCAGAATTACTCTCCATCAGGAACCCTGAGCTAAAGACGACACTCAAACCAGCCATTTCTCATGATGCACTCGACATCGTTATTCCATTATTCAGCAGGATGGCTGGCCGAGAGCTGACCTGGATCCCAGAATTCAAATCAGCCACGTGTGGAACCCCAACACGTCAAATAGAACCAAATATCTGGATTGAATCGGCCTCGTCACATTAAAAAAACGTTGATCACCTCTGGGCGAGATGAGAAATCTGTGGCTGATAGAAAAGATTCAAAACACAGGCGATGGCATGATGCTAAAAGACATCTTGCGAAAAGAATGTGGAAGCAAATTCAACCAAACAAACAAAAATACCGTCTACCAACCCACCCAGCCATTCTATCGGCCCCTCAAACGACAATGCTAATTGCAACAAGCTGCTGGTTCGGAAGATGTAATCGTAAATCAAAACCTGCCACACTGCTTGGCAACAGACTACAAACATTCCGCCGGAACAATCGTCTTGCCAACAACGACCCTCCCCGCTTCGTCTCGACTGTAAAGTACATGTTCGCTGTGAACGGAAGGAGAAACAGGAAGAATCAAAATCAAAAAAACATGTGAAGCCAAACCAGGAAGGGAGTTTGTTGGAAGGAACAACTTCCACATTAGTGTCGGTAGGCTAGGATAGCTAAAACACCAGGATGACAGAAGAATGACAGGAAATCAAGGAGAGGATTTCAAGCTAGAATAGAATAGAATAGAATAGAATAGAATAGAATAGAATAGAATAGAATGTCTTTATTGTCGTTGTATCACAGGGTTACAATGAAACTAGTATTGCTACTCCGCTTAATGCGAAAAAGAAAGATAGGATAGTGGTAAAATATAAACACTGAATAACCAATATAAATAACTACAATATATTAAAATAAGGTCTAAAATATAGAAGGCAAGAAACGGTTTACAATATAACACAGGATACAAAAACAAGTAACAGGAACACAAGACAAATGCAAATGACAAAATATACATACAAATAACAGAAAGTGACAGACATGCTAAAAAAAAACTAAAAAAAAAAAAAAAACAACTCTAGGCCTCTGACTCACACCATTTGGAAAAGGAAAATCCAGAACTCTTGAGAAAAAAAAGTCACTCTGGTTCATAACAAATCAACCTAAGGATCCCTGTTCGTTTCAAACATCCAGTCACTCTTACGTGATCGAAAACATCCTAAATGTTCTCATGCCGAAAGCATGACCTTCACATTCTATTCTTTTTCAACAGCTAGTTCTAGTCTTCATATCACGACTTGACGTTTTTCAGCGACAATAGCAACATTATGAAGAGGTTCAAGCTTCTGAAGTACAGCTGCAACTAAAACACAAATGTAGTTTATTTTATCTTTGCCATCTTGGAAATTGGACAAAGTGGGGGGAAAAAATTGCCCACCAGTCTCAACGTTCAAAGTTAATGATCTACACAATTTTAAAGCAGGATTTTCTTCAAGTCGCAAATAACTTTGAAACTCGGATCTCCAACACACTGGGCAAAACCTCCTTATATCTTTACATACTGTCTGTCGAGTCTTATACAAACTAACTAAAGATTAAATGTGGCATTTTCTTTGTCCAATAACATGAAACAAAAACATGGGACACTGTTACAAGAGTTGGAATGAATTATGGAACTTTTCAATGGGAAAATTTAATTTGAGATGCAAGCCAAATGAGATAGAAGCTTGAGCACGGAGTAAATAAAAGTAAAAATTGTAATATCAGTATACAATGTAAACTAAGGTCAATGTCTACGAATCCACCAAACAATATTGCAAACAAATGTTTAAGCAAATCAGAGAGTAGACAGCGAGTAGTCGGAACTTACCTTGTAAACTCCTGAATGGTGTTAAAAAAACATCTGCACACACAGACACACACACACACACACACACACACACACACACACACACACGACCAATCCATTGGGCCGGTGAGGTCAAAGCAGCACAGGAAGTTAAATGTCCTGACAGCAAGGACATCAAGCTCCCTAGGGTTTGCTCTCTGTTCTGCCACCGTCAGCTGTTTCTTCTCTTCCGGCAAATACCTGCAAGGTGCATGCGAGGATGTCTGCGTGTCCAGTGGCGCGTCAGTGTGCCGAAAGGTGACAGGGTTCAATTTCCCTCTGAAAGACAGTTTGTATTCGTAGCACAGTGCAGGTCGCGATGGACTCGTCACTTCTGCCATGACTCAGCAGACTCAGGATGAGCTTAACTTTGCCTTTTACAGAACCCAATGTACATGAACTGAAGGAGAGCGGAAATATCAACACAATTGCCAAACAAGCACTAGGATCATTATTCCGACAATTCAAATAATAACTGGACTAAAAAAGCTATATGTGGGTATATGAGAACAGTGACACCTTGACTTACGAATGTCCTTTCTAACGAAAAACCTGAAAAAACGCATCGTCGTGAAAATTGTGTACAGAGTTGCGAAAAATGTTTGATACATGAAACGAACGTCTTTTTCTTACCGCAAATGTAAAAAAACAGTTGTTTAAACCCCGCTCCATCATGTCATGTTATTTTGCCAACATTAAGAGCTTAGACACTGAGCAACAAGAGCAGCTTATAAAAAAAATAATAAGACACAATCTCTGTCATTTTAACACATCTTGGTTTCAGCAGATATGATGACGTAGAACGAGTCTAGTTCGGGTGGAAACATTGTTACCCATTTTATTTAGAAGAGAACTGCTAATTTTTCTGTTTTTAATGGGAAAATATAAAAAAAAAAATTTTATTGCCAAATTTATAATTATTTTTACTTTTTTCCATTTTTTTTGACCTCAGAACAACTGAGGCAAAAAAAAAATTATAAAATAACAGTACATCAAACGCGATACTGTTAAAAAGTTCAATTAATCGAGATTTTTTTACCTGCACTAGAACGGTGGATGTGAGTCAGGCAGCAGTCGAGTTTAAAAAACGAAAAATAAACACGGAAAATGAGTGATTAAACAACGGAAAAGTAAGTCTGAAATCAACTGCTAATGACATTTAACTAGCTGAAAAAGGATTTTATTCACAAGTGTGTGTGTTTACTGCGGTTTCAAACCTGAAGATGACACTCAGAAAACCACATACAGCAAACATCTACAGTTGGAGAAATTATTATAAAATTATCAGCCCGCCTGCAAAATAATTATTGTTTGAAAAGTATTTCAGAAGTGCTTTGTATATTGTTGTTAGACAACCTGATTTTCGGGGTTAAATATTCAAAATGATTAAATATTCAAAAAGCAAAAAAATTGCGATTCTCATTTTATCCAGAATCATGCATCTCTAACATATAGTGCATATAGGACAATTTGGACAGAGCTCAAGCCATCTATAAAAACACCGGCATACAAAGCACGAACAAGAATAATGAATAAAATTTGACCCCAGACTTGAAGGCCTGAAGGTCAAGGGAATGTGAGCGATAACTTTACACTCGCATGACAATGGTGTATGTAACCCAGAGTGTAAAACACGCAGACAGACAGTGACTTTAAAGGTTACATCACGTTTGTATGTAGGAGCAGCAGAGGCTTCAGGTTTCACATAAATGTGGTCACTGCAGCTCCAGCGGCCTGAGCCCTCAGCAGGAATGCATTAAGGACCTCTAGCAAGTCTCCTCCTTCTAGAAAGCCAACAGCCATACTGAGCTTTACACAACGCACTAAATACTATGAATTTCATTTATGGGAACTTTGGAGAACCCGCCAAACCCAAAATATCAACGTTGAACTGCCAAGCATGGGCAGCGCTGCGACAACACCAAAATTACACATCTAGAAACATCTAGATGCATCTAGATCTTTGCAAAGCATCAACAGGCTGGTTTCGGACACCAACGCTGGACCACCGTGCAGAAGAAGAGCCTGGAAGAAGATAGAAGCATGACAGTTGAGCGAGGAGTGTTTTCTCGGGAGCTGTGGTGAATCTGATCACACAGTGATGGTGGTTTTGGGAAGAGTGACTCATGAGGCTCCTCCAGAAAGCAGAGCGCTCGCTTTAGTCTAGACCTCAGAGAACGCATGGAGACTGCCAGATTCTAGCCGATACAAGCTTGGCGTGAGGGGGAGGTGGTGCTCCAGAGAATTTTAGGACTTATAGGGAAAAAAAAAGTGTGAAACTGGCTCTTTGAAAGCACTGACGCTAAAAATAGCACAAAGGAGCTCCACAAGTCAATATCGTGACTACTCAATGCTTTAATATGCCAACACTCATATTAAAAATCGTTTCAAAACCATGAATATGCAAAAAATTCCAATTGCTGTGATGCCCGTTTTTTTCCAGCGCAGAGTTCCTCGGGTTTCTAATCAATCACTGTACAATTCTGTAATTGAAAAGCCACCGTTTCCTGCTGGTCAGTCTCGCTGTGGAAAAATCTGTAGTTTCCGATCCTTCACGTCAGAAGCTACATCTCCTAAATCCCCAAACCCACCCACCAGCAGAACAAACCAGCGTTTTCATTACACTTTGGTTGGCTTTCCATCTCTCGGAGGCTTATATTCCATATGTTTGGTTAAAAATGAAACCAAAGTAGAAAAAAAGAAAAATGAAACCAAAGTAGAAAAAAGACATAGGGTGAGGTAGGGTAACAGACATCAGAAGAGATAGAAAGGCTTAGAAGACTTCACTGGTTCAACATGTTCCACAACATCATCTTTTCTGCTTCAGTAACATCTTTAAAGTCGTTAAATAATTAACCCAAAAAAAAAAAATCTTAAGAGTGGCTGTCAATTTCCCCGCTGGGACTACTAACTGTCTGTATACCTGTCCATCTGTCTTTCTCTCCATCCATCTAGTATCTATATTGACAAAAGCCTTCATTGCTTTCTTCTAATTCCTTCCTTCCGTCCTTTTCCTTCCTTCCATAGCATCTTAACAATCAATCAAGCACATCAAGTAACCATTTATCCAACTGACGACCACAGTGAACCATATCTTCTGATGGCTACTTCCAGCAGCGTTAACGCGCCATGTAAAAGCATGAATCATTTCAGACTAGTTTCTATGAAAGAACGTGTTCATTTACTCAAATGGCCTCCACATCAAAATATGTCAGACAGGATGTAGATGTTCCACCTTGGGACGTGGTGGAATTGGATCCATTACATCATGGATGTGCAGCCGACCAATCTGCAGGAACAGCGTGATGCCATCGTCTCAACATGGACCAAAATCTCTAAGGAATGTTTCCTGTACCTTGTTGAATCTCTGCCACAGAGGATTAAGGCAGTTCTGAAGGCAAACGCAAGTCCAATCCGGTACAAGTAAGATGTCCGTAAGTGGTCGGAGATTGAAAACCGCAGCCATATGATTGATGAAAAATGGCGTTAATGTTTGCTACTTCAACACACACAAAATCCATCCAAGTTGTTTCCTCATTCAATGGGACGTTCCTTCAGAAAGGTTAAACGCTCTGGGCAACAACACACACGTCGTGTTCCAAAACATTGCGAGTTCTACGTAAGCGGCTGCTTCATTAGTGACAGATTTCTACAAAGTTATCAACATCACATCACTAAAGTCTCCCGAGCAGCTTGACATTAAACTCTTGGCAAACACTGAGCGCTAAAAACACAAAGCACACTGACGTTTATTTAAGCAACAGCCTGAACAGGGAACTCCTGAAGAAACTAGATTTTACTTTTGATCAGGCAGGTTAGGTTAGGTCATATGTTTCTGCACAGTTCTGATTAAAAGCGCAGGTTCCCATTTCAGCACTGGAATGCGTTATTGTGATGATGACAGATTCCAACATTAGGACCAAATAGGGATTTGGAGGATCTCTGAAGCGGCAGACGGGCTCGTGCTTTCAGCTTTGGTCCTACGCATGACGGAGGGATTGAGAAACGAGCGATTTGGGGGCAGGATATGCGTTTCGTTGTGGGAGTCCCGAGCTCGGCGCTGTGGTAGGTGCGATGGAGCTCCAACAACGTCTCTTAAACAAACAGAGGTTGAATCTAAGAGAGCCTGGGAGATTTGCTTTTAGGAAATCTGCCCAGAGCGTCATTCTGAAAACCCTTTTTCGAAAACTGCATCAAATAGACACATTTCAACGGGTTGAACGAAAGACACTGCTGCCAAGTTGGAAGGTTCTTGTGAAACAAGTTCCCTTGGACGAAGGGAAGACATGCAGATTTAACTCTTTCCAGTTTTCGGGAAACACCCTGGACGAAGACCAACAACTTTCTGGGTCTGTTTCTATGGAGTGGATCTCATTTGATGGTGGCGAGTGTGTAGCGGAAGCCTTGTGCGCACATGCCTATAATAAAAACCGCTTTCATGAGCTCCGAATGAACAGCAAAAAAGCGACTAAATCATTTAAGACCGAGGTGGGACGGATGCTCTTGGGTGGGATGCAGTTGTCAGATTCCGTGCACATGGGTATGAATAAGAAACACATGAATATAAAATTCTTCAGTTCTAGCTGATACAGTCAGGGCACAACATCTTCAAAAATCAAATGGCTTTTCGAGCTGAAGACCCATCAAAAGTTAAAAGCTCTCCTGGAGGCATCGTTTGCGAAGAATGCACATCAGGAAATCAGAGTAGGATAGATGAATGTTTAACTACGCCTTCCCAAGACTTCAAAGTCCCAATGTGTATGAAAAGACAGCAATGGTATGCGAGGATGAGGATGATGACAACAGTATGTGAAGTCACATGACAATCAGAGTGCGGAACGTTCTGACGTCATCGCTGTAGCTTTCACATGTTCTTCAGTGCATAACTTCCCTCATCTTTAAATGATTAAAATGTCTTGCTTGAGATGGCTGTACATTTGGTGTATATGCACTACAGAGAGAAAAATTGAGAAAAGCAGGACGGACCGATATTGTAAAATCAATCCAGCAGGGTTGCGGTTCTTGCTGGTTTGAATCTGGCCTGGTTCCACAATTGAAGTGTCCTTGAGAACCATTCTAAACCAGATCAGCTCCCCAGGCATCACAGATCAAGGCTGCCCACTGCTCCGGCGTGTGTGTCACTTTGTTGTGCATTTACGCTTCACTGTGTGGATGGGCATACATCCTTGTATGGACCTGACCTTACCTGGCCACTTTCCTCCTTTTCAAATCACATCTTGCTGAATCTGGGGGGGGGGGTTTCAGGTTGGTCAGAAACCAACATCTAAAAATTATTTAATAAATAAATTTGGGTCAAATTTCCAATTCCTCTGAAAATGCATCCTCCATAAAGGAACAAACCTAACTTGTGACTCGTATCATTTTTATATCGTTTTACTTGAATAGGATATCAAAATGTTGATTCTAGTGGTCAAAAGTTCATGTCATGGGTCATAGTTTGTAGTCTCTGTTGAATATTGTACTGTATTTTGTTTAATTACTTCGTCCAGTGTTATTTTGTATCTGTTGGGTGTCGCAGCGTGACTAATAGTTTCTTTATATCTGTTTTTGAGCCAACAAAAGCTTATACTGTAGCACATCAGCCTATGCATCATTTAACATTATATAGACGCACGCGTGCACCGCTGCATAACGACGACGTGTTTCCGTTTATTTGTGATTGTTCCTGACATGAAATACGAAAAAATAGGGGCTTATATTTACGCGCAGATTTGACATCCCCAAGTTTTCGAACATTGAAAATTTGAAAAAAAGGAGTGTTTATATTCGCATAAATATAAGTTTAATTTGTAATTAGGACAAACTTTTAAAATCCCAAAACAGCATACTGTACGTTACCAGGCGACCTGGTGCAAAGAAGTGGCAGTGGGCTACTTCACAAAAAACCTCTCGATGAAAACTCAACCCAACAAAAAAAAGCTGGATTTTAGTGAGTGAAAAGAGTGACCACTTCACCGTCCCAGTGCGCCGGTGAAAGCTGAAAGCCACGCGGGCCTGGTGTTTACTGATAAGAAAAAGCAAAGCATTCATTCGACAGCAAGGAAACAAAAGAAAAGGTTGTGACAAAAGCTGTGGCTTTCCACAAGCTTTACCGAGCCAAAGTTCACACACAGAATTCCACCGCCGCAGCCCCGTCCAACAATAAAGAACGCTCAGAGGACGACGACGGCCTCCACATCAGGTCAAACCTACAGTCGGGACCAGGCTGGTGTGGAGAATGTTCTTAGATCAGAGTCTAATCTGGTGCATTCCTTGCATTTTGAATCGGGCTTAAAAGCCTTTCCATCGCATTTCTGTCCACAATAAAGCAGCAGGGTTATGAATATGTCCGCAGCAGTCTTGTTAATGGATTTACACAAGCATCAAGCTTATTTCATGGTCACACTGAGGATCCTTTCAAGTTCGACTCAAGCTAACATGAGATTTTTCTTTCGGACAATGCGGCCATTATGCGAAAATTCAGTGGCAAAGTGATAACAGGCACCATTACTAAGAGGAAGTCTAAACTGTCAGTAAATCATCAAACACACATACACAAACCTAACAGGCCTCTCATTAAAACCTTCCAGGGCTGCAGACACATACAAAGAGAGGACTGAAACTGACAACACATTACATACAAACAGCTTTTGTGAGAGGACCCGAGGGATCTCCATGCACCCTGGGATGATCACCCAAATATCTCAAAACTCTGTGCAATGCGACACAAACCGGGCTAGAAGGCATCATTCCTTCACAAAGAATAAAGCAATCGAGGAATCCAGCAGGCTCCACGGGAAATAAAAGCAGTGAAGGTGAGGAACTGATTGCAAAAGACACCATGGCAACAAAACATCGCACACGTAAGAAACACACGAGGACGGAATCTATACATCTTCCGTCAGACTTGTGCAACAAAATGACTTGCAGGTGTTTCGAATGGTGACAAAAAGCTTCCACCTTGGTAAAATCTGATTAGAAAATATTGCAACAAAATCACTTCCATCATAATCTGTATGTTATAAAAACAACTGTTAAATAACAACTAGCAATTAGTCAATGAAAAATATGAATCATCGTGATTAAAACTTCCACAGTACTTCACTCAGATTACTCAATAGCTTTCTGAAAAAACTAGTAAAATTAATGTAAAAAACTCCTTGAGCAATATCAAAACTACATTAAAACAACAAAAAAATTAATGCACAAGCATTAATTGCGACAAATGGCAGAAATGAAACAATAACTGAAATCAGCGTTCATTCAAAGCCAGTCACCGTAAAACGCAACAGACCAAAGTTCAAAGCTTTGATGCAACTAAAGCTGATTAAAAAAAAAACTTTCCGGTTTACACTAAATTGCAGCATTTTGACATTATATAGAAAAACTAAAGAATAGATCATGTCAGCAAATTCCCTACCGAAAACACACACACACACACACACACACACACACCAAAGAGGAAAAAAAAAGCAGAGGGCAGAAATTAATCAACTCACAGAGAGAAGTTAAAGACTAAACGGGGTGAATATGTCAACATTAACCAAAAACCACATGCTTATCGAAGACTATAGTTGGTCTTCACTCCCGCAGTGAGACAGCTGCTGATGAGGAGGAGGTCAACTGAAACCCGGCTGCCCTTCATGCTCCAGCAAAGAGGGAGTCAAGAGCTGAGGCCAGTTCTCTCGGAGATTAATAGTGGCTAGAACTGCACACAGATCACTGACTGAATGCTTGTTCCCCTCATGTTATCAACAACATATCCTACACACACACACACACCAAGCATCCTAAGCTGGCTTCTCCATTATTGCTTGACTTTAATCCTCTTTTGAAACAGAGGGACAGATGAATGACTCAGTGCTTTGGACCACCGATGTCCCATCAGCCTCTTCTTCTACGTCAAATTTAAATCGATCTTCTAAATCTGCCTTTGATCCGTAAAGTCTTCCATTTCCAAAGAACCTTTTCACCCTTTCAAGTCACCGAAAAGCACAAATATGTGAACGCGACATCACACTGACATCCCGATGACGAGTTATTTCTCTAATTGAGTTCTATTTCAAGTCTTTTCGAGCGGCAATTACATCATGATCTGTGCAGGAGATGAGCTCACTCGCCTCACACAAGCGCAGATGAAAGACTCTATATAAAGAGATCATTCATTATTTAACCCTCTCCTGTGTAGCTTGACCCAGAGCAGCAAAGTGGAGAAATCAACCACAGAACATGGATGTTTTTCACAGCACCTTGCCTCCCACCGACTTCCACTGCACGTCTACGATGAATCAATGCCTTAATGGGCTTGTAGACAGACCGCTTTGTTTTACCTCCCTGATTCTGTGTCAAAAGCATTACAACCTTATCAATAAAATCATGCCCCAGACAGACCTTAGGCGCAGACAGGTTTGCAGACATATCTTTTCAGCCTTGATAAGGTTGCGCACTTGGGGGGTGGGGTTGGGGGGGGGTACGGGGGTTGCACAGAAATTGCTATAGCAAATTCAATTCACACCTTGCGTAGAAGCTTTAATTGGTCAAAATTTTAAAACAAGCTAAAAACTAAATACGTAAAGAAGTGTTTTTTTTCCCATTTTATTTTACAAAAAATAACTGCAAACTCAAAATCTCCAAATTTCAATTTGATCAACAAAGCGAAACAAAATAAACAATTAACAAACTGACAAAAAAATGATGTGAATATTCAGTACAGGCACACACAATATTAAAACATTTTCACTAAACTTTACTTAATACATACTACATACATGGGAAAAAAACAGAAGCCTTTGTGGGTTTGGAGTAGAAACCACCATTTTTAGGCCACCTTAAATGAGTGGAATCATAAAATGCATGAGCACATCTTAGGAGAAAAGGAATTTGCAAACCTCAGCAAAACAGAAACGTTATAAATGACCAGATTTTTTTGTAAAGGATATGATTATACAACAAATCACTGCTGAAGCCATATTATTCATGCAACACACAGTACAAATCAACATATTTGTGGCTTCAGGAGTTTGTGCAAATTGACATATTAAACTAAACTAATTTGGAAAACAGTCCATCCATCCGTTCATCAACACATCACACAGTGCTTTCCTTACAGAAGGCGTACTGACCATTAGATTAGCACCTAGTTATTCATCCAGTCACAGCACATTACCAGTTGTATGTGCACTGCTGTGCCCGCTTGAAACACCGCAATAATGACTATTTTTCGACACTATTTTGACACGTTAAGATACAGGCTATTGGGATTTTCCCCAAAAGGTTCCACCTATTATTCGTATGCCAACTTATTGATCTTTGCTGATTAGACGCATTACAGCCGTGTCATCAGCAAACTAGATTCTACGATTTGAACTGCGCATTACTGTGAGTCAGTAGAGTGAACAGCAGTGGACCGAGCACACATCCCTGTGGAGCACCAGTGTTTGTTCCTGATCCGGACTGTCTGAGGTCTTGCACTCAGGAAATCCAGGATTCAGTAGTAGAGAGAGCTTCTCCATCAGATGCTGACGGATTATTGTCTTAGGATACGAAAATGCTGAGTTCTAAAATATTTTGCAAATTTGAAAGGAGCGTCTCTATTTCTTATAACTAGCATGCATTAAGATGAGAGTCCAGACATGTTTAAAACTGTTTCATCTTCTTTGCATGTCAAACAAAAAACAATGAAAACACTAGTTAAGTTTCAGGGATCTTTCTTCCAGAGAATGGGAGGTATATATGTTTGTTTTTTTCTCTCCCGTAGAGCCGCCATCTTGAAATGATGCGAAAATCCCTAAGATTTCTGTAATTTCACTAGAACAGTGACAACGTTTACGGAAATCTCAGGGATTTGCACAACGTCATTTCAAGATGGTGGTAACTGTTCATGTGAGATTGTCTGTATATTGTTATATAGCTTTATGAACATCTACCAAAGAGCAAACGAAACAACAGCTATGTAACATGGCTTTATTACATTTCTCACCAATATTTTATCATTTATTTAAACATTTTTTATCGCAGGTCATGACACAGATTAGATGGATTACATGTAAAATGCGGCTCAGCTAACGAAATTTAGAAATCGGCAAACGAAACGACTCTCGTACGTCGGGGTACCACTGTACATTGACACAGCTGCTTTGGGACAAAAGGCCAGTGAGAAAACTACACGTCCAATTGAATAACAAAGAGGTTTGCTCCAGGTCTAAAAATGGAACAGGATGACAGTGACAAAGAGAAAAGCAATTAAGACAACATAAATGAGATGGAGCGATGAGCAGTGTGAGAGGAACAGAAAATCTGCAAGGGAGGGATCCACCGCGAGGAATGCCAGGGCTAATCCCGACTCCTGTGTGGTATTTTAACTGTTATTCTTTCCTCCTCGTCCCCCTGCCGCCATCACTCACTGCAGTGCAGCTAATGACCACACCATGTCTGGACAACCTGTGGACGGGAGACGCAGCGGCTGACCTTGCCGGACACAAGGTCTGCAGTTTATCTCCTCACCATCGGCAGGATATTTTATGCGAGCCATGCTACAGAGACAAACCAGTTATATCAAGACTTTCATGTCACACCTTACATAAACCAGCCACTAGAGACAAAAAAGTAAGGTTCTGATTGTCCCATCTAAAAATTTGAAACATGCAAACTATTAAAACTAATAAGAGTCTTTCCAACATGTAAAAATGGTGAAACTCAGAATTGAGTAATCGATTAGTCGTGTGGACACTGTTGCACAAACCGGTTACTATGGAGACGGGCCAACAATGCATGAGTGGGGTGCCGTGCTGTAGCGTGACCTCTGTCTGTATGTGACTCTTACAGCTGCACAATGACAACACAGCTGAAGGTTTCAGCCATTGCTAAAAGAAGGCCACATGACTGGCGTCATGACAGGTGTGCTTGTCATCGGACTGTCCAGAGAGAGCCACATTATCTCACCGGTCAATTCATCTCTATGATAAAGGCAGCACGAGTCCAGAAAATGTCTTAACGTTCCAAATCCGTTGCTAAACTAATCCTAAACTGAAATTTCCACTGAGAAAATAATTTCCACGCATGGAACAAGCTTCATAAATTGCTCTAGTCTTTGCTTGCAGTACAAAAAAAAAAAGTCAAATACAAAATAAGAACGCCATTACCACAGCTGGCAAAAGAAAGACAAAGTAGATCGGTATATGTCAATGGTTTTCTAAAAACATCGTTTTTGTTTAAAAAGTAATGTTTGGTGTAACGCAAACAAAACGGTTTCCATGGCAGCACTGGATTTAGCTTTAGGAAAAGATTTCTACGACAAGTAAAAGATCGGGATTTAAAATCAATACATAAAGTGCATTTGTGAAAACAAAGTGCTGATGAAAAGTTTTACGAAGTTTACAAAAACAGATGGCGTTGCACGCGAAACAAGACGCTATCGAATTTGATTTCTAAGTAATTTTGATATAACTAAAACAAAAATGGTTTCCATGGCAGCTAAACTTCAAACCTCGTGTGGAAATCACCAGCACCCGATGCCGTTTGAATGAAAAAGACTTTCGCGACGAAATAAAAGATCGTTGCTTAAAATCAACACATTGGTTGCATGTTTGATTGCGATGAGATAGATTCACAATTTAAAAAAAAACTTTACTAAACAGACGGCGTTAGACGCGAGACTGCACAGCATCTTGTTCACGCGCTCAACACTTTCGGCAATCCACTGGATTCCGCCAAACTTTATTAAAGATTTCGCAGGACTCTGCAAATAACCTACCTGACATCAGCGACAGCAGGAATAAGACTGTGAGGTTCTGTCCCCGGAAAATCGGGTAATTCCTGAGATAATGGCCAGTTAGTTTTAACGCCATTTCGCCAAACGTCCTCACCCACCGCTTCTCACCGAAACTCTGAAGCTCCTCAGCAACAACTCCATAGGGAAAAGGCTGGTCGTCTGGACCGTACCATTCCGCTCCTCACTCGGGGGGTGCTGAGCTCACCTGAAGGGCAACTTTAACGTAAAAAATGTGTTTTGGAATGCTTTAAAAGTCTCTTTACATTTTGTTTTACACGTTAACAAGACGCCCATGAGTATGTTTAGTGAAATAAGGATGCAACGATGTATTTAAATTCACGTAATATATCAACACCACCCTGTTGCATAATAGTTGGCGAAATCGACTGAAATTTTTTACAATTTTCCAACAAATTAAATTCCCAGCAGCAATTCACATTTGTGCCCTTATTACATATTTTTTGGTCAGATTGAGTTGGAGATATCTTTATATATGATTACAATAACTACATGTTCTCTACTTAAACACTAGTCAACTACCGGTACTTAAAATTCCTTATTTAGCTCGTACTTATGAAACTGTTTCATTGACATAAAAGAGAATGAATATTTCAATATTGTGTAATTTCTTATAATATAAAATAAATATTAATATAATACATTTTAAAACACTTTTATTGGAATAATTGTTACTACACAATTATCAAATGTTGCCTTTTTTCCCCAAATACATGCTTACTTAAATATTTGTATTTATTTATTTGTGATTAATGCTCCAAGGGATTGTTATATTAACCAATCTAACTTAGTTGTCTGCTCTCAATCCCCCATGAGTGTTATTTTGTGCCGACATCAGCTTTAATCCTTTGGGCCTCCACTAATCTACTCAGAGTCTTCTCACAAATTCATCTATCAAACAGTTGGTGTGTTTCTTGCCATAAGAAGGCTATAAGAAGACCCCTCACCCAAAGGCATTACTGTTTGGTCTTAATTAAACAGATAAAAATTAACAAAATAATCCTTCCAAACAACGAATGCAGAGCACTAATGAAGATTACGTATTCAGAGTTTTATTATGGTCTGTGAAGAGAATCATTTAATTGCGGCATTTTATGTAGCTGTCAAATTTAGAGAAATACCGAATTTATGATAATCTGATCAAAATAGGCAAACGAGGGCTTGATGTTTTGTTTGCTTGGTACTGTAAACAAAGAGACTGAGCTAGTGAGATGGTTTTGAGCATCACATCAAAGACGAGGGGATCCAGCGATTCTCCCACATCCTCTTTTCATGGGGCGGTGAGTCTGTCGACTTGAGATTCTATAGCTTTCAGCAGTCTAAATGAACCCGTCGACATTGTCAACAAGAAACTATATCCACTTAGGTGAAGTCCGTCCATCTGCACAAGAGCAGACCTGCTGCGTCGAGGCCTTTTAGGTCCCATCATCATCTTCTTCTTCTTCTTCTTCTTCGGTTAAATCTGAATGCTTTAGTGTTGCTTGCTTTAAGATAATTCTCAGTCTAACACAGACTTGTCAGTAGAAACTTGAATTAGCAACACTTATACTAAAACTAAAACTGTGATGATTTTTAAGAGTCTGCCACAGATGTGCAGTCTGAAATGTACTTTGCCATTTTAACAAATTGGAAAGAGAGAAAAACCGGGCTCACGTTCGCACCTGGCACTGAAAGGCAACGATTTATGGGGCACTTCAAGTGATTAAAATATTCAAGGTGGATATAGACTCGCAACTTTATGATGATGTATAACTTAATACCCACATAAATCCCAGCATTCCCTATAATGTGTGAAAAGGGATCAATAACATTTCATCATCTCCTGTCTGTCCGGATGCCGACACTCTATCAAAGTCATGTACGATGGGCAAGTTACATTTCTATTACACTGTGAAGATTCCACATTGTAGCTGGTTTAGAATGACTTCATTTTGTGTTTTCTTTCACTTCTTTTGAAAACTTCTTTACACGCTTCACGTTTTTTTTTTTTTTAATCTGACCTTGTTTCTGCACTATTTTTGTAAAACTGTCTTCAGCTGTCCATTCTAGTACATTTTTTTAGTTATGTACAGTATTTGATATTTATTCTTGTCCTTCTCTTTTTTATTTGTTACAGTATTACATTTGTATTCTCATTATGTGTCTTCACATCTACATTATCTTTTCATTTGATACATTTGGTTTTGTACATTTCTATTTCTACATTGTATCTCATTTTATTCCTCCTTAGCTAAAAAGCATTCAATCATATATTACACTATGTATGTTATTGCATTTGACTAATATTTTGCCTTCTATATTTTGATATTAATATATTGTAGTTATTTATATTGGTTATTCAGTGTGTATATTTTACCACTTTCTCATCTTTCTTTCCGCACCAAACGGAGTAGCAATACAAATTTTATTGTAACCGTGTGATACAATGACAACAAAGGCATTCTATTCTATTCTATTCCACTGCATGTCAAACCGAGTATGTACAAGTATGTTGATTTTTTACAAATAAAACTTGATTTGATTTTAATTTGAGTTTGATAAACACGCTCACTGCTGATGTTGTTGTTGTTTCTACTTTAGAAAGCTATCAAACAGGCTACTCTAGGTTTTGGTCAAAGCGGCTTTGTGTGTTTAATGTTGAGAAGCCATGGGAACATTCAAATGGTAATGTATCCCGACTCAAGTGATCTAGTCTTCTAGAATCTGCTTCACACAGGTTGTCTTGGAGCCACAACAAACAGACTTTCAGAGTTCTTGTTGTAAGTGTAGACAAGTGTAGTACAAAACACTCACTGACTCCCGTGCAAAGTTTTTTTGCGTGTTGTTAAAAGTATATTTTGCCCCCTGGAAAAGGCTTTTCGGCTCTTCTAAAGCGATGGAGAAGACAGCGGGTGTTGCCTGCTCCAGGAATGTTGCATGAGTCCTCAAGGACCCTTAAAGCAGGAGGCTTGGTGCTCTCTTTTGTACCAACACGTCCTGACTTAACTCCCTCATCGCAGAGTTTACTCAAGCAAACACACTAGAATACTTTATTTTAAACATTTCCAAGACAAGTAACACAGAACAGTGCCCGTCAGGAAGTAAATCACGTCTATAATGTCAGGCCTACAACCAGCACTTAGACGCAGAAGAGTCTTAATGTGACGGGAGGAGAGTGTTTCCTGTCAGAAGAAGTGTTTATGAGTGTGTTTTCATTCGGCATATCTATGTAAGTCCAGTGTTCCTCGTCACTCAGTAATGTATTTTTTTTGTTTCATTTCTATTGTTTTATTTTGGATGTAATCAATCTTCTGCTCTATAAATACGGCTGCCAGATCAAAAAGTGCATGTTTGCTGTCCGAGTCGACTGTGGGTTTTCTTTTCATTTGTCCAGCAAACTTAAAACGACTTGATCGGTCAACACGGGCATGTTAATGTAAGTTCTCAAGCGGGAGGCTGCGTCAGAACGAGCCAGGACATGGATGATTGGATAAAGTCAAACCGTTCAGCATAAACTGTGGTTTGTAGAGTTTACTTTGTCCGTTTCTCACAAGCTTCCCACAGAATGGTCTGGACATTTGAAATGTCGGTCAGATTTTTAGGTTTGGCATAATTATTGCCAAGGTAAACAAAACAATATTGAGCTCTAATCTCTGGGAGGCTTTCTACTTTAAATCCATACTTTCCATAGCTTAACATTCTATTTTGGAAAAATATTGTCATAAAAGTACATATAATATGATATACGTGATATAATTGTTGTAATATATAGTTAGATATACATATGTTAGTTGTATAGTGTATTAAAATTTCAATTATATTATTTTCATTTGTCCTCTAGCGCCCTCTGTTGACAAAGCAGGAAAAGATCTTGAATTGCAGGAAAAGTTTGAATTGCTTCAAAATCAAATCGACAGTCTTTTACTTTTTAAACATCGCAGAATTCCTTTTTATTTTAAACACAAAATGTCCATACATAAAAGAATCAACACCATAAACAAAGACTAACAAAAATTGAACAAAAATGTGACACTCCATTAAGAATTTGAATTTCCATTAAGAAGTTGAATATGTGACACAAGAAATCCAAGTATGTCTAAAATATTTTCACAATGGCTCATAATTTAATAAAGGAAATTGTCACATGAGAATCAGGATGTGACAACAGAATGACAAATTTCCCGAACCCCAGGGAGTTGAGTGATATACGCCGAAGGTGAAGAAACAGAAACCTACATCTGAACAAGGCGAAACCTTTCATGAAATGATGGATAAGCTGTTAACAGACACTTAAATCCACAACACAAGACCCTCGCAGGAGAAGATAAGAACACGCCAATGTTTCAGTGGTTAACAATCAGACTGGTGAGAGATGCTGTGCTTTTGATAAAGGTAGAAAAGAAACACTTTTTGTTTTTACTGAAACATTTTCAACAGTTGTAAAAATAGTTGCTAAAAAATACAGTAAATAAAATCAAAAGAAAATTTACTGTATACACTGTAATTTGAAAGCAGAAAACCAAACACAAATAGATTGAAAAATATGATACTTGGAAAAGAAACTTCACGTTTAAGTGAAGGCCAAAATTGAATCAATTTGATAAACTATTAAATTATGCACTACAAATGAAAAGAAAAAACGTATTTAAATTATTTCTACATTCTTTAACGTCTCTTTGTATTCCTTCATCATTATTCATTTCAGCTGTTAAATTTAAATCCAGAAATTTAAATCCATGTTAAATTTAAATCCAAGTTTTATATTTCAGAGCATGAAAAAAAGAGTGTTGTAGGTTCCATGTGCATTTATAAAGTCTACTCGATTAAACAGAGCAGTTCTAATCCTCTCGTAAGTATGCGTCAGGGACATCGTCATCCTCCATTTCAGAGCTGAGGGCTTTTTCAAGCCTTTCACTCTCCTCAGCTTTAGAGGTTTGGAGTTCTCGTTCAGCCTCCATTAACTGCTGCTGAGCATGTTCCACTTGAGACTGAGCGACCTGAAGACATGTCTGTGTCGTCACAGAAGCTTGATCAGCCCCTGGAGAAAACAAATCGGAGAATGGGTTGCAGCAGTAACGGCATTTCAACTCAATTCAATGGCCACTAGGTGGCAGCATTAGTCATTTTAGAGATTTCTTTTTTATATCGAAGTCATGTGGACGATATAAACGCTTACATTAAAATTCACCAGAAATATAATTCAACTCAGCAGAATTTTAACTAATAAACATTTAAAATGTAGCTATAATTGTGTTTCTTATTAATCCATTTTATTTCTTCAGAAATAAATCTCTCGTAGACACGTACATGTAAATCCCTCATTTTTCTCAGTGATGTGTGTGTTTATATACTGTATATTATGTTTTATACACATGCAGTTTAAAAATGGCATTATATATGTCATATGTAATATTATATAAAAAGTATAATAATTCATAATATGAAATTGTTTATACAAATATCGATTCATTCAGACATTGTAACAGCCCTAATCATAAAATACGCAGGCTAAAAGATAGACAGACGGATAGCTTCATTATATATGATATGTAAACATTTCAATATAATTATATTATTTCAAAAACGAAATAATTAATAAAAACATCTTTAAATCTCCAAACAATTGTGTTGCCATCCAATTCTCTCAGACATATTGATAATATTCAATCAACCACTTGGGGGGAAAAAAATAAATGAATGAACCGGACTAAAAAAAGCTGAAAATAAAACACAAAAAGATTGAGAAATGTGCCACCATCCAATTCTCCCAGATATTTGACAATAATCAACCAACCTCTGGAAAAATTAAAATATTAATAAAAAAAATAAACGAATGAACCAGACAGTTGCGTCTTTGCATTATTTACCTGCACTGAAGGCGGCCTCGGCTGCGAGCTTCGACAGATTGACCGCGGTCGTCCAGCAGGATTCGAATCTCCTGCAATCTTCTCTCCTTTCCTTAACCTATCAGAAATTACACAAATTAACACCGTGTGATACAAAACAACTATCTGGAGTCACTCTTCTCACCTCCTGACGCAGCCGGAGAATCACCTTCCAGATCTCGCTCTCCTCCGCTGGCGTGAGTTTGCTAATGGAAGCCACGTACTGCCCGTGTAGCGTCGCCAGGCTGCTAATGGCCTGCGTGTGATGACAAGCATTACTTTACATTCAGGAGGCGAGTTACAACAGCGGTGATCACCTGTTTACAACTGGAGAGGGAATCGAGCAGCGCTAGTGTGGTTTGTGAGAGGAAGGTGTTAGCGCTGCTAGTGACCAGAGACGAGGCTCTGCGGACCAGGTCTTCATGAGACAGGCTTTCTGGCTTCTAATAGGAAAAAAAGAGATTAGATTAGATTAGATAAAATGATAGATTAGATAGATGATTTATTAATCCAACTATGAGAAATTTTTGTGTTCAGCAGCAGCAAAACGTTTTTAACAGAAACGAATAAGGGCAACGTAAAAGACAACAGTGAAGGCAAAAATGCAAACAGCAAAGAGAAAAAAAAGAAAGAAACAACAATAGGTTGTGCAAAAATACAACTGTGCATAAACAGTGGTGCAGTTGTGACGAGATAAAATAAAAATATAATGTGCAATTCCAAAATACAATAGTGCAATTTTGACTGACAAGTGTGTCACTGCATTTACAGAATTAAAGAGTCTTTTAAAGAGGTTGAAGAGGGTTAGTACACACACTGCAGCAGCATGAATATGCAAAAAACATATTGCAGAATTATTTCAATAAATTGCGTGACAATTTGTACGAAAGTGGCATTTGTACGTTTATTGGTTAATTTACACACAACAGAAAAAACTATTTATTATAGGCAGCACAGAGTATTTATTATAGGCAGCACAACAAATTTTCCAGATCAAAGTGGCCCGCGGCCCATTATAACAAACATATTTATTTCAGCCAATCCAAATCATGAATTAGATTGTATTTAATAACTATATGAAGTACTCGTCACACTTAGAAAGTTTAACGAGCGAAAATGTTGCAATAGAAATGGTATAATACGCCATGACCATCTACAAAACCCAAATACAACTTTGAAATAACTATATTTCTTAAACTATAAATATACTTAAAAAAAACTATTTATAGAATTGAAATTAAGCAGTAATAAAATAAATACATTTAAATAAAAAAAAAATCAAGTAACTAGTAATTAAAAAAAAAAAAAAAACAGTCAATGGTGCCTTTTGACCGCTTGACCTGGGAAGAGAAAGAAAACAGCAATGACAATGTCCTCTGCACTTTATGGCCAGACACAATGACAGTATTGTGTGGCAAGTCATTCAATCAATAATCATCATCCATAAATAAATCATCCATAAAACGGCACTGAAGTTTACATAGTCCTGTTGTGTCTAATATGAATATTCCCAAGTTATTCACCGATATTGCCAAAAAATCGCTTTATGTCTATCATACTTTGCTAATCATTTACTATGTACTTTATTGTTATTGATAGCTTGGATAGGCCATAGTCATTAGGCTCCCTAACATCGCCTTCCCCCGGAGGTAAAATAAAATACAAATAAAAGGTACATTTTGTTATTTTACAATATTAATTTCTACTTCTGCAGTTATTTTGGTGAAAGTAACTTAAAGATAATTAATGTAACCTAATACAATTCTGAGTCAGTAATAATGTAATGTAACTGACTTTTTACAAACAGTAACAAGTAATGTGTAATTACTGGCTGTGTTAGAGTTGAACTCTACCGGACACACAGTCTGACCCACGTGCAATAACTCTGAAGGCGCAATACCGTTAATTCTGTTTCATACATTTCATGTCATTGTTTTTCTTATTTTTTTTTTCTTCTTTTATTTAGATATTTATGTTAATAAATGCAAAATAGAGGGGAAAAGGCAGAGTCAGACCAAGCTCAATTCTGATTGTGAAGTTGATTCTGATTCTGATTCTAATGTATTACAATTTCGAAGTAACTTGCACAACACTGGTAAGGAACTACGTACTTTAACAACCAATTTCCCTCAAAAGCAGATATGTTGGCACTTGACTCGGCGTTATTTTGAACACCAATGTTGATTTTGAACAGTAATTTGTGTCTAAAGTGGTCAGACCTGGGCGAAAGGAACCGCACAGAGAGCGGCGGCGGCGGCGGAGAGACTGAGGCTCGCCCAGTTCTTCCTGATGATCGCGGGCACAACAGACACACTCCTGCGGCTCTGACAGGCGCCTCTGTTCAGTAGAGACGCCGCACATCTGCGCAAAACAAACACGGTTTCACTTATCAGCAAACGCGCACATTGTGCTCGTGATTACAAGTTTTGATAAAGTCCACATTGAGGGATCCGGTCATTACTCAGCACTTTTTTGACAGCATTGCGTGAGTTTAAAAATACAGAAAAGACGGAAATGATAGCGTCCACACAACGGATGAATTTAAAATTAAGTTTAAATGAATTAAAATTGCAAACAACCTGAAACCAGCAGCGAATGTTCGTCTGTAAGTCGCCATGACTGTTGATGACGTCGATGGGAGACGCGGTTACGTCGCCCCCTGGTGGTGGTGCGCAACGTCATTTCTTACCAGGGTACAAGAGGTGAGTTTACTTCCTTAACACACACACTCTCTCTCTCTCGCACTCCCTCTCCCTCTCTCCTCTCTCTCTCTCTCTCTCTCCCTCTCTCTCTCTCCCTCTCCTCCTCTGCTCTCTCTCCTCCTCCTCTCTCTCTCTCTCCCTCTCCCTCTCCTGCTCTCTCCCTCCTCTCTCTCCCTCTCTCTCCTCCTCTCCTCTCTCTCTCTCTCACACACACACACACACACATGCACACACACAGTGTCATTCATTGAATTAATTAAATTCATCATATCATTTCAAAAAACGTCAAGGACACATTTAGTGATGGACAATTCTTTATGAAATTGTTCATCACTTTATGGCTGAAAGTTTAAAATACACGTTGAAAATACACAAAAAAGATTTTTTAGCGTGGCTCAACAAAGTGTCTAGTGTGTAATAAAGTAAAATATTTTTTGATCAACTACAGTACATACCGGTAGTTTGTTTTTATTTAGATTTAAGCCAAAATAAATTTTGTAATGGAAACATTTTCCATTACAAAACAATAGTTCTTCACTCATAAATGTATTATAAACAAGGATTTAAATATTGTTTTAAAAGTACAACGAACCAAATGTTCCACTTTTTTAATATGCTTGTTTAATTGCTGTTAACATAGTTTTCTAACTTAGTACCCACATAAACATAATCAGATTAACATTAATGTATCCTTTAATGTGACTTGAATGTCATTTGGTCTAGACTAGAGGCGTTCTAAACTATTTTGATTATAACATGTTTTAGGATATTTCTATATTATTTGTGTGTCCTAAATGAAGCATATTAATGAGAATTGAATGTATTTCAATAAAACGTGTTTTTTTTCCCCAAGAACTGTACTAGTTACCTTAATAGGAATAAAAAGTCCCAGAGCTGTGGAAGCAAACATCTTTGTAAGGAGTGTAAATAATGAATGGAGTCTTAAATACTTGAGGGATTTTAGAGCAGAGGAGCTCAAAAAGGTTGACCTGAGGTGACCCCTGATTTAATAAATAATAAGAAAAAAAGAATTTTGTTCCACTGATGCATAGAACTACACAGCGTATACATATAATTGTAAAACCATCTGTAAAAACAGAGCAACATAACCTGTTATATAAAAAAGAGTAACCTCAGTCAAAGTGTGTTAAAGATTCATTGTGTATTTTATGGATCAGTATAATAAGTTTCTTATATAATTTTTTTGTGTCATTTGGCTGTGATTGGTGTTGCTCAAATTTTATTGGTCTAACACACGTTCATAGATTATAGCATGTGCTCCACGGAACATAAAAGAAATTGAAATCTACATTAAAAAAAAAATCGTTATTAAATAGAACGTAAATCACAGATAAAAATGTAAAGTAAAGTGTTATAGCGTTAAGAGTTGGTCCAGGTGTTTTGGTTGTGAAACATAACAACTGGATTAAACTCCCATTAAAGTATGTGTGTGTGTTTTTTCTTATTTTTTTTTTCAAAGAAGCGTCCCAAAAGCTACTACTAACATAAGAATACTTGTGCACTTCATCATTTAGTTGAAAATAAAACATGGAAGTAGGCATTTTACATGTGGAAGTTTGCCTAGAATGACTCATTTATGCGACACTTTCATTCTGAGCACAAGAGCATTGGTGGTTCTCAGTCAAACGTTTTTCACAAAGTGAAAAACGAAAAAAACGTATTCTCAATAAATGTACAATTTATATACACTGTTTATAATAATCTTCAATAAACATGGCCAAAGACAACATTTGTACACACTGTGATTACAAGTTGATTACAAGTTTTGATAAAGTCCACATTGAGGGATCCGGCCATTACTCAGCATTTTTTTGACAGCATTGCGTGAGTTTAAAAATACAGGAAATACGGAAATGATAGCGTCCACACAACGGATAGTTGTGTGGACCACTCATCTCATAAAATTTATTTCTATTTGAACTTTCTGTTCAATGTCAACTAGTAGTAAATCATAGACACAACATATTGTTTTTTTTTTTTTAACAAAAGTACTCATACTGTATATAATAAGTCATTGTCATATATAAGTGAAGAATATGTGCGACAAAGATGCCAAATGTGTTTTTTTCCCACAAACAATAACTGTTAGATTTTACACATGAATGCATTAGAAATGTAAATCTACAGGCAAACTCAAACTAAGCAGCTTGTAAACCACTATAAATGCCCATCAAGCATAATAGGTTTGATTTTCCCTCTGCCGCATGCAAAGTACAGTTTAAAAAAGCAGCAGAAGGCCTGGTCTCTCAATCCATAAATGAGGGGACTCAGACATTTCGGGAAAATAATCAGCACCAAAAAACAAAAATAAATGACATGGACTGAAGTCATAGAGTCGGCATAAGCAAAAATGACTTCCTGTATGACACCAACGAACAGAGACAACGCGCCCAGTCCCAGCTGGATTAAATGCAGCAGAACAGTCTTATTGGCTTTTTTAGCTGACACTTTATCACTCGAGGCCGATTTGGCCACCAGTGCTATCGATACATAGGTGAAGATGATAATAAAACACACGAGCACAAAAAACAGACACGTGAAGGTGATGTCTAGTTTCTTGTAGACCTGCAGTCTGAACAGAGTCGTCCTTGAGCAGAAGACATTCATCGCCGTGTTGGTGGTGTCGACGGAGTAGAAGATGATCATCTCAGACAAGCATTGAATTAACCCCACTATCCACACGACCCCGATGGCCATGTTGGTTCTTCTGAAGGTGGTGATTTCAGCGTGTCTGAGAGGGAAGCAGATGGCCACGTATCTCTCCAGCGACATTAAAGCCAGATTCAAGGTGGAGACCTGGAAGAGAGCAGTCGCAGCTACGACAAGAAGAAGACAAGCGTTTTTCATGACAGACAGCCTACTGATGGCACAGATGTACAGCAGCACACTCATGAAGAGATTGAGAGTGTCGACCCAGAGCATGTGTCCGAACAGAACGTATCGAGCAGCCTCCTGGAACACGCTCTTCCTCCTCAGTGTGAAGAGCATGACTCCATTGACATAGAGGAAGACAACACACGGCGTCACGAACAGAACTGCCTTCATCGGTGCGTCCTGGTCCAACACGATAATGGACTGCGTGAGGTTCGACTCATTAACCCTTGACATCTTTGTGAGTGTGACGCATAAAATCGTGGTGTTCTTCAAGCTCCTCAAATAACACAAAGCCAAACACAAAGCCAGCATTACAGACTGTGGCCTCTCGAAGGCTTAGCAGAGGGCAGACTGTTTAAATATCATCTGGGACGACGCTTTTATTATGTCTCCGCAAACTACTGAAGGTCATGGACATTCGTCATTTGCATATTCATGAAAGCGTGCTTTAGTTTGTTTGTGTGAGTGTGTGTGTGTGTGTGTGAGAGAGAGAGAGATAGAGAGAGAGAGAGAGAGATAGAGAGAGAGAGAGAAAGTGACAGTAAAGATAAGATAGACAGAATGTGAGAGAGAAAGAGAGAGAGAGAGAGAGAGAGAGAGAGAGAGAGAGAGGACAGAATAGAATAGAATAGAATGCTTTTATTTCCATTGTATAGCTGGATTACAATTGGGGAGAGAGCGACAAATATACAGAGAAGAAGAGAGAGACACACACACACACACACACACACACACACACACACACACACACACACACACACACACACACACACACACAGAATTACAAAACCAAGATTATATATTTTCAAGGTTTACCTGTACCACTACTGTTACACACACGTCACAACCCTAGATTTAGATTTAGATTATTGCCTAGATTATTTTTAATAATATGCTTTTTTTACATAGATTATGAAGACATTGTGTTTATCAATTCATTTTTTTAAGAATGAAATAAGGACAATATGTTTTATTGGACACACTCACACACACACACACACACACACACACACACACACACACACACACACACACACACACACACACACACACAGAAAGAGAGACAGAAAGAAAGAAACAAATAAACAGAAAAAGAGAGAGAGATAGACACACATACACACGAAAAGAGAAACAGAGCACAAAAGAATGAGAAACACACACAAAGAGAGAGCGCAAGAGAAAAAAGATAGAAAGAAGCAGGGAGAGAGAATGACAGAGTAATCAAATTGAAAATATTGTGTCTAGAAACATTCATCTCAGCATCACTGGTCTGAACGGTCTAGAAACAAATATATTATATGTTATATGAACAAAAATAGAAAAAAGTTTTATGAAGCGCATTGATTGTGCATTTCATGTTTAATACACACAATTTAAATGTGGTGTAGCTTTAGCAGATTCTACATATAGGCTGATTAATATTAGACTTTTTGGAGAGTTTTTTGGAGTTCAATTGGAGTTTTTTGTCATTATTCGTTGTTCTTGTTTATCCCATATAATAATAGTAGACACCTATACATAACGGCTATGTGAGCCAGGAAGAGAGGAGTATGAATAATTAATATGCAGATTTCTTTTTACACACTGGTGCTTTTACACACAACACATTTGCTTTTTTTTTTTTTTTTAAATAACCCAAGACTATACGACACATTGTAGTTTGAAGTTAGAAAAACAAGCCAGGGCACACAGCAAATTTAGAATTTGAACAGATTGAACAGGCTAAAAAGGAAAATTCAACTTGTTCGTCAGATATAATAATTTTGTCTTTCATTGTTTTTGTTGTAGTTCAGCCAGTCGAGCTGAAACTAAAACTCATGAGTTGATTCAAGTTGAACAAACATACATACAAACAAACAAACAAACAAACAAACAAACAAACAAACAAACATTAATACAACAATAACAAATTTGAGTGCAGTGCAAGCTGTTTTGAATAAAAACATTTGATAAACGACAAACAACATACTAAATAAACAACAACAACAATAAACAAAACAACAAACTGGGGAAAAACAATTTAATTTAAACACCTAATACCAGATTTGTCTCAACATTACATTTGTTTTCTCTTTTGAAGCGGTAAAACAGGTAATATTTAAACACCCTGCTGAAGGCCTGGTCTCGCAGGCCATATATCAGAGGACTCAGACATTTAGGTAAAATCATAAACACAACGAAGCAAAAATACATGATGTGCAAAACAGTCATATAATCGATCAGCACAAATATCGCGTCTTGAACGACTCCTGTGAGAATAGACACGGCACTGAGACACAGCTGGATCAAGTGCAGCAGAACCGTCTTGTTGGCTTTCTTGGCTGACACTTTATCGAAGGAAGCCGATTTTGCCACAACTGCTATAAAGCCATAAGTAAAGAAGATAATAAAACACACAGAGACAAAATATATAGACGTGAAGCCGATGTCTAGTTTCTTGTAGACCTGCAGCCTGAACAGAGTCGTCCTTGAGCAGAAGACATTCATCGCCGTGTTTGTCGTGTCGACGGAGAAGAAGATGATCATCTCAGAGAAAGACTGAATTAACCCCACTATCCACACCACCCCGATGGCCATGTTGGTTCTTCTGAAGGTGGTGATTTCAGCGTGTCTGAGAGGGAAGCAGATGGCCACGTATCTCTCCAGCGACATTAAAGCCAGATTCAAGGTGGAGACCTGGAAGAGCGTTTGCGTAGCGGAAAGAAGAATAATACACACGCTTTTCATAATAATAATCCTACTAACTGCACATACAAACAACACGACGCTCATCATGAGATGGCTGGTGTCGACCCAGAGCATGTGTCCGAACAGAACGTAGCGAGAAGCCTCCTGGAATATGGGCTTTTTCCTCAAGGTGAAGAGCATGACTCCATTGACATAGAGGAAGATAACACACGGAGTGACGGTGAGAAAGGTCTTTACTGGTGCGTCCCGGTCCACCAGCAAAACAGTCTGACTTAGATTGGATTTAGAATCATTTAAGGTGGACATTTTTAGAATAGTCGTGAAGATGTGGGACACTATGAACCAAGCAACGTTAGTGATGCCAAGGTTCTTGCTGATCCTTGTGTCATAGATGCTGATGAAAGCAAAGGTGAAGAAAAGCTTCAGGCTTTAAATATCATCGTCTGTTTGCTGAGCCCCAGCGGAGGTGTGTGTGTGTGTGTGTGTGTGTGTGTGTGTGTGTGTGTGTGTGTGATGTTCAGAGAGGTGGAGGTTTGTGCTCGGTCTGTTACTGAAACTTCATTTCATATTCAATATTTTTTTCAGTTGGATATTTTACAAAATTTCAATGCAGTAGTATGGATAAGGCAACAGAAGAAAAAAAAATCAGAAATTATTAAATATCTTTACTTGATAAACCTTACAAATGACCAATTCTGTCACGTTGCCACGGACTACATTTCCCATGGTCCCTGGTTCCCTGTGTTTCCCTGTTTCCAGTCGTGTTTGTATGTAGTCACGTGGTTCGTCCTGCACCCACCCCGAGAGGATCGTGACACATTCTGCATAAAAAATGTGTTTTAACAGAATTATTCTGCCATAAAATATATGAAGAATATTGTAACAAACTGTCAAAATGGTCCACATTTTGAAAATTCATTTAATATTTAATATTAATATCAATTCAATATAATTAAGTATAGACTATAAATAGGTTTCATATTTTACAATTTTTCAGTGCATGAAATAGTAGTATGGAAAAGGCAATAGGTAAAAAATGCAGACATTTTTTGATAATCATTTCTTCACATTGATAAACTTTACAAACGACCCACTCTGCTTAAAAATGTGTTTTAAGAGAATTCATCTGTTGCAAAAAATTCACAGAATATTGTAAATACCGTAAACAAACTGTCCGAACAGTCAACACTTTACTTTGTTAGTTTATTTTATTTGGTAAAAATATGGAGCATTAATAAAAACTTTTATGGTACGTACACAATGAATATAAGACTATTGATTTTATTATATGCAATATAATGTATTGCAAAATATCTCTATTTTTAAATTTGGTGACTGAATACAGATGTTTGGTGACGGAGGCAGTATGTGAAAGAGAAAGAAAATTTTGAGAAAAGAGAAAAGAGAAAAGAGAGAGATTGATTACTTGATTACTAAATAAATTGTGTGTACGTGCATGTGTGTGTACGCGGGCGTGTGTGTGTGTGATAGAAAGGGGGACATAGAGATACAAAGAAAGAGATATATATCTGTGAATTGATATACAAAACAAACGATCAACAAATTCCTAGTAAACTACTTCAACATGACATTGTATCAAGTTTATTCCTTTTGTAGGTAAACGCAAATTTAAAGTCCAACAACTAACAAAAGTCCAACAAAAAAGATACAAACATTTTTCTACATGCATGTTTTTGTTCCTAGGAATTAGCTTTTAATCTCCTACTAAATGTTTTTCAGTCTTACAACTGTTTTGCTTTTTCAGTCCAAAAGTAAAGTAATATTTAAAGAATACGCTGAAGGCCTGGTCCCTCAAGCCATATATCAGAGGACTTAAACACCTGGGAAAAATCATAAACACAACAAAGAAAAAGTACACAAAGTTCATGTAAGTCATAATGTCGGTATAAACGTAAATGGCTTCCTGCATGACACCGACTAAAATGGACGCGGCACAGAGTCCCAGCTGGATTAAATGCAGCAGAACAGTCTTATTGGCTTTTTTAGCTGACACTTTGTCACTCGAGGCTGATTTGGCCACGAGTGCGATCGATACATAGGTGAAGATGATAATAAAACACACCAGCACAAAAAACAGACACGTGAAGGTGATGTCTAGTTTCCTGTAGACCTGCAGTCTGAACAGAGTTGTCCTTGCGCAGAACAAAGTCACCGCCGTGTTGGTGGTGTCAACAGAGTAGAAGATGATCATCTCAGACAAAGACTGAATGGAGCTTAAGATCCACACGACCCCGATGGCCATGTTGGTTCTTCTGAAGGTGGTGATTTCAGCGTGTCTGAGAGGGAAGCAGATGGCCACGTATCTCTCCAGCGACATTAAAGCCAGATTCAAGGTGGAGACCTGGTAAATTCCCGTGGCGGCCTCAAGCAGAAGAAGACAAGCCACTTTCATGACTAAAATTCTAGTTATGGCACATACAAACAACACGACGCTCATCAGGAGATTGAGAGTGTCGACCCAGAGCATGTGTCCGAACAGAACGTAGCGAGAAGCCTCCTGGAACACGCTCTTCCTCCTCAGTGTGAAGAGCATGACTCCATTGACATAGAGGAAGATAACACATGATGACACTGACAAAACAGTCTTTATATCTCGATCCACCACTGACACAGTTATGTTAGACACAGAATTACTTAAATTAGACATCGTCACACAAGAAAGACACACTACAAAACTGCTGACAAAACAACCCAACAGCCCATAATAGTTCAGCGGACGCTATCTTCAAACGGCATCTCTTGCGTCACAGGCGATGTTTGGATTCAGAAGAAAAGTGACACTAGAACATTTGGGGTGATTTAAATACCATTAGAAGCACGCTGTCATTTGAAAATCAAAACCCTATTGGCTAGTGTGTGTGGGGGGCATGTCTATGGGTGGGTGGGGAAAGAACCCAGTGTGTATTACAGTGCATGTAAAATACGCTAATCGACACAAAACTGTCAAAATGTGTGTGTGTGTGTGTGTGTGTGTGTGTGTGTGTGTGTGTGTGTGTGTTAATTACATTTAAGGTTTGTAAAAATAAACGCATAACACATATCTACCGAAGCGTATAACAGCATATTTGATGTAAGACCAAGCACTAAAGTTTAGTTTGTAGTGAAACTACATAAGATTACTTAAGCAATCTAAAGTTAAAATATCTGTAAGAAACTACAAGAGATTTAAAGAAAATGAAATAAAAGCAAAAATGCAAACTTTTAAACATTACACCCATTTTTCAGCCATTATTATAGTTTTTACAATTATTCCTGGCCCAAGTCATTATTAATATGTAATCAAAACTTCAAGTAAATTATCATTATGTTGTGGTTTTATGTTGTGTGATTTGTTATGTATTCATGTTTGTATTCAAAACCTTTTTTGGCCAGGCAAAAACCAGACGAAAAACATAGAGGCGTCACGCCAGGACCGGTGGAAAACACTGGAAAATTATGTATGCTCATCCAATTTAACCGCGATGCACATATTTTAAATCATATTATTGGTTTCAAACAATGCGCAAAGAAATGTTGTACGCTTTATTAATGGCAAACTGATAATTGTAGCGTATTGAGTACTTTGGTCTTTTAAACCTAAAAGTGTTTCACAAGTGGCTATAATCCAAAACAATGCAAGCGTAACTCATCCATTCTTGGTAATTAAATTCGAAATGGACACAGAATGACGTGTGTTTCTGATTCATGAGGGATTTGGTTTTGACAAACAGCAGCGAGTCTTAAAACGAGGCCGATTTTGCCTCGACTGATTTAGAAGTTGCATATAAGTGAAGATGATAATAAAACACACAGAGCTGAAATATGTGCAAATAAAAGCCGTGATTTGAGTCATGTAGACCTGCAGTCCGAAAAGAGTCGTCTTGGAGCAGAAGACTATCATCTACATGTTTGTGGTGTCAACGGAGTAGAAGATGATCAGATCAGAGAAACACTGGATTAAAGCAATAATCCAGACGACACTGATGGCCAGGCTGGTTCTTCTGAACGTGGTGATCACGGGATGTCTGAGAGGGAAGCAGATGGCCACGCATCTCTCCAGCTCTCTCCACATTTAGAATGGAGACGTATAGAGAAGCTGTAAAGAAAAGCTGAATGAAAAGACAGAGATGCTTTGAAAACGAACTCCTGCTAATCACACGTCCAAAAACAGATTGAGAGTGTCGACCCAGAGCATGTGTCCGAACAGAATATAGCGAGAAGACTCCTGGAAAAGGGTCTTTTTCTATAGATAGATAGATAGATAATGTTTTTCTGAGCCTCTTTTCACAACAACATGTCAATCTTACATCAGAATGGACCAGCTCAAAATCCCTCGTGTTTTAATTATTAATCCCATTAAATATTTATCACTTCTCCGCTGGTTTACACAAACACGCGACCTGCCGTGATGCATCCTTAGCGATAATTAGTTTGTCATCATGGAGGATTCCGAAGCTGAAGGGCTTTGTGGGGCGAGCTGGGATGTTGTCCTGGACCACTGGGAGAAGAAGCGTATGTTTGGAAGCTGCTGTTGTTCTCGTTTCATCACGTAAACATCACTTCTGCTGGGGATTGTTCCAGAAGTGAGTTCACTTAAGATGAACCAATTACGGACAAAGGCTTGGAGCATAGAGGCAGTGTTGGCCTAATTGTCTCCTTCGTTACTTAAGTAGAAGTATAGATAGAAGTAAAAGTAACTGCCCAATATTTTATTAGGATAATTACTGTTACTAATACGGATAAAACTGCTTATAAAAGTCAAAGTAATGCAAGAATTATAGAACTGTATTGTTATATTAAAACGTTGAAAATGAATGCATTTCATTACAAAGCCTAGCCTTACACATAAAAAAGCACATATGCGCGCTACTGTGTGTAATGGTGAAAATAAGTTATATTTCAGAAGCATGTTATTCAAGTGACGTAACAAAATGACATCATTTAAACACAGATTTACAAGCATCAAAGATTTACCAGTATGCTTTGTTAGTACGCAGAGTTTGCAGTGCATGCAAAAAGAGTTGTTTTTACTATAGTTGACCATATTTTGATTTGATCTAACACGGAAATAAAACTAACCGAAATGAAATCGCAGTAACGTGGCTACTTTTTTGTAGCAAGTAGAAAGTACAGATATTTTCTTAAAAATTAGAGGGAATAAGGAGAAAAATTATTACTCTAGTAAAGTAAAAGTAAGCCAAATTTCCACTTAAGTAAAGTAGCACAGTAGTATTACTTCGTTACTTGACACCTCTGCTAATGAGTACCTTAAGCATCCTTCAAAACACTGAACTCATCTGCCCATTTGTCAGCCTAGTAAATATTAAACTTAAATAATATATAAAATTCTATATTGAATTATTCCCCACAACGGTAATACAAATTATTATATTTGTCTCTGTTTTCATTTTTTAGTCGCTGACTGTTGTTTGTAAATGTTGGCACATATTTATTATTACTAATAATTAATAATAATAATAATAATAATAATAATAATAATAATAAAATAATAATACATTTTTGAACATGCATATAATATTAAAATGTTCAGAAAACTAAAACTATGCGAGCAACATTAAGGCTGATTCCCTGCTACGCAGATCTTATCCGGCAGGGGGCAGTAAGCAGGTGTAAAGCGGAAAACGATCCTAAGCGGAGCAAGATGAAGCCGAGTTGCTAAGAAAATAAAGTCCTTGACGACCGCTCCGTGAACGGGAACAAACGGTTTATGCTGGATTATTTGCTGCATCGTGGTTCTTCTAACACCATCGATCCATGAGCTATCAACGACCAATCTGTAACTACTTACATTTTCTACTTCTGATGCTAAAAGCTACTATTTTGTTTTCTAGAAAAGAATCTTAACCGCAAGAACGTTCATAGAGAAATTGTCACTTCCTAACCACATCGTTTTATAAATATGAAGCTGTACAGTGCGCGTGCGTGTGTGTGTGTGTGTGTGTGTGTGTGTGTGTGTGTACGTATAAGCACAATTTAAAACAAGATACAGTACTTAATAAGCCTTGTCATTCGTGTATTAATCAAAATAAACAAACATTTAAATGTATTTTTATAAATTCAGTTTCATTCAAAGTCACGTGAATTTCTTTCTTAGGACTCTTATGGCAGAGTTGCACGTGATTGGTCAGATCATCGGGGCCAGTGGTTTCCCACAGAACAGCCTTTTCTGCAAATGGGGTGTTCACGCAGGTAGAGTTTGATTCACTGTGACCAATGTGGAGTCAAGAGGCATGGAATCAGTAATTGTCGGACTTTTAATTTGTAATCAACGTCGTGTGATCTTCAGGGGGAGCGTGGAGACTTCTCTCTGGTCTAAACGAAGGCCAGACTCAAGTGGACATGCCTCAAACTGGAGAAATGGCGTACTGGAGCCATCCCATTGACTTACATTACGCGACTAAGGGTCTTCAAGGTTTGTTTTAATGCTGCTTTGTCTCAAGCTAAGTTGTAAAGAGTACCTACCTACTTTTACCTAAAGAGATTAAGAGTACCTAAACTTTACAAGGTTACAAGTCATCAATTACAAAAAGACTTGAGGTAATGTAGCCCATTTTAAAGGAGTTCAAGTATTTTACTCATAGTAAAGGCTAAAAAAAAACAAGAAAAGTGAAAGACTAGGAACTCTTTATTTATGATGTTTTTTTTTAATTTAAATTGATTTCTATATCAACCACTTAATGTTTCAAAATGGCACAACAAAATAGATAAAGAACAAAAAGTCAGTCTCTGTCAAACTCAAATGTGCAAAAAGTACAATCACTAATTCACGTTCAACTGATTTAACTGACAAATCGCATCCTGTACCTTCAGCATCCTGCAGATGGCAATATCACCTTGTCTGCCCAAGAAATTAAACACAGTAAAAAAGATGCCAACTAGTTTCGCACAATCACAATGTAACAACTAAAGTGTAACAATAAATGTCCAGTTAAATGTAGTGTAGTAAGGAGTACAGATAATCACAAGTGTAGTCAAGTAGAGAGTAAAAGTTGCTTATAATTATTATTATGCCTTTTTCACACATCAAACGTGTTTTCAAACCTAGGCTGGCCGAAGATTCATCTCCAAGTGTGGCATCAGGACTCTCTGGGGCGCTGCCAGCTGTACGGTTACGGTTTCTGCCACGTGCCATCAAGCCCCGGCCAGCATCGCGTCCAGTGTGTGACGTGGCGTCCGCTGGGCTCGTGGCAGGACCAGCTTGCCCAGATGTTTGTTGGCGGTGGACCACAGCTGCGCTTCCCAGATGTTATTTACAGCGGCGCTGACCGGTACAGACTGCACACTGTTGGCATGGGCACGGTGGAGATCGAGCTTTGTGTCATTCTGCGTCATTTTGACAAATACGGCGTTGAGAGCTGAGAACTAGAAGTGGATTAGGATTATATCGAACAATTGATGTTTTTTTTATATATAATGTGTATAGAATCACTGAATCACGTAGAGCGTTTTATAAATGTTTTTCCTGTTGATTTTGTTGCCATTTTATATTTTTACAATTTTGTACACGTTTTATACTTTTCAACAATGTATTTTTACTTTTGATTGTTAGAATTAAATACGTACTGTGTAACAATGCAATCCCAGTCTTTTTTTGTGTTTATTACAGCAACACGTGTGTGTTAAAAAGACCAGCTTGTGTGTCACGTTTTACTAATGTTCTGTGTTGAGTTTGACTTCTTTAGTCACCGAAGACTGAAGGAAGTGACTACGTTGAGTGATTTGGCATCAGCGATGAAAAACTCTATAAATAGAATGAATCATGTTAAAGAAAGCAACTTGTAGTAAGCGCTCGCAGTCATGGTAGTTATGGTTCCTCTTGAGATGAGTTTTTCTTTACAGTGAGAAGTGCTCGATCTGTGAACAACATTTGCGTTTGCATTCGCCCGAGACACAATTCTTGCTTTCCTGTAAGAGTAATAAAGTCTGAAATGAGGAAACATCCTGTGGGAATTGTACTCGTGTAAACACGAGGCTTTACAGATAAGCTTCAGTAGAAGCATCATCATGCTTTCACCATTACAGTAGACCATAAAACCACATTTTAGCAATTCTCTCTTTCTTTTAAATATAATAACAGCATTATTACATAAAACTATGATTGGTAAGATGCGCATTATTTAAAAACTGCACTTAAATGGAAGGCTTTGCAGGCAGGTTTTCAAGCAAGGATCTAAAGCATCTGTCAATAGTAATAACAGGCATCACTGGCTTTTTGATATTGGTTTGTGGTCTTTTCTTTAGTTCTGTCCCCTGGTGTGGGTTAAATCTGCAGGGGAAACTGCTGCGCTGCAAAGGAAGTGTTGTGTCATTTGGTTAAACTCTGTAGCTTCCTTTTCCTCTTTTGTCATTCCTTGAGCTGAGAGCGAGAAACGTGTTTTCGAAACAAAGAGAGCAACTTAAATCTTCCAGCTGGGGTTTTTTTTCGGTCCAGTATCTCACGAGGAATTCAAGGCATTTGGACCCGGGCACTATGTTCTGTGAGTGAGGACCAACTTGATGGAGCTCTGACTTCATCGGTGACTTCATCGCTTGTGCGTCCGTGAGCGCTTCATTTCCTTGGAATCTTCTGCCGTGTCAAACCAAGGAAACGATAACCACTATCTCACAGACTTGCTGGATTTGAAGACCATGTGGTTCCTTCCCGAGCGATGCTGAAGTGAGCCTCGGATCCGAAGCCTGTTGAACTTCCTGCTCGCATCCAGTCTTCACTTTAACAATGCGCTGGGCGACTTTACTGCTGGCTTTGCAATGCCTGCTGGGATTGGTGGACTGTGTCAGATCCCTGTCGACCTGCAGCACTCTGGACCTGGAGTTGATCAAGAGAAAGCGCATCGAAGCCATTCGAGGACAGATTCTCAGCAAACTGCAGCTGTCTCAGGAACCCGAGGTGGACCAGGACGTGGAGACGGAGAGCGTCCCGGCAGAAGTCATCTCGGTGTACAACAGCACGGTGGAGCTGAGCAATGATCTGATGGTGGACACTCAGGGCACGACGGTGGAGGAACACACTGAAGAGGAGTACTACGCTAAAGAAGTCCACAAGTTCACAATGAAGCTGAGTATGTTTCCGTTCCAAGACGCCAGAGGTGTAGAGAGTGCGTAAAAGTACAAATGCCTTAACATGTGTAAAAAGTACAAAGTTCCAAGCCACAAATTCCAAAAAGACTTGAGTAAAAGTTGTAAAGTATTCAGTCTTAAAACAATTTAAGTATTTTACCTGTGCTAAATGTAGGCTACAAAAAAACTAGAAACTGTTACTTTATGAGGGTTTTTTTTCCCCTAATATTGAAATAACCCCTCAATGCTTCAAATGGCAGAAGAAGATAGATAATAAAGAACAAAAAGTCAGTCAAACTCAAATGTGCTAAAAAATGCAACTGTTAACGTGATTTAGCTGATAAATAGCATCCAGTACCTTCAGCATCCTGCAGATTGCGATGTCGCTCTGCCCAAGAAATTTATGGCAGTAGAACAAGCAAGTGTCCATTCAACTGTAGTGTGGATTAAAGAGTAGAGATACTCAATTACAAATGTAGTCAAGAAGAGAGTAAAAGTTGTTTATAAGTACAAAAAACCTCAAAAATACTTGTGTGAATTAACATTTTACTCAAATGACTTTGCAGTCAGTTCAGGACTTTACTGAAATGCCATTCAATAACTTGGCATGTCTGGTGATTTCCTCTTGAGACACAAGGGTGTGGGTGAATACAGTATTTTAACCACAAACCGGAAGAAAGGCTTTAAGAAAAAGCCAATGTCAAAATCTTCACAACATTTTGGTACTCTGACATTTTGATTCATTTATTTGTAGAAATGTGGAGAAAATTGTATTACATAATGAAAACATTACAAAAAGCTTTGGTGGAAATTTTGGTATAAAAAATCAATGAAAATAAAAACAAATTACCAGTATTTAAAATGTTTTTTAAATCGAATTTTTAACCATATTTAAGAAATATGTACTGTATTTGGTCTTTATTCTTAGACCCTATTGATTAAATGTCACACTTTACTAAACTAATTGAAGTAGCAGTATATGGAATATGTTTAAAGCTTTCAATCCTTTATATTGTTTGTTGATGGAATGGAAATATTGTGCTTAAATATGGTTTTAACATCTATAAAGCAGTTTTATTCTGTTTTCTAAATGTATTTTGTTCAGAACAGATGCTTTTGGGGTGTCAGACTCAGAATGTTATTCAGGTTGTATTAATAATAACAACAATAACAGCAACAACAACAATAATAATGATGATGATGATGATGATGATGATAATAATAATAATTTATAATTTTTTATTTAAAAAATATTTTTTGCAAACCTTTTATTAAATTTTTTAAATGTACAGTATTGATGTGACACGAATACCACAATAATGCTAAAAAAGACTCACGTGTCCAACTTTCCTGTCATTTTTGTGTCAAAGCTCCAGATGAAGACAACCAGAACAAGCTGCTGCTGTTCAACATCACTGAGATCAAGCAGTTACTGGGCTCGGAGCGGCTGCTCTCTCAAGCAGAGCTGCGCTTACGCATCAAGGATCCTCGGATCGCTCCTGGTTCTGAGCAAAGACTGGAGCTGTACCAGCACAGCGCTGACAAGTCCCGCTACCTGGGCTCACGCTTTGTGTCTAATGAACTGGCCGACAAATGGTTGAGCTTTGATGTGACAGAGACCTTAAAGAACTGGCTTCAGCAGACAGGTGAAGAGCCTAAAACAGAAGGGAGGGAAGGACAGACAGATGGACGGACGAACAGATAGACAGACAGATTACTGTACACTAACAGACCGATAGAAAGATAGAACAATGGATGGATGGATGGATGGATGGATATATAGATGAATGGATGGATGGATGGATGGATGGCTGGATGGATGGATGGATGGATGGATGGATGGATGGATGGATGGATGGATGGATGGATGGATGGAGGATGGATAGATAGATTATAGATAGATAGATAGATAGATAGATAGATAGATGATGGTAGATAGATAGATAGATAGATAGATAGATAGATATGATGGATGGATAAATGGATGGATGGATGGATGGTGGATGGATGGATTGGATGGATGATGGATGTGGATGGATAGAAAGATACATGGATGGATGGATGGATGGGATGGAGATGGGTGGATGGATAGATAGATAGATAGATAGATAGATAGATAGATAGATAGATAGATAGATAGATAGATAGATAGATAGATAGATAGATAGATAGATAGATAGATTACTCAGTTTTGACATGATCATCTAAAGATCGTTTTCTGTCTTTTTGAGCAGAAGAGACTCAAAAGTTTCAGGTGAAGCTGAACTGCGGCTGTGAAAAGCCTCAGGAGACATTTCATTTCAACATCGCAGGTATGAGAATAAAGACGAGAGCAATGATGTACGGCTGATATAGCCACCACAGCGCTTTTGCTTATCACAGGCTTGGCTAATAAAAGAGGCGACACGGCGGCTCTAGCGGGTCAAGTGCAGAGGCCTCATATTCTAGTGATGTCACTTCCTGCCGAGCGACACAGTCACTTGAAATCTCGAAGCAAGAGGGAAACCGAGACGGACGCGGTGTGTTCTGGGTAAGCGGCCTACTGCACGACTCTTTGACCTTCTAGTCACGTCGTGTGATGATGATGATGATGATGATGATGATGATGATGATGAACTTTGCGTTTATTCTGCCACTTTAATTATTTATATTTGATTACTCCGCCACTTTATTCCCTATCCCAATTAGCAGAGTTTGCTTTTCTATATTACTGTTTACACTGTAGATTGTTTACTCTGTTTATTGTTTACTGTTAATATGTCCATTTGAAACATATTATTTGTTTTATTGAAAACGTTTTTTTGCTCTAATTTTATATTTTATATATCATTTATACTAAATATATTATTTATATTATATCTTACATAATGCACATTGTTTTTTACATTTTTATTTTCAGTTTTTCCTTACATTACACCAAACGGAGTAGTGTTCCTAATTTCGTTGTAACCATGTGTTGCAATGCAATAAAGGCATTCTATTCTATTCTATTCTATTCTAGAAAGGCTGAAGAGTGCTGCGTCAGGAGTCTGTACATCGACTTCCGTAAGGATCTGGGCTGGAAGTGGATTCACGAGCCGTCCGGATACACCGCTAACTACTGCTCGGGGTCTTGCTCCTACGTGTGGACCCCAGAAAATAAGTATTCACAGGTAGCAGTCTGAATACGCCGATGCTGTGGGTCAGTGAGGTCTAAAGGGTCTCGATCCCGCAGGTCCTGTTCTTGTATAAGAATCACAATCCGGGCGCCTCCGCTCAACCTTGCTGCGTCCCACAGGCTCTAGACCCACTCACCATTCTTTACTACGTGGGGAGACAACATAAGGTTTGTATTGTTCACATGCATAGCGTATTTACGCATAAGCACCTGAATTTTCGAATTTTAGACGCTCAAAAACTTATAATTTTTAGGGGCTTATAATCACCAAAATGTGTGTAAATATAAGCGCCCATTTTTCGATATTTCAATCACAATCAAACAATTTAAGAAGAACAGTTTAAGAGAGAATAAAACACTTGAAGAAGAACTAAATACATACAGTCATTAATATTTGAATAGATAGACCTTATTGCATCATAAGACATTCTGAGCAGAAAGAAAACAGTTCAAAAGGAAGAACACTAGAGTCTAACACAATCAATACAATACACAATCTCTTTTGATATTTACAATACTCTTCTGATTTTGATTCTGAACAACAACTGAGCTTGGTTAAAGCCTCATGGAGGGTTATGGGAGATGGAGTTTTTAAGACTAGAAAAGATTAAAGTAAAGTAAAAACGACATTGAAGGGATACCAGTCAAAAGTTATCTTTGTTAAATAAGGAAACAATTGTATTCTGAAGAGAACATTTGTGTAATTTAAAGTAAAAAAATTTTACATTTTTATTTTGTGGCTGAAAAATCATAGGGGTGCTTATATTTGCGTACAAATATTGCATATTCAAACACACACACACACACACACACACACACACACACACACACACACACACACACACATACATACACACTGTTGTTACACTGTTCAAATCCCGGTTCAGAAGGTTTTTGTTCAAATTCCCTGTTCCATAACATATTTGAAATTATTTTGATGGCTTACAGCATATTTAATGCCGTATTTCTGCACAGGTGGAACAGCTGTCAAATATGATTGTGAAGACCTGCAAATGTTGCTGAAGTGAATGTGTCATAATAAAACATATGCTGATAACTTCACTGTGTCTTTTACAAATCAAAAATTATTTAATTTGTTGCTTGTTCTATGAACCAAAAACTCAACTGACAATTGCAATTGTTTCATTTTTTTAGCAACCAGCATTTTTTTTGTTTGCTTATTTGTTATGCATATTTTCAGTCTCTGTTTGCCACATGTTCAGGAAGGGCAGTTTCCTGCCATCCTGTTTTGTTTAGAGCGCATGTGGTCGGGCTTAGTTTTATAATGGCAGAGGAATAAGCGAATTAAACATTTTTTTTGTTTGTTTGTTTGTTTAAACGTTTATAAGTGTTTGTGGATTGGCTTGAAGGGTGATAAATGAAATAGAATATAATTTAAGCGTAATGGTAGTTGTGCTTTTAGTGAGAAACTTTACGTTTGCATTAATTTTAGTGTACATATTAATACGTATACTTGACATGACGTCATGACGTATTATTTACATTTTACTAAAACAAGAAATGTTAGTTTTTAAAATGTCTCTTGCTGCCCTCTAGTGGAGAATTACGGATACTGCGTGACGAACATTTTTTGATCCGTTTTTTATGTTTTATTAAGACTTCAAGCTATGTCAAGAACACGCAGCAAACCGATCCTCTCCCTTTGAAGGCAAGAGTTGTTTAAAGCACTACAAAAAAAGAGAACCTGGTTTACAATCTGATTGATTTGGCGAGATACTTCTAAAATATAGTAAGATAAACTAATAGCTAATCTGCAATAAATGTACCGGGTAAATGTAGCGACAACGCTAAGCTACAACAACATGGCAAAAACCCATTACATTTCAAGCTACGTCTATACGTTAAAATATTGAGCTTCATTTCACATGCAATGCAGTCACTAAATCTATAACTCTACGCGAAACGCCTGATTCTGACCGCTAGATGGCGTTGCAGGCGAAGACTGATTTTGATATTGAATTGAATTTGAATTGAATGACTTCTCTATCCAACAAGGGGAAGTTTCTTTGGTTTCAGCAGCAACAGAGAAACCGTTACATTGAAGAAACAGTCATGATGTTAAAAAAAACAATTAGTAAAAAGATAGTCTGAAAAGATCTTTGCTCTTTAACTTTGATTACTGTATATACGCTTTTCAAAGACTCACTCGATCTAAATAAGAAATCAGAGACCCTCTAAACTGCCACGTTCACATTTTGATTTTTCTGAATGTGTTTAAACATTTATAATAATACTGTATTTGAGTCTTTTTGCCAGTAATGGCATCATTTATTACTGTTTAGATAAAATGCTTGACGTGAAATGTAAAATTGGAAACAATGTAATTCGTGCATTAAATTTCTGCTTACATTTTGCATTCGGGTTGCCAGTGATTATCATATTTACTCGCCACAGGTGAAATTATATGAATTTATCAGTAATGTGTTGTGTGGCTCACACATTCAAAGAATTTGACTGGTTTCGTTTCTTTAAACGGGCTAACTTGGACAAAACAAGAACGACAGATTAATGCTGGGCATTATAGCCTTTGCCTATACAGTATCTGTGCTTCGACTATAACTTTCTTCACCAGGAAAATGGAGACAAAACCTCGATGTCAAAAACACAATAATTAAAAAGCTAATTGCATAACAAAAAAAAATCCCTATTTGAATCACCAAATTTGTAAAAAAAAAAAAAAGTTGTTGCTCCTTGCAAAACATTTCCCTACATTGTCCGAATGGGTTCAAATTGACACATTTGCTATTTTACTTTTGTACAAAAATGTACTTTTGTACAACTTTTGTCTAAAAAGTAAAAGGTTATCATAAATAACTTCAGGGAAGCAGAATAATTGTAAGAATAAGGGAGTCATTCCTAATCGGAAAGCTCACTTTATTTCCATAATCATAGAAATACTGATTACTGGTTTGATAGGGATTTTAATATTGTCACTGAAAAGTATTCTTGCTCTGGCTGAAGCTATAAATGTCTGGCCAAATTTTATTAGGCAAATGAAAATGTAAAACTTTTTAAACATAAATGGCCAGAAACAGATTTGCTGGGTTTTGGCAGTTTTCATATGAGTTAAACAAAAGTTCACTTGATTTTACTGTAGGTAAGTTTCGTCATGTTTATCTATATAAGATAAACAAAATTACCTACAATAAACGTAGTACAGATAAACAGAAACATCAAAGGACTCATTAGGCAATATTATTCAGTTTTATTGAGTTCTTGTTAATTGCGTAGTGTCATTACATTGAGGCTTATTAACAGAAAAATGTTGTAGGGTTGTAGAAAAATATATCAATATTATTATACAAATTAGAGCATATCAAACAAAAACATCTATTTGAAGATGGAGTGAAGTTATTTGGATTTTTTTTTCTAGAATTTGAATCTAGAATCTACCATTCTTGCACAGTTTTATCCCACACCAATTCTCCGTGTGGCCCCTTGGCACCTTCTGGCAGCATGGCCAGGTAAACAGGAGTTTCTGCTCCTTCTTCTGGACTCTTGGGGGCTTTGGGTCCAGCCATGTCTGTCCGCACCCATCCCGGGCAGCAGGCGTTCAGGAGGATTCCATCGCCGGGCCTTTTTTCGCTGATTTCTCGCGCCTGAATCTTAGACAGCACAGTCACGCCGATCTACAGGACGAAAGATAGATCAGCCACAGAAACCAGATTTGTCTCATGACCACTGCTACCTTAGTGGTCCCATAAGCCGTGGAAGGCCAGCCCTGAGCCGCGTGGTCCCCGCTCTGTGCGGCATTGACAAACTCCCCCATCAGCAGATACAGATCCTCCTCGGACAGGGATTTATCTCTGAATCTGACCGGATGAAGAATAAAACAGTGTGATTTGACCCACTACAGCATCAGGATAAAACTCATATTTCAGCATAATAATTTTAATGAATCTAAATAATGAATCTAAAAATTTCAGCTGTCCTCAAAGGGCCGGATGAAACTTATAAATGTAACTAAATGGAATGTAATGTAAAATAAATGTAGCTACTCCTTAATTTTAAATAACTTATTATTAATTATAACTTATTCAAGTGACAATTGCGTAGAAAACCAATGTTTGATTGTCATCTTATGCAATCCCACATAAATTAAGGATCAAACTGTCCAAGTGAATAAAGAAAAATAACACAACTGATGGTTTGCTGACAACAATTTGTATACACACATAAGACCTGCAAACATTAAATAATTAAAACGTTGACTCAGATCTATTTGTACTATTTGACAAACGAATAACACAAACGTAAAAGACAGACTGGTCTTTCTCCCTCGTTTCTCCTTGAAGCACAAACAAGTATTTGCCTTCCCATCTTTCTTGAAAGAGTCTTCCATCCGCGTCAACTTTTCTCTTTCTGGACATTTTGGGATCATTATTTATCTCAATTCCACTCGTTGGCCTGGATGTGGAACGTAGTTAAAATACATTGTGGGAAATTTTTTTGGTATTTATTTTTAGACAGTCAAAACTTTTAAGCTCTCGCTGACCCCCGGGCCTTGAGTTTGACACATGTGCACTAGAGCATCGGGGTCCAACTTAAGGCCCGGGGCCACACTGTCGAAAAAATACCCAGCTTTATAACTGTAATTATGAAGCACTGAAGACACACTAACTACACATCCCATAATGCTGCGCTCTAGCTGTCTTGCCTAGTTTAAACAATTATTGTTTATGTTAAACAAACATTTACTTAAAAGCACATTTGTAATGTTTTTGTGCATACATTTTGCAGAATATTCATATGTCTAATGTCTATAATTTTAAAAGTTAAAATGCATCTTTTGCAATAATATTCCTGCTTTTTATCCATATTTTTGTAAAAAAAAAAAAAGAGAAAAAAAAAAAAGTCTAATTTAAAATGTGGTTTGAAGGTTGCCGTTTAAGTGACACCGCTGACGTTTGAAGCATCACTGAGCGTCCGTCATACTTGGCCTGTAGTTGGGAGCTGCACTGGTCCAGCGCCTTCTTGCTCACGAAGCTGGACACGTTCACCACTCGAGCGTTGGGTCGAAGAATCGGCAGAAGAGCGTGACAAGCCCACAAGGTTCCCCAGAAGTTTGTGCGCATGGTCACTTCAGCCTGCTCTCCAAACGGCTCCGTGGCATCATCTAAAAAAAAAACATGAAATCTTTATAGTGACCAGACACGTGTGTGTGTAAGGGCGTGTACTGTATGTGTGCGTACTGTATATGAAAGATGATGTGTGTGTGTGTGTGTGTGTGTTTGTGTAAGAGACATGCATTGTTCTTATGGTGTACTGTATATGAGATGGTATATATAAGATAAAGATGGTAACACAAAGTTACTTGTGTGTGTGTGGTGTGTGTGTGACGAGAGAGGAGAGAGAGAGAGCAGAGAGAGAGAGAGATAGAGAGAGAGAGAGATAGAAAGTGATAGCAATGTGAGATAGAAAGAATGAGACGGAGGGATGGATGGATGGATGGTGGATGGGATGGATAGGATGGATAGATAGATAGAGATTGTAATGAGAAGAGGGTGAAAAGAGAGAGGAGGAGAGAGAGAGAGAGAGAGAGAGAGCAGAGAGAGAGAGAGGAGAAGAGAGGAGAGAGAGAGCGAGAGAGAGAGAGAGAGAGAGAAGGAGAGATCGTGTGCAACAGTGCACGCAAAGAAATTAGAAGAAATGGGTGAAAACTGATGTCTTCGCGAGTCATTGCACATTCATTTCAAAGCATTACGATCGCACGCAACGGCGCTAAAGAGATTTACGTTTGAAGGCCATTCCCGCATTGTTGACGAGGACGTCCAGGCCGCCGTAGGTGTCCTCCAGGAACTTGCGGAGCTTCAGAGAGCTGCCCTGGTCGCAGATGTCCAGCTGGTGGAAGACCACGTTGCTGATGCCCTGGGCCTGAAGAGCGGCCGCGGACTCCTTACCCAGCTTCTCGTTCCGTGCGGTCAGGACGATATCGCCGCTGTATCCCGCCTTGTGCAGACCCTTCACTATGGCCAAACCGATGCCTTTGTTCGCTCCAGTAACCACTGCCACCTTTTTGGACATTTTAGATGTGTTTTTTCCTTCCACAGATTCCACAGCCTTCTTCTTCAGAGCAAAGCAACTCTCAAGCTTCGCACGCACGGGTCCAAACTTCTTTCTACCGCTCCTCCTCCATCACCACCCGGACACACAAAAATGCAACGTCATGCTTACATTCAAGTATAATACAATTCGGGATCTGTTGTTAATTTCGCGATATGTTGAATGCTTGTGTGATGAATTACGTTGTGCAGAAGCGTCGTTGCTTGTTTTAAGATTCTCGGTTATTTTTTTGATTCTACACATCGCTTTGTTTTGCGTGCAGATAAGCGACAACATCAAGTAGATGATTACGCAACCGCGCGTGATGAAAGTTTAACGCATCTGCTTCCGCCTGCTGGTGGAATTGCGCGGGCGGTTTGATGAAAGTTCGAAGCGTTTGCTGTCCTCTGCTGGTCATGTAGTATCACTGCGCGGTTTCAGGACAAACGTAGTAGGTATGAGATAAAACAGGCACCGTGTTAAGTCTCAGTAAAAAGCGGATTTCAAGTTGCTCAACATCTCGAACCCATAAACACTATGAAATCCAAGATAATCCAAGATGAGATACAAGATAAAAACTTAATAAATTGAAGACGACCATTACGACCAAACGGAAAATAAAAACGGCCACCAAAATTTGTATCATGGCCAGTACGGGGATCGAACCCGCGACCTTGGCGTTATTAGCACCACGCTCTAACCAACTGAGCTAACCGGCCACGTGCTGCCACGTAAATTATAAATAAATATGATATGACACAAGTTCTTGTGAAATATTTTAATTCAGCTTTATTCTCTGATCGCTGATGGCACAGCAAACTTCGTAAACATGTACAAGAGAGATGAGGTAGGACAGTCTTGAAGGTCTTGATTTTTAATTGAGAAACACACAGATGTTTTGTGTATATAAAGAAGGGTAGTGGCCCAAGCACTGAACCTTGGTGAACACCAGTCAAAAACATGTGTTTAAGGTGAATTTGATTGTGCGTGTGTGTGTGTGTGTGTGTGTGTGTGTGTGAGAGAGAGAGAGAGCAAACGGGCCTAAAACTCATTGTGTCTTGAACAGGGTCCGTCTTGCTGACATCGCTGTGCTGCCATTCTGTCCTTTTTGTGACAGTGAATGTTAAATATTGTAAAATCCTGAAGGTTGATTAGATGCTTGTGAAAACTGTGTTCATGTAAAATTATTCTTGTTAACTTGGTTTGATTCAGACTTGATTAACACTTTGTTGTTGTTGTTTTGATTGCATCAGCTTCTCCATAGGCTAGTGTTTTCAGGATCTCTTCGGGGAGTCATTATGGTCCTTCATCTTCTTGATAGTGTCCAGTGGGCTCAATTTGTTGACCTTGCACTTCTGTGTCCTGAGACGCTTCTTTTAAATTGGTGTCCTGGGAGTCTGCGGTTTGTAATGACCACTAATGAAGAGCTTGTTTAGTTACACATCAAGACTTGTTCTTACAGCAATGACCTCACCATCACAAACAACACATTATATTATAACGTCTCATCATTTAGATTTAATTCATATAATGGATATGTTTTTTTTTATTTATTTAGGGCATGTGAAGTAGTTGCATTTTCATATCAGGCTGTGGTAGATGAACTAATCTTGTTGTCTCATGTCAATTCTTGAATAGATTAACACTAAACAGCATAAACTAAATTGTTGCACAAATGCATTATGTTTACATACGTACTGTCAAAAATCTTTTTTTTTATTTCAATATCTGTGTAATTTTGTTTTTGACCATATACATTTATAATCCAAACATCCATAATCCACATAAATGTAATGTAACTTTTTATTTTCTTTCATCTAATTTCATTTAATTTATTTGTTCATTTATCTAATTTATAAAAAAAAAAATTATATTCTATATTAATTGACATGAAATTACATCAAAGAACATCATGGTTCCTCGACACATTGCTTCTTAAATGAAAATGCTAATTTTAATACATTATTGTACTATCTACATTTACAGTATAAGACAAATAAGGCATAACTGTTTTGATTATGTCAGTAATTAATCCCAAGCGTTTCAATGTTTTCGTCATAGTATCCGAGATGAAAAAAAAGACAGTTATAAAAAGAAGTTTAGCTCCAGACATTGAACTTTGGTTGGTCTAGCCATTTCTTTCTCTGACTTTTGACTAGTTTTTCAGCTTTTTACGCCATTTAGCACATCACACTGATTCTTTAAAGACATTGTTTTAAGTAGATACGTCTAGTCTTTCTAACTAGATAAAAACTAGACTACTTTAATCTAGTCTGGACTTTATGTCTTTAGATGTTGTGATTTTATTTGATGTATCTCTGAGTTAATGGATAACGTGTCTTATCCTCTGTTTCTGACTCTTATGGCACCTAAAGAATCTAAATCATTCAGACATGTGTATTTTGTTTGTTTTGTTGTATTATATTTGCTCATACTGTCCATCAATATTCGCCTCGTGATGCTGATCATAATGGAGAAAGCTTTGCATGGACCAATGTACATATTCTTGTGTCATCTGTGTGTTAACGGGGTCTACGGAGCGTCAGGATTTTACCCTAAAATGTTGTCTGATTTAATATCCGATTCGTTTGTCATCTCTCTTCACATGTGCGCTGTGCAGTCATTTGTGATTTACAGCTCTTTTCTTTCCGAGTTTACTATATTGACTGTGATGTCTTACGACAGATACGTGGCCATATGCAAACCACTGGATTATCATTCTAAACTAGCCACAGGAAATTGTGTGAGACTGATTTTGTTTTCCTGGTTGTTGCCAAATCTTTCAGGGATTCCAGGACTACTGCTGTCAATCCTGAGGCCTTTTTGTAAAAGCCACATTGACAAATTATATTGCGACAACTGGTCCATTGTAAAGTTGTCGTGCGAATCGTCTTTTGTAAATAATGTCTATGGATATGTCATTGGTTTGATGTTTTTAAGCTGTGCAGTTATTATCATTATATCGTATGTGAGACTGATCGCAGCTTGTAAGCGATCTTTAGTGAACAGAAGGAAATTCTGGCAGACTTGTTCGCCACACATGATATCTCTCATCAACTTCTCTACTGCTATCACATTTGACTTTATGTACAGCAGATACGGTGCGAGTGACATCTCAGACAGTCTGCGTAATTTTCTGGCTCTGGAATTAGTAATTGTGCCTCCGGTTTTTAACCCTCTGATCTACGGACTCAACATCAGAGCAGTGCGCAAGAGGGTTTTCATTGTGTTGTGCAGAAAACGTGAATCCTTTAGGAAGGGTGTGCATTAAAGAAATTAACTTTTTTAGTGTTAGATGTTTAAAAAGGTTGTGTAAGACCACTGGTACCCCGAGATTTCTCTTTGGTCTCCCGTTCCCTTCCACAAAAACATTATTTTTGATGAGTTAGTCACAAGTCAAAATGTAATGGGCAAAATGCCCATTTGTGTGAGTGGATGTGATTGTGTATATCTCTGTTTCCTGCTCTGTGATTGGTTGGCCACCAATCTAAGGCGTTTTCCTCCATCAGGCCCAGATTTGTTGGGATTGACTCAAGCTCCCTGTGACCCAGAAATGTAAAAGTGGTTTGGAAAATAATGGACAGATGCTTAAAAGGAACTGAATATCCTGATCATGAAAATGTTATTTTCATACAACATTACAAAGAACGGTACAACATAGATAAAGACTAATAACATGGTTATTCACTGGTTATATTTGGAAAAAAAATGCTTCAAGCTTTTAATAAAAAAAATGGTTTATTTCATTTAAAATGATTATTAGAGGTCTAGAGGTGGTGGAGACGTGACACCGTGGCAGTTGTTTTAACAGAAAAACAAGACTGGGTAAAAATAAAAGTGAACTGAGTAGACAAAACTGAGGAGGACAAAAGTTTATTGTCCAATGAAAAATTTAGGAATAGCCGGGACAACACATAAAGGAGAGAAAACCGATGGGTGATGCCAAAATAAAAGTAAACAATTTTCCCTCCCAGCACCTACTCTAAAACTGAAAACGCACAGGAACAATAGAAAATAACTGGCTACGCACCTGAAACAAATACGTAAGATCTCTACGTAACAATTGTAACACAAATCGTCTCACATCAAGTTTTGATAAAACTTCCAATCCCACAAGTGAATCAAAAGTGCTTGACAAAACATGACAAATTAAATAAAATGACAAAATCCAGGCAAATGTCATATGTGCGCCACTTCAAAAGCATTATGACATGCCAAAGAACACTAATTTATTTTAGTACTAACAACGCACATGCAGAAAGTAATTTGAGAGATTAAGCTACAACAGAGACACAACATACGACAGAAATTCTGTATTGAATGATAACCCAGTGCAGTCTTATTCTTCTCATTTAATTCATTTATTATTAATAATTTAATGGGATAACAAATGCTAGAAAAACCATATCTTCAGGCTTCAGCGTTAGGCTTCTATTTAACCTTAAAAAAAACCTATTCCTGATTTCAGAATTGATTTGCCGGTCAAATTTAATCTTCCCTTTCAAACCTCCATCAAAAGGACCATATGGGAAACGCTTGCAGAATGTGAATTTCTTCTGCGCTATACTATAGCGAGACAAAATGAAGACTCAAGTGAGCTCATGGGTATATGTTCTACAATTGGCGTGTAGTGAAGTGCAGAAGTAAATTATCTATCTGTAAGTGGTTGCTATTTCTCACACCAAAGTTTTCTTCCAGAATTTACTCCATGCAGGCAGTCATAAGCATTTTATACACCTACCCTTGTTACAAAATATAATCACTCTTCTTCTATCCTCAAATAGTTCCCCTTTTACCCAAATTTTTCCTTTAAGGAAGCGTAAAAATGGGCAATCATATAGGTCCTAAAATAGAACCGTGAGGTAGCCCACTAGCAATGGTAGATGAAATATCTCTAACTGACTGAAAATCCCATCCTTCAGGTAGGAAGTAAAAAAATTAGGACCAATTTAGAGTCCTGAATACCAACTTGAAATAAAAATTCACATTCACACAAATATTCACAATATAAATTTCTGCGGTATAGTACAATCTAACAACAGTACAACAATTGTTTATAATTTATTTTCTAATTCAATTGATTTTTTACTTTTTATTGACAATAGCCTATTCCGAGACCACCCTCTGCGATCAATAGGTATGTACTGTATTGTAAGTAGATTGCCTCTAGTTGAAACCACGTCATAAAAAAAAAATTTTTTTTCGTTATATTGTAAGTAACTGCAATCAACACATTGTAGTGTCACATAGCCATCTATGAAATATTCCTTAACTAAATACTCCTCAACAAACAACAACTTTCCCAGGAGCCTATATTGCCTTAGAGAAAATCCATGTGCACTAAAAAAAAAAGTTAATTATAAACCGGATTTCCAAGATATGAATGTTGACATAGGAAGCCTGTGTTGTGATTGGTCAATTCGCCTATTATAATGACCTTGTACACGTGCAAATCTCAATTTACATGAATGCTTGACAGTGATGTCAGACCATGTGCTTTAGGTCCACGGGTTTTTGTGAGGCTCTTCCATATGGACAGTGTTCTGCTGAAGGATGGCTAATATGACAAACTTTGCGATCTTCACTCTGATGCAACCAATTGACTCTTATACGTACAGATATGTTTACTTCTTCTGCTTTTTCTTTCTCTATGTTGTGATATTGTTTGTGAACATTTTGCTGAGTGTTGTTATCGTGCTGGAAAAAGCTCTTCATGAACCCATGTATATCTTCATCTGTAGCCTCTGTGTGAATGACGTCTATGGAACAGCGGCATTTTATCCCAAGTTCCTGCATGATCTAATACTGAATTCTTACGTGATCCCTTCATACATGTGCACATTTCAAGCCTTTATGATTTACACGTACGCTATGTGTGAGTTTTCTACTTTAGCGGTGATGGCGTATGACCGAAATGTGGCCATTTGTCACCCATTGGAGTATCACACAAAAATGAACATGCATGTTTGCAGGACTTTGCTCATCTTATGCTGGATTGTACCATTTGTCCTGATGTCTTTTGCTGTTTATTTGTCAAACAGGTTAGATTTGTGTAAAAATCACATTGATAAATTATATTGCGACAACTGGTCAATTGTGAAACTCTCTTGTGAATCAACCGAGACAAATTCCATTTATGGACTTTTTTTTGTGTCGCTGTATTTTTGCTTGATAATGTCAATAATGGTTTCATATATAAAGCTCATTTTGTCATGTAAAGCATCTTTAGAAGGTAGAAAAAAGTTTTGGCAGACTTGTATGCCGCACTTATCTTCCTTGATAAATTTCACCATTGCTATACTTTTTGATAATATCTACAGCAGATACGGATCAAGTGATGTTCCTGTAAATGTGCGTCATTTCTTGACTTTAGAGATGATTGTTGTGCCGCCTCTGGTCAATCCGATTATTTATGGATTAAAACTCAAAGAGGTTCGCAAAAGGATCTTCAAATTATTTCTAAATTATTTAAAAAAATAATTTTTGATTCTGTCTTCTTGGATTTGCTTCTTTGAAGAAGTAAAAGGTCAGATAGTTTTTAACTTGACAGGCAAGTTTTTATGGTTTGTTTATTTGAGGTTTTTATTTGGCAATGTATTGCACTTTTATGTAAGAATACCAGTAGAATAATAAAAATACTTTCACAGTTTTATGTATTTAATTTGTGTGTGTTTTACCTTTTGTTTCAGGAAAAAGAACTGTTTCAGAAAGCTTTGATATACATTATATTTTTGTCAATCATTGCATATTTTAAATTCTAATGTCATCACTTTAGAGTTTAGAGTCATTGAAATTGAAATTTTATGAGTAAATACGTACCTAATTCATGATTTATTCATTCTTCAGATGAGTTGTGTGACTTTTCAGCAGTGATGGATTATGAGAAACATGTGGCCATATGACACAGGGCCATTAATATATGTACACTTTTCTTTTGTATTGGTTTGTAGGTTGTACAAACAACTACTATAATTGTGATCACACTTCATTTGTGTGAATGGAAATTATTGCTTCATGTTATGTATATACTGTAGATATGCATATACTGTATATTAATTTGCCTTGTGTGGTTGTACGTACATGGAAATAGTTAGAAATCTAAAATATTAAAATGAAATTAATATATTAGCTGTTTCTGTAATCTAAAATGACAGAGGATGTCCTTATGTTTTATCAGCCTTAAATTCTCGGAAATTTTTGTCAGCGTTGCCTTTATTGTATTAATGCCAAAAGGTTGTAATGTATCCATTTTCTATTCCTTCATCTAAATAATTTAAACATGCCAAGGAAATGCCATGATCAGGTTCCACCCACCCAGACTGTCCCGAGTCAGGAGATTTGATCATTGATGAGCCCCTTTTTCTAATCACACAGTGTTTTTTCTTCCCAGGTTGTGTAACAAAAGCAGAAGTAACATCTTCTGCCTCTGGCTTCACTAAAACTCTCCAGACAACAGATATTGAACAGACCTAAAGTGCCATATTTTTGTCTAGGAATGTTATCAGAAAGACGATCAGCCCCTGAGCTGCCCCTAAGATCCATTTTCCAATTAATATTAGACAACACACTGCAAAAAAATGAATTCTTGACAAGCCAAAAGATTTTGAAATAACATTTTTAGACAAGATAAATTAATTAGCTTAGAAGTAAGAGTAAAGTAAAAAAATAATTAGCTTGTTTCAAGAAAATAGGTCTCGTTTCAAACTGTCTTACCAAGTAAAACTTTTTCACTTCATTGGCAGATAATTTCACTTGATTTAAGTCTTTTTTACTCATTTTGTTTTTTATTTTCTTTTTTTCCTCATGTGCGTTTTCCCGCCATAAAGGTGCATGTACGGCCTATCTCAGCCTGATTTAATGTCGTTCACAACACTTCTTATCAGCTATGAAAATGATCAACTTCTAGTACTCAGTTGATGGTACTAATTAAGTCATTTGTAGCTCCTGCTAATGTAAAACACAAACTGGAAAAGGTAAAAAAAATATAAATATTTTTAATTCTATTAATATATAATTTTTAATCACTATATACACTGTATCACTATTTTCTTTTACTTCACAAAAATTACTTAATGCATTTGAATAAACAAATTTAATCAATTACAACTTGACATTAGGTTACAATGTAATAACCTAATAGCTATGCCATCATCAGTTTGGTCTGTGAGGGAAAAATGCCACATAGAGATTTAACCCTTTAGGAGGAATAATTATCCTCTCAAGACTGATAATGACCTCTGGCTCTGAGAGATTATTGCCACTTGTCTTTATTCTCTGGTCAGGCTTCGAGTCCCTTGCAACTATCTAAAGAGAAAAACAACTTCATGGGTTCACTTCAGTGCACGACAGACATGTTTTATAGGCCTACAGAATAGTAAATCTTAGATAATTGCAAAAGATTATGACCTTTTAATGCCTGTCTTGGACACTTTTCATGTGTTATTACTAGAGATAAATATTACGCTATGAAAATAATCTTATCTCAATGTTGTATTAGTTAAGGGCAATTTCACTTAGATTTCTTAAAGACGTCTTCTTGTTTCTGTTCTCTAAATGTTGGCCGAAAAAGAGTCCATAAGATGTCATAATAAAAATGCCAAGTTTATTTAATCTTGACATTCTCAGTTTAGCTTTGAAATCCCAATTCCAAAACTAAAAGCAAAAAAAAAAAATTTAAAATTACGGTAAGTACCGCTATTTTTCATTATGATTACTGTAATTTAATAATATGTTATTTGAGGAAACAATAATTACTCAGGATCTGTAGTCATTTAAAGTTTTTAGGCTGATTCAACTAATTGTGTCAACAATTGTTTAAAGTATGTAATTGTTTAGGACTGTTTAATAAAGCGCATTAAATACCGTAATATGCCTTGAAAACAAACTTTGCAGTTTAACGAGAATAAACTCGAGATCCAAATGAAGCCTACAATAGATGCACAGGATTTTACCTCAAGGAATTTCAGTATGGATTAGAATAATTGTTATATTATCATTGATGATTATCCTCCATAAATGCGAAGGATCATGTTTAGAAAATCCTCAGAAATCCATTGGGATGTGTTTAGACTCCACAAGGTGAAGTTACCATGGCCAGACTTTTGTATATAAGCAGGTCCGTGACCGAAAGAGATTCCGTATCCTCAACGACTCAGTCTGGGAAACTTGATTATGATTGTCACGTCGTTGTGAATTGATAGTTTTCAATACGCATGTTGGATAGATTCGCAGTGAAATTCTGCTTCTGCTAGACATTTATTACATTTTCAACAGTCAGAAATGACTAATCTGACTCACGCCTTCACCACATACACGCTTCTGCAACCAAGCGACTCAAATTCCTTCCGTCACGTCTACTTCACCTGCTTTTTGCTTCTGTACGTTATGATTTTGCTGGTGAACATTTGGCTGAGTGTTGTGATTGTCTTGGAGAGAACTCTTCATCAACCCATGTATATCTTCCTCTGCAACCTGTGTATTAATGACGTCTACGGAGCGGCAGGATTTTATCCCAAGCTCCTCCATGATTTGATCCTGGACTCGTATGTGATCCCTCCACATATGTGCGCGTTGCAAACGTTCGTGATCTACTCCTCCGTTATGTGCGACTGCACGACGATAGCGGCGATGGCGTATGACCGACACGTGGCCATTTGTCAGCCTCTGGACTATCACACCAAACTCAACAGGTTCACGTGTGGCCTTCTGCTTTGCTTGTGCTGGATCCAGCCGATTATTTACATGGTGATTTGTCTGGTTTTGTCGAACACACTCAGGGTGTGTAAGAATGAAATCCACAAGTTTTATTGTGACAACTGGTCCATGGTGAAACTGTCTTGTGAGCCGACTGTAATCAACAGTGTGTATGGATTATGCGTTATTGCATTTTATTTGTGTATGTCGATGCTTATTGTCCTGTCTTACATCAAGCTTGCTCTGGCGTGTAAAGGCTCTTTGGAGAACAAGAAGAAGTTCTGGCAGACTTGCGTGCCTCATCTGATCATAACAATAAATTATATCGTTTCTTTATTCTGTGATAACATGTACAGCCGATACGGTTCGACGAACGTCCCTGAGAATCTGCTCAACTTTATGGCTTTGGAGATTGTCATCGTGCCGCCGCTCTTCAATCCTGTCGTCTACGGCCTGAAGCTGAAGGAGGTTCGAGAAAAGATCTTGAAATCGTTCGGTAAACGTAGAAAAATCAGTTGCAAATGATCTGTATTGCTGTTTACATATTGATTACATGTTTAAATCCTTTTTTTGTGCAGTTTTTGATTTCTTATTATGAGTGTGTGCGTTTTTGTGTTGACACGAGTTGAAAAATTATTGTAAAATGCTGTACTATTATTAAATTATCATAAACAATTATATGACATGTTTTACTTACATTCCAGTGTAATTGTTATGTGTTACGAATTCCTTTTACTTGTTATTATTTCTAAAAAGCTCTTATTCTCCTTTAATCAAACATATTGGCATAGTTTGAATCAAATGTGTAGATATTAACGTGACAACTGTTCAGTGATTAAACTAATGTTATAAAAGTGCCTTTGTATTGCATTGTAATAGAGAGGCTGATCTTGCTACACAATTCTGATTCCCAAATATTAATGGAAAAATGCAATTTACTGAAAAAAAACTTGTACATTGATATTCCCGATGCATTGTTCATTCATAGATTCAAACCGTTATTTATTAAATATTTCTAGAGTTTTGATCTGCGGTTTAACAGAATTCCATCTCTACACTTTCAGGAAACCAACCTCGGGATGAGAAGAACAAACACTCGTTCATACATAACCCATCACATAAAACATTCATAAGCTATAACTTAATGTGGATGTTTCGGCCACTTTACACAGACACTAGGCTGAGGAAAAAAGGCACAAAACTCCAGCCAATGCGCACATAAACAATTTTAAATAAATTACTTTAAAAAAAAAAAAAAAATAAATAATAATAATAATAATAAATATATATATATGATGATTTTGATTTTGAATAAAAAAAGTCACAAAAATAATTATGTATTTTTTAAAGTACACAACCACTGGCTATCATTGTCATCTCACAGCAAGGCCTCTTTCTAGACTTTGGAAGTTGTGAGATTGAGGCCTGGTGGCCCCTAGTGGCCATTTGGACAAAGCTCACTCAGTCTTAATAGTATTGTTATGACGTTCATCCTTCAGGTCCTTATAATCCCATGACATTGAGTGCAAAAGCTATTTATGCTTTCCAGCAGCGTTGCAGCTTTGTGTATCTGATCTTTAACTTGACTTCTATCTATGAGATAGAACAGATTAGTATTACTTTATAAATGCTTTTTTTTCCTTTTCAAAATGACTTTTGATAATTTTGTCATCTTTTACGTTGAGCATTTTCACACTATACTCACGCTACTGTAAAATTTCACGATTAATCTCAATTAACTGTGACAATTTTGTTCTGTGATGAACAATTCTACCTACTTCACATCTTACACCTTGATGGAACCAAAAGGCTCAAGATCTTTCCGGCATGTATATTTCACATGCTTCCTGGTGCTTTACATCACGACATTGTTCCTGAACATTTGGCTGAATGTTGTAATAGTCTTGGAAAAAGCTCTTCACGGACCAATGTATGTTTTTCTGTGTAATCTCAGTTTAAACGGCATACTGGGCATCACTGGATTTTATCCAAAATTCTTGCATGATCTGATGATGAATTCATATGTCATTCCTGCTTCCATGTGTGCAGTGCAATCTTTTGTTATTTACAGTTCCATCAAATGCGAGTACTGTATATTAGCGGTTATGGCGTATGACAGACACGTGGCTATTTGTCAGCCTTTGGACTACCACACAAAGATGAGCAAAGCTAGATGTGTCGGATTACTAATATTTTGTTGGTTTATTCCTGTCATGTCAACAATAATTGCTCAGCTTCTAACAAATAGTTTAAAATTGTGTAAAAACAACATAGAGAAACTATATTGTGACAACTGGTCCATGGTGAAGCTCTCGTGCGAATCTACGTCTACTAATAATGTTTACGGCCTTCTGAGCATTTCGTTTTACTTTTGCGTCTTTGCTGTGATCCTGTTCTCTTATCTGAAGCTGGTGGTGGCCTGTAAAGCGTCTTTGGAGTGCAGAAGGAAGTTCTGGCAGACGTGTGTGCCGCACATCATTTCTCTGGTCAACTTCAGTGTGGCGATGCTTTTTGACACCTTGTACAATCGATACGGCTCAAGTGAATTTCCAGACGATCTGAGGAATTTCCTGTCTCTGGAGATTATCATTGTGCCGCCTCTTTTGAACCCTTTAATATATGGATTAAAGCTCAAAGAAGTGCGCAAACAAATCCTCCGATCACGCTGTAAATACCAGACCAAACTGTAAGAAATGTTTCTGTGACCTGTGTGAAGTTTTGACAAATAGATAAAATGTTAAAATGATTTATAAGGTTCTGAAGAAATGTTGTAGGATTCACTAATACATAATTGGAGAAAAGTCGATCATAGATATTTATGAAGATGAAGATATTTAAGTTTTAGATTCTTTGTGAAGAGAATGGATAAAGCCTCACACAGTGTATCAGTCTGTGAATTGATACTATAGTTGGAGAAACTGCGTGTGCTTTTTGTATCTTTTTGTATCTTTTAAGTTGACATTTAAGTCAAGAATACTTTTTGCAAGAATTGAATTGTTACGTTCATGGACTGGTACATGGACTACATTTCCCATGAGCCTTTGTTCCCATCCCGACCTGTCTGTATTTCGTCATTAAAGTCATGTTTTTCGTCAACCACGGATTCCGGCTTTCCTGCTCAGACCGGAGTCGTAACAAGAATGTATTAGGTGCGGAATGTCATAAGGGCACAATGCTCCTATTCTCTACGGCCCATTACCTCACTGGTCAGAACTTGTGTCCACATACCAGTTGACCAGGTGAAGAAATGAAACTTCTTTGTTTGTGAAAGCTTATAAATAAAGTAGGGATGCACCTATAACAACTTTTTAGGAAAATTAGTACGACTACTTGAATGAGTACTTAAGAAAAACATAATTTAAACTTACAGGTAACAGCTTTAGTCATAATTTCACAAAAAATGTGCTAGTTTGGAATTAAAAACATTTATTTAAAATGAAACGCATGTTGTATGCAAAATATTACAGAAACAAATACTTGTAAAAAAAAATGTAAACACATGTCTTTTTTTCTCAACTTTCTTCTACGGCTTTAAAAGAAATACGTAATAAACATTCAGAAACATTTTTTGTATTTTGTTTTTATTTTTAGATCAAGTACCGGTTTTAAATGAAAGTAAAAGGTAAAGATCTGAGGCTGAGGTCCACCCTTAGGCTTAGTCCTTACATTGCAAATAGTGCAATAACCGGTCTATAATTTTAGAAGGTGCTTCCTGTTTTAAATTTAATCTGTAGAGTAAATAATCTGTGGATTAAATGTTATAGTGGACAAAAGAATGTGGACAAGAGAAACCGAAAAAGTCAAATTTTTCATGCATAGAAAAATAGACATCACATTCAACACCATTAGATAAGATTAAACATTTTTTGTTACAACTATAGGTCAAAACTGGAAGGAACTAGAAAAAGCAGGAAAATAATTTTTTTTAACCAGACTTGACTGAAACGTGTTCAGGAAATGACAATTGAGTGACTGTTGTTCAAAAATTATTCCGAATTGATGGAACACAGACTCAGATCTAAAAGTTTTTGTCAAAAATCTGCAAAACTGTTTTATTTTAAATACTAGTTTTAATCGTTTTTCTGTTGTACTTATACACTTTTAGTACTAATGAAGATATTTCATAATAAAAATAACAAAAATAAAATAAAAAACACAGAAAAAATAATTAATCCCAAGGAACTAAACAGCATCTCAAAGAAATGTCCCACAAGATCAAAGACTTGATATAAAACCAAGCCTGACGTTGGCTCCTCCGACGTCCCTGTTTGTTTCTCCTTTTTCCAGACAGAGCGCAGCAGAATCTGTTTGTGTTGCACTGATGTACGGAACGTTGTCTTACTGTACAACTAACACGTGTTTTTGATTTGCATCATTTATACTGTAATGGAGAACATGTCTTACCCTGTGATATTGACTGTTATGGTGCCTGACAAATCCAAGTCATTCAGACATGTGTATTTTATTTGTTTCGTTGTATTATATTTGCTCATACTGTCCATCAATATTCGCCTCGTGATGCTGATCATAATGGAGAAAGCTTTGCATGGACCAATGTACATATTCTTGTGTCATCTGTGTGTTAACGGGGTCTACGGAGCGTCAGGATTTTACCCTAAAATGTTGTCTGATTTAATATCCGATACGTTTGTCATCTCTCTTCACATGTGCGCTGTGCAGTCATATGTGATTTACAGCTCTTTCCTTTCCGAGATTTCAATATTGACTGTGATGTCTTATGACAGATACGTGGCCATATGCAAACCACTGGATTATCATTCTAAACTAACCACGAGCAACTGTGTGAGACTGACTGTGTTTTCTTGGTTTGTGCCCAACTGTTTCTCAGTCACTGCAGCGTTGTTATCAAACTTCAGACCGATCTGTAAGTACCACATCGATAAATTGTATTGCGACAACTGGTCGATTGTAAAACTGTCGTGTGCGCCATCGTTTTTAAACAGCTTTATTGGGTATATTATTATAATCACATTTCTCAGCTTCATCGCTTTTATCATCGTGTCCTACGTTAAAGTGATTGCTGCGTGTAAAGTCTCTTTGGAGAACAGAAGGAAATTCTGGCAGACTTGTTTGCCACATATACTGACGTTGATCAACTTTACGTTTGCTTTGCTCTTTGATACTATGTACAGTAAATATGGCGCTAATGATGTTCCCGACAGTCTGCGTAATTTTCTGGCTCTGGAATTAGTAATTGTGCCTCCGGTTTTTAACCCTCTGATCTACGGACTCAACATCAGAGCAGTGCGCAAGAGGGTTTTTACCTCATGTTCTTCTGAGAAAATAGGCCGGAATATTTTACAACTTCCAAACGAAAGTTGAAAATTTGGTTTGTGACTGAATTGTATCTCAATACCAAGATGGGAAGATTTGTATTCTCTGTCATTATTAGTGAATGATTGATTGATTTATTAATTGATTAATTGATTTGTACAATATTCAAATGTAATATATACATTTGATGTTAATCTGCTCTGGATGAAAACGTCTGCTAAATATGTTTGTGTGCTGCTTAACACAATGTTCCAAAGGATTATATTTGTTATCCACCGCTATGATGCTTTTCTTGTTGTTTTAAATTGCTGAAACAGTCAAATTACACAAATACCAAAGGAAAAGACGATTTACCTCCGTCTCAAGGAACCAATGGCGCTTCCGGTGCGATTCAAAGGGAAAGGAAACCACAAGTTTGCTGCCACCTTCTGGCCACGTTTGTTCTCTACACATCATCTGAAACGTGTTTATCAATTTTTTTTGCTTTAATTAATACGTTCTTTGATGATATTTTTGTACATTTATATTGTTGTACATAATTTTTTAGATGTGTTTAGTAGCCTGTAGTGCTTAACGTTATAAAATGTGTGCAATTTTAAAAACACGAGCATTAAATCAAAATGAACAAACTTCATTGTGGTTTCATTGTACAATCACTGCATGTACAACCAAACAAGAAGTAAGAGTCCCGGTCTAGATCTAAAACACGATTTGTAAGCTCCAGATGAATACAAACTAAAACAAGTTTGTTGTTTTAATAACATACTAAAACAAACATTGTAAAAAAAAAAAATACACCAATAATTAATGAACAAATACCATTCATAATGGAAATAAATTCCATGTTTATAATATCAAAAGCAAAAAATTATAAAAAGCTTACTTGTTGCCCTTTCTAATTTCAAACGCATTTTCTTGTAAAAAAAAAAAAAAGTGCAGTTGACATTTTATTCGTATCAATCATTGTAAGATTCTAAAAAGTTACTGTACGTCTACTTCAGTCCATCCACTGGGTCAAACTTGCATTTTGAGACAAAAAAAAACTTGCATTTTTAAGCAACAACAAAAAAAACCCTCTAATTTAGAAACTAAAAAAAAACTCTAAAAGGAAACTAAATTTCAAGACACCTGAGAAATTGGCGGCGTCACGTCGAGCATGTGTTTGGGGTCAGATGGCGTGGCTGCGGCCTGGAGCATGTGACATGATGCGTCTCCTCGCGTATTTTCCTATTAAACCAAATTGCATTAAGAACAATGTGTCTTTTCAGTTTGCGACATAATTTAATATTGTCAGCTCAGTTGTGATTCAGGGCGGCTTTAGGAGACTCACTCCTCCTTCTCGAGGGTCTCAGATAACACCATTCAGCCAGAGCGTCAGACCAGACCATCCCAGCCTGAGGAGCAACATGAGGCTTCACAATATTCTTCTCCTGGTTCTCCTTGTCATCATAGCACTACACTGTAAGTACTTTTTTAATGTCCTTTTGGTGTGTGCTGGTGTTTATGTGTGATTAAATGGACTTTTGTGTGTGTTAAAGGCAAAGAAAGCGAGGCGATGTCCTTTCCGTGGGGCTGTGCGAGTCTCAGTGGCGTTTGTCGTCAAGGAGTGTGTCTCCCATCCGAACTCTACTTTGGACCTTTTGGCTGTGGCAAAGGAAACTTGTATGTTTTTTATTGTTATATTTCTGTACTGTATATGTGTATGTGTGTGCGTAACAAATTATATATAAGCTTTATGTCTTGATCACTTTTTTTTGGATCTCAATCTCAGTTATTTACGTAGTATTGATATCATTCCAATACTGATTTCTATTCAGAGACACACACACACACACACACACACACACACACACAAACGCAATCGACACTCAAAACACACAAAAGCCGAACCACTCTAAGATAAACATACAATCACTCATTGAAAACACACAATTTATGATGCTTTTTCCAAAATATTGCAGAAAAAATGGCTTAAAAAACATTTTTATTTAATTAAATTATTAAATTTAAACAACACAAAATGCGAGATGGAAAAGCGTTCTCATTGTCTATTATTCAACAAAGATGAGTCAGTTGACTTATTTTATCTCTTTTTTGCAGATGCTGTGTATCACATTTCCTTTGAGAACCGGATTGAAACTCTGTCTGCAGTTCCCAATTAAGATTTGTTCATTATTCAGTGTTTACTAATTGAATCAGGCATTTGACAAACTTTAACTTAACATTAGTGTACAAATATGTGAACATATAAAACTGCAAAGAAGGAACTGAAATCACATAATTTTGATCAGACAAATTAAGTATGTTTAGCAAGTTCAAGTTCAGTGCATTTGTATGGCGCTTTTCACAGTTACAATCTCAAAGCGCATAACAACTGTCTCAAAGTTCATTCATTAATTAAACAGTACTCATAGAATTTATGTTTATTTGGCAATTCACTATGAACATGATTGGTATACAGTATGTGCTTTGCTTTAACTGAAACGTAACACCTTTCATGGGATGTTAAGTGAACTTTTACACAGAGGATTTTTATTAAGCTGGAGGAAAAAAAATCTATTAAAAATACTACTGCTTTTGCCTAATTATGTATAAATTATTGAACAAATAAAAATATAAATCATTGTGTCTCTGATATATTTTTGCTTTGTTTCAAGAAAAACAACAGCTACATTTTACATGCAAAAAAAATCACAAAAGAAAAAAGAAGTGTGTGTGTGTGTGTGTGTGTGTGTGTGTGTGTGTGTGTGTGTGTGTGTGTGTGTGTGTGTGTGTGTGTGTGTGTGTGTGTGTGTGTGTGTGTGTGTGTGTGTGTGATAAAAGAAAGCGGATGTATTCAAGATTTTATGAATATATTATTATTTGTTATTAACATCAGCTGATCGAAACAAAATGTTAAACTTTGACATTTGAAAAAGAAAGTTATGCAGTATTTAAAACGATTTGCAAAGTTACCACGTGATAGTTATATTTATAAACACATTTATTAAATTAAATACAAATATATTAAATATTCAAAGAGATATTTTTTTTTGTTTGCGAATAGTAACACTTTGTTCTGGAGCGAGCGCGAATGTACTAACTAGAATAAAATTCTGTTCGGCTCGAGACGTGACGTGTTTCTCACATGACCGGAAGTAAATACTACAAGCGTTCCCGCGCTCCAAGACTTTCATCAGTAGCTGGTCTAAGTCATTCTGAAGATGGATGAACTCTATTTAGACAATATCGACGAGTTCGTCAACGATCAAAACAAAATCGTAAGTTGTTTTTACGTTTGCATGGTTCTCGTGTTTGGCGAATGTGCAGTTTTAGGTAAATAATGTTGCTAACGTGCAATAAGACCCAACCGGAATGAAATGCATTCGGTTCACGCGTTTTTTCAAACTCAAATGGAAAGTTACGTTTGACAGCACCCAAAGAGAAATGTCCAAATCCATCTCTGCATTAAAACTAGAGACCTAAAAGAAAAATAGAAATTTAAATATATATTATCTGCAATGTTTATGAATTTATTTTGCAGGTCACATACAAATGGCTCAGTTTAACTCTTGGTGTCCACGTAAACACAGCAAAACAGTAAGTGGATGTTATTATATTAATTATAATCAGTGCATTATGGTTTTTGAAAGGTGATTAAAAAAAAAAAAAA
>CM051496.1:22720418-22810835 GCA_028031935.1 Paedocypris micromegethes
AAAAAAAAAAAAAAAAAACAGGGAAGGCCATATTGAGCATAAAAGCCAATCGTTATCCTGTTGTAACTTTAACTGCCAAAAACCGACTATTCATTCTTAATGGCAATGGAGAGCAAAAAATTAGTTTGTCTCAGCCGTACCAAATTAATGAAAAATGTCTTGCTTCACATTTGATGTTGTCACAGGATGCTCTTCCATTATTTGGATCAGAAACGCAAGGAAGGATTAGGAACTCCTCTTCACGCCACCTATCTCGTATCTGGCAGATGTGTGAAGAACGGTAGCGCGGTAAGGATGGAAAACGATAAATCATGCTTTAATGTCTTATAAATCATGAATCAAAAACGTTGAATGGGCTTTTTAACGTTATATTAATCTGATTTAATGTTTCTCTATTTATAGTGTCATAAGGTGTCCGTCGTGCGTGAGGACAAGCTAGAAGGTGAACTTGCTGATTTGTAATTCACTTTACGTTTGATGATCAACTGAAATATACCTATTCTAAAATCATAAGCGTTCTTCCTCTTGTAAACCATCTCACCTTCTGTTTCTGCTTCCTATCAGCTGCTAAAGCCATGGTGGACATGACGGTCAGCGTGCATGTGTACAGTGTGCAGAGAGCGGAGCTGAAGGATAGTTCTCCGCTGTACAGTACGGATTATGAGGCTGTGAAGGAGAACTTGAAAGACTGCAACAAGTAAGTGTCTGTTGGAGCATCTTTAGCTATCCTACTCATTAAATTTCCGGCTTGTGTGTTTGTGCTGTTGAACTGTTTGTTACTAACAAAACTACTTTTGCTCAGGTACAGCGCTATACGTTGTTCTGCAGCCGTACCCATGTCATCTGCTGAGCTGGAGAAGAGTCGGGAGTCGACGGCGTCAAACCTTCCAGAGAAGGAACTCACTAAGCCAACCTTGAATCCAAGCACTTCTTCTGCGCCCAAACACGCTGCTAAACAACCAGCGGGCATCATGGGAATGTTTGCCAGCAAAACTACTGCTAAGAGCCAAGAATCCACCAAGGATGTAAAAACAGAGCAGAATAGGAATTCTTCTGAGGTGAATAAAAAAACTGTTGTTCATGGTGGCCAGAGGTTTGTAATTTAGTTTCATATATTTTAGATCGAAGCATCAAAAGCCAAACCAGCGTCCAGTAATTTTTTTGGGAAGACGTCGCAAAGTGAGTATTTCTTTTTTCAGTGCCACTGTTTACCATGACTGTACGTATTTTACCCGTAACTGAAAAAAAAAAATCATGTAACATGCAGAAAAAAGTGATGACAAAACCAACACAAGCATTAAAGATGAGAAAGATTCCTCCATTTCATCATCAATGGAGAAATCGTTGCAGACGTCGAAAAAATCTGGAGTCGACACTGAGGAACGGCCTGAGAAATCACTGAAGGGCCAATCAAAAGACACCAAGTGAGATTATTTACATTGCCTTTATAGTTGCATGTGGAATCCATACAAATAATTTCTGATGGACGTTTCTCTTACAGTAAAACCAAACGGCCTGAGGTTTTGGAGAGTGACGATGAGAAAATAGAGAGTCAGCAGAAGAAGAGGCGTCGTATTAAGAAGCCACAGCCTGACAGCAGTGATGAAGAAAGTAGGAAAACTATGGAAACAAAATGAGACTCTTGCTTTGGATTTGTAGTTTTAAATCAGGCCAGATGAGGGAGTCTGTGATCCAGAAAAAATAATGAAATAAGTTCATCCTCTGGAAAGATAAATCTGTATTAAAACGTTAAAAAGTCATGGAAATGTTTGTTGCAATGAACTATACACAATCAACATTATATTATATTAAATGCATAAACCCGTATTCATTTTATATGCAATTTTTTCCCAGTGGTTCCTGATTCGCCGCCGACATGTGATGTTCAGATTCCCAGCCCCAAAAGTCAAAAGAAGCAGGAGTCTGTTTCACGTCATGATGTAAGTATCAAGAAGTTTTTTCCATTTTAATATTTCAATAAATGACTTTTTAGAGAATCGTTTTTGTTGTTGTTCTCAGGAGGTTAAGAGGAGGAAGAGGAGGCGCGTTTTAAAGTCTAAAACATTTATTGATGAAGATGGTTCCTTTGGTAAGTCAAGTCACATTTATTGCGTTTTAGAAACTGGAGATGCTCTTGGGTTTTAACACATAAAAATGTGCCAAAGTTGACGCTATGATTAAATTAGTGAGTCTGATGATAGTCATTTACGGACTGTGTGTTTGCAGTGACGGAGAAAGGCTACGTGAGCGAGTCCTACTCTGAGAGCGAAGAGGAACCTGAACCCAAAATTGAAGCAAAACACTCAAGCTCACTCAAGCCATCTGGTGGAAAAAAAGTAGAGGAGAAAAAGAGTCTGAAGAAGATTTCCGCTGCTAACAAAACCACTAAACAGTCTTCAATCGTGGGATTCTTCCAGAAGAAATGAATTTAGGCATCTGTCAAATAGGTAGTTTTCACCGACAATGGCTTTTTGGAATTTTGCCTGAAACACAAACTGAGACAGACAGAATTTATTAATTCCAGTGGGAAAAGTACAAATGATTACATGAATTTTCATGTATTCAGGATATTCAGGATTTATAATAGTTATACTAATAGTGCAGTGATATTATGGTCATTAAGAAAAACTAGGCTGTCAAACGATTATATTTTTTAAACTAATCACACTTCCCCCGACCAAATTACTAGCAATTATTCAGAAATAAATAACTGAAGCTTGTAATATTGAGAATTGAAGTGTAAAATGTAAATTAATGTAAAACTAATGTAAAAAATTAATGTAAACTCATCACTAAATAAACCCTCGTTTAAATACTGTAATATAATTTAGAAGACTTTGTTCAATTTGCAATATATTTTATTTGTTTCTTAAACCACATACTTGCAAAAAAAAAAAAAAACATTAGAACTTTAAAATTCTTACAATTGGTTTGAAAAATATTTCTTAAAGAAAAAAAAACACGGGTAGGTCAATTGAACTTCAAAACTGCAATAGCAATAAAAAAAATATTTTTTATGATCAAGAGGATTCCAAAAAAGTCCACAATTTAGGCTTGGCAAATATGTTTAGTACAAGTGAGGGAAGAATAAGTGTAACTGCGATAAAAATAAACATCGCTATTAAGTATTCAAAATGAATCGCATGCGTTAACACGCTAATTTTGACAGCCCTAGATTAACTTTGTGATTTATAATTTTACAATTACATTTTAAAAGGTATACATATACTATAATATATATTTCAATTTCAACAAAAAAAAAAAACTAATTAAAAAAAACAAGTAATTTTAAGTGAGCTTAACTTTAATACGCAATGATTGGATTGTCACGATTTTCATATTTTCACATTTATTTTTTTTTCCACACAGATCTACTGGCCTCAGAAGACTCGCAGTTCTGGACTTCTGTTGCACATCATCTTTTTGGCGCTTCACACTCTGTAATAAAATGTGTCTGTAACTTCAGAAGAAGCAACATGGGATCTTTTTTTCCAGAATCACGTATTAGTCTAAACCATCATAGCTCTAGGTCTTCAGTTACTTTACTCTGAGTAAATCACCAAACCCAGCGTCATATGCTGGATTTCAGTTCTAGTCCTGGACGTCTGTAAAATGTTAGCATCTGTTTGTTTTAATAGAAACTGTAAATGGGTGTGTGTGTGCGTGCGTGCGTGTGTGCGCTTGTGACCGGCAATGCTTCAGAGTTTCAGATTGTTGAAGTTTTATCCATTTGCCAAGCAGAATATTTAAGACAACTTTGCCTTTTTCTACCTTTAGAAGCTTTGCAGATAATAAATCAAATACATTCTCCATTTTTGTTTGAGTGTTCTTATAAACAAAAAAAAAAACATTAAATGTGTCTGGAATGTTAAATGAGGTTGTTCCGTGTAGCTTTAGTTTGGACTTTTGGGGTTGTATTCTTATTTTGCGGAATGTGGTGCTGTATTGGATGTACTGAAAAGAAACACTTTATTGAATGGCATCGCCTTTGAAAAGCACATCAAATTCACTCCAAAACAGTTTTCTGATCCTTTTATTTCTCGCTACAGGCCTAAAATTGAGCTTTCAGTGCCAAGTCGTCATTCCCTTCATGAACTCCAGCCTCCTTTTTTATTTTAGCTAAATATCTCGAAGGCCCTTGTGTTTTATGCTTGCACACTGTCCTGTTTTTAGTGATTGTTTATTAAAAAAAAAACATTACTGATAGTAGTTATATACACACTAATATTATTAATATGAGCCCAATTTATCCCTGAAAGTTATATACACTAATATTATTAATATGAGCACAATTTATCCCAGAAAGTTATATACACACTAATATTATTCATATGAGCACCATTTATCCCTGAAATTCCTATTTACCTGTTTAGTTAAATTAAGCTGCACTGAAATTTTTAATTAAATTAAAAAAAAAACATTACTGGTACAGTATTAGGAATGCTGTAATAAGATAGTATTTATATCCTTACGATTCCTGGTTGTGCATTTAAACATTTTTGCTTTTCCACTTCTGGGTCACAGGGTCCTGAAGGTGTGACCCGCCCCCTATATTTGTGGCAGACCAATCAGAGCTGGAAACAAATTGATACACACATTTTACAGTTTTTCAAACGCCAATTCTATCGAATGCTTGTTTTTGGAAAATGGGAGACTTGGAAAAAAAACTGAAAGTCCCAAACCGGCCTCAAACTTGCTCAAGTGCTGCACACTGTGTTGCTCCTATTTTTCTAACTCTGTACTATTTTTACCGTTTCTTTATGTTTGTCCATTAAAGACTACTGGACACCGTATAATTGAATTACACTGCTTGTGCATAGACCCTCAAATGTGGAATGCATTTTTATCTATTTGGGGGGGAAAAAATCAATAGGTATTTAGAAAATGCTATATCACTGAGCCCACATTATTAAATTCAAACTTGCCTCTGGCAATTTGTAAAGCCATTAAATATTGTTTTAGTGCTTAGGCTTTAGTGCTAGTGTGACTGCACTTTTCTGGGCTGCTGAAGGCACACGAGCTATGAAACAAATCTTTATTTTATTAAAGACAAGACTGGACAATGTTTATTTAATGGCATGACTTGTTGTTGCATTTTATGGCCAACCAATCAGAACCACACACACACACACACACACACACACACACACTGATGTAGACCTACTAGAAATTTTGCAGACCTCAAATTCTCTGAACCAGAGAGCTGGAGGAAACCCAGACAAGCCTGTAGAGAACAAGTAAACTCCGCCTCTAGTTTAATTAGCCTTTCTATGCGATTCACTCTGCCCTAAATATGTTCAATAGTTTTTTATGCTTTACTGTAAAGATGGGTTTTGAGTTTAGACTGATTTTTTGTCTTAATCTTGAATAGTATTAGTCTGGACATTCTAGAGTTTGGGGCCTTTAAAGATTATTGTCCGAACAATGATTAACCCTCCTATTGTGTTCGGGTCAAATTGGCCCGTTTTCAAAGTTTTACAAATATTTGTAAAATACTTAAAAGTGTTTTTTCACTTTAAAACTCCTGCTTGTCTTTTTTGGTGTAATCATCATACAAAAAAAAAAATAATGATTCAGTTCACGTATATGTAACACCACGCTACATGTTTATATTGCAAAGATACTGTGTGTGTGTGTGTGTGTGTGTGTGTGTGAGAGTGTGTATTGTGTCTCATTGTTGCAAAGACACACATTTTTGATGTTTCTGACCCGAACACTTTGTAACAAAAACATGTAGCGGTCATTACAAAAATGTAAACTGAACCATTTTTGCAAGATAAGTTTTAAAGTGAAAGAATACTTGAGTATTTTGTTTTATTTTTAAACTTTTACCACAGGTCAATTTGACCCGAACATAATAGGAGGGTTAAATGGAGCAACTAGAGATATTTACCACGCTTAGGTCATTTTTAGACGCTTTTTAAGCTCCTTTTGAGGTTTTTTTTTAATAGTTGCTTGTTAACGTTTAAATCAATGAACGGCGAATCCGCATCTGTAAAGACCCCTGTAAAGTGAGCAAAGGCCTTGGGGGTCTAGAACTTTCGCTTTGTAGATTATTGCCAAAAAACACATCAAACACCAATCATTTCAACATTCGGCGGGGATTTATTCTTCACACCCCCGCTCTTCTCATGCACAGCTTCTTGAAACACATCGCTGTGTAGAGATTGAAAGCAGATTGTTCTGTTCCACGCCGGACACAATGATGTTTTTGGCTGATTAAAACAGGAAAATCTTGTTCTGGGATTGAAAATAGTTTTGCTTCTCCTTATTACTAAAGGTGGTCTTTCAAAAGTCAATAAATGCGGTAGAACAAAATCCCTGTGCTAATCTGGCTTCACTTGAAGTCTTGATTATATGTCAGACGCTTCACCTCAACGTTCATCACCAAGTCGCATTAGCGCAACAGCCATATGACATCCATCCTTCATGTGAAGTTCAAACGTTTTAAACATGGGATCTGTTTTCACACAATTAGTTGCTCTACAGAATTGGAATTTTTACTGGCCTTTTGGTTAGGTATTATTTGCTTTTGTTTTTTTTGTTTACCTAGTTTCTGTTCCATTGAATTATTGAAAGCAGGAACAAACACATCAGAGACAAAAGTGTTAAACAAAAATTAAAGTGTGAGTGGGTGTTCTGCTCTATGATTGGCTGGACACCAATCCAGGGTGTGTCCAACCTTCAGTCCCAGACTAGCTCTGGATGAGTTTAAATTCTCTTAATTCATTGATTCTTTGAGTGAGAGACATGTAAATATGGCTAGGACAAAAGGCAGAGGACTTAATCAGTACTTAATAAATCAAATTATGTATTCTTTATTTGCCACATTTAATTCTAAATAATTTAATACTTATAATAAAATTGACAAAAGTGTAAATGTCTGATGCTTAACTTGTTTTAAAGGCACAAGTCATCTGAACATTTTTATTATTTAAATATGAATTACCTGAACCCAGTTTCCTTTTCACTGTCCCATTTTAAAAATGTTTCCTACACGGAAGAATTTCCTACTTCGCGCTTTGTGCATGCGTGTTATACAATTACGTCATGTTCTGGCCACCTCGGGAAGTAAAAACGGATAGTTATATCTGTCTTAGAATGTACATTTTAACAGTGTTAATTAGACAATCATACTAAAATAAAATGAAGAATTGTATCTAGAAAATCACGAGTATAAAAGCTGATGAACCCATGTAATTCCACGTGCTCGCATTGTCATAATAGCTTATAAAAGTTGTTTTTTCACTCACCTCAGAATCAGTGAGTCAATTTAAGTCTAGACTGAAGACGCATCTCTTCAACGAAGCATATATTGACCTGTTATAATAACTTACAGAAAATATTAATATATCGTATAGAAAGGCTGCCTAGTTAGTGCTCGGAACCGAATTACACCTGCACCTTCAGAAAATTGTCAAAATCTATAGTACTTGAATTTTTCTAATTGCCTTGTATTTTTTTTTTTCTCCCCTCCTCTCCTGAGCGCCAAGTGTCGTACGACCGGAATCTCCTAGAGCTTCGGAATCATCGGTGGTGCTTCCTCGACCTCTGTGGACCTGATGACGCTGTTGGCTTGGAGAAGTGGAGCCGCCTCTTTCCCCATTGAGGAGGGAAACATCGTTCCAGAATCATCATTAAAAATGACGCGGAACAACCAACGCACTGATTGTGTAGTGTTAGAATGCCGGAGGAGACTGGCACCGGTGAGCCGGGTTCTCCCCAGGGTTTTTACTCTTTAAAGAGGTTTTTTTACCTGGCCACTGTTGCGTATGTGCTTGCTCGCTGGTCTTTGTCTTTGTCTTGTCATAACCGCAGCCACTTAGTCAACACCAACAATCCAGACGACAAATTGAATAAAAAGCATAATTTCCCTTACATATTTACATGTGCGCTTTGAGACAGTTAAAACTGTGAAAAGCGCCTTACAAATACTCATTATTATTATTATTATTATAAAAGTTTAGTCATAAAACCTAACATTTCTACAACACAACTTAACACTAAATAAATACGTTTAAATACATATTTAGTATAATTTTTATTCAATTTGCAATGTTTTGTCTTTTGTCTATTGACTATTGTCTGTTTGTCTATTGACGCTATTAAGCACTTAAAATTAATCCCGTGCGTTAACGCGTTAACTTTGACAGCACTAATATACGCATATACGTATATTTGGTCACGTTCGCTTCCTCTCTTGCCAGAAATTACAATTTTATTTTTCAATCGTAGATGAATTCATCCACTCTGCCACATGATTCCCCAGCTTCCACACACCGACGCAAAGCGCGACTCCGTGTACACTCACCCTTCAACAATCGGAAGTGAAGCCGAGCAGGAAAGCTCACACAGAGAACTGACCCATTCACCTGATTTATTCCCAGCGACTGCCACCAGCTGTTCGCAGCGCCCGAGCCAAGACTAAGAATGCGTGGCTGAATGCTTTCTGTGGGAATTCATAACCATTAGTCCAAAAATGAAAAGTAGGTGCCAGTATTGCCTTGTTCAACATCACATTTGCGCCCCAGAAGCGAGCGCACAACCCCAGGTGGCCGAAAACTTTTCAGACTCCATCAAATCACCAACAATAGGGAGCGAATTACCAAGGCGTGAATATGCGTCACGTTCTTGTCATCACAAAGGCTCCGCGTCGGGAAACAATGGTGGAGCCCGACATCAGACCACTGCCTTAAACTAACATACACAAAGGAAGGACATGAGCGTGGAGTGAAATGCCTCCAAGAGGTTCAAAGGGAACAAATTGCCCGAAACTGTGAGATCCGACAGCCGGCGGAAACAATTCACAGCTTCTTTGTGTGACTATTAAGCTTCGCAACTGAGGAGCTTCTGTTTCAAAATATTTTGTCAGGCCTTCAGCGAGAGATGAGCAGAGCCGTCTGGCAGTTTGTGTGAGGCCTGCACAATCACCCTTTGTGACTGGAGGGGAAAGTGGGCATTTGGGATCTGGACTGGGGGGATATTAGTCACGACGGCCCAATCCGAGTCTGACAGCGTCGTCGTGATGGCAGGACAGAAGACATCTGCATTTCGTCGAAGCTCAACATCGGCCGCGTCGAAGAGCTCGGACAAATGGACATTGTTATGTTTTTTTTTATGCTTTTATCTGGGAAGAACTTTGTCTCATTTAGGTTGACTTAAAAAGCTAATCGTTTAAAGTTACAAGTTTTATCCTTTTTGCTGCAACGTACAGTATATAGTTGAAACTTATAGTTGAAGTTGAACTTGAAACTGTTAAAAAGTCATACACAAAATACATTGTGTATTTTTCAACAGTCTTTTTTATGTAGTTGTTATTCAATTGGTAAACTCTATTTCCATTGTTTTCCTATTTTTCTTTTTATGTGCCAATAAATCCCGATAGATGGTAATATTTAATTGTTAAACTGTATTGAACAAGTTTAATAAAAATAAATCTACATAATGTACACATGCTTTTAGACATACAGTAATCAGTTTTTATTAAATCAATTAATTTTAAAAAAGGTTTTGCGAATGTGTGAATTCAGAAAATATATTATTAAATTAAAAAAATTAATAAAAAATTTTTTTTTTTCCATTTTCTATTCAAAACAAAAAATTTTAAGTGTTTAATCAATGAGTGATTTCAGAAAATATGTAATAACAAAATAAAAAAGTTAAATAATGAATAAATTATATTTTTAAATTAAATCTATTTTTCAAGTGTTTCTTGTTCCTATAACAGATATTTTATTTAAATTCCATAAAGTAATTGCAACTACATTAACAGCAGAAAAATTAATTATATAACAAACCCAGATACAAGAATCATTATACAAAATATATATATATATATATAATTTTATTTTTTTTTTTTTTAAATGGTTTATACAAATAAACACAAAACCCAAAAAGTGCTTTTCATTCTGGTTATTCTTCAGATGAAAAGGTTAAAAGTTTATCGAAATATACATTTTTTTCATATTACTTGTGCACAGGAAAATGCTACATGGGAAATTGTACAATAAATAGTAATATTCCACACATGAATAGAACATAAGTAATCGGCGAATAAACTAATACTTCAGTCTGTAGTTTTCTCCTCTTACTGTATTTACATTGGGCACTGGAAATAATTACACCATTTTATTTCATGATTAAATTGTCCTTATCTTGACAAAAAACTAAATTTTGTCAAGTATTTTTGACTAATGGAAGAAAAAATCCAAGGGCTCACAAGGAATTCAGGGATGTCAAACTCATAAAGATTCGCGCTAAAACTGAGTCATAGTAATAAACTGCATCTTTAGACTACCTGCTGCCAGCATCTGGTTTTGCACTGTGTGTGTGTGTGTGTGTGTGTGTGTGTGTGTGTGAGAGAGAGAGAGAGAGAGAGAGAGAGAGTGCAATAAAACAAGATGGCACAGTGTTCGGATCAGGAGGAGACTAAGCGCAAAGACTGTCCAGCTGCTCGGGGTTTAAATACTTCACTACTTCCTTGATTCCATCTTCACAGCTTCTTTTCTTTCTGAACTCCTTCTTGTCCTCTTCTTCTTTAAACTTTCTCCAAATGTCTGAGATGAAAGAATATAGATTCAGGCAAGGTTTTGAATACAGAAATCTACACACTACTCAGTTTCAGAGTTGATATTTACAGATTTACGTTTTTCTGTATTCTTCTATAAACACGCTTGTTTTGTCAAAATGTAGGTTTTTTTTTCAAAACTCTTCAATTTGAAACATGTTTGACATTCTTAATAGTCGCTCAACACATGCATAAAATCCTACAAATATCCAAATAATCTGAATGCAGATTAGTGAGATTTTTCAAGCGCACCTTCAGGTAATGTGGTGAGTAAGAGGTATTTTTCCGGATGCTCTATGACGTCTTTCTTCTGAACATCCCTCGTTTCCATCAGATGCAATACACCTGCAATAAAAGATGAGATAATAACGGATTTACGTTGGATTTACAGTGCTTAAAGTCTAGCAACTTCACTATTGCGACTTGCTGCAATTTCTACAGTTTCCTGTAATTACAGTATGCAATGTAAATGTCTAATTCACTCTCATATATTGTCTTCTCTCATATATTGTCACAGACTACGGTAAATCTGGGATGATGATACTTAGCAAAATTAGTGGCTAAAGAATAGTAATAAAAAGTATAAATAGTACAGTTTATAATTTTTTACAGTTAAACAAATGTATGTAAGCGTCGTAATATTTCAGCCTCTTTGCAGGAGGCGTTAGAATGCAACAACTGCGATAAATCCATATAAATAATGCGGCCATTAGAAAATAATTTATTTTATGTATTAACACTCGAAACACAAAATAAATGAAAGCTGTGAAGAATTAATGGACAATTCTGCACATCATGGTAGAGCAACAAAGATATTCCGTGCTTAATTGTAATTTTGTGAAGATATTAAACAGTTAAACGATTGCGCAAACCTTCAACGCTTTTCCACACTTGCACCTCCACCTCAGCAGCTCCCTGTCGCTCGATGGCAATCGTCCTCACTTTCTCCTCAGACTTTTCGGAGCTTGACGGTTGGACTCTATACACCAGGAGATTGTGGCCGCCCGGACCGAGGAAACAATCCGACCTGTTGTTCTCGGACTTGAACTCTGCAAACCAGATGTGTAAAGTACTTGAGTACACTTTTTTGTAAATTTTGTAAATTGTAGTATTTAATAGTAGTACTAGTAGTAGTAGTAGTAGTAATACTACAAATAGTAGTACTACAAAATAGTATTTTGGCTACTTTGTACTCTGAGTATCATAAATATAAGCAACTTTTAAATTCACAAAATCAATAAAGTACAAGTACCAATACAAGTACAAATACTATGCTTAGTGTTTCAATGTCTAAAGAATTTTTTTTATCGTGCTTTTTTTTTTGAATCAATTGTATTATACATATCTATACATGTTGTATATTTACAAAGATCCTAAAGTGTACACAAGTACTTGTAAAACAGTAAAACACACTGTTTTAAAATCATCTCCTTACAGAAAACTAAGAGCAGAGAGAAATATTCTGAAAAAGGTCGGACACATCCACCTGGACAAATCCGACAGCATTTCCCCTCGGCCTTCACGGGGTGTTTGCACGGGTACTGGTTAGGACACGTGATGCGCCGACATTCCTGAGATCCGTCCCTGCAGGTGCACAGGATGCAGTCCAAGACCTTCCCCAGAACCGGGTGCCAGACGTCACCGTGCGAGTAGGTCTTGCCGCTGTACACACAAGCTGAGAGGACATCAGACGTTAGTGTGACGGGACGTGACCTGGAGAAGGACGTTCCTCTCACCTCTCTGGTGTTTGCGCTGTAGGAGGATCTTAACTGTGGTTTCTGCAGCACCTCTGTGATGAAGGTTCTGGAGGTTCAGGCCTTTGAGAGAAGGTCTGAGAGCTGATGTCACCCTGGTGGAACGTCCCCGGACCTGCTCCGAGGAACACTGGTCCACTGAATGCCTCTTGTTGATTAGGATGCAAAGATTGAAGATGAATTAGCATTTGGTTTTGTTAGTATAGAAATTGCCATCTGTGGTTGTTATGTTAGTTGTGACAAGAACGGGGCAGGAGTAAATAAGACATGGTCTTTTTCCTACTCCTGTTCTTAAGGTGGAATATGTTTAACATTACCACTACAAAAAAAAAAAGAACAAATAAAAAAATAAAATGAAATGAAATTACAATTGCATTGCAAAAAAGTCCAGAGTGAGTAAAGCACATACAACTCCTCTGTTGAGCTGTTGCCCTCCATCCCCAACCGCTGGTGAATGGACGTCAGATGCAACTTCTGCTGATGGAGACACAGAAGTAGCTATTTATTTTGTAATCTAACTACTGTACACTACTTATTTTTACATACAGGTTTGTTAATATTTTTCACAATTATATTCACTGACCTTTACACACCAAGCAGCAAGTGTCAGAAACTGAAGCCGGTGAAGAGCATGTGATAGGCTGACAGGTTTTCAGGCCGCAAAATATATTTCCATTCTTTGAAAATAAAATTAAAGCACAAAGCAAAACGTACCTATTAGCTCAGATTTATTAATAGGTATATCAAATATAAGTTCAAGTTCAGTGCATTTGTAAGGCGCCTTTCACAGTTACAACTGTCTCAAAGCACAAATGTATCTAGTTCTTCAATTAAATAAAAATTCAACTATATTTAAAATGTTATATAATATAAATTAGTATGGTACTTTGTTTGTTTATGTATTTATTCTTTCTTTCAGCTTTATCCAATTTAAAGGGGACTGTAAGAAATATTGTTCATTTAAATCTAATCCACTAAATGACATGCAAGCATAAAAGGTAAAATAAATATCACATTTAAAAAATATAATGTATCTTATTTAAATTTTACAATGTATCGTCATGTTGTATTGTTTTTATTTTGATACAATACGTACGACATTACATTATTTGCGTATATGTGTGTGTGTGTGTGTGTGACATTAATAAAATATAATAAAAATATGTAATACATTATGTGTATGGTGTAATGTACGGTATATTAGCTCAATTATAACATCGATTAGAAATAAATAATTTATGGTTGTAATATTGAATATTGGATTGTAAAGGGGAACCAAAATTCAGACTAAACGGAAGAATGTCATGACTTACAGAGCAAGTGCACATCACACACTGGTTAGACTGCCGGGATGGGAAAAGGTGGTGGTTGGTAAAGCTTTCTCCTGCTTGGTAAACACTTCCATTGTATCTGCAGGTTTTAATAGGCGCCCGCAAACCTGCAGGAGTTCTGTGTTCATCTGCCATTTAAAAAAACCCCAAGGTTCTCATAAACATTCACATGTGCCAGATAGATGCATATCAAGAAATATGTTAGAGTGTGGAGGTTTACCTGCACAGCGAGGACAGCACTGCTGGGAACTAGTCACTGGGTTTTCACAGCGCAGCACTGGGCATTTGATGGTGTTGCATTTCACATGACCAGACTTCAAGTAGTTACAAGGTTAAGATGAAAGCAGATGTCAGGATCACACTCATGTGACAGAAGGTACAGATATTACACAACATATGTGCATGGATGGATGGATGGACTGACGAACAGAAAGACATAAACATGGACAATTAGACATAAATGAACGGACGGACAGACGAATAGATGGATGGATGGACGAACAAGAACACATATTGGGAAAAATATATTATTTAAAAATAATATTAAAATAATAAAAATAAAAATAAATAAAAATAATAATAATACAAAATAATGAATAAAATGTTTTAAAAAATAATAAACATTTTTATATACAAATTATATAAATGTAAAAAAAATGTATTGCCGCCTTTCTAGACACTCAACGTCGCCTTACAGGACACACAACATTCACACACACACACACACACACACACACACCCCAATTAGACATAAACGAACAGACAGACCGATTACTTATCAATGAATTCATAACATTTGATGAATAATTACACTGTTTAATGTAAATATTGTACATACTTCTGCGCAAACACAGCGCATGCAGAACATGAATCCAAAGGGCTCGAGATAAGGATGCCAGCTTTCCCCTGGCCTGTAGGTCTTATCCTTAAAAGAACAACTGATGCCAGACACTACAAAACAAAGGCATTTTTTACAACAGGTGGATTATTGTGCAGAGAAACAACAACCCCGATCATTTTTTCCCCCTTCTTTTTATGCTAAAATAAGTACAGTAAAGAATGAAAAAACATTCACAGAGACATGTGAAATTAGCACAGGTTGCTTATGAAAAATCTAATATATATTTACGAAGCTAAAAACAAAATACATTTACTAGTTTTTCATTTTAGTTACAACAATATTTGACGAGACTTGAAAGGTTATCGCGAAAAACACAGTCGGATCCATCGAAACGTTTTTTACTAAATGCGTTTCCTCACCTTTCCTCACAGCCTCCGCTTCTTCTCCCTGAGCCAAAATGTGCAAAGTGAAAAAAGCTAAAATATATTTCTGGCTGTTCATTGTTTTTTAAATCAGATACCTCGTATTTCACAAACAATGCGCGGGGATTTATTCTCAGACGACTTCGCACTTCATAACTAAGACAGAAAATGTGGGAGTTTCTGTGTCGCTGGTAAACGTCTAAACATCTAAAGCGCCGCCTACAGGACAATAAACTAATGCGAACTTGAGTAATTAATGTGTGTTGTGAACGCCATTTACTAATAATTTTTGTGCTCTGGTGTCGATGGCAAAAAACTTGATGATTGAAAAAAAATAATAATAACTATAAAACGACGTAAACAACAACAATTGAATTGAATTGAATTGAAAAATCCTTTATTAGTCCCACAGCGGGGAAATTTCACGTCACAACAGCAAAATATAATTATTAAATAATAATAATTATTATTATTAGTTTTACTATTAATAATAATAATATGATCATTATAATTTGTCATAATGAATTATTGCTGCTGTTGTTATTGTTTTGATGTATATTATCATTGTGATTACAACATCCATAACAAAACGTCTTCATCAGCTTTGCAACAGTATAACAGTTGAAAGACCAGAACTGAAATGAAAAGATTTAAATAAACAAACTCGCATCTAACTGATAATAATGCTAAAGCTCTTATATTTGTCGAGATTTAAATTTTTAAAGATCTCGAAGCGAATCCACGGTTCACACTTGCTGCACAGATCACACACACACACACACACACACACACACACACACACACACACACACACACACACACACACACACAAGCAGCTGCGGAGCCAAATTAAGTAGACTGAAGTAAACTAACTGCTGCAAGTGCCATCATTTCCCTACATGTGCTTGTTAGAGGACTTATAAAACATGTCCGCTTGTGTCATAAACACTTAATGAAACTTTTCTTGTTTTTCCTGCGTTTTGCGGAAATGAATTTATCTCCATTTTTACCTGCTGATTTCTTCGAGACTTGTCTTCGAGAAGACAAGAATCTAATCTATGAAATAAAGTCTTTCAATTATACAATTTCGATGTTCGACATTGTTGGCAATTAAAATGTGTTAAATGACCTCTGACCTTCAATCTCTCTGATGCTTTGTCCCCAAGCACTTGGGTATTTTAAATGTCACGTGATAAATACCAAGTTGTACAGCAACACAGAAACTTCACCCCGGAGTGTTGTGCAAATGTTGATTTGAAGAGAAGGGTCTCTCTACTTTTATTCCGAATGTTTCGGAAACGTGTTGCTTCTTTTTAAACATTTTTATTTATAATTTAGAGTTCTTCGGATTTAACGTAAAACATTGTATACACGCGCACAGACAACGATCGAGGGTTGTTACGGTAACGGACTCGGAAGTCGGAACGAGCGGTTGTTTCAGATGAAGGAAGCGGCGTTTCTGCAGATATTTTGCTGATATTGGAAGTAGGTGAGCATGCGTAAATCATTCATGTAAACATTAATACCCTATCAACGCTGACTTTGGATGATTAAAACGTGTCATATGCATCGGGGTTTTTTTGTCTTTATGTAAATAGAACTGACATGGCGACAGATTGCGAAACGGATCCTCTCCTAACTCGGCTTGCACGGGCTGTGTTATTCAAAACGGAGGATAAGGGTAAAACATACAGAATACCTGCGCTTCTTTACGTCAGCGAGGCGCAAACGTTCCTTGCTTTTGCTGAGGAGCGCAGGACACCACGTGACTGTGACGCGGAAGTCTTGGTAATGAGGCGCGGATCTTTCATGAATGGATCAATAGAGGTGATGCACCCGTACATATAGTCATCCATGCGTTGGTTGATCTGTCTGACTGTCTGTTTGTCTGTCAGTCCCTTTATCTGCGTGCGTGCGCGTGTGTGTGTTTGCATGCGTGTAAAATAAACAAGTTTCACACACACTTCTACTAGTCTAATAGTTTCACACATACTTCTGAAATAGCCAATTTGCTCAATTTAGCTTGAATTATATGTTGTTGTTGTTGTTGTTGTTGTTGTTGTTGTTGTTGTTGTTATTATTAATAATAATAATTGGTATTTAGCTTTATGATCTCACAAATCTTGAAGGATCATTTAACAATTCATTGTTCAACTATAACGTACTGTAAACTGTATTTATATAATTTTTAATTGCATGTATAATAATAATAATAATAATGCATTCGATTTTTTATTTATTGGCGCCTTTCTAGACACTCAAGGCCGCCTTACAGAAACACAACAACATTCACACACACACACACACACACACACACACACACACACACACACACACACACACACCAATAGCCCGGTGAAATATTTGCGCCAGCTTCCACTTCAACCGGGCATACACACCACACACACGGCCAGATTAACCTGAAACACATGTTTTTCGGACTGTGGGGGAAACCGGAGCACCCGGAGAACATGCCAACTCCACACAGAAAGGCCCCAGCCGGCCTCGAATTCACACCTCGAGTCACAATCTGAACCTTCTTGCTGTGAGGCCACAGCGCTACCCACTGCGCCACCTGCAATTTAGCTTAAATTATATGTTGTTATTAATTATTAATGGTATTTAGCTATATGTGAAGACACTGATCATGTTAATGATTTCTCATAAAAATATCAACAATGTAAAAATATGGGAAAAATTTATATCAATATGCAACACTTAATTTTCATATTTTCAAGTTCCAGTGTTTTTCAAATTGAACATTTTCAAATGATCACTTTTACAACGGTCCGAGAAAATCACAATGTACCGCAGCAGAATTTCAAAACATTTTTAAGAAACTCCCTGCACAAGCTCAACTCCAGCGTGAATTATTCATTAAAATGTAATACCGCCTTCCGCCGAAAGGGTGCGCAAGAACACAAACTGATGAAATTTGCAACGGTTGTACTGCCGCTGATCTTCGCTAAGAAGTACTTTCACCACTGATGTTTTTATATTACTTTTAAAATACACATTTCAAATAATAATATATTATCCTTTCTAGTTCTTGCATAAGTGTGATTTAAACAAAAATAGCAAAAACCTATTAAAAAAATAAAGCTAAAAAAGCCGCTCGTTGAGCTAATTTTAGAAGAGCTAATTTGGCAACCCCTGGTCTATATCTATCCAATGACTGGACGGCATCCGATCACTGAATGCATTGTTTGTGTTTTAGTGGTCTCCTAGCCAGACTCTTTCTTCAGCATGTCTACCAGACCATCGCACCATGAATCCATGTCCAGTCTTTGAGAGGAACTCCCAGACCATCTTTCTGTTTTTCACCTGCGTGTTGGGAAACACCACCGAGCGCTGGCAGATCCTCACGGGCAAGAATAAAGCCCGACTGTGTTACGTCACCAGCAGCGACTATGGCCTGAGCTGGAGCCGAGCGAGCGATTTAACCCTCGCCGTGGCTGGAGACGAGATGCAGAGCTGGGCCACGTTTGCTGTGGGTCCGGGACACGGAGTTCAGATGAGGACCGGGAGACTGATTATTCCAGCTTATGTTTATTACATCCGTTGTAGGTTGTGTGGTTGGCCACTTTGCGTCAGGCCTCACGCTTTGGCCTTTTATAGTGATGATGCTGGCGTCACGTGGACCAGGGGGGAAAAGATGTCGATGGAGTCGCTTGAGTGCGAGATGGCTGAGGTGGAGGTCGGGGTTTTGTATTGTAATGCTCGCAGTAGGCGTGGCCGGCGAGTGGAGGCCGTGAGCCAGAGTGGTGGAGGAACGTTCCTCAAGCCTCACTACGCATGGAAGCTTCTGGAGACCAGTGATGGCTGTGAAGGTAGTGTGTTGAGCTTCTCTGTGTCTGCAAGTCTCCGTGAGAAGGAAGGCGAGGACTCCAAGACCTGGTTGCTGTATTCCCATCCAACAGATAGGAGGAATCGAAGGAACCTTGGCGTCTATCTGAATAAACGGCCGCTGAGTCCGTCCGCTTGGGGTCGGCCGTTGATCATCTACAAGGGTCCCGCTGGATACTCGGACTTGGCGCAGAGCGAAGAGGGCTTTTACTGCCTGATGGAGTGCGGCGTGAAAAGCGAGATTGAGGAGATTGCGTTTGTGGAGTTTAAGCTCAACGATTTATTAAACTGTTGACAACCGTTGGTATGAAAATAAACTGATGATACGGATCAAGTCTCATTCTGATTGATGGGCTTTCGCAACTGCAGCCCTGCACACGGCATGAATGTAAAGTGACGTTTTACTTTAGAATAGAATAGAATGTCTTTATTGTCATTGCATAATTGACAATATTATGTATATATAATGTCATATTTGACACCATTGCATTGGTGCAACATAAGAATAAAGAACACACAAAATAAAAATGTAAGAGAATATACACATGATTAAGAATAAGATAAAATATAAATAGAATCTCTAGTATAAAAAGAGGGCGAAAAGTACCCCAAATGTTACAATAAATATATAAATCAGCAATAGTACAGGATAGTTTTAATAAATTACATCACTTGTATTATGACGATTTCTATCTTCATGATATCTTTTTAAATAACCTTATGACAGAACGATGGCTATTATACACATTTTCACTATTCAGCCATTTTTAAAATTTGTTTAGTCAATTTATCCAGCCATAAATGGGATTGCTTTGGGGTAAATATATGAGTTTATCATTGTGGTACTTAATTTGTGCATATTCAACACAGTGTTTTAAGTAGAATTTTTTTTTTATTTCATTTTTTTTTGTTGTTGTCATTTTTATTTTAAGTATTATCTTTATAATAATAATAGGGATAATTAATATTATGAATATTTTTATTTAACTATAAAATTATAATAATGTTCACTGCCCGTAATATTATCATTAGTATATCATAAAATATATGAATATATAAAAAATATATAATATTTTAAGGCACATTATGAGGTTGTCGAATGAAAACTAAAGCATACTGTTGGGGTTATAAAGTTACAGTACACGTGTTTGTTTTCAGAATATCTCGCTCTCTGGCTTTAACTGGAGCTGGAGGTGCAACAGTCACTTAATGCCATAACATTGTGCACTTTTCATTACGAATACGTTACAATATTCACATAACAATGTATGCATTCTGCTGTCAGATTCACTCCAATTTAAATATGACAACTCATATTATGTGTTGTAAAATGTCTTGATTTATGACAGGTCAATAAAGTTCAAGCTAGTTAAATCAGTTTGGAATTTGCAATTTTGCCTGCTACCACTAGATGGCGGCACAACGTTGGCTAAAATAAATGTTAAGCAGGGTAAAGAACGTGTATTACATATACCATACACGTTATATTTAAGCGTAAGTTAAATAATTTTTTTTACATTGTAATTGTTAATTGAAATTGCAATAAATTTCCATGCAGCTCTTCTAGGCAAAAAGTTATATGTCATGTGAAATATAGTGACATGGACGTTTTTGACCCTTGTGATACTCATGTGTTTACCTAGACCTTAAAGATGCCTCTGTTAAAGGAAACACTCAGCATTTTTGTTTCCTGTTCAGGCGACTCTCCATGAACTTTCACCACAGAACAAAAGAGAAATTGTACGGCTCCTCAAGGGCCAAATACCAAGTAAATCTCATCTGAATAGCTTCTTTTGGAAGGGGAAGATTTTCCTAGAGGCTTTATTTCAAGCTATAAAACATTAAAGCTTTGAGCTCTAGACGCCGAGTCACACAGATACTGAACTACTATCACATAAATCCTTACAGTAAGAATGTCAGAGAAGACGGGCATCAGTGAGCAAGTTTGTTTATTTCTCGGTCACTCTTGGTCAGAGGTGTAAAGTACTTGAGTACACTTTAAGAATTCTTGTAAATATTTTTTGCTCATTAGTATTTTTGGGTGCTTTGTACTTGTACTGAGTATCAAAAATACAAGCAACTTTTAAATTCACGCAGTCCCAATAAATTCATGCAATCAATAAAGTACAAGTACTGATGCAAGTACAAATACTATTCTCAGTGTTTGTAAGTCTAAAATATTTTTTTCAGTTTTTTTTTTTTTTTTAGAATCAATTGTATTATACATATTGTATATTTACAAAATGTACACAAATTCCTAAAGTGTACTCAAGTACTTTACACCTCTGCTCTTGGTTTTGTTTTTCTAGCCACTGTTGCCTATTTACTGACCACACAGTCGTTCTGGGCCAAATTTTTTATCACTTAGAATGAAAAGGACGAGAGTTTAAACCATGATGAGAAACAGAAGATACTTTATTTTGACAGCAGTGGGAGTAAGACTCCTTCACAAGCCCAAAAATGGAAGCATTTTTTAACAAAAAATGGACAATTGTCAGCACAGTTAGTCAGCGAGATAACCGAAGGATTCGGTTAAGGACAAATAAATTCAAATCAAATTCAAATTTTAACTGTTATTACCCATTATACATGATACAACATGCAATGAAATGTTTTTTTACAATTGTCCAGCATTTAAACATGGGCTGGGGGGGTATGCGAGAAAAAGATACAATAAAAATAAGAGATAAAAATACAATAAAATACAAAATAAATAGATAAAATATGAATAAAATACAAGGGAGAACTATGAAGAAGATAGAAATGCAATGAAACGAGCAAAATACAAAAAAGTGATCCATGTGAAGTGAAGATGTTTAAAGTGTAAAGTGTCCAATAACCAGCTTAAAGTGAGCCAATGTGCACAGTACAGTGACTAAAGGCCTTTTCGAGAAAGAGACTGAAGAGATAAGGCCTTTTGAGAAGGAGAAGTGAAATTCAAAGTGGGTTTACTGGCGTTCTGTCTTATCTACCCGCACTTCCCTCTCTCTTCATCATGGATTGTTTCCCGACATAAGGCTTTGTCTTTTATTTTCATCCGTCCTGTGTTGATAAGAACAGCAGTTTTGTGCTAACAAGCGGCTCTGAAGGAATTCAGATGAAGGTTCAAGCCAGGCTATCCTGAAGAATCTCCGGAAGACCCCGACATTGGGGTTTGAAGACCCCGAGACCATTCACATCCGCTAAGAGCTGAACCCAGAGGTTTATTGTCAACGTCGCCACAACAAAACTGAATAAATGAGAAAACATGTTGAGCTTGTCCCATGTCTCGAGTTTGAACTTGTGCGTTTGACAAAGTTCACGTCCCTGTAGGATAAAAGCTTTCTTCTGACTGATCCCTTAAAATCCCAGATTTATTGTGTAAGTTAAAATAATATTGTTGGTGTGTGAATTCAATAAAATCAGCAGATTAGTTGCTTAATGTAATACTAGTCTTATATAAGGATTTCATTTGGGAAATTACAACATCATGAACAACAGTAGTTGAACGGGACTGAACAGTAAATGTATAAATTGTAAAAGTATACACACAGTACGTGTATACAGTATATGAATGTTTTAATACATGAAAATGTCAAAGAGCCATTAAAACAATATTTACATTTATTTACATACAGTAAACCTTAGTCATGTATTTTTGAACAGGGCAACAAAAACACACTGTGTGGAACAGTTTGGAAATGGAATTGACAATAATAAATGCATTACAGGACACGTATTATCAGAATCATGCCATTTTGTACCGATAATGTGAAAAATATGTATGTTGAAAACATGTTGATCAATATCATTTGTAATGAATACTATTCACACAAAATGTGGCATAAAAAAGCTTTAGATAGTCACAAGTCTGAAAGTTTTACATGAAAAATAAAAAAAAACAAAACAAGAATGCCCTTATTTTACTAGTTTTATCAGTTTGTTGAATAAAAAAGGTACAAAAAAAACACAATTTATCATTGTATAACAAGTTAAACTTTCTGTAAATCAGCAACATTACGTTCAAACATTACAAACCCAATAAACAATGCCGAAATCCCACAACTTACACAAACTGAGTTTGATGTTTGTGACCTGCATCCCTCCACTACTATTCATACAAAAATAGCTGCATCTGGAAACTGATTAAAAAGCAAAGTTTTGCTGATGTCAGGAGCATCACGTGTTTAAACACTGAATCCTCTTCATCTTCGCACTTATTTTACACGGTGTGCTTCTCATTATGCATTAGTGGCTTCTTGACATCTTTTAGTTCCGCCAGGGTTTCAGTTTTGCACAAGGCGTTCTCTTTCTCGTTCTCCATCTGGTTTGAATTAGTCTTCCTGAGCACCAGAAAAGACATGAGGAAGCACACAAAGCCCCCGAATAGAAAGAAAATCTGCAGCCCCAGAAACCTGGAAAAAAGAAGAGCCATTTACAAAGACACTTGAACTTTTTTATAAATATAAATAAAATATTTTATCCCAGTTTGTAGGTTTGTAGTCAATATTCTATGTACTGGGAAGAACAGCTTTTGTTGTACTTTGGCCGGCCAATTTCCAAAGTGGCCAGAAAACCTGATTGTAATGTGGTTGTCGTGTTTAATTTGTAATACATTGAATAATAATAACTGAATATATAATAATAATAATAATAATATATAACTAATAAATAACTGTTTGATGAATTAGTCCTTACAGACTGCATAAATCTATACATACGTATATGTAAAAGACATGTTTTATCGAGTTTACCTGTGCTTGAAAAAGTCCAAATCATAGTACTGGCAAGACTTTTTTTGTTTGCATTTCTCTCCCCATTTAATGCACGCGGTGTCGATGGCAGAGCCATACAGCACTGGAGCTGGGAGGAACGCTGGAGGAAAACACAAAGAAAACAACCTTAACAACATCTGTACAGTTGAGAAATATACACAAAGTTCCTTCATTTGATGGCAAAAGCCCAAAGGATATAGTATATGAATAGGGATGTATGTAATGTGTGTGTGTGTGTGTGTGTGTATATATATATATATATATATAATATATATATATATATATATATATATATATATATATAAAATATTGCAAATTAATCACGATTAATCACATTATTAATCGATTAATCACACAAATTAATTGCAATTAATCACAATAAAATTACTGAAGCTTGTAATATTGGATATTGAGGTGTAATATGTCAATAATGTAAACTCGACACTCAATAAACACTCGTTTAAATACTGTAATATAATTTAGTATAATTTTTGTTTTTTATTTGCAATAGATTTCTTTCTGTGTATAGGGGTGTATATATAGAATTTTGTGTATATTTAAGGTCTTAAGCTCAAGTTGTGGGTTGGTTGGTGGGACAATAGGAATCATATACTATGTACCACTACACAATTACATTTCTACTTTGTATAAATACCAGTAAATGTGAAACTATTCAAGCACATGTCTGTTAAATAGCAAGATAACGTGAACAAAGAAGACATTATTTTCAGCTCAGGATAGCCCGACTAGAAAGTTTCCTCTGTCCAGAAAGCTTTTTGTATTTTTGAAATGTCAGCATAGAGTTGCTAAGACTATGGTGTAATATCCACACTGATGATGCTGGGATTTGTGGTATTGGTGGTACTACATGTGCTAAAAAACACCAGCGGGTCGGCTCTAATAGTAGTCTCACACGTATGTTCTAGAACAGGGGTGGTCGAACCGGGTCGAACCGAGCTTCCTGGTCAAGCAGCTGTCAATCACATTGTCACCAGCCAATCAGAGTAAGGAAAGCTAGTGCCAGAAGACCAAACAAAAAAGAAAAAATGAAACGAACAAAATAAATCTGAAACAAAGAAAAAGAAGATTGCAAGCGAAAAAAAAACAAACGTAAATGTGAAGCATTTTCCGCTTGTTTCTTAGAAGTTTACGTTTGAAATTGGTCATTCTACTGATTCCATAGACTGACAGTGTAAAAATAAATGTTAAAAAAATACTAAAATGCCTTTACGTACATTTTGTGTTTATTTTTTCAAAATGTGTTAACATAAAAAAATTAAAAAAACCTTCATAACAGATTAGCTGGGTTTACATTTTATATTAGCCGAATTTACAATCTTCATAACAGATTAGCCAGAATTTTACTTAATTTCTACACGTTCAGCGGGCTGTATTAAAACATTTAACAGGCCGCATATGGCCCCCAGGCCATAGTTTGCCCACCCCTGTTTTAGAAGAAGAAGCCATGGCCATGTTGAGCTACACATTATTGAGCAAGCACAATTTGGCATTTTCTGAGCACAGCGTGTCTTTATAAACTCATAAAGATTTTATCATAGCGTACACGGTTGATTAAACCCTGGAGAGGTATTGCAAAATATCAGCACCACGAATGAACTTTCATCTAGCATGTACAAACAAACCAAACTATGGGAAGAGTGAAGACTATAATGTGCCCCGTGATGAATTGCCAACAGTTTTGTATTGGAAAGATTAATAATCTGCAAGCTAGACTTCATCCAGTAATTTAAAAAAATGGTGTGCCACCAAGGGTCGAATAGTAGTGAAATTATAGACATGGTAAAGTTTTTAAACTTTAACTTTCTCAGGGGATTGAATATGGAATCAGATTAGTGCTGAAAAATCAAACAATCTTCACGTTTTGGTTTGAAACATTTCTTTTTTTCACTTCAGATTTTTTCGTTTGTTTCATTTTTTTTTCCCTGTTTGGACTTCTGGCATAAGCTTCATGTGGGGCCTTACTCTGATTGGCTGGAGAGAATGTGATTGGCAGCTGCTTGACCAATAAGTCAAGGAGGGAGGAGTTTAGCGAGTGTTTAAACACATTCAGAATCAGAGCATCTTCATCATCGGATTATTTATCCGTTTGTACACTCACACACAAACAGATATACAGAGTTTCACATTAAATTTCACATTAAAACAAACGGAACATTTTATCATTATTTTCATTGATAATAAACTCTGATCTGTGCACATACACAGTTTCGTAATACAGAAAAAAATGTGACGCGTTTTCATTTGTTTCTCAGAAATTTACGTTTGTTGTTTTTGTCCCTAATCTGATTCCATACTCGAACCCACAATTTTTGATGTTGCTAACACGAAAGCACAACTGGCTTAGCCGAGAGAAAGCTCTAGATGTATTTTTGTGAAAATAAAGTGTAATTTAATCCCAACACCGTGGATTTGTGTCGCTTACCCAGGACTCTGAACAGCATGAACTGAACTCCCAAGGCAAAAGATTTGTCTTCTGGAGTCACGGTCCTGAACAAAAAAAAACAAGAAATATTTCCTCAGTTCATATTGAAAAACCGTTTATTTTATTGGAGGTTTTTATGAAGTCTGCTGATGTTTATTTGGAAGGTATTTGGGATGCTGTTGGAGGATGTTGGCGCCTGTAGAGACACGTTGTTGCCACACACAATGCGAAACAGAGACTGTTGCTGAATAAAGATAGAATTTTCCATCACAGAGCCAAACGATAAATCAGCTTTGCAATTGTTAAATGTAAGTCTGTTTACGTCATTGATGTAAGGTGTATTTAACTTGGAATGATAAAGGTGGACAATAACAAGTTTCAACAATAAGCAAATAAAAGTCTAATTTTGTTATTTGAGTTAACGAATGCTAAAAACGACGTTCTATATATCGTTTTAGAGCAACTGTCTCAATTAATTTTCTAAAATTGTAATTTTTTAAAATTGTAATTTTCATTTTCACTGAAATGTCTTGAGACTGAATAACAGTTTTTACGGTGAAATACTGTAAAGTAGCAAGAAAATACAACTCAGAACTCTACATTTCAATGTCTCAATCCATTTGAGTTTACCATACATTAAAACATTTTAGTAATGAGCCTTAACATTTTTTTTTACGATAAAATATTGTATAATTGCGAAAGTAAATTATTAGTATAGAATAAATAATAGTTACATATTGTTTGCATGCACTGGAAATTCGTTCATTTAGCAGTAAGATAATGCAGAGAAATAACGTTAAAACCCTGTAAATTAACAAAATAGGAAAATACACAAGTAATAAACACAAGACTGAAATAGTATTTACTGTAGAGATTTGATTGAATACCTGAGAATCATCATAAAAGATGCGGTGTGAGAAAGCGCAGCTACAAAGCATGTGACGGAGGTGAGGACCATGAAGGGGATGAAGCGATCGTCGCAGCCGATTTTACACGCGCCCTGTAAAGCGAATCCGAAGGAGCCACTCGCTTCTACACAAGCACAACCTGTGTAGTTCTGTAAAAGAAATGACAGTAAGAAGACCATTTAAGACAAAGATAATTCATGTCTGGAAAACATGGTAAAATGAAAGATCAGGTTAACTAGCTGGTTGAAACTTGAAGACGAATCTCGATCAGCTCATGATTGTAATTAGCTGCACTAATCAAAAGTGTCAGATTGACACGCAGAACTAATAAATATATGATCTGTACTACAACATTTGCTGTAAAGATCTCACACGCAAAACGGTTTAGTCATAAATTTCCTGGTTTTCATTGTTCTCAATCATCAGGTTTGTCAAAAACCACACTGCTGCTTTAAATAGAGGAATGGAGTCAGGCTGTACCGGCTAAAAGTCAAAATTAAAAATGCGAGGAATTTCTGTTCCAATGAGAACAAAGCCAAAAATACTTTGTGGTTGAAATGTCGAACTGTGTCTAAAAATCATAATGAACTTAATGCTGATGCAGCCATTTTTTGTCCAAGTTAGTTTTACCCAAAAACACTAACAGCTCTTGCTATATCCAGTCCATCTGACGCTTCTAATGAAATTTCAGTACACTTTAACGCTAAATACATTTTCGCTGTGTGCCAGTTTAAGTGTAGGACAGAAAGCAAATGGATGAAGAAATGTAGGTCATGCATGCGAATCGGATATTGTTCAGACTTGTCTTGGTGGAATTCACTTAGCGAAATGGACTCGACTGTGCTAAGCAAAACAACAGAAGAAGTTTGTAACTCTGCAGCTTGTTTGAAGCGGACAAAAAAAAGCACAACCGTCACAGCAAAATCTCCCACAGCGCCGAACATGTCCAAGCAAAGTCCCAGGAATCACCTCGGAAAAATATCTGTTGCAGTTGTTGCTGTATGATGGTTTTATCTCCTTTACGTTCTTGATTTGATTATGTCCAGACTTTATTTGACATGTGACTTTTTTGAGAAGCCATATTGATGTAGACAGTACACCCCCCCCCACCCCGGACCAAACTTTATTTTTTTACAGTATTATGTACACAATGTCAACAATGGCAGTATTGCACACTTAAATAAAACTTTGAACAAATATTCTAAATGTCAAATCACACCAGAAGCTTAAAATATTACAACAGCCCATGAAAACACAAACTGAAACTAAAATCTGGTGCAGCAAAAAATGCATTTACTTGAAATAATTGGGAAAATAATTAAATATGTTTTTAACGTATAAATGTGTATATTTGCCTAATAAAAGGGGGTTAAATCCTTTAAATTCTGTTTCTACTATTCGGCTGAATATTTTTAAATCCATAGAAATAGTTATTATAGTTATTGTTCAAATATTTCAATCTTTCTGTCTTCTTTGGGCTTTATATGACACTGTTAACAATATATGCATGAAAATGTTAAAAATATATTTAAAAATGTCCCATATATTGGATATATGTATTTTGAAAATGTTTACATATATTAAAACGTGTTTTAAATTTCTAAAATTCTCCGACTACAAAAAGCCTCTCTACGTTGGAGACTTTCTTTGGTTAAACTGTTGTTTTCTTAGTAACCGATATGTGACTTCAAATCCTTGTCATCCTGCTCTTATTTCTGCTTTCTAGGCTATTTTATCCGCCTTAGCCTGTTTTAAACCGATACTACAACAATACTGTGAAAGTGTGTCAGGGCAACGCTGGTAACACCTTTTATGATTAAGTCACAATTAGGGATCAAAGTTCAAATTGTTCAAAGTTGCAGTTCACAAGCTTTTATGTATTAAGTGTTATTACATTTGTTGTAATGTAGAAATTCATTCAAATCAAGTTCAATTTAATCACAAAGAATAATGAAATAAACGGAACAATTAGGATAATCTAACAATGACTATGACTTTAAAAATTAACTTTAGCACAAAGACTTGATCAGACAGAATTTATAATATTAAATACTTAATAACATGTTTATAAATATATATATAATATCACATTGTCCTCAAATATAACTGAGCACATAGACTTACTACAGAACAGAATATAAAATATCATAACTCAGAATATCATAACTCATAATACAATGTTATTGAGTACATCGACTTGTTGTATTTTATTGTTGATAATTTATTAAACTTGAATATTTATGAATATATATATATATATATGTGAATATTTAATCTTGTCTAACTTTAATATACGTATGTATCCTACATTTTGTATTCTATTTAGTCACTGCATTCTCAGTCAGAGTTTTTGAAAAAAGGACTGTTCAAACTATGTTTTTTGTACATGACAAATAAAATTTGATTTTGATCATTTATGTTTGAATTTTATTGAACAATCTTGTTGTGATTTTCTGTGCCCTGTCAGATGTTTTTGCAAGAATTGCAGACTCAGGACAAATCTATGCTAATGTAACACTTATAGTAATAGTGTAATCTTCACACCGTTACTATATTAGGATTTTACACATTTTACTATAAACCAATTCCCATGTATTTTATCTATTTGTTCATTTAATTGATCCCTTACCACTGTATAGTAATAATCAAGAACTCATTAGTTGTAGAATAATGAGAAAGCCAGAAAAACCACCAACCCTATATGCCTCTGCAATGAGTGTCACATGATCCAGCATGTAATATTATTTTAGTTTTTTACGATTGCTGAGCATTTATCCTGTGTAGTCTCTATGTTTGTGTGTTTTTAGACTATCGAGTCCCTGTAGATTTACTCAGCTTGCCAGACAGCTGTTCTCAGCTGATGTTTTGACTATGATTCTCGGAACCTTGGATTTTTAGACGGCATGGATCACGACCCGGCTCTGTTTATCTAGTCACATATGTCATTAGTGTTCTTAGAATCTTTAGTAAGCGTCAGCAGCTCCAAACATGACACAAACTCATCCCGTTGGTTGACTTTTCTTTTGGGGATTTAAATATTTCCCTATCATTTCAGCCAAAATTTTCCCCCTGGAAATATTGGAAATGTCTTGATATTTCATTTTTGATATTTCGTTTTTATGACATTACTTGCATTAATTGCAATAATGCAATTGTGTACTATAGATAGAATAACAAACCTACCAAAAGATTGGATGTGCTGAATTTTCCCGTACATCCTGCGTGACAGGGAGATGGAAACTCCACTCCGTTTGAGCCGCACACGGGGTTAAAAGCCTCGTTGGAGCAGGAACACGCGCTGTTACACGAATCGTACCTAAACACAACAAAAAAATAAATGAAAAAACAGTGAGTGTGACTAAACCATTTAAAGTGGAATCTGAATTTAAAAAATAATAATAATTACGGTGTATATATATACACTGTATTAGAATTGTATTAGTTATACCATATATCTTCCAAAAGTACAGGCTCTTGTCCAAAAAACTGAATTTTATATTGAATTTTATTTTAATGAAAATAATATTTTATATATATGTAATATTCTATAGAATAGCATCTGCTTGCACTGAGGACAGGCTACTATTGGAGACAGCCGTTTAATTTCCCGCCAGGCGTTTATTGGAGATGGGTCACTAAAGAGACAGGCCACTAATAGAAGATATACGGGTGTAAATATATAATAAAGATATAAAATAATGTTTTCCAAGAAATATAATACAATTTGATTCTGAATAAGGCACAAGCTAAACTTTTAAAACATCTCAAACCAACCCGTACCTGATGTTGTGTTTGGGGCAGCTAAGGAAGAGTAGTGGAATTGCAGTTAAGACGCTGGTAAAAACGGCAAGTGAACACAAGGCAGCCATGGATTTAACAGACAGGACCAGTCTGCGCATTATCACTCCTCCTGCCATGATACCCACCATGGCTGACGGAATGTTCACCGCTCCTGTCGAACACACAGAGAACACATGTTAAAATAATAGGGCTTTTTCTTCTTTTTTTTTCATATTTGCTAACATTGTCTTTACTGTAGTCATTTAATGTTTTCTGTTGGTGTTTTTTCTGTGGAACATATTTAATGTCCTTCAATTAACTGCTTTCTTTTTGTTTTTGCTGCTGTGAAAGATTAAAATTTCCCCTTTCTTTAGTTATCTTTTGTTATTTTATCTTATCTAAAGATTAAAAAAAAACAGAAAGATAAACAAAGTTATTTTTTTTAGTTTTTAAACAGTAAAACGCTACTTTGTTCTGCCTAAATCCAAAGATGACTACCTTAATATTCCATAGACTGAAATACAGTAGAATAATGGATGGGTTATATGCGTTATATGGACAAATAGATGTATAGATAGGGAGAGAGACACGAATGAAGGAAGGGATATACAGATAGAGAGACGTAAATAGATAGATAGACAGACAGACAGAGAGATGGATGGATAGGTAGGTAGGTAGATAGATAGACAGACAGATGAAGGAAAGAGGAAATTTCCTTCAACACGTCTAAACAGGAAACTAGTTCTCCACCTTGTTTTAAGAATTATGAATTTCTTGAAACATGCTGATTGATTATTATTGTATTGGTTAAAAAAGCACCAAACAAAGCAGAAACTCATAAGAATTATAACTTAAAAAAGTGATTGATGTCTTGAGGCCAACAAACGTGTTCGTTTCGAGCATCAGCGTCTTACCCATCATCATGTTGGAGAAGGAAGCTGTTCGGCTGAACTGTCTCTCTATGTATTTGCCCATGAAAGTGGCCAGTCCTGCCACCATGGCAGCAAGATTCACCTGTGCCAACACCACCAGCAAAAAAATGGGGTTCCGCAGGGTCCTGAGGACAATTTTCGGGAAGCCTGTGGGAAAAAACAGACAATTTGTTTAAACAAAAAAAAAAAAAAAAGTGTGCAATTCACCAATTAAATCAGAACAAATTTAGGTCAAATAAAGCAGAAAGAAACTACGCATTGCATTTTTTAAAGTTAGATCTTAAGAAACGTTTGTGGTGTTTTTTATACGAAATGTAAGGACAGTTTTTTGTTTCATTTAAGAATATAAATGAAAACAGGAGGGATTTTTTAGAATTCAATTATGATTAAATAGGTCAACTGACAGTTCTTGTCTTTATCGAAAGCAATATAATATCGTGACTTTTGTCTTTGATGAGCAATGAAGCGTGACGTCTCAGTGAACAGGAATGGAATGTCATTATAATGTAATGTTCAAGAGTTAAAAAGCTCTAAAGTAGGCCGCTAGAATGTGACCTACTCAGGATTTACTTTCTCAAAATAAACAGTATGTGATGTTTGTATTATGTCGGAATTGAAAAGGATTTCCTGGATGAGCTACAGTCAAAAGAGCAGAACAAATGTGACTTTCCTGGCAGTGAAGGAGGAATCCAAACATGGTCATGGGATATTTTTCCTCCTCGTAAGTGCTTTGAATTTTATTTATTTTTTAATACTTACATTTATTTTTTATACTTATGTTACCCGCATTGTGTGAAATTAGGCATTCTATATAAATGAGGGGCAAACAAATAGTGGCAAAGAACGAAGTATGTCGGATTTCACACATTTCCCAGGCATTCTATGTAATGCCTAAAAAGATAAAATCCGTTTTTTTTCTTAATCGTTCAAACATGAAAACACAAAACATTCGATGAAACATTAAAACATGGATGTATTTCACACTTTGCAAGTAACATTGTATGTACAGTACTTACATTTATATGTACCTTCATCTGTAAGATTTTGTTTTTGGTCTTTAGTTATTTATATATTAATATATTAACATACTTATAATATATACTTATACTAAATATATAATATATACTTTTTGTTTTTTAGTTATCTATCTGTAAGTCTCTCTGTCTATCTGTCTATCTATCTGTCTGTCTATCTATCTATCCACATGTCTGTTTCTATCTGTCTGTCTATCTATCTATCTATCTATCTATCTATCTATCTATCTATCTATCTATCTATCTATCTATCTATCTATCTATCTATCTATCTATCTATCTATCTATCTATCTATCCACATGTCTGTTTCTATCTGTCTGTCTGCCTGTCCCTCTGTCTGTCCGTTCGTCCGTCCGTCCACCGCTTCATAGCAAAATCACTTACGTATTTTGGAACTTAATGCTTCTTACATTTATAGTTCGAGCCTATTGTGCTAATGTACAAAAATAAAATTTGCACATTGCATATTTCCTACTTTTTAGAAAGAGGTTTAGTGAGACGTCATCCTCTGGAACAGTCCTGGGCTTCTCTGTGATCGTTTCATTTTTTGTTGATGGCACCACTGAAGCCTCGTCGATTTCCTGAGGCGAAGAAAATGTTCAGTATCACATTACGTTCAGGTTTAGAGCACAGCTAGCAGTGATGGATGTAGTTAGCTTCTCGTTTTAGTAGTTGCTGTAAATTTAAGCATCTGTCAACTAGATAAATGTAAAAGTGGATGTGGTAAAACACGTCTATGTTTTGCTCTCAAGCACCACTGACTGTGAAGAGCTGACAGTTTAAACTAAAAAATCAGTTATAACGCAATTATAATGTTATGCTGCTCTACACCAAAGCCAAGTGCACTTACACATTTACCCGCAGGGAAAATATCTTATGTAACATTTGTAACAGAAATGTGCCTCCTTGCTCTTATTGAGTTTCTTTGTGCCTCCATTGCTCTCATTGAGTTCAGAAATTAAGTAAAAGTTGTTGATTATTAGGACCTAATTAAAGGATGTAGCCACATTAGACATATTTACACATAAATCTATAGAATCAGATTAGTGCCAAAAAAATCAAATGTAGATTTCTAAGAAACAAACAAAAATGATTTACATTAACATTCGTTTTTTTTTTTTCACTTGTACTTCTGGCCAAAGTTTCACGTGCGGGACGGCCCTTACTCTGATTGGCTGGATTCAAACAAAAACGTGAAGATTTCAAGCAAAAAAATAAAAAACCAAACGCAATTGTGAGCTAAAAATAACAAAAAAAACAAACGTGAATGTGAAGCATTTTCCAGGCTGTAGATTGAGCCGCCTTGTGTTTTAGTAAGTTCATGGGATTTGATGACGTGATTATATAAACCACGTCTTGATGTGACAGGTCTGAACAAGCTCTTAAACTCATGTTTCCTCTTGTTTCTATTTTCTTATCTTGCTGCTGCTGTTTTTTTTAGGAGCAATGCCAGACGACCTCAGAAAAAAATAAACTGCCAGGAAACGAAACTTCTTTAAACATCATTCCCTTTACTGAAAGAGTACTTCTCTGAATTTCTCTACCTCTTGAGAAGAACATGTGCAAGCAATTACAGTTTTCCCAATGATATTGAGAATCACCTTACCTCTCTGGTCATTTCTTTTGGGAAAAACAAATATGGCAGAGAGGTTAATAGGAGAAGAGTGCCAGCCATCAGGAAACCCAACCACCAGGCGCCAACCCATCTGGGGTCATTGTTTTTCAGAACAATGTTGTCTGTAAATAAAAGGCACTTGTGAATGTGAAATTATATAAACCTACATGAAAACACTTTCGTTTGCATATTTTTACACTACTGATGCCCAGTCAGGAAAAGTTACACACTGTTCATGTGCGATCTGTTTGTCGGTCAAAACAGAGTGAATTCACACACTTTTCGTTTTTCTGACCCTCAATTACACGTCGAAAACTTTCTCATTGGCAGCTGAGATCCCAGAAATAAACCAAGAACGTGCAATCACTCATTTCAAAGCCAAATGCGAGACCAAACAGTCGCCAGATGTTTTTGGCCAAAGCATTGCAGTATTACATACAAAACTCCTGACATCAGATCCAACATCTGTTTCAGATGAATAGAATACAAAAAGACATAAAATGACATGAGTAAATGTAAATAAAGATGTAAATTCCCTACGCTCACCGAAAGACAGCTTGTCAATGTCGACGTATAAACGGAGCAGAAGAGACGACATCACGTAGCCGAACGCCGGGCCTATCACCGTCAGAGCAAACAGAATCCCTGAAAAAAACGAAAAAGGCGAGAATTTAGTATTGAGAACGAAGTCGAAACCAGTGAGCAGACAAACCCAGATACAAGGGTGAATTCCTCTTTCCGGAATAATCGTCAATATAGGAGATTCCAAATGGTTGAATCGGGACTCCACCGATACCCAGAAGCAACTGGCCAATCAGAAGCATGGCGTAGATCGGTTTTTCCAGCGTTGTGTCGTCGTTTCCCCCGTTGCATGTCGAATTTTGTTCGTTAGCAAACGCACGGCAAAGTCCGGACGCGTCGTCTGAAGTGTCTGCGGCAAAGACGTACGAACTATTCCATCTCTGGTACTGTCGATCACTACAACCCAAGATTTTCACTTACTGCTCACGGAGTCGGTGAAGACATACATGTCGCTGACGAAGTGCGGGAGCGCGATCAGAAAAACTCCGGCACTTGCTATCATTGCTCCGATGCTGATACATCTGGGCCGATGGACGCGGCTGCCGAAGAAACTCACAAACACGATAAGAACCGTGTTCCCCACCTGCGTAGGTGTTCAAAAGCATCGTTTCATATACTAGTGCAATCATTTTGTAAAATACACAAGTTCAGTGGTGATCAACCTGCGGCCCGTGGGCCAGTGAAGGTGTCACATATCCTTTATTATTTCACTATTCACATGCTTATTAAGTAATTTTTGACCATTATGAAGAGATTATGACTGTGAAGAGTTAATAGTACAATCACCATCACTCTGAGACGATCTTCAGGCTTTTCGAAAGAACACATTTGGGAACAAAGTTCTTTTTGTCATTTTAAGATGAACTTGGAAAATGTCCTGAGCTTTGGAAATTATTTCAAGTTTGGAATCAACAGTCACAGAATTTTGTTTCTCGCTGTAATTTACTGCTTTTTGTATCAATGGTGATACACTTTTCCATTGTCCGATTACATGGACTTAAATTAAAAACAAACAAACAAAAAAACTCAATAAATTACACTTGTAGACAACAGATAATTGGATTATTATTATTACAATTATATTTTTGTATATAATTACCAAATTTGGTAAAATCTATTTTTTTCATAAAATTTTTCATTTTCATATTCAGGTTTTTCATATCAAATTTCTTTCAGTAGAGTGGTCTGGTGGGTTGCTTTAATACGCCGTGGTAAATGTTTGTGATTGCAATTTTAAACCTTTCATTTAAGGCACATTGTATCTCTGGTGATACATTTCAAATAATATATAAAACAAATTGTTTTCTTCATTTTCTATCATTTTTATTAGAAATATATTGTTGAATCGAGAAAAATTTTTTTTTAAACGTTCCTTCTGGTACGCAGCAATAAAGGGTGTATATACTGTTTTGAACTATATTTAGTATCTAAAGCATTTAGAGTTTATTTAAGCATGTAAGTAACACTTGCCTCGTTGAAGGCCGCCAGCAGTCCAGACTTCTGACTGGTAAAGCCGTATCTTTTCTCGATGGTGGTTATGGAGCCCTTCATGTATCCGGACACCAGAAGCTGAGCGAGCTGCAGCATCCCATGGCAGAGGACAAAAAACTAACACACACACACACACACACACACACGTCACAGCACTGGAACAGATCAGGGTTACACATTTTATTTTAAAATGTCTAAGCAGGTCTAAGCAGCTGGTTGATATGATAAAAATGTGATCCATGCTGAAGAGTAAAAGATGAACAGTCTTTTAAGCATAAAAAATCTTGAAATTAGACAATAAATCTTGTTATTTTCTCCTACAAGATACATTAACTGTGTTATGATTAAGAGTGAGATATTACTGCTTATTTCAAGAAAATGTGACTTGAATTTTCTTGCTTGGAAAAAAATGCTCATGTTAATGATATTTTAATTTAAATCATTAGAAATTATGTTTTAACACAGAACTTCCTGAAACAAGAAATGTCAAGCGAAATTGTCTTGTTTTAAGATCATTATTATTAAAGCTAATGAGAACAAGAACTGAAATGCAAAAACAAATCTACCATTTTTTGGTCTGGTTTTAAGGTCTTACCAAGTAAAATGTTCTCACCCCATTGGCAGATAATTTTACTTAATTAAATTTTTTTTTTTATTTTTTTATTTACTCATTTAGTTTTTTATTTTCTCTTTTTTTTCCACGTGCAGTGTACCTTAATGTTGTTGAAGATCCCGAGGGCTTTGCGAGATCTGGCAGGCGTCTGGTTCACCAGAATCTCGCTTGGAGTCATTTTCAACAGATTGTTTAACTGGAGAAAGACAGAAACAGGTTTACAGGCTTAACTAAACAACAGCAGCGCGTTCAGTGATTTGCAGAAGGTTTGCATTTTTTTTGTGCACAGAAATCAGAATGGTATTTCTATTTGTTTCCCCATACTATGTTACATTTACTAGTTACAAAGAAGAGAAAATGGCAGAAAACAGTCATTATCTTACATAGATAATACCATCTTACACAGATCTGGCTTAGGTTGAATTTGCTCTTATTGTTTATGGTTCTGCTGAGCTGCATGAATGAACAAGGGTTTACTTACTGCTGACGGAGTAGAGAGAGCTGGAAGAAAACTGGCCAACTTTCACTTTAGGAAGTTGAGTTGTAGGGGAGGGGGTGGGATTTAGTGTTGAGCAATGTCTGCTACAGAGGAGCCATGTGGAGAGGAGGAAGAAGAAAAAAGAGAAGACTCGAAAGAAAGAAGGAAAGCAGAAACACAACTAAAAATGTTAAAGAGTGAGAGAGGGAGTGAAAGAAAGAAAATAGGAACAAAGGACGAATAAACGATAAAATCAAAGAAGTCAATTGTAAGAGGAGATTGCAATAAAAAGGAAAAAATGAAATAAAAACCTATATTTTTTTCTACGAAGAAATAAGAAAAAAAACCTAGAGCAAAAATTGTAAAGAGCGAGAAATAAGGAAAACAAGCGAGTCGAATATTCAGGTTCAAAATATTAGTCAGAAATATATATTTTTATTTTAAAGAAATAGAAAAAAAAACCTTGAGAAACAAAAGAGTGAGAGCGAATAGTGAGAAATAAGGAAATTACAGAACTCGCTGTAACAAGAAAATGTAAATACACTCAAAAAAAATGAACTTTCACTATTGTTAGTTTTACTACACCCACCCTTGTTTACAGAACGTAAAATACATGAGCAACCAAAAAAAACACAGGTTAGCTATGTTATTTCCACAGAAGTTTTGTAATGTTTGGCTTTGCTTATTAAAAGTTTGTCCAGTCAACTTAACATTGTTGATGAAAATGGCAGCTTAAGATGGCCAAAAAAAAAACCGCTCGATTCCGAAAAAAAAGTGTACGCTTATTCCAAGTGTCCCCGTTTTGCAAATCTCTGTTTTGTGAACATGAGGTGAATACAATGGTATAACTATTTATTTCTTTAATAGTTTTGTGGTGAGACTTGATGAATGAACCTGAACATATTCTTAAACTTGAAATCTATCCTTACTATTATAATACTATTATGTAATTTCCAATAATTTAAAACAATTTCTAGCAATGTCAGTGCATCCTAATGAAGACTGTAAAAACCCCATGAATGCAGCAAGTCATTGTTGAGTTTATTAAGCTTTCAAATGCTTCGCTGTGTTTTAATTAATTAATGTTTACCATTTCCTATCCTATTTTGTGTGTGCGTGAAGCCTTAGAAGAATCACAGGCCCCTTTTGCGGAACTCCTTATCTGAGTTTGAATCTAACTCCTGGACTTCCTAACTTTCGGTTTCTGTGAAATGTGTGCATCCATTGTTCTAATGTCAGAAAACCTTGATGGTTGCTAAGGAGTGTGATTTGCTAATGCTAACGTTGCTATGCTTTATAGTTTTAATAAACTGGGGTCTGGGAGTAGACGGAGAAAGAGCAGAGAGAGAACGATTTGGGCACTTCCCAGACTCATCTGATTTCACAAACCCACAAACAAAAATAAAGTCTTTTATATTTAGAATACGTTCGGAACGGCAAGATCCATCATACAGCGAATTAGTGAGAGAGGGGAAACGAAGAATATCCCCAACAGTATTACTTTAAGTAGCACACACATTAATTCACATAGTAAAGTCAGAAAAAATCTAAATGTGGTAAATGTAAGTACCGTATTTACGTGAATATTAGCGCTTAAGCAGTTTGAATATAAGTAGTTCGGATTTTCGACGCTCAAAAACTTTGGGGGTGATTATAATCGCCGATTTCAAATAAGCACGTAAATATACGTCACATTTTTTCCGTATTCCAAGTCCGGAAGAATCACAAATAAACGGAAACACGTCATGTTTATGCAGTGGCGGGCGTGCGTCTTAAAATAATGCGTAGGCAGACGTGCATATAGTATAAGCTTTTATTGACTCAATAACAGAAATAGAGTAACGTGACGCCTCGACACTGAACAGGGTCAAAATAACACTGTATTTAGAAGAAGTAAGATTAAACTAAATACAGTCAATAATATTAGAATAATAGACAGACCGTATTCAATCCGGTTGATCCCCACTATCGGCTAAATGATAGCGCCTGAAAACGACTCCAGCACACAAAAACTTCGAAGCAAAAAGAAAACAGAGTAAAATGCAATCAAATTGTTCTGTCTGCTACACAGCAAAACAATATTGATCTGATGTTTACCTTTATTTATCTTTGGCTTTGGTCTGGAGGAACTGGAGGCTCATGGGAGCTTAAGGTCTCAATGGAGGATCATGGGAGTTGGAGTTTGAAAGACTATAATAGATTTTTGTGACTATTATTTATAAACTATTAAAAACGACAATGAAGTGATACATGTCACAAGTTAGGTTTGTTAAATAAAGAAAGAATAGTATTTTTAAAAGAAAATTATTGTAATTTACCAAAAATGTAAAAAATAATTTTTTTTTGCTATTTTTATTTTGTGCTTGAAAAATCAGGGGGATTTAACTTTTGTTCCTTCAGTACCCGTCAGTACTGCAATTATAAAATTGTGCTGTCTGCATTTCCTGCTGTTTTTTGAGCACTGTTGAGCAGGTTCTCAAATGAAACTGATTGGACCCAATATTTACACGCTCAACGCATGTTTCTGATTGGCTACTACAGTCCTTGTCAAAATTCTCTACCTGTCTTTTGAAGCATTTAAATCGACTAAACGGTGTTACCGGTTTTGTGTTTTGTAGAGTGAAAGTGCTTCAGAACCTTTGTTTCACCAAGGCTTTTGCTCTGCTTTTAGGATCATATAAAGCTTGTCTGTTGTATTTTGAAAATAAATTCAGTTGGCTTTTTTTATTCAGTGTTTGATTGTTTAAGGTGTACAGTTGTAGAGCAAATAATTAAGTGAATATTTGTGATATAACATGATTTCTTCAGCATTACATGAGTTTCTTTACTTTGTTCAACTAAATTGTTACTTGTTGAAACTACTCAACACACTTGCGTGGAACCACTTGACACTCTTTTTTAGAGAAAAAACAAACCTCTTAGAAAAAAAACTTCCGAGGCAAGCTGGTCGATTTCAACAAGAAATGTCTGGATGGCTGTGAGAATCACCGATATAAAAAAGTTGCAAAAAGTCCGTCCACTAGAGGGCGGAACTTACCCGTTACTCTAATGGATTAGTGGCTTATGGTCAACCATATTGGTTGAAAGTTTTATTAAAACCTTTAAAATACAGTTAATAAAACAATTTAAACGAAGCTGTCGTTACACAAAATGTTCATGTTTTACCGATTAATGTCTGACATTCCCCGCTCTCTGGTAATGTCACTCAAAAAATGTTCTGCCATCTTAAGCCGCCATTTTACTCAACAATGTTAAGTTGACAGGACAAACTTTTAATAAGCAAAGCCAAACATTACAAAGCATCTGTTGAAATAACATAGCTAACTTGTGTTATTTTGGTTAATCATATGTTTTATGTTCTGCAAACAAGGGTGTAGTAAAACTAACAATGACAAAGTGAAAGTTCATTTTTTTGAGTGTAGAAGTGTCTGAATTATACCAGGTAAGGTTTGAATGATCAATCTTCTCACCAAGTACAGACTGCTAACGGATTGCACAGCTGAAGATGTAATGTTTTAAGAGTTTTAAGCATTTGCTTACTATAAATCTGTTTGACTGAAATAAATGACAGGATTGGACCAATTATTAATTTAACAAAACTGGAATACTGTAAAGTGGATACTTCAAAATCGGATCTAAAAACCAGAACTGGAATGCTAAAATTGAGTGGACGGACTTAAAAAGCCGGGCAGGAATGCGCTAAAGTGGAATGTTTTAATTTAACTCCAACTTGTTTAGACTAAGCACATTTTATTTAAAAGCATGTGTCCATGAAAAAATGCAAAACACGTAACATTACCAGATAAACAACGAGGTGATGGGAACATTACAAAGATTTCCATCGATCCACTGTGACAAAATTGCTTTCATTAAATAGTCTGTGGTACAGAGTTGATATTTACATCTAAAATGTAAATGATCAAGATAGGCGTCAATTTTTTTTAAGAGTTTTGTTTTTTTCGGCAACACAATTTTAAAAGCTTGTCTCTTATTTCCTTGGTTTGTAATCCGTACACCAGAGGATTGAGTCCTGGTGGTACAATATGAAACATTATACTCGCTAGTTTCCTGCTGTCGGAATAAAGAGGAAAGCGATGGAGGATAATAAAAGTGGATCCAGAAACAAGCATGATTAAATAAACCACAATGTGAGTACTACAGGTTTTTATGGCTTTACTGTTCAACGCTTTGTTTTTGCGGGTTATACAAACAGCGGCGATTCTGACGTATGTGATGAAGACGGATAAAATGGAGAAAGTGAATAAAACCGCAGTATATGCAATTCCGTATATGTTATTAATGGTCACACTTTCTTCACAGGAGAGTTTGAACAGCGAGGCGTTGTCACAGAACGGGTTTTCGATAGTGGATCTGCAGTGAGACAGACGGATTGTGAGGCCTAAAAGAACAGAAACCATAAGAACAGACAGTCCCCAGGCAGATATTGATAATTTAACCACCATTTTGTTGGTCATTATGGCCGAGTATCTCAGTGGATTACAAATCGCCACGTATCGGTCAAACGCCATGATGATCAGAACATAGTGACACGCTGCTATAAATATATGCACGAAATACGCCTGAATCACACAATCAATGTATGTAATGTAGCGCTGTGAAGATTCCCTCAAAATGTCCTGCAGAAGTCGTGGCAATATGACGGTGGTTCCTAGAATGTCGTTCATCGGCAAGTTACAGAAGAGGAAATGCATCGGGTGATGAAGGTTCTTCTGAGTCGAGATCAGAACCACAAGGGTTATATTAGACACCATTATGAAAACATAAACCATGAGAAGAAGGAGGAAAACAGGATAAGACGACTGAGGAGTCACGTTCAGTCCCTCCACCAGGAGAATGCTGTGTTTAGAAGTCAGGTTGTCCATTAAGCGAAACCTGCAACCAAAAACAGAACTTCACAAAGTCACTGGACGTGAAGAATTTGTGCAGGAATTATTTATCAGGAATGATGTGATTCGGTTAGTTGTTGATATGTTTTATCAATGAGTTGTTAAGTTAACCCTCCTTTTATGTTCAATTCAGAGGAACATCAATAATGTTATTATGTATAAAAGTGTCAGAAACCAAAAAGTTCCCCAAAACAGTGTGTGTGTGTGTGTGTGTGTGTGTGTGTGTGTGTGTGTGTGTGTGTGTGTGTGAGAGAGAGAGAGAGAGCGAGAGTGTGTGAGTCTTTTTAGCTTCTGTTTAGTCTGAAGGGTCAAATTGACCAGATCATAATCTCTGTAACAAAAATATGGGTTACAAATATGTGAAAGAAATAAAAAAATGTACATATAAATATACATTTGAACATATAAGTTTGTTTATATGTAGATTAACTAAGCCAAGCAGGAGAAGTTTCAAAGTGAAACAATACTTTTAAGTATGTTTTTTTTATTATTTTTAATCTTTTAAAAGGGTCAGTTTGACCAGAAGAGTATCATTGTAATATAAACATGTAGCGTTGTGTTACAAATACGTAAACTCAATCGTTATATTTTTTATATGATGATTACACTAATTAAGACAATCAGGAGAAGTTTCAAATTGAAAAAAATACTTTTAAGTACGTATTTTTAAAATATTTTTAAACTTTGAAAACGGGTCAATTTGACCCAAACATAATAATAGGGTTAAGTAAGACAATTAAAGTTTACTTAAGTTAATAAAAATACTAATCTACTTGAGATTTCAAGCAAAGTGATAATTTAAAATGAACTATTGATGATATAGTATTTTTCAAGCAAAGCATATTTCATACTTACACAAGACTGGCTCTTTTGAATAGTGAAGGGGCTAACAAAAGACAATACTTAATATTTAAAGTTATCTATTAAAAGTTTCTGACCCATGTGAGAAATATCAACTGAGGCTTTTAAAGAAATGTTCTTCTTTTATTATCTGATCGGAAGGTGTTTCCCTCGTTCCGTCATCATTTCAGAAGGGAAAACTCCTTAACTTTAATGCTTCCATGATCATGATCACTGACGTATAATAATTGCATAATTGCATAAATGCAAGTTCAGGCCAAAAAAAAACAATAGAAATAATTTTTTAAACTAACAACAAATGTAGTTCTCCAGATGGCGTTTTTATATATATATAAGGATTTAACAAATAATTCAATAGTGCAGTGCCAGCGACTAGTCTGCTTATTTCTTACTCTTATGGGTGTAGTTTTAAAAAGTCTCTTTAAATCCAGAAGATTGTTAAACATGGTTTTACTGTTATTTTTATCAATGTTTATGGTTTGTAATTTTTTTTATTTGTTTTTTTATTTGTTCACAACATATGAGCAATATTCATCACAACATACAAATTCAAAAAATTCACATGATAAACGGAAAAAAAAACAAGATTGAGTGTCTAATTTCAAGATTTTTTGGCTTGTGAAGAATTTGTGTAGCTTTCAAAACACTCTAAATCCAGAAGATTGTTAAACATGGTGAAGTTCAATATTTGAGTAAATTGTCTTTATATATATATATATAGATAGATATAAATATATATAACCATCTGTATTGACTGCACACTACATATTAGGAACAATGTTCATCACGACATACACTGCAACAAATCCACATGAAAGAAATCAAAAACAAAACAAGTAAAAAAAACGTTTAAATCAAGTAAAATTTACCACCAAGGGAGTGAGAAATTTTTAATTGGTAAGACAGCTTGAAACAAGTCCTATTTCCTTGAAACAAGCAAATTAATCTTTCACTCTTAATTATAAGCTAGTTAAATTAAAAAAAACGAGATTTATTGTCTAATTTCAAATATTGGCTTGGTCAAGAAATACATTTTTGCAGTGAACAGTAAACCAGAGAGAGCAAAAGCTTTTATTCTGATGTCAAGATCTAATTTCTCATTATTTAGAGTTATTCAGTGTACGACAAGAACATTGATACATACAGTAAAATGTAGGATCAACACATTTGTCATGTTCCTCAGCATTTCTAAACACACGTTTGCGCACAAAATTTCAAATACGTCCAATCCCTCCCGCCATCAAAATCACATCAAGCCAACTTTTCTTTTACAAAACAGGTGAAGAATCTTCCGTCTAATTTTATTGGCTTGCAAGCCGTAGATGATGGGATTCAAACAGGGCGGTATAATATGCAGCATTATGCTAGACAGCTTCCGGCTTTCCGTAAACTCCGGGAACCGATGCAACACGATGACAACAAACCCAGAGATCAACATGATGAGATACACGATCAAGTGAGTGCTGCAGGTCTTAACGGCTTTCAGATTGGTGGCCTTGTTTTTGCTCCTGAAGCACACCAGCGCTATCTTAGTGTAGGTGAAGACCACGCTCAGCATCGAGATCGAGATCAAAAGCGCGGTGTACGTCAGTCCGTAAACGTTGTTGACTGTTATGTTCTCACAGGACAGTTTGAACAGCGAGGCGTTGTCACAGAAATGGTTTTGAATGAGGTATCGGCAGTGGGACAGACGCACTGTGAGGCCGATCATGACCCCCACCAGGGCGGCTATGGACCCCCAGGCCCCTGCGGACAGCGCCACCATCGTTTTGGTGGTCATGATGGCGGGATAGCGCAAAGGCCGGCAGATGGCGAGATATCTGTCGAATGCCATGATCATCAGGATGGTGTGTGAGGTGGATCCGTACAAGTGTGTGAAGTAGGCCTGACCCACACACTCCATGTAGGTGATGTAGCGCTGAGACGGGTCGGTTAAGACGTCCCTCATCAGACGGGGCAAGATGACCGTCACCCCTAAAATGTCATTGACTGGTAAGTTGCAGAAGAGAATAAGCATGGGCTGGTGTAAACTCTTCTCTGCCGTGATCTGGATCAAAATGCCAAGATTGAACGCGATGATTAGTATGAAGACGATCAGAAATAGGATGAAGCTGATGAGATTGGATTCTGGCGAGCCTTTGATCCCCTCCACCAGAAGAACGCTGTACCTGAAACCTGTCTGGTTGCTCGTCTGTTGGCCTGCACAATACACAAAGTAAGAACAAACGATTTCAGCATTTCATTTCAGCACACACACACACACACACACACTCAAACTGGGATCTTTTGTTTGTTGGCCGATTTTTTTCAACAATATCTCATACATCCTTCGCAACAGTAGGGTTAAGAATAACTGAGGTGTTGGCGTACCAATGGGGTCTGATCTAAAACTGCTCATGGTGTCAATTCGAGGAGATGTTTTTCTGAAGTTGTTTAGACTGAAGTTCAAGAATAAGCTTGAGAGGAGCGACCGAGGCTCTGGCTTTATATAGTTTCCAGAACAACTTCTGATTTGTCATCATATCCCGTGAGTCAAGGATTATGATTTCATGTTTTGCTGTTATTGGTTGAGGGATTTGTGTTTAAAAAAAACATCACCATAATTTATCCAATTCAAATGTATAATTATTTTATGCAGTTCGAAATGATCATATCACCGTTAATTGTGTTTTAAATGCATGCCTTTAGTGTCTAATCTGTGTCAGCCCTAATATTTGTTTGATTATTCAGCTTTTTATTGAAAGCGACTGAAATTAGAGCGATAGATTGAAACACTTTTACCGACAGAGAAACAGTAAAGGTAATTGATAACTGATCAAGTGGGAATAACTATGAATTTATTAAATTGATAACTGTAGCAATGGATAAAGAACAAATAAAAGTACAAAAGCAATCACTGCAATTAAATATTAACAAACTATAAACTTGTGTTTAATAAAAATGTGGGAAACACAATAATAATGATAATACATAAGCAAAATAAAAATGCAGTTAACATGTAACAAGTCTGTCTAAATCAGTGTCTGTATTTGTCTTTATAAGTCTTTTTTTTTTTTTTTTTTACAATAATGGGCATTAAATACCATTTCATGTGTGCGTATTTGAACAACTTTATGATTTGAACAACAAATGTGGTGTTTGTGGCCTATCTTGCTTGGGGTAACAAGTAGATTAACCTTCGGGTTTCAATACAATAACATCGAAACTTCTGTCCTAAAAATAGACGTGTAACATCAGTTATTCCACAGAAATAATTTGCACTTTGTACTGTTGTTGTTTTTGCACCATTTATTTATTGTATCTTCTTTATTTTCCTTTGCACATTTTTTACTATTTTTGTTCTTCACCTTGTAATCACTGTTTCTATATTGTACCATCTCCCCGTTGCTGCTGAAACAAAAGAAATTTCCACTTACTGGGATTAATACGTTAATTCACTCATTCATTCATTCATAAAAAGTTTTGAACATTGAATTTCTTTCAGAAGCTGGACTTTATATTCCTGCTTGCCATCAGAGGCCTAAAAGTCAAATTTGGCCAATTAATATTCCGTCTCAAACCTCTAGATGGCTTCTGAGTGCTAACTAAAGGTCTATTGTGTTGTTTCTCTTTGACAAGGTTACTGAGACTTTCGGTTTGTCATCGTCTTTTCGAGACAAGTTCTCAAATCAATTCAATTCAATTCAATTCTAACTGTTGTGTTGGAGAGTGAACAGAACGTCCTCATGAGCGTTATGGTAGACAGAATCAAATATTTATTTTATTTACAGCAAAAAATAATCAATAAACCTTTTCAATATATATATATATATATATATATATATATATATATATATATATATATATATATATATATATATATCATTGTACAGTAATACCATTAATGGAAGCATATGTGTGTCACTTCAAGAACTAAATTATAGAGCAATAAATAAACTAAATGCATTTTCAATGAATGGTCGACTAGAAAGAATGTGCAAGTTAAATATATATTGTTTTGTTTACAAAATTTAAAAAACAGCAGCGACCAAAAAAAGGATTTCATTTTTGTTTTGCCAAGATGTTGTGTGTTAAACAGACTAGTCAGGAACAGAATTGCAGTTTGTACATTAATGGCAACAATAATTGATTCTTATTACACTATTATTTCATCTTTTTTCTGCACCACAGTTTCACCAACTTATTTCTTATTTCCTTGGTTTGTAATCCGTACACCAGAGGATTGAGTCCTGGTGGTACAATATGAAACATTATACTCGCTAGTTTCCTGCTGTCGGAATATTCAGGAAAACGATGGAGGAAAATAAAAACAGCTCCAGAAATAAACATGATTAAATAAACGGCTAAATGAGTGCTACAGGTTTTTATGGCTTTACTGTTCAAAGCCTTGTTTTTGCTGGTTATGCAAACAGCGGCGATTCTGACGTACGTGATAAATATACACAAAGCAGAAAGGCCGAGTACAATAACAGTGTAGGCAAGTCCAAACACGTTGTTTACCGACACATTTTCACAGGAGAGTTTGAACAGCGAAGCGTTGTCACAGAACGGGTTTTCAATAGTGGACCGACACCTGGACAGACGGATGGACAGACTGACCATTATCAACACAATAAACATGGACAGTCCCCAGGCTGATGCTGATAATTTAACCACCATTTTGTTGGTCATTATGGCCGAGTATCTCAGTGGATTACAAATTGCCACGTATCGGTCAAACGCCATGATCATTAAAATATAGTGACACGCTGCTGTGAATACGTGCACAAAATACGCCTGAATCACACAATCCACGTATGTAATATAGCGCTGTGAAGATTCCCTCAAAATGTCCTGCAGAAGTCGTGGGACTATGACGGTGGTTCCTAGAATGTCGTTTGCCGGCAAGTTACAGAAGAGGAAATGCATCGGGTGATGAAGGTTCTTCTCCGTTGAGATTACAACAATAAGCCCAATGTTGGATATCATTGCAAACGTGTACGCTAGAAAAATCACGGTGAAGGCTGGTTGAGATGACTGAGGAGTCACTTTAATCCCTTCTACTAGGAGAAGACTGTTCACCATCGTCAGGTTGTCCATTTGCTGCTCTGGAGAAAATCAGGACAACTATCACCAACAGTGAAGGCTTATATCAGATCTGTGTGTGTGTGTGTGTGTGTGTGTGTGTGTGATAGTGGCCGACCAATCACAGGACAGGACTTACACACACCTTAGATTACATATTTGTGATGTGTGAAAAAAAACACAACACCCGGAAAAACTCACAAGGGAACATTGAACTAAGACAAGAGTATCTAAAAACCATACTTATAATAAAAATAATAATAAATTCCATTTATTTGGTGTCTTTCAAGACACTCAAGGTCGCTTTACAAGGGAGCACAACACACACACCATTTACACACCGCAACTTGAGAAAAGGTTTGGGCATCTTACTGTAACAATTACTCCATTACACATCACAAGCCACTAACTCCAAGGAGACTTGTGTAGAAGTCGTAAAGAGTTTAGGTTCAAAAGTCACAAAGAAAAGTGAAAATCAAGAAACTCTTAGTTTATGAGGTTTTATTCCATAATTTAGAAATGAAATTTAACACCTCAGTGTTTCAGAAAAAATAGATAAAAAAAAAAAAAGTCAGTCTCAGTCAAACTCAAACGAGCAAAAAAGTTCATAAATAGCATCCAGTATCTTCAGCATCCTGCAGAAGGCAATGTCACCGCACCTACCAAAGAAATTAACCACGGTAAAAAAAGATGGCTACTTGTCGCACAGAATCACAATGTGACGAGGGTAGTGGCGTAAAGAGTACAGATACTCAATCACAAATGTAGTCAAGTAGGTTTGCTCATATTATTGATACTCAGTACAAGTACAAAGTATCCAAATAAAAAACTTAAGAGACAAGCAAAGTCTCCTAACAAAGTCCCTTTACTCAAGTATTTGTAAGTCAAGTACACTGGAGTCTCAAACTCTGGTTCTCCATTACGTGACTCAACAAAGCCATCCATTGCACTTTTCTCTTATTCACACGTTTTTGGACTGTGGGAGGAAACGCACATATAGGCCTCAACCGGACCTTGTACTAGAGTCTTGAACGAGGTCTTCTTGATAGAATAAAAAATGGATGGATAGAGATTATGCATGGACAAAATTGTACTTGTTACCTGAAATTGAATTTGCTCCAGCTCCCTGTGACCATGAAAAGGAAAAAGAGAGGGAAATAACAGTTCCCATGGTGCATGTTATATCCCATTGGCGGCATTTGTTGTGGTCAAATGAGCAGTTAATTGAAGCAGCTCGGGGAGTTTTGCCGTCACCGCTGTGAATTTCTCAAGCCACCAATGACCGAGGCTAAATTAAATCACTAAAGTGATTAGAAAGAAAGAAACAGACATTTGACAGAAAACTCCTTTTTTGACTTTGTACGGTTGAGAATGTCAAACGATTAGCATTAGTGACTTGCTTTTCTGTAGGTTTTTTGCTCCCTCAATGTGAGATTTTTTTCATTAGCCACTTTTTCCTATTTGCTTGCCCACTGCTCATAGCCCTCAAAATACATGAGCTCTGTTTATTTCATACCGCGGTCTGCTACTGTGAAAAGTGCTTTATAAATTAAAACAACTTGAGACTTTCTTTCCTAAGCAGAGGTGTAAAGTACAGTACTTGAGTACACTGTAGGAATTTTTGTACATTTTGATTCTAAAAAAAACAAAACAAAAAACACGACGAACATATAGAGAAACTGAAAAAAAAATTCTTTAAACACTGAGAATAATATTTGTACTTGTATTCGTACTTTATTGATTGCGTGAATTTATTGGGACTGCGTGAATTTAAAAGTTGCTTGTATTTTTAATACTCAGTACAGGTACAAAGTATCTCGTCATTGACAATGTCACAGTGTCGTGAACTGACAATAAAAACCCTAAAATGAAAACTAAAACTATTTGATCTAAAACTCATGTCATTGCTCATTCAATAATTATTTGATGATGAGATATTAGTCTTTGAACAAAACCAATTTTTATATCCAGTGTATGACCTTTAATGACTGTCAGGTGTTGCTCATAAACACTTTTTTAATATAACTTTAAAAACAACGTCTCATTATTAATGAGCTCCATAAGGGTTCCAGAATGTCCTGAGACTTCATTATTTGCTCGTCTCATTACTGAAATCCCATAGACATTGATTACCTTGTCATTTAAATCAGTGGGGATTAATTGTTATTGGATATTGTGTCCCCTAAATGCATCTGTTTGTAGAGCTGAATAATGCAAACGCAACAGTTTCTTTGTTCTTCGGAGAAAACAGAATCATTAGCGAGTAATTAAGCGATGTTCTCATCATCTGCGTCCCAACGGTCACACCCGGGACAGTGAAATAATATTCCAGCGGGTTTTCTGATGACTTTATGGACAAGAGTTGTTTACATCATGATATCTAGAGAGGAGTCGTGTTTTACCTGTGGGGGCTTTTGAATCAGACTGAGTGATGGGGTTTAGGTCAGGATAAACACTTAGAAATTTGTGAAATTGACTTCCTGGTCTAGTTCATAGGCCCTGCTTATGTACTTGGTTATGTAGTCTGGTCTAGATTAGATCCGGTGTAGTCCAGTCCTGGTTGGTAAATACGTTTCCAGTTCAGTGTTTCTCAGAGTGGAGAACAGTTTTTAGGAAATACTATGACACTACTGGCCAATGAGTGATGTGGATATTGTCACATGACTGCATTTTGGTTTGGTTCGGATGAGAGCAAAAAGTGTCATGTGAACAGGAACCAAAACGCCAGAAAAATGCAGCAATGTATAATTTACTGCCCTTGGTCCGGACCCAATGAACCGAACCACAGGTATGAAAGCACCCTCAGACTAACCGCTGGGCAAGATGATTGGGTATGAAGAGTGATATTGGCACTCGGTTCAGAAGCCTTGATGGTATGAGGCGTCTTGAGTTGTTGTGACATAGGCAACTTACATAATTCCAAAAGCAATATCAATGCAGAAAGTTATTCTGTTGCATAGCTACACTATCCAAGATCTAGGGCAATATGCTCAAGTCATATCTGGAACAATATGCTGCAGTCTAGACATTATGTCCAGAAAATTTGCATTTTACAACTTGACAATGCCAGACCACAATGCTGCATTAATTCCAACATCATGGCTGCGAAGGCGGCGGCTCCGGACACTGAAATGGCCAGTCTGTAGACCACATCTGTTCAACCAATGGCGCACGATTGGCATCTCATAAAGAGCAAGAAGACAGCTAAGTCACCTAGATGCCATTTTTAGGCAAGAAAAAAGTAGAGGGAAATATATACAGTGGTACTGTTGATGAGTTGACTTCCAAATTTTTTGGAGACATGTGGATATTATTACTGTATGAACAGTCCTATGCACTTCAAACACATCAGGCCCTTCTTTGCAAGTCTCGTTCAGTCACATATTCTGGCCCTTCATGTCATATTCAAAGATTGTGTTAATTATGGTCCAGCGGTAGAGACTATAATTGTGCTCTGCCTTTCACATCTTCCAGTGTTACATATGCACAAACCAGGAGCAGTGGGCAGCCTTAAGCTGTGTCACGAGCCTTGGACACTCAGTTGGACACACAAGGACCACAACTGCCACAAAAGAGAAAACAATCTTCTTGTTTATAGCAACAAGAGCAATAAATCAGATTTCCCATCAGAGTGATACGTCAAAGAAACACCTTCACGCCACAAAACTAACATATATAAAGCCCTACATATATAAAGCCCTGTAAACAAGTCTCTCAAAATTCAGTGTGGAGTGCCCTGTTGTTGACAACTAATCAGATTTAGAGCGAGTTTTTTTTTACATTATAGCGCTACAATAGTAATTGACAGATAAATGATGCTAGCAAAAGCATTCATTGAGGAATAAAACCTAAAACTTATGATAAATTATAGCTTGTTGTTAATTCTAAAGAAGAAAGAACAGAAGACAATGAACAACCTGACGCTCACGTACGACATTCTCCTGGTGGAGGGACTGAAAGTGACTCCTCAGTCGTCTTATCCTGTTTTCATTCTTCTTCTCGTGGTTTATGTCTTTATACTGGTTTGTAATATTGGACTTGTGTATCTGATCTCAACGGAGAAGAACCTTCATCACCCGATGCATTTCCTCTTCTGTAACTTGCCGGTGAACGACATTCTAGGAACCACCGTCATATTGCCACGACTTCTGCAGGACATTTTGAGGGAATCTTCACAGCGCTACATGACATACGTGGATTGTGCGATTCAGGCTTATTTTGTGCATGTATTCGCAGCAGCGTGTCACTATGTTCTGATCATCATGGCGTTTGACCGATACGTGGCGATTTGTAATCCACTGAGATACTCGGCCATAATGACCAACAAAATGGTGGTGAAACTGTCGGTTTCAGCCTGGGGAGTGTCAGTGTTTATGGTGACGATAATGGTCAGTCTGTCCATCCGTCTGTCTCGCTGCAGATCCTATGTTGAAAATCCTTTTTGTGACAACGCCTCGCTGTTCAAACTCTCCTGTGAAAACGTGGTCATTAATAACGTCTTTGGACTATGTTATACCGTGATTGTCTTCACCATTTCACTAGGCTCTGTATTTATAACATATGGAAAGATTGCCGCAGTTTGCATAACCAGCAAAAACAAAGCGTTGAACAGTAAAGCCATAAAAACCTGCAGCACTCACATAGCCGTTTACTTGATCATGTTTACTTCTTGTGCCACTTTTGTTTTCCTCCATCGTTTTCCTGAATATTCCGACAGCAGGAAACTAGCGAGTATAATGTTTCATATTGTACCACCAGGACTCAATCCTCTGGTGTACGGATTACAAACCAAGGAAATAAGAGAGAAGTTGGTCAAAATCTGCAGTAGAAGAAAGGTGAACCCTTGATGTTATACGTAGTTTCACTATTTGAGTATTTTGCATTTCAGTTTAATAATGTTTTGTTGAACGGTTGCTTCACATCGGTTTCTCAAAAGAAAAAAAAATCCTACGAGAAGAAAATGAAGAACAATCAAATGGTATACAATTTTATAAAATGGGGAATTTAAAATATTTCAATACTAGTGATACATGAGTCTCCATCCACCCTTTATCGATTCCTCATTTTTTTGTCTTTCTTGTCATTGTTCCTATTTTTCACCCGATCCTTGTATTCCAATATAGTTCTAAGCAGTGTTTCAGAATTACATTTGAATATTGTTTAATCAGTCTCGTTACCCGTGTAATCAAGTTTAATGTTAAACATGAAGGCCTTAGCGATCTGGTGTTTCTGTTCTAGTCACCTTGGTAACATTAAACCTCTTTCTGTAGTTCAAGTTTCTGGCTCAAATTTGACTCAACACTAAAATGGCTTCAAAGTGGCAATGGACACATTTGAGCCCAGTTTGAGTAGAATTTGTTTGCTGAAGTAGATTGTCTCCATGCGTAAAGAAAATTGGACTCTGGAGAAGTGAACATTGTGTGAGTGGATGTCTTCAGCTGGGATTGATACCAGCTCCTCATGACCCTGCAATGAATCAAAAAATGGATAGATGGATGAAATGGCTGAATCTGGTGAACGTCATTTTCAGCAATGACAACTTAGATATGCGTATATTTTAGATACACTACCAATCAAAAGTTTGGGGTCACTTTGAAATTACCTTATTTTTGGAAGAAAAGCACTGTTTTTTGTCAATGAATATAACTTTAAACTAATCAGAAATACACTCTATACATTGTTAATGTGGTAAATAACTAATCTAGCTGTAAATGTCTGGTATTTTGGTGCAATATCTACAGTACATAAGTGTATAGAGTCCCTTTTCCAGCAACTGTCACTCCAGTGTTTTAATGGGACAATGTGCTTGCTAATTGTGTCAGAAGTATAATGGATGATTGTAAAAGCCTTGTTTGATCATGTTAGCACTGCTGGAAACTGTTTAGCTGGTTAAAGAAGCTATAAAACTGACTTTTCGTTCAGCAGGTTGAGAATCTGGAGCATCACATTTGTGAGTCAATCAAACGCTAAAAATGGTCAGAAATAAAGAACTTTCATGAAACTCTACAGTCTATACTTTTTCTTAGAAATGAAGGCTATTTCATATGAGAAATTGCCAAGAAACTGAAGATTTGACCCCAGACTTTTGAATGGTAGTGTATATATATATATATATATATATATATATATATATATATATATATATATATATATATATATATATATATATATATATATATATATGAATTCTCGACCCCAATGGTTTATGATGAAGAACCCCATTGTCTAAATCAAATGTCCGAAGCCACCAAAAAAAAAAAGGTCTTGGTTTTGTTCTTCAGCAAATTATTAATCTTGCTCAAAACAATGTGAGTTCTGTCTTTTCTTGTAACTTTTCCAAATATCCCAGGCCATGTTGTGAAGGCAACAGCCTGAGCAGTGAGGCCCAGACTTCCTTCTCACCGATCTCCTCATCTAGCTCATCCTGTGAGACTCCAATCTGTTCCCAGGTCAGTCTTATGACAGTCTCTCCGGGGTGTCCCAAGTCTTCTTCTAGGGTTCCTCCCAAATAAACACATCCCAAGCATCTCCCTAGTAGACGTTACAGTGGCATCAACACATAAGGCCAAACTACCTGGGCAGACTCTTTTCGTGGTGGAGCAGAACACTATACTATACAGTACTTTACTGTAATGGTTCAGTGCTCCATGACTAGGTTGAAAGTCCTATCGTTTCCTGTGTATTTTAAATTCCACTATCGGCCTGAACCCTGTATAATCAGATGCGAGGGGTATTTAGAACAGATTTATATATCAAGTTTTGTGTTTCCAGAACTTTCTAGGAACAATTTACTGAAGACTATTTTGCAAATTGGGTCCTAGTGTCCTCGTCAGGTCACTGTGCGTCACAGAACCAGCTGTGTTAACCCCTGACGTGCTAAAACAGATCGACCATGTTGCTGACCAATCGTCGAAGCGGCTTTTGCAGTTATAACGAAAATGGCGGAGAATGAGACGGAAGTTTTGTCGGCTGTAGTGTGAGACGCAAGTCTTTACACAGGAAGTATTTGATTTTATTATTTATGGACAATTATGAGCGGGATACTTAGGTAAGACGTGTCCCTTTTGTTAGAACACGAAGGAGGAAAATGAATTATTATTTACTTATTTTGTACACTTATTGATTGCTTCATTTTTACACTTATTGTGCTACTAAAACAGCAAAGCACAATATAAAAAGAATTTCAGAGCTCGGGTCTCAATCTCGGAGGTTAAAGGGACTTTTTCTTTAATGATCTTGGCTGTAATTTTTCCAGGTTTTAAGTATACAATATAGTTATACTCGGGTATATATATATATATATAGAGAGACTCTCTGTATTAATAAAACACTACAGTGTTATTGTTTTAACGAGATTTAAAAAGAACTTTACTGTACCGGAAAGGGTTTAAGAGTAAGAAAGATAATGCATTTTATTTTTTCTCACTTTCTTAAACCTAATAATATATGTCTTCAAAAATGTTGAGGATAATTCATCATAACAGCACCACTTGCAAATTTATTTGGATTGAGCGAAGAACCAGTCAGAAACAGTCAGAATTCCCAGATGTGAAGATGATAGTGTCATAAACACGGTCACACCACAAGACAGTACGGATAAAATAAAAAGGCGAGTAAAGTCTTCACCCGACATTCTGACTGGAGTGGTCGGTTGGATTTAGAGTAAGTATCCAGTGTCTTGTTGACATTGAAGTTTTTATTTTGAATTTTTTTTTACTTTGTCTTTGCGATAAAAGGCAAACTTAAATAATTTCATGGAAATACAAGGATCTCTAGAAATGTGTTGCAAAAAGAAATTATTATTCTAAAAAAAATAACTTTTTTATTTTTTACAAAAAAAAAGAACAGAAGACAATGGACAACCTGACGCTCACGTACAACATTCTCCTGGTGGAGGGACTGAAAGTGACTCCTCAGTCGTCTTATCCTGTTTTCATTCTTCTTCTCGTGGTTTATGTCTTTATACTGGTTTGTAATATTGGACTTGTGTATCTGATCTCAACGGAGAAGAACCTTCATCACCCGATGCATTTCCTCTTCTGTAACTTGCCGGTGAACGACATACTAGGAACCACCGTCATATTGCCACGACTTCTGCAGGACATTTTCAAGGAATCTTCACAGCGTTACATGACATACGTGGATTGTGTGATTCAGGCGTATTTTGTGCACGTTTTTGCTGTAGCTTGTCATTATATTTTAATGATCATGGCGTTTGACCGATACGTGGCGATTTGTAATCCACTGAGATACTCGGCCATAATGACCAACAAAATGGTGGTGAAACTGTCGATTTCTGCCTGGGGAGTGTCAGTGTTTATGGTTTCTGTACTTTTAGGCCTCACGATCCGTCTCTCCAGATGCAGATCCACTATTGAAAATCCTTTTTGTGACAACGCCTCGCTGTTCAAACTCTCCTGTGAAAACGTGGCTGTTAACAACGTCTTTGGACTATGTTATACCGTGATTGTCTTCACCTTTTCACTCGGGTCTTTATTTTTAACATATGGAAAGATTGCCGCTGTTTGCATAACCAGCAAAAACAAAGCGTTGAACAGAAAAGCCATAAAAACCTGCAGCACTCACATAGCCGTTTATTTAATCATGTTTGTTTCTTGTGCTGTTTTTATTTTCCTCCATCGTTTTCCTGAATATTCCGACAGCAGGAAACTAGCGAGTATAATGTTTCATATTGTACCACCAGGACTCAATCCTCTGGTGTACGGATTACAAACCAAGGAAATAAGAAATAAATTTGTTCAATTATGGCGCAGAAGTAAAGTGACTGTGAAATGATTTTATAATAGGCTTTGTCTCAAAATGTATCAATTCAGAGCCAAGTATCTGTGTATGTAAATATTCATAATGAAACGTGTTGCTATTATTTATCATAAATGTTTCATTAAAACATGAAGAGGATTTCACATGTTATATGTGTATAAAAAGTGCATAATGCATTTTATAAGTGTGCATTGCGGAATTTAATGTACGTATTAACATTGTTTTTTTTTTATACCTCAGTATTTTTTTACATTTGTGAGTGTGTGTGTATACATTTATATTTAATCACATATACTATCACACATGCAATACCTATTGTTTCTTTGGTTATTCAATATATTGTGTATACAAATAAATAATGCTTTATAAAGTGATGCATTCTCCTTGAAAATAAAGGGAACAAATAATCTATTCAATACAAATCCAATATAAATCAGGAAAATGAACTGGTCCAGTTATGAACCGGTTCAGTTTTTGATTCTCTTTCGAAACCGGTTCCGTATTGAACTGCTCTCAGTCTGGCCCTTCTCCTGCAGTATGATAGTCAGTACTATACAATCCTATGGACAAGCAAACCAACTATCCCACTCTAAAAAGACTGTGTAGGGTCCAGTCTAAATCATTCATGAGTACACCATCTCAAAATTCTTTCCCTCAGTGTTCACTGGTGCAGTAATACTGATGTGTGATTGTGCTGGAATGATCCACAACATCTTCCATATAGACTTACCTTGGGTTTCATTCTTTTTATAGGTGCACATACAATACAATACAACCCATTTCCACTCGAGGAGGTCTCATTCTAACCACAGAAAAGAGTAGTGGGCACCTAGGGCATGTATACGGTCCAAAGTAAGAGCATTGAGTATCCCATAACAAGAACTGAGGAGATCTTGATGGATGAATCCTCCTAGCACCTCCAAGAAAATGTATCACTAGATTGCGCTGCCACACATTTCTTGCTGCTATGAGGCAGAGTAAGGGACAAAAGATCGTTGCCATGCTTATCTTTACCATAGAAGTGGACATTTCCATTCTCTCTTGTAGAGAGGACAGAATCAACCCAATTGGGTCACTTGGTGGCTTTTCGTCCTTACACCAGTTGACAAATTTCCACCATTTCAGGTCGTACAGCTGTTGAGTTAGAGAGCAATATTCCAATAGTGTACACTACTGATGGGAGCCGATTAGTCAACTCTGGTAAAGTAAAGTGAGTGAGATTGCCTATATGGCGAACCCTATTGAAATTGTTCTCAGCTTTTAACCCATCCAGTGAAGCCAACACACACAAAACACACTGGAGCAGTGGTCAGCCTGTGCCATGGCACCCGGGGGGCATGTGAGGTTCAGTGTCTTGCCCAAGGACACTTAGTTGTAGAACCAGCGGTAGGGGGATTCCAACCTGTAACATCTCGGACGCAAGTCCATGTCCCCTACGACTGGACCTCAACTTGATGTCGATTCAGAGCTCTTAGGTTGAGGATTGGTGGCACAACACCATTTATCTTCAGTACATACAAGATGTAAAACTCACACTTTACGTTAACAGGGGAAATCATCTCAATGGTGTACTTGGCTAACAAAGATGGATTCTCTACATGAGTGTCTCTGCATTTTTCTATTCAAGAGAAAAGGATGCCTTGGTATACCAGTCTGGTAGGAAAACTGGGTATTGTAGCAGAGCCACATTGTCCTGATGACCCAAGACCGGACAATGTAGGGAGTGAAAGCAAGAGACCTATAGGACAGACTGGGTACCTTGACCAGTTATGGGAGACTTGGAATGCTGAGATGACGGCTCACATTTGTTTACCCTCATGCCGTTTGAAAAAAGGAATAGATATTTTCACACTGTGGTGACTAGCACTAATGATGACAGCGAGGATGGGAACGACTTTAGTGATGACACACTAAGGCTATTACAAGGGTTTGTTTTGGCGATCAGCCATCTCAACAGTACCGGCCGTATTGCCTGAGTCTGATACGGAAGTGTTGAGAATTGCAAATGCAAAGCTCCTCAACAGTGTAATCGAATAGGCTCTCTTTGGAAATTGACCACTTTCTTTGGAATTTAGCCACATCTAACACAGTTGAACGGATGCAGCCATTTCTCCTTCACATTTCACCAACACCTTCCCCTTAGAAGTGACCTCCAATGACCTCTTGCAGGAAGGACATAGCATGAAGTGTAGATGCAGCCTGTTATGATGCAGGACTGGGCCTGTCACCAGGGGCAATGTCACTCTACAATTTTTGGTCAGTAGCTTGGGCCAGTCCTTCCAGAAGCTGATCCTAACCCCATCCCAGCCTGCCGGTCCGTGGTGCAGATCAGAAAGCCAGAGACCGTAGTGCACAAAAACACACATTTAATAAAGAAACTCACATGAACTCAGGGACAAACTCAGGAACGCAGGCTGGTGCATCGTCAATGAAAGAGAACAATACTCACACAGGTGGCATCTTAAATACACTGATTAACAAGATGACACAGGTGAACACAATGAGACACATGACTACAAAACCAGGAAAGACAACAAGAATCCTGCCCGTTGTAGTTCATGAGCCAGACCAAGAACAAACTGGGCACCAGAATGTCCCCATGACGGTTTTTTGAAAGGTACCACAAACAGATTTTTCACAATGCTACATAGATAAATCCAGTTGAACTCAAGAATGACCCAGTGTGATATAAGAATGGGCCTATCAGAGAAAAAAACATCGATCCAGTGTGAATGTGACCTGAACGCCTGACAAGTATAAAAATGATAATACTCTTCATGCTCCAGAAACGCTTAGTAGGATTCATTAGAAAAGTATAATTTGTAAAATATTTTGGATTGAACGATTGTGGCTACAGGAGCCAGTCAGAAACAGTCAGAATTCCCAGATGTGATGATGCTGACGTCCCACCACAATAGATATAAAATAAAAAGGCAAGTACGTGAAGTCTTCAGCCAACATTCTGACTGGTGTGGTCTGTGAGGAGGTATTCCATCAGCAACAACCTGTGTTTTAGTTTTTGGCATTTAGTATTTGTTTTTTTTTAAACTTGATGCGCTGACAAGCTTAAATTAAGGTGTGTTCTACTTACATGGATTTATGAAGACATTAGTCTGTAGTAAAATAGTAAAAATGTAAATTGTATTAGAAAAGAATATGGACAACCTGACACTCACGTACGACATTCTCCTAGTGGAGGGACTGAAAGTGACTCCTCAGTCGTCTTATCCTGTTTTCATCCTTCTTCTCTTGGTTTACATTTTCATACTGGTTCGTAATATTGGACTTGTTGTTCTAATCTCAACCAAGAAGAACCTTCATCACCCGATGCATTTCCTCTTCTGTAACTTGCCGGTGAACGACATACTAGGAACCACCGTCATATTGCCACGACTTCTGCAGGACATTTTCAAGGACTCTTCACAGCGCTACATGACATACATAGATTGTGTGATTCAGGCGTATTTTGTGCACGTTTTTGCTGTAGCTTGTCATTATATTTTAATGATCATGGCGTTTGACCGATACGTGGCGATTTGTAATCCACTGAGATACTCGGCCATAATGACCAACAAAATGGTGGTTAAATTATCAGCATCAGCCTGGGCAGTGTCAGTGTTTATGGTGACGATAATGGTCAGTCTGTCCATCCGTCTGTCCAGGTGTCGGTCCACTATTGAAAACCCGTTCTGTGACAACGCTTCGCTGTTCAAACTCTCCTGTGAAAATGTGTCGGTAAACAACGTGTTTGGACTTGCCTACACTGTTATTGTACTCGGCCTTTCTGCTTTGTGTATATTTATCACGTACGTCAGAATCGCCGCTGTTTGCATAACCAGCAAAAACAAAGCGTTGAACAGTAAAGCCATAAAAACCTGTAGCACTCATTTAGCCGTTTATTTAATCATGTTTATTTCTGGAGCTGTTTTTATTTTCCTCCATCGTTTTCCTGAATATTCCGACAGCAGGAAACTAGCGAGTATAATGTTTCATATTGTACCACCAGGACTCAATCCTCTGGTGTACGGATTACAAACCAAGGAAATAAGAAATGCGTTTGTCCAATTATGGCGCAGAAGTAAAGTGACTGTATAATGTTGCTAGAATGGGATTTGTCTCAAAATATACCAATGCACAACACAGTTACATATTTATGTAAATTATCAATTTATTTGAATCTCATAAAAAGTGAAAAATGCCAAAATTCTATGTGGATGCTAGTTTCGATGGCTATAGTATGATATTTGTGTGTGTGTGTGTGTGTGTGTGTGTGTGTGTGTGTGTGTGTTTGCGCACATATCTTTATGTGTTTATCTATGTAGATTGTATACATGTACAACAAATAATAAATGCTAAATAAAGTGTAAACAAATGTTTTTTTTTATATAAAAAACCCCCACATTATTTGGTGACCCAACGTTTGGCCAGAATAAAACTTCCAATCCACTAGGCCACAACTGTCCATAAAGAACACAAACATTTGGATTAAGTGAATGTGAGAAATACTGTTCCAAACATTCTTTCATCGCCTTTACGGTATTGAAATTCCACCAGAATTTTCTTTGACACAGCTTGGTGATCTTTTCAAACTACAGTCAGACTTAAATTTGAAACTATGCGAAATTTCAGCACTGGGTCTGCCAGTGTCCATTATATGTGAAATTGAAAATGAGTGAGTTTGTCGTTATGGGCACTAGAAGGGACTACATCGAAATTTTGTCCTGCTTGAGCTGGACATGAATGTGCTTAAGAACCAAGAAAATATCAAAATGAAAACTTGAGAAGTGGAAAAAAATGAAAACTGAGATGCTAACTTTTCCCCTGATTGGATAGATGCTTGACGACATTTGCACCAGATATACGTAGATGAAGCCATGTGGTCAAAGTCTAAAGAGCTTTTTGGCCTTACACGATGCTCCTGTATGCAAACAGGGTTGGAGTTAGCAAAACGAGCAAAAAGTATGCTTTTGAAATAAATTAAATTATTTGTATTTAATGTTATTGGTTCTAAGAATGTCTGGCGGAATGGTTGGCCCTCACACACATAATCTGGCCCTCTTATAAAAAAGTTTGGACACCCCTGTTTTATGTGGATCGACTGTTTTCGCTGTTCAAAACCTAATTTTGAATTGTAGTCTGACAATTTATATATTGTACAGTATTTTTTTTTTTGGCATTGTGAAAATACGCATTGCAAAAACACAATTCCACCAGCTATTTAAAGACAAGAATCAGTGAAAGTTTAATCATACAGCATCTTCAGTGTAAGTTTCAAATTTTAAATAATATACTTAAAAACATGGAAAAATTATTGTTCATATATTTCTATCTTTCTGTGTTCTTTAGGCTTTATTTGAAACTCTTAACAATATATGCATGTATATGTTAAAAACATGTTTTAAAATGTTCCATATATTAGATATATGTTATTTGAAAATATATTATATATTAATATAATATTAAATTTAATGTTTCACAGATACGTTTCTTCTCCGTATATTGAACACCTTATTTATAGACCTTTATTGATGACATGAATACAGAGAATTCTGTGGCATTTCTTTACATTTTGCTTGTTTTCCCTTTACCTAAATTGTGCACCCGATAGCTTTACGGATTCGAATCAACAGATATTAGGCGAAATATTTCTTTAGTCCTCTGATGTAATATGCACAGATCACTGTTTTGAATTTAGAAGTATACAGTAAGCATTTGATAGTGTATAATAAACTGTCTTTTGACGTTAGATATGTTTAATCTTCCCAAGTGTTTTTCCAGACAGGCCTTTTGTTAATTTGTTATGGTCTTCAAATATGACTTTCTAATTTTAGTAAACACTTGAAAATGAAAAAAAATGGGCAAAAAAGTTTGCAACAAGTTAATTTGTATTTATTTGTTATTGGTTTAAAGAATGTCAGGCCTACACATTTTCACCTTGCCAAATCTGGCCCTTTTTAAAAAAAGTTTGGACACCCCTGCTTTATGTGGACTGACTGCACTCGCTGTTCAAATAAGCCTATTTTCGAAATTGTAGACTGGCCATTTATTTAGTGTCGTGCATTTTTTCAGTGTATAAATTCTTTGTGCATAAATCTAGTTGATATGCATGTATATTGAAACACGTTCATGCGAGCAGAACAAATCGCGAGTGGGAAACACTCTGGGGTGATGACAGCATCGCAAAAACACCATTCGGCCAGCTATTTAAAGGCAAGAACGTGTAATGGTTAAATCATACAGCACTTACAGTGTAAGTTTCAGACTTTAATTCGAAGCCAATACTAATGCAGATAACACTTTCATTATAGACTGCAAAAATACTGCTAAATCATTTTTGCTTATCAGCTAATGCATGGGATTTCCACTGACATTCGATTAATTTGAAATTATTTGAAATTGTAAAAATTCAAATGTAAATTCTATTACATTTATTTGAACTTTCTCAGGTTTTTGGAGGCCCAATGGAGAACTTGACGCTCAGGAACAATGTTCTTCTCATCGAAGGACTCAAAACGTCCCCCCAGTCATCGTATGCCGTTTTTGTCCTACTGCTCGTAGTTTACGTCTTCACAATGATGTGTAACATTACACTCATAGTGCTGATCTCAACGGAGAAGAACCTCCATCACCCGATGCATTTTCTCCTCTGCAATCTGCCAGTGACGGACATACTGGGAACCACCGTCATCGTCCCACGACTTCTGCAGGACATTTTGAGGGAAACGTCAGAGCGCTACATTACATACATTGACTGTGTCACTCAGGCGTATTTCGTGCATATATATATGGCAGCGTGTCACTATGTTCTGATCATCATGGCGTTTGACCGATACGTGGCAATTTGTAATCCACTGAGATACTCGGCCATAATGACCAACAAAATGGTGGTTAAACTGTCAGCATCAGCCTGGGCAGTGTCGTTCTTCATAGTGTCTGTACTGTTAGGCCTGTCCATCCGTCTGTCCCGATGCAGAGCTAATGTGGAGAACCCGTACTGTGACAACGCCTCGCTGTTCAAGCTCTCCTGTGAGAGTGTGGTGGTTAATAACGTCTTCGGGCTGTTTTACACCGTGGCCTTGCACTTGTTTTCAGGGGGATCTATACTTCTAACCTACCTAAAGATTGCAGTTGTCTGCATCACCAGCAAGAACAAAGCGCTCAATCGGAAGGCCATTCAAACCTGCAGCACTCACTTGGCTGTTTATCTGCTGTTGTACTGTACTGGACTCGTCATGGTGGTTCTGCATCGTTTTCCTGAATATTCCGACAGCAGGAAACTAGTTGCTATTGTGTATCATATTATACCGCCCGGACTGAATCCTCTGGTGTACGGATTACAAACCAAAGAAATACGAAATAAGATTCTAAGATTTTGTTGGAAAAAATCAAAGGTGAATTTCTACTGATTTTGTTTCGTGTACATTTTGTTAAGAAGGAAGAGGACAGATTTTTTATTTAAATTTTGAGGAAAAAATTACGCACAGTCATGAAAATGTTGGTATGTTTATACAAAATTTTAATGCTTTGCACAATACAATTGTTTTTGTAAATGTTTGTCTGTAAAAAGTCTATTGTGATTTTTTTTCTTATTTGATAAAGATTTGTCAAAAGCAAACGTTACAGAAATGCAACTTAAAAGTGTTGTAAAAAAAAATGTAATCTTTGTCTAGTTCTGTCTTGAAATCTAAGTCTATTTCTGAAAGTTCAAATTATGTAATTAAAAATAGTCTTGAGATTAAACTGTTGCATGTGTGATGAAAACCACAAATTTGTAAACACAGTATTTGGCAAATTGAATACGTAGTACAATTGAACTTTGAGCTCCTGTAAATGAAATCTATCATTATTGTATTTTTAGTACATCTTAATTAAGATTTCACACGTTTAATATATATTTCTACTTGTCTAAATCTGATATGGTAATTGACAAAAAATAAAATGAAAAAAAAAAGTTAAGCACCACTTCAAAGATTATAAAAAGCAAATATTATTGTATTGTTGCTAATGCCATTTACTACACATTCATACTGTAAGTGCATTACTGTTGTACAATTATAGATTCTACACGGAAATAAAAGTCATTTCAAGCAACTGGTAGAATGTACAAAAAAACTCAACGTAAAAATGTTAATGTTTTGACTATGTATCCATCTAGTGGAAGAAATATGAACTGCCACAGATTTTCACATACGACTATATTTGTATGCATTTCACCCCTTACAATTAGACAAAATATTATATATGTTAATAAAAAGAGAGAGCGTGTGTGCGAGAGAGAGAGTGAGAGAGAGAGAGAGATTATATATAACAGAGACAGAAAGGCAGACAATATATAATAATAACATTAGAAAATGATTATATATGTTACTAAAAAGAGAGAATGTGTGTGTGTGTGTGTGTGTGTGTGTGTGTGTGTGTGTGTGTGTGTGTGTGTGTGTGTGTGTGTGTGTGTGTGTGTGTGTGTGTGTGTGTGTGTGTGTGTGTGGTGTGTGTGAGAGAGAGAGAGAGAGAGAGAGAGAGAGAGAGAGAGAGAGAGAGAGAGAGAGAGAGAGAGAGAGAGAGAGAGAGAGAGAGAGATTATATATAACAGAGACAGAAAGACTGACAACAAATAGTAGCAAAAGAGGAAAGCAAAAGAAGACAAAAAAGAAGTAGAAAAGTAAAACAATACAAACAATAATGTGTTTTCGATGATCACCTGAGCGAGCAGGATCATCCTGGGATCACAGAGCTTTGCCAATAATAAGAGAAGTCAGGAGGCAGACCATGATGAAGAAAAACCACATAAAGAATCGATCCATAACTTTGGCCACTTTCCGCCACTCGCGGATCCGTTTCTCGGTGGCTTTCTGGTCACGGTAGCACGCGGCTATGAACTTGAGGTTCCTCAGGAGCGTTTTCCTGTAGCACAGACACTGAGCTTCCGCGGCTTCTCTGCTCTTCTCTGAACCTTCTCCACAAGCGGCGGCGTCTTCAGCACAGCAAACGGGACAACCTGGACACCCAGAAGCTTCCGTATCGATCAGTGACGCGTCGTGGTCACTCTGCGATCGGGATCTTGTGGAGCCCCCTGGTGGACTCAGGGCGAACTGCTCTGGCTTGGCCGGGCCGGTGGTGGTGGTGGTGGGCATCCCAGCACTTTGGCATCGTTGTCCTGACACGCAGCTTTCCCCTGTTTCATATACGAAGCAGAACCAGGCCAAGTAGTCCAGGACTATGATACGGAGCCAGGCCGGAACAGGATGGGCATCTGGTCCGCAGTGGTGGATGTTCATGATGAAAATGTTCAACGCCGTGGATGCTGCAATCATGGCCATAGTGGCAAAGTAGTATTTCCCTGTGGAGGAGGAATTCACTGGTCAGCAGACAAATTGATTGTCGGACAAAAGTCATGTGATTGCTCAAGGTTTTAAAACTTGGGACCAAACTTAAATTGGCGGTGTATGTTGGGGGCCAAAGCATAAGCAAAATTGAATCCTAAATGTTTATTGACAAAAATGTTTTTATGTCTTAGTATAGTATAGTTTAGTCTTGAATTATGACAATATTTATATGTCTTAGTATTGCGTTACGACAAAAAAAATGTATGCCTTAGTATAGACTGTGTGACAATTTTTTACTGTATGTCTTAGTATAACCCCTGTCTTAGTCTTATGACCAAATTAGTCTTAGTGTTGCCTTATGACAAAAAAATATGTATGTCTTAGTATAGCCTTATGACAACATTTTTTGTCTTAGTCTTATGACCAAATAAGTCTTGACAAAAAATATTGACAAAAAATGTTAATGTCTTATGACAAATTTTCTTATGTCTTAGTATAGCCATTATGACATTTTTTGTCTTAGTATAGCCTTGTCTTAGTCATGTGACCAAATGTTATTAAGTCTTTTAAATAATGTGTCTTAGTAAAACCTATATGACAATTTTATGGTCTTAGCATAGCCTCGTGACACAAAAATGTCTTAGTATAGTCTAATGACCAAATTTGTTATGCCTTAATGACATTTTGTTAGTACAGCCATTATGACTGATGACTATGGTTATTTTTATGTCTTAATATAGCCTTATGTCCTTAGTATAGTCCTATGACAACAATTTTTTAAGACTTAGTATAGCCTTATGACAATAAAAAAAAAATGTATGTCTTAGGCATGCCTTATGATTTGTCATAAATATGCCTCATGACAAATGTTCTTAGTATAGCCTTATGTGCTAGTATAGCCTTAAGACAAAAAATGTATCCATTAGTATAGCCTATTGACACATTTTGTAAAAGTTGTAAAATATTACAAGGTTGGCCATCACTGATATCTGTGTTGGAAATGCACGGTATCTCACCAATAAGTGGCATGTTCTCTGAAGGAGGAATGCTCTCAGCCACCAGAAGCTGGAAGACGGCGAGAGCCAGGAACACTGTGACGCCTAAAGAGACCTTCTCTCCAGAATCAGCAGGCAGGTAGAAGATCAATGGCACCAGGAAGGAGATCAAGATGCAGGGCAGTAGCAAAGTGAACATGTAGTAGGAAGCTCTTCTCTTCAGGTGAATGGTATAGGTGACATCTATATAGGGGTCCGGGCAGCAGACGTAATACATTGACTGTTTCTTAGAGGGCATCGACAGAACTTCCCACTCTGGGTTCTCCACTAATTCACTCAAAGCGGCACTTTCCTCGCTATTCTGAAGGTCTATCTGGAAGCCATTGTACGTCCAGGAGCCAAAGATCAGATTGCACTGCTGGACGTCAAAAGGGAAGAAAGACACGTCCATCTTGCAGGAGGACTTGATGATTGTTGGCTGGATCCACAGAATCTGGCCATCGTTGCTGATAACCACACCAACATCCATTGAGGTGTCCAACTGGTCAGATGCGCTGCAAAATACATTGGTAAATGTCAGTGCACTGGGATACAGTTACTTTTCATGTTTTATGAAAGTGAATAGCGCCCGGGGAATATAAGCACCCCCTGATTTATCAGACTCAATGTAAAAATTCCAAAAACAAGCAAACAAAATAAAGTTAACAATTCTGGCTAAAACGTCTTTTTCTTACCTAACTTACAACACTTTGATGTAGTTTTGATGTAAATGTCTAACACTTTATTTACTCACTGCCAAGTGTAGCTGTGTGGCTTCTTTATTTCTGTTATTGAGCCAATAAAAGCTTATATGCATGTCTGTCTCCGGCCTATTATTTTTAAGAAAGAAAAGAGGACACAGCGATCTATTTTCATTTATTTGTTTTCGCTCCTGACATGAAATGTGAAAAAATAGGCGCTTATATTTCTGTGCATTTTTAAAATAAATAAATCAATACAATTTTAAAATATGCGCCAATAAGAACCTTCCAAGTTTTTGAGCATCTAAAATTGGAAAAAGAAGAGGTGCTTATATTCGCATAAATACGGTAGGAATTTATAGGAAAAAAAATTGCTCCACTTTAAAAAAACCTACACATTTCTGACAACTGTGGATTCAAAGACTATATCACTATCATTTTATTCCTCAGTTTACAGCAAAATACAGCTTTTTACAGCACAATGCTTAACTTACACTAGTCTTCCCATGATGCATTGTAAAACTTGTCATTATTGCAATAAAACTGTATTGCACTGTAAAATATCCATGTAAATGTAGAACATTATGGGAAAATTGAAAAGAGTAAAGCTAATCCAACTTACCTGTTAAATAGGACAATGTCAGGCTTCCAAATAAAACTATTAGGTATATTGAGGGTTTCCAGCTCATCATAGTCTGACTTATTCCAGACAAGGTTGGGGTCCGACCAAGACAGATGTTTCCACATCTTTGTGGTGAGAATCTGGTGTTTTTCATCCTGAAGAGACAGAAATGTGGTTTTTCAATGCAGGTATTTCAAACTAATCAACAGAATATAATATTAAAGCGACTTCTTTCAATGTGGATGAGTAGTGGCTCTACTTCAAGACCCTGGCTTTTATTTCAGCTTGGCTTTATCTGCACCCCTTCAGCCGCTTGTATCCAAGACCTGGTCTTTATGGTCCTGACCCAAACCCTCATCACCGTGAATGTTGAAACCCTCCGGAAACATGTTATAACGATGGAAACGTACACAGTTCGCCAGTCCAGAACCAAGCAAGATTGCAAGGACCTGTCAGCCATGATAACCCTACAACAGACGTGACCAAACATTTTGCCAAATGGGCCAAAAATAAAGTTGTGCGAGGGGCCGGATGTTTATTTGGACATTTAGTTTTCACCACGAATATTGCCGGTTTATAAAAACACACGCACTAATTTACAACTACATACATTTTTTTTCAAGTGGAAATGGAAAATTTACAGAATTTGATTGTGAATCAGATTCAATTGATTCATGAGGCCAATGGCTTTCAAACATTTCGCCAAGATGGCCGATTTGGTAATGGATTGGTAATTGGTAAAAATTGGATATGGCTAATCATTCAGACTGACCAATTTAAAACAATAAATGTTTCAACCATAAACTATTTTGTGATAATTATTTGTGTGCAAATGGAATAGCTGTGCATTTTCAAATTTTTAAACTCGCAAATCGAGGCACAAACGTTCAAACACATGCCATGGGTGAAATGTAAAAAAACAAATTTGGAAAATTTGTTAAAAATACGGAAATTATGGATTTTTTGACAGAGGTTTGTGGGCCAGTGAAATATGAAGACGGGCCGCATTTGGCCCACGGGCCGAACTTTGGACATGCCTGTCTTACAACATCCAGAGACTTGAGGAACTTGTGCGGAGTTTTATGTGACTTCTGTCATTTTCAGAACCCCAGTCCCAGTTTGTCGGGAGGGTTGAGGAGGTTTTCAAAATATTTCTTCCACCATTCCACCCAATCCCCAGTAGAGATGAGAAGCTGCTGGCCGTGTCAGCAGGAAACCACTTCCCCTGCGGAGACGTCGGACGGTTTGCCAGAATCTCTGATTGATAGTCTTTGTCCATTCGCTCACCAAACTTCTGCTAGGTTCCCATGACTTCATCCGGCTTTCAATAATTGTCATTTTTAAGCAATGTTTAGTCCTAATGAACTATAATTTGCTTCTGCAGCATATAATACGTTTTTATCAAAATGTGTACGGTTTTCAAATCATTTGTTTTTTTATTTGATTTGATTTGTATTTCTCTTGCAGAGGCCTTGCATTCCAGAGGACCGAAGCACTGGCCTGGGACGGGAATTCGAGATTCAACACATGTTAAAATAATGTCTGTGTTTGTGTATGTTAATCTGTGAAAAATGACCCGCGTGGCGCAAAAATGCGATATTAGGCAACAGCGGCATCTGGTTTGAATTACACGACTCAAAGCCAACGGCTGCAAATGCTCTGAATATGACATTTGGTTTGTAATTGTTTTTTGATTGTCTCCCTGTGGCCCACCAATCAAAACAATTGGAAAATGAATTGGTGTTTTATATAAGCACTATATTGTCTTTTCTAGATGAACAGGACCTTACCACGTCAATGATCTGAGTGAGAGTGATCTGCAAGGAGACGTTAAGCGAGTTCTTCGTGTCCTCCACAGGTCTCAGTACATTGGAATAATTCTGGAACAAATCTCGGAACAGCTTGGAAACCCATGTCCCATTGGCACACTGGCCAACTGAGAAAGACAGTGGTTAGATTGGGTTTTTTTTTTTCAAAGATTGTTTAATTACAGCACAGTATGTTGGGGGAAAAAACAAACAAACAAACAAAAAAACAATTAAATTGAATCTGCAGCTTCGATTTACTTGAATCTGCAACTTCAGATAAATCAATTTATATTTCAATACTTTTCATGCAATTTGCATTGTGATTATACAACACTCGTGCATTTGTGCGTGCGCGCGAGCATTCATTAAAATTTTTGTCAATAAAATATTTGTCAAATAGTCTTACCTGGAATAAAACCAGTGGCTATCAGAGTGAGAATCAACAAGGCGGTTGGCTTCATTTTGTGGCTTGTCTGAAGAATAAAAACTCCCGTGCGCTGCAGAGAAGGTTAAACTATCAGAACTGAACCGAACTTTTGCGCGCGAGAGACGTGGCGCGCGCCAGCTCTGATAGTGGGTGTGAATCAGTTTCGGAGTCAAATCGATTCTAGGAAGATTCACTTTCAGTGAGTCCAATGACCACTGTAGTCCCTGATGCTCCAGCACAGTACATTTATTAACATTTTGTCAACTTCGTCTATTTTTAAAAGATGGAAATCACAAGATCTCTTCTTTCAAAAATGTGCTGAAATTATAAACAAACACAAAACTACAGAGTGTCGCCTGTCAGTTATAAAACACCAATTTTACAATTACTATTCATTTCAATGACTGGGTTAAGTACTAACATTCTAATTGGCATATTGTAGTCCATGGGCGTGTATAAACTTATTTATTAAATATTTTTAAACTTGTCAAATGTTTTTTTTATTTAAAATTTTAGGTAACGATGTGGGTAAAAAATAATGCTGTAGTGTAATAGTTTTGGCTATAAATGTATAATTTACCACCAAACTAATCATTTACATACTTGGGGAATAGATTACATACTTTTGGGCCACATTAAATATATTATTCCTCTGCACTTAATAGACCCATAGATTATTAATTTTCATCATGAATTTTTGAATTAATTTTATTCATCACTAATGAAACAAAAATTTAAATCACTTTGTTTTTATTGTAATAAAAAAAGAATCCACACATTTATGCACATATGACCACATAATCCTTAAAAACAGCTCAAACTCCACATTTTAGTCATCAAGTGGATTTAGCAAAATTTGTCAGACCAGAAACAAGTAGGAAGCAGAAAATGGTAGAACAATCAACCTGAGAGAAGTCAGGTCGACTTTGATTAACGTGGTAAATCCACCATCCACCCTCTCACAGCAAATTCATCCATCCATTCATCCATACCCAGGCTCGCTTGTAGAATCGTATCCACGTAGTTGAACCGAATCTAGTGAAACGATAAGACTTTCTAATGGCTTCAACTCAAACCTTTACAAAAATAGATTTAAAGCCAAGAATTATTTATCTAACCATATACACATTTTGGTAACAGCAGAAAATGCGAACATGTAAAAGTTTATTCTCAAAAACACCTCAAACCAAAACTCCTCAACAACAGACTGGCGAGGTTCGTAAGGGCAGTGAACAGGAATTAAAACACCACACGCGCATTATCTTTTCGTTTAGTGAAGTGAAAGGAATGAAAGGACGGTATTCACCTCTGGAGAGGCGTTACGTCATGCCGCGAGAATTAAACCAACGATGCTCTTCGAAAAAACTGCTTTAATTTTTAAAGACACTCACACAAACAATAGCTAAAGCAACGGAGCAGATATAGAAAAAAAGCCTAACACACGAGGGAATGCTTCATCCACCGATGCTGTGCCTAAATACACCTTGAAAGTTCACCTGTGGCCTGAAACGGCCACATAACGGAGCCCCGCCTCCATCTCAATGGCCAATCACGTACTCCTGCAGGTAGGACTGCGTGATGCTGCGGAGCTCCTCTAAGGCGTAGTCCTCCGGCAGGGGCAGACGCTCAATGTGCGGGGCAAGCTGGCACAGAGGGATGTGGCGGGGGTCTGGGGTGCCATCGCCGCTCTGCTGGAGACTCAGGACCACCCGCAGGATGTTAGCCAGACGCTTGGCCATTTCTGTCCAGTGATGAGGTAGAAGGTTCAAAACTTTGTTATCACACTTTAGTGTTCAAGCATCATTCAAAAAAAAAAAAAAAAAAACCCATCAACATTTGATCGGAATACCGTATTTACGGGAATATAAGCACCCCCCTTGATTTTTCAGGCACAAAATTAAAAAAAAAAAAAAAAAAAACCACGTTCAATTACTGGTTCAGTTACGTTAATATTCTCTTAAAAAACTATTTTTTCTTTATTTAACAAATCTAACTTGTGACTCGTATCAATTTGATATTGTTTTACATAAAATGTTCTGAAGGTTTGTATGTTTGTTGTCATTTTAATGATTGTATTCTTACTTCTTCCAGTGTTATTATTTGCTTGGTGCTAACGGCTACAAATGACGTTTTTTCTTCTACAAAAAAAACGGCTTATATATTCACGTAAATACGGTATCATTATTATCTTAAAACATGAATGTTGTCTCTCTTAAAAGTGGCAAAACAGTACACACTTCCAGGGGGAAAAAACACTTCTAATTTCTTGTTTTCTTGAAAAATGAAAATGTGACTAAACAAAAATGTGACAAATTTAATTCCCTTTAGAGAGCCAAAAATGACATGCATCCCTATTTTGTGATTGCAGCTATAGCAAAAGGTTGCAGGTTTGAAGGGTCCCAGGCGGATGAGTAGCTGAAGAGTCCTTAAGCAAGACACTGGACTCGACTGTCAAGAGACTGCCACTTCTCCGGGACAACACATTGTAAAATAAATAGTATGTTTTCCGACTAGAACCATTTTCCTTACTTGTCTATACGTGATGGAATAGCTGGTGGTGATGTGAAGAATCGCATTATTATACATGTTTGCTGACCTGATTGAGCGAGTCGGTCTTTAGCTTTGTAGCAAGGAAGGAGTTCTATTCTTCCACATAGTGACGTCACATCGGTGTGTAACCGCTCCAAATCGTATCCCGGACTTTCCGACTGGGCACAAAAAAAAACAACATTTAGCTTTTAGCTCCATTGTCAAAAACGTCATTTTTGGACAGTTTCAGGAATAACAAGACATACCTGTTGAATATCTTGCAGCGTCTGGATGACATGGATATAATCGAGATAAACCCGACCAGACGTGTCCCAGCCCTGAATATGAACGCTGCGCTCTGGAACGGCCAATCCTTCCAGGAAATCCAGCAGGTATTTGTGCTTATCATTATTGATGCAATCTTAAAGAAGAGAATCCAGTATAAAATGGACAAAATTCACACCAGTTGTTATAGATGGATCTTAGCATGTTCTGAATAATTCTAATTTCTGCATTTACTTTATAGTTATACTTATTTCCAAGAGAATAAATAGATCACTATGCCACTCACCATAAATTCATGGTTGTGAATAAAATTGACTTAAAAAAAAAAAAAAAAAAAAAAAAAACTATGATCAATCAAAAAAAAAAAAGTTCAAGGTATGAAAAAAGTCTTAAGATCATGTTTTTTGAAGAAGAAAATCTTAAGAAAATCTTTCTTAAGAAGAAAATGTTACTGATTACAAAAAAAATGTAATTACTTTAATGAACATAAGGAATAAATCAATAAATCAAGATCACTATGCAACTCACAACAAATTCATGGTTGTGAATAAAATTGAATTAAAAAAAAATCTATGATAAATCAAAATAAAAGGTCAAGGTAGGAAAAAAGTCTAATAGTTTTGAAAAAATGTTACTGATTACAAATACATAAATTACTTTAGTAAGTAATACAATAAATAATATAAAAAACTCTGACAATTAAATCAAAATACATTTGAAGAAAATCAGAGTGTTTTCTACTTAGAAACTTAGTTATCTAATTAATTTTAACCCTTTCACACCATAGTGAGTCTTTTATTCAAACCTGAAGCGAGGTGCTGGACAACCAGCTGATGGCAGCGATTCCAATGACCGGCTTTGTAAAGATGTAAAGCCTCGCTGTGTTTGTCTCCCTCTCGGCAGGCCCGGACCGACTTGGCCTGATGGATCCACTGAACCGGGATTTGAAGCTTCTCTGTCAGAAACTGCTCTTTCTCCACGGAGCTTTCGGTCTCTTTTAGGGAGCAATGCAGGTTGAGCATTTCCCGTACGGCATTCTCTCGTCGCCTGGGCACAAAGCAAGAGAAAACGTTCTCTTGACTGATCTGCAAGCAGGAAGTTCTGATCGTTCTGGCTCTGGTTTTCAGAGCAAATTTCAGAGCGTATTGATTTTTTTAGTTGGGATGCACAAAATGCAACATGAAAACCATCAAGATCATCCGTTCATTAAATCAAAATTCTAAAGATGGACAATGGAAAAAAAATAAATAAATAAAAATTGGAATCAGGCCACTAACCCAGAATCAGGTATATGCAGCAGGACAAAGACCGCCATCTCCCACAATCCCGCACTCTCAAGCTGGGCGGCATAACTGGCATGCAGCAAGCCTTGGCACGGGACAGAAAGGTGGCTGTAGTTAAGAGCTTGGAGGATGTTCCACAAGTGCCAGCTGAGTCTGTAGTCCAAGCGGTCATCAGTCACCGTGCTGGGATCAAGCAGATTCTGCAGGCTGTAGTGCCTAATGATAGAGAGAGGAAAAAAAGCACAAATTTAACTAATAAATAAATACATTTTTTTAAAGATAATAAACAAAACAGATATATAATTTGCGTGAATATAAGGACCCCCATTTATTTTTCAGGCACAGAATTAAAACTAAACAAATATAAACAAATAATGATGATAATTTCTGGCTAAATACTTCTCTTAAAATACTTCTTTTTCTTCTTTCAACACACAGCGTCATAAGTTAGGGTTGTTAAAGACACTCGTTAAGAGGGATTATATATTCTCTTGTTTGTGTTTTCTCTGGTACCGACTTCGTGTCTGTTCTTCGTTTTCGACTCTTCCGTTTCTGTCCTGACCCTTAGGACATCATTTCCAGCCGTTAATGTTAAAGCTGGCCTGCCGGATGCTTTTTGGTCTGTTGTTTCCGTCTATTCTAATATTAATGATTGCATTTAGTTAAATTAATTTGTTTTAACACATTGTTTAGCCCCTGCAAAGTGTCTCTGTGTGACTAACGGTTCAGCATTTCTGTTATTGAGTTAATAAAAACTCAGATGCTTGTTTACCTCCGGAACCATTCCTAAAAGATAGAAACTGATCTGCTGCATAAAGACGTCGTGTTTTCATTTATTTGTGATTGCTCCTGACTTGAAAAGTGGACTAGCGCTTATATTTACATGCATATGTAATACGGACGATTATAAGCGCACTGTACGTTTTTGAGCCACAAAAAATTGGAAGATAAAGAAATTATTTGCATGAATACAGTAATATAAATAAAATGTGAATCAAATGAATGAAAAACTACGTGTCAAACAAAAATAATTCCAAACCTGTCACTGTAAAGTTTGAGCAGGTGGAAGCAGATGTCGTACAGAGACTTCTTGCTTTGTGTTTCCTCCATCTCCTCATCCAAAAAATCTGCTTCATCCACATAAGGAGGAAGAGGATGGCAAGCATATATTCTCTCATCTTCGGAGCCCTGCAACAGATTAAAGCAGGGGGATTACAACCAATAACCAACTTAATTTTATTGGCGTCTTGGAAAAACAATTAACAGTGAAATAAAAAAAAAACTGCCCAAACATTTCAAACAATGCCAAAAAGAAACAAAATACCTTAAAAGCAGCTTCGTATCTGGCCAGAGCATCAGCGATGGAGGCAGTTGGAGGCAGCATGTACCAAAGATGCACGGCCAAGCAGCGCTTCCAATCCAGCCCCGTGCACACATTAATACAGAAGTCCGTCGACTCCCAAACCTGTTAATGCACAAATATTAGTGCCAAGTGTCCTGTCAAATTCTGCACCAATAAAAATCACTTTGATATCATCGTTCAACCCTAGAATGAAAAAGCTAATTATGGCAATCCCAATGTTTTGATCAAACGGTGAACTACACACAAAACTTTACCTTACGTTCTTTATGATTTAACCAGACTCTCAAAGTTGAGCAAGTGAAGATAAATAAATAAAATAAATAAAAACATAAATACAGTTAAACGAAATTAATCCGTGCCAAGAGCAATGTCGTTTGCCGAAAATTTTGTTTTATATGTAATCCATCAAGTCGGGGTGGATTTACATATTCTGATCTACCATACTTATTCTCTGTTTTATTAAGTGGAAATTTGGTCCATAGACGCAAACCAACACATGTAAAAATGCAGTCACAAGTCACCCAAGCAGAAACAAAGTAAAGCAAAACACAAACTAGTGCACCTATGTAATTACTGCCATGTAATTATCAGGTTGACAAATACCACATGTGTGTGCGTGTGTAACTTCACTGGATGGTAAAATGCAGAGCACACTTACAATATGGTCCCTAATGGCCATATTTGACTCACTAACTTAACTTGACAAATAAAATGGTCACGTCCTGATGTGCTCAGATAAACCCAATGACTGTATTTATATATACACCTCAATACATAGTACAAAAGACACACGCAAACAATTAAAGCATATAATTAACGTACAGGCTTTCCAGCAAGCAGAGCGAAGATCCGCAGCCTTTCCTCCTCAATGAACGAGTCTGTTTGCATCTTGTTCCAGTCATTGAGCTGCAGCGCCAGAAGATCCCTGCAGTACTGAGAGCTGACGGCCTGAGACAGCAGCGCAGACAGGCGATGGTCTCCTACACACACACACACACACACACACACACACACACACACACACACACACACACACACACACACACACACACACTATTCAACTCAAGACGTTCAAAAACATTTTAAAATTCCATCAACAAGAACCTACAAGGTGTGGGCCGTAAACCGGTATAAACCTAAAAAATTGAATTTTTATATACATATAACACTTTAAACAGTAAATCACGTGTTTCGTTACAACTTTTAATGACGACACAAAGACATTGCTAATCAAACACTGAAAATGTTGTAACAGTACAGTTGTAAATTAAAAGATAACCCACGAGATGAAAGCTCTGACTCCCTCTCTCTCTCCATCGCGTTCTCTCACTTTCTAGGTTGCGTGCTCCACCCCCTTCCCTTCCATTGTCGCTCTTTTCCACATGATCTCGCTCTCTCCTCTTTCGCTCTCCCTCTCCTTTTCTCTCTCTTTGCACTCTCCCTCTCTTCTTTCTCCCTCTCTGCACTCTCCCTCTCCTCTTTCTCCCTCTTTGCACTCTCCCTCTCCTCTTTCTCTCTCTTTGCACTCTCCCTCTCCTCTTTCTCCCTCTTGCACTCTCCCCCTCCTCTTTCTCTCTCTCTTGCACTCTCCCCCTCCTCTTTCTTTGCACTCTCCCTCTCCATCTTTCTCTCTCTTTGCACTCTCCCTCTCCATCGCGCTCTCTTGCTTTCCATCGCGCGCTCTACCCGCCCCCCCTTTCTCTCTTTCCCGCACACTCTCGCTCTCTCTATCACTCTCCCTCTCCTCTTTCTCTCTCTTTGCACTCTCTCTATCGCATACTCTCTATCCCTCCCCTCCCCATTCTATCACGCTCCTACTCCCTCCCCAGTTTCTCTCTCCCCTATGTCCTCTTCTCCAATTTCCTGTCTCTTTCTCTTCGCCTCATTCTCTTTCTCTATCCACTTCTCTTTCTACCCCATTTGCCCCTGCCTCTCTCTCATATCAAGATCTACTAAAACATGACCCCTCCCCCAATACCTTGATTAAAATACACATAGTCTGGACACTAAATACCATGATATGAACTGTAACTCATAAGACGAAGCCCTGGCACGTACCATACTTCTGAGAGAGCTTGCAGGCCTGGCTTACGCAGTGGCCGGTCAGATAGCTGAAGATGGCTTCAGTGTGGTTGCTCTGCAGGGCCTGGGCCACTTCCTCCTCAATGTAGCCGGCGGCGCTTTCAGAGAGCCAGTGTGAGAAGCTCTTTCTCCTCTCCAGCTGCTGCTGATAGTTCGAGTAGCGTTCCTTCTCCACCGTGTGATCACCCAGGCGACCCCATAATGCGGCACACAACGTCCAGACCTGACACCAATGTGCCAAGCCGGCTATAAGAAGAAAAAAAAAAGACAAATAAAAAAAATGCATGTGACATTGTGTTCGAACTTGCAAAATTAGTAGATCTCACACTCACTATGTAAATAATGGATTTATTCTGGGGTGTGGCGAGATCTGTTGCTTCTCACCAGATGCGATTTGGCGCGACAGTGAAGGTAAATTTGTGTGTGAGCGTCTCGATTTGCATGCGTCCATGACCAGCTCGAGATAAACAAAAATGTACTAAAAATTAACTAAAAAAAAAAAAAATAAAGTTAACAATTACGATTATTTCGTAATTGTTAACGGTCATTCGCAGCACTAGTGAGTTTAATCTAAAGTGAACAGACTAATACACACGTTTTAGATTACGATCAAAACGATTCACTCTTGCTGCAGTTGTGCATATATTGGAGAAATATAGAGTTTTGGAGATTAGACTTCTATTAGAAAAACGAGCCGATTACTGCGGTAAAACTCATTCAGATGATGTGGGTCTCACCACCGGCATGAAGGGAAAGAAGACTTTCAATAGGTGTTGTTTTTTGTACATGTTGTGTTATGTTATGGCATGTTTTGTTCCGCAGTGCAACTTATAATACAGGATTTGGGGTTTTTAGAACTACATTGAACACAGTGAATTTAATCACAATGAAGTACTGATGTTGAGTTGAACTTGAAGACAAAATGATTCAAGTTACTGGAAGACGTGTCTTTGTTTAAATAGTGTGTTTGTAGCCTGCGCTTAATGGAAAATGATTATTTTTTTTATTTATACTATTGGCAATAACTGTCATATTTTGTGGAATCACTTGACTGGCAATTTATGGCATATTTTGCAGGGTTCACATGTTGGTTATCACTGCAGGTAATTAATGAAAATATAAGGGTGATTACAAAACGCACCAACAGTTTTTGAACGTGAAATACTATCGATCTCCATATATTTTATCATTGATATTTCTTTTTTATTTAAAGAAAAATCTAAATCTTGTCTCGTTCTCGAGAGATAAGTGTCTTGTCACAGCCCTAGTTTTATTTTATCATTACATATTTGATTTATTACGATTGTCATTTTTGGTAAAAATTCCATATACTCTTCACACTCATACTGCTGGATTTTATACATTTCCAACTTGCATTAATAAAGTTTCTTCATACCCATCAGTCCATTCATCTTTTTAGACGTTGCCATAGGTCATCATTTTCATCTTAAGGCCATTTATGAAGCATTTTAGCTGTCATTTTAGACGATTTGTTCCTTTAGGCTTACAATATGTTCTTATACACATTTATAACCATTTAGGTGACATTTCTACTTACCATCAACTGAACCAGAGTCTTTAAAGGCCTCCACAATCCATTCTGCATAATCATGGAGAGCATCTACACCTTTGGCAGGCTGAATGAAGGGACAGTGACCGTCAGTGTTGATGATGCTGTGCTTCAGCCCGATCTCCAGCGGTTTGTGATAGAGAGGAAGGCTGTCGGCTGATAAGTTGGTCTGGAGGCCAATCACTTGTTCCAAACGCACCTTAAATGAGCCATCAGTGATCCTGGAAAGAACATCAAAGAACAACTTAGGGATGCACCGATACCACTTCTTTGGAGACAGAGTACTTGCATTTCAGTACTCACCGATACGGATTACTTAATAAAAACATGACTTAAATTTACAGGTAACTGTCATAATTAAAAAAAAAGACAAGAAAAGAAAATATTTGAGTAATAATTATTTAATTGTAAACTCTGCCACTTTGGACAGCATAAAGGGAAATTAAGAGACATTTTTGCTATTTAGAGCACAATATTTGAATAAACTAACATGTTTCTCTCTCTTGCAAGAGTTTGCTCCAGCGTGAGTTGTGTTGGTTTAGAAACAAACTCTTTGTACTCGTTGTTGTGTTGGGATTTTAGGTGCTTGATTAAATTACTTTGTTCAGAGGCTCAAAATGTGCCTCTTTAACACATTTCGCTGAGCACAATTTGCTGTCCGTCAAATTGTCGTCTTCATTCACTTTGAAAAACACGCGTCTGACAAAAGTTGACTGTCATGCTGTTCTGTCTAGTAAGTTTATTTATATAGCCTTTGTAGACATCTACTGTAGAGTATTTTAGACAAATCGCTTCACTTGCTCCTCTTTTTGTAAATCGCTTTGCGTCTGCAAAATGACTGTAAAGTAAAGTAAAGTTTCGCCTGTTTTCAGAGCATTCCCACACGCCACTCATTTCTCAGACCGTGGTATCGGTTTCCGGTATCGGCGGACTTTTAACAAGTACGAGTACTTTAGAAAATGTGGTATCGTTGAATCCCTACAACTCTTTGGTTTTAAAAAATTGAGGGCCTTGAACTTACACTTTGCTCTTGCTTGGTTTAGGCAAGAAGCCAAATCCCAAGGTGTCTGTTTTCTGCTCGATTTCTCTGACACCCAGTTGGTCACCACCATGTACAAGGGTCCAGTTTGGGCCCCAGCCCACCCGGAACGAGCGACCTCTGAACAGGCCCGCATCCTTAAACAGTCGGCCTCTTCCGAGAGTAATGGAGCTTTCCAGGGGTACAGGTCCACCCAGCCTGCGAGCACCCACAGTCCGAAGGGTCGGTTCAGGAGGTGGCGGGGGCAACAGGAAGGTAGAGCTCATGGATGACCACGGAGCTTCTGACAGCAATGACTTATTAAGCTTGGGTGCTCCAGCATAAGGGGCTTCTGAGAGCTGGGAATACAGTCCGCCTGACGTGAAGTTGGTCTGCAACAGGCCTCCGACTGTCAAAAGAACAACACATTCATAGACGATTATGCTACACATTCTGATCCACAAATTCCAGTTACATATAAAGTTACATCCAGTTAAAATAAAGCATCACGATATTTTCTTTAAATGTTCATTTTGGCCTACTCTGTCCCTCCAGGACAGTAGCTGAACATATGGAGGTGTTCATTTCCAGAAAAGTGTGACAAATTTGTGTTGTTTTAGATGTTGGGCATCCCATGTCGGAAATGTCACAAATCATTGTGATAAAATGTGCAATTTTACAACTTTTTAATCACTTTCTCTTGCAGAGTCACTGCTATTTTTTGCTTTACACGGAACCCAATTCCTAGAAAAAACAATGATCACCAAAGAAAAAATTGAACTTGTAAAATGTTAATTATCTTAAATACCGTAGTTATGCGAATATAAGCACCCCTCTGATTTCAGAGTCAGACCACATCTAATTCCTTGTTTGTTACTTGGCCAATAAAACTGACTGATCCTAAAAGATAAAAAAAAAGTCAATTCTAGTGATCTGAACTCAAACTCCAAGAATTCTTAGCCAATCCCAGAAGCCTTTGCAATCAATTTCAATACGCTCAGAGCAGTGAGGCCCGGTTCAAACGGTTTCTGTATCCGACGCCGTGTGAAGAAGATTGCAGCAATTGATCATTTCCCCCTGCCCGGCAAACCCAGCATTTTGATTGTATTTGTTCTCTGCTATTGTCTCTGCTATCAGTCTCATTTTCGACTGTTTTCCGACGCGTTTGAACTTTGTTTCCAGCCGTTATCGCAACTTTACCAGATGCTCCGTCTGTTCCAATAATTATTGTTTTTTTTTCTAACAAGTTATTTAGCCCCTGGTAAGTTTCGATGCGTTTCTTTATTTCGGTTACTGAGCTAATAAAAACCAAAAATAAAGAGATGAATTTCCGTTTATTTGTAATTCCTCCTCACTTGAAATGTGAAAAATTAGCGCTTATATTTATGAGTTTTTTCCCCCACACCCTCCAAGTTTTTGGTGGTGCTTATAGTCGCGTAAATACGGTATTGTGATTTTCACAAACACTTTTGTGCGCACTACAAAAAGGAGCTAAAAAAAAACCCAAACAAAATTAGACTCAAGTAAATAGTCATACGTGACGAACGGCCAGATCCAACAAGCACCACTTTGGGTGATGCCACATCCTGCAAGAGTTTCGAAGGCCCGTGATCCGGAAATAAGTCACATTCATCGTCCTCCGCAAAGAGCGAGGCCTTCATGATCTGTGCGCAGCATAAATGTCATTAAATAACATCCACATAACACAATCGACATGTGGCCAATGGTGAGAATAGCTACCTGTAGCGTGTGAGGGTTGATGCCCATTGAGGATGCAAAATGGCTGGAGGCTGACATGGTTTCTTGGTCAGGTGGAGTCTCCATTCTCATCTTTTTCTCCTCCAGTAATGTTCTCTCACCATCGTCTTCACTCAAAACACTGTCAGTGGGCGGCTCTTGAGTGATATCGGCCATGTCACTGTCCAGCTCCGACACCTGGCTGAGAAGCTCGAGCGCTGCAGTGCTCTACACACAAAGACATCCAGTCAGGTGTGTATTTCTGGGCCCGTGTGTGACGAGTGTCATCATTGACAGATATATCATCACGTATTAACATTGGAAATCAAAAATCACATCAAAACCCAACAGTTCTCAAAACAGTAGCCATGAAATCTGACCGACACAAGCTATTTATTGCACTTTTATTTGCCAATAAAAAAAAAAAAAAACAACATCACTCTTACATCAATTCTTAAAACCAGCAACCAAAGTTTCCCAACAGCATTCTTAGAAGGAAGGAAGGCTGTAAATTCCACCCTGGATAATATATTTGACTGTTAAATACATTCTTCAGATATTGGGTTAAACTTTAAAGTATTTGAGTAATGCAAAAGTTGAAGTGGAAAAAGTCTGTGGATTCAAAATCCATTTACTGCTAGAATACATTCACAACACAAAAACAAAAGAAAAACCTTTACAAAATAAAAATAGTATATAGAGTACAAGTCTCTAAAATGTTAAATCGAGCCCTAATCTTCACACCCACTGCCTGTGTTGATCTGGATGGGGCTGGCACAGCAGGTATCAAAGAACCCGAGTGGCACCGATGACCAGAGTGATTGAGATCCGGTGTGTGGCTCAGTCTACCTGAGCCTGTGGCACCATCTGCTGCTGAGTCAGCTGAAGTTGCTGGGCACCCGGTGCAACGCCCGTCTTCAGTTTCTTCACATCAACCTTTGCCGGAGGAGCTTCATCTTCGTCAGACTCCTGCAGGCCGTACTTGGAGAAGTGGGCAACCTACAGAGATAAAAAAACAAAACAAAAAACACAGTATATTTAAGCATAAGCATTTAGAATATACGTAAAGAAGACTAGAGCTGCACAATTCAGGATGAAATGAGAACTTTTTTTGCGAAAGATATTTTCTCTTAGAATAAAGATTACCTTTCTTGATCATTTTTTATTTTAAATATTCAACCCTGAAAACCATGTTGTCAAAGAGCAATATAACAACACATGTTACTTTTTTCTTTAAATTTAAATGAATGAAAAATAATGTAATGGTATTGTAAAAAAAAAAAAAAAAAAAAAAAAAACACCATTAAACGTAATAAAAATAAACATTCTAAAATACAGTATTATGTACAGTTGAGGACACAATTATTAGCTCTGTTTAAAGCACTTTTTAAATACGTTCTAAACAATGATTATTTTGTAGGTGGGCTGATAAACTTGTCCTCAACTGTATATGTTGCGCAGCAAACACACACACACTTCAGATTAAAATCTTTCTTCAGGTACTAAAATGAGTTTTTGTTTCCTCATTTTTCTCTCTGTTTGTTTTTATGTTTTTTTTATGTTTAAAATACGACAAGTGTAATGCAAGATCATCTTTCCTATATCATATTTAAATTATCGTGCATAGCGGAGTTCTGCCCTGACACACAAGCTGACAGAAACCGCAAAAGGTAACATGACAAAATTGTAGCTTCTCCTCAGAGTGGGTTTTCAGTTCGGGTGGAAACATTGTTTAATTTGTATTTAATACAAAAGAATTAATCTTTTTTACCAAATGTGCAAGTTAATTAATTTACATATGAATACATTTGTAAATGAAATAGACTAATAAAATAATTGAACATTTCAACAATTTAATTATTGTAACAATTAAACGAGACTTTACAGCCCTACAGTCAGCCCCTTATTATTGAGTGCAAGTGTATTTTTGAGGAAAACCCAACTTTGACACATACCTCAAAAACCCACGAGCCAGTTTCTGGTCGGTACTCCAGGAAGCGGGCACCCTGCTTACGCGAGGCGGCTTCAAGTCGGCCCTCGTAGTTCATCTGAGTGAGTCTCCCTGGACTCTTAATCTGACAGCAAGTAGTCTTGTCATTGGGCCAAACACCATCTAGGGTCACCTCGGCCCGTCTGCGAGTCACAAATGAAGCTTAATTTCATTTTCATTTCATTACATAAAATAATAGTAAACTGCATGTTATTTTTTTTAGCAGGGGAACATGAATTCCATCAGCATCACCTATTGAGGCCTTCTCCGACAGCAGGCTTATCCTTGTCATCAGGGTACACCATTATCTCCTTGCGTCTGAAGTGCACAATCTCGTCCAGGTTGACGTTGGTGAGATTCATCTCCCCGGAGAAGAAAACTGACCCATAACCTGAAAAAGACGCACTATTATGCTCCGATTCATGTGCCAGCTTCACTATCCTTTTCAAAAGAATTATATTTACCGTAATTACCTGAATATAAGCACCCCCCTGATTTATCAGGCACAAAATAAAAAAGTTTTTTTTTACATTTCTGGTTCAATTACGTTAATAATCTCTTAAAAATCCTATTTTTACTTTAACAAACTTAACTTGTGACTCGTATCATTTTTATATTGTTTTAAAAAAAAAGTTGAATCTAGTGGTCAGAACTTCATTTCCCAAGAGCCTTTGCACCAATGGTAGCGAAAGATTATTATCCACTGTTTAGCAGACAGAGCATTTTGATTGTGTCTATTCACTGGATTTTTTTACTCCTTGCCCGAACAAAAGGCAATATTTCAGTACAATTCAAAACCAAAAAACTTTAAATCAAAGACAATGAATAGTAAAAGACACACAATAAATCAATAGAACTTCTATAATTTAGACTCAATCTTTCATCCTGATTTCTGTTAAAATTTGTAAAACCCTTTGTGGTGAAACAAGTTCTTAAAAAACGTTGGTTAAAATATTTTCTGAATAAAACAAAAAAAAAAATGATACCTTTCCTGCCAACTGTGAAGTTCTCCACAATACACTCTCCATTTTCATTTAGCATCTCTCCCAGTTCATCCAAGGAGGGGATTGTATAGTAGCCCACTCGATTGAGAACTATACCTAAAACGGAGAGAAATTGATTAAAACGGTACAACTGCATATTAGAATGTTGTAATGGAGTCAAAGGTGGATTACCAGCTGCATGAGGATGTCTCTGAGAGTCCAGCTCTTCCTCTCTCTCTTCCTGAATGGAGTCCTCTGCTAGGGAGATCTCCTCACTGCTGACCTCCAGGCCATTGCGATTCCCTCTCGTGTTAAACTCTGAGATGGTGTCCTGCAGCGAAGGGCTTGGCTGACCGCGAGGAACGGGTTTGGAGATTGGATTGGTGTAGAACTTGGAAAACTCCAAATCCTCCTCCGCGGTTCTCTCTACTGCGTTTTCTCTAGCCTTCCCTTCGTCCATGCTTACAAGAACCACAAAGTAAAATGTCAGAAAACACATTTTAACACAGTTGAGATAGAGCTGCACGATTCTGGAGAAAATGAGAATCACTACTTTTTTGCTATAAAGAAAAAAAGATCACGATACTTTTCACAATTCTTTCTGGATATTTTAAATATTTAATCCAGAAAATCAGGTTGTCAAACAGCAATATAATGACACGTATTGCTCTTTGCTTTAAATTTAAATAAATTAAATGAAAAATACAAATGTAATATAAAAGTAATGTTGTAAAGAATCAAAGAAAAATCACCATTAAACATAAAAAAAAAACCTACCAAGGTACAGTATTATATACAGTTGGACACAATTATTAAAAGCCCTTTTGAAATACTTATTAAACAAAGATTACATTGTAGGGGGGCTAATACGTTTGTTCTCAACTGTAGAGGTTTCCTGAGTGTCGTCTTCTGGTTTGAAACCGCAGTAAACACACACACTTCAGAATTAAATCTTTTGTGAGGTAATAAAATGTCAGTAGATGGACTCAGATAGGGGTCTGACAGAAACCGCTTGTCGTAGATCAGAGTTTGGCAGAATCGTATAAATGCTGAATTAAGATCACGAGGCGGTATAATCGAGATTGCAAGCTTTCAGCGATTAATCGTGCAGCTCTAACTTGAGATAAGCAAATTTAAAATCACCGGAGTCCATTTTGCGGGTACTCTGAAGGCGATGACAGATCATCCGCATCCCTGTCTACCGGGCTGTTGTATAGACTGCTGTTGTTCAGATTCTTCAAGACAAGCTTCTTAATGCTTTTCCTAAAAAAGAAATGTGAAAACACACAAGTCATCTCCAATGTGTGGTGTGTGGCTCACTGTTTAAAATAAAGGCGCAAGTAGTTTCTACCTCGGCAAAAAGGCTCTGTTCAAAGAGGGCTCATCATCATCGAGCGCATCAAAGAGCTGAGATTTGGACGAGCCGGAGGAGGACAGAGCTTTGGGACGCACACGGGTGGCGGGACGAGGAGTCAGTTTATACTGAGTGGGAGTCATGAGGGCTTTCTGTGCAGTAGGGTTCGTGGGCTTCAGACGCTATGAAGAAAAGGTTTTGATTCCATCAATCCAGTAGTTTTATTGCAAACAGAAACTAGAAAGGTTACGATGCGCTAATTGTACATATTGCAATTTAGATTTTACAAAGTCAGATGGATACAGGGTTTCTACAACTTATGAAAAGGCAAATTCAAAATTTGTAGTCTTGCTGGTCAAAGCACTGCCGAACGAAAATGTGAAGATTGTGAACAAAATAATAAAACAAAACAAAAATGCAAGTCATTTCCGTTCGTATTTTTTAATTCATTTGCGAACTTTTTATGTTTTTGCCACTAATCTGATTTTGTACTCCCGGCTCTGTACCATTTCATTCACAGACTGGCAAGTCTGCGGACCAGGGCTTGGGGACCATGGGTTTAGTCGACTGTCAATATTAGTTTATGTACAGTCAATATAAAACAAATTAATGAAACAAACAAAATGTTAATGAACAAATAACTCAAATTGTTTATCGCTTTACTGTTCGAGAGTTAACAATCTGAATCAATTAAAAAGAGATTGTCCGGCAGACTCAGTCAGATAGTTGCAAAAATGTTTAGCATTTTTAAGTCTTTGAAAACATAATTCAAACATTTTTAAGGATTTCAAGCAGCCGTAGGAACCCTGTGCACAGCATTTGATAACATTTCTGGCAGTTTAAATACGCCCAATTGTTGCATCGTGTCCCTTAAGGAAGCCAATCAAACCTCCTCTTTCTTTTTGGGGTCAGACAGGGGATTTCTGAAGAGCGGAGAGTCTCCAAAAGGCGAGTAGGCCAAAGCATTGATCTGCTGCTGGAGGACGGCCTGCTGAGCAGCTGCTGAAACTGGATCCGTCAGAGCTGAACGCAAAACTTCAGTAAGACACGGCACGGGTGGACATCGACTGACTAATATTCTGAACAGAGATACTGACCAACAGGCTGCTGAGGAGCTCCAAAATTCAATGTGTTGGTCCCGGTGTTAAAGCCTCCAGTGCCGAACCCACCGACGGAGCCCAATGTGGAGCCCAGCTTGGTCTGATTGTTTCCAAATAATGATGTCTGGCCTGTTCCTACTGCTGGAAATAATGATCGTTTAATACGTGTTAAACATTCAAATTCAAACTTCACCTGGATTGTTTATGTATTACGCCATCTCAGTCCTAATGGCTATATTATGGCAATATGGTGCTTGCTGCTCACAATTTTACATTTCAGAACAATTCAAAATCTAAAATATTTTTTAAAATAACAAACAATAAATAGTGAGACACATAATGTATCAACAGAACTTCAAATAAATGAATAAAATATTTCATGTTGACTTCTGTTATTGTAAAAGTTTTGTAAAATACCTTGTGGTGAAACTTTAAAAACATGTTAAAATGTTTAACAAAAAAAAAAAAAATAAGCAAAGTTTTTTGCATTTATGCAAATTTAAGCACCCCCCAGATTTTTCAGGCATAAAATAAAAATTAAGTGGGTTTTTTCGGTCTAAACTACATAAATTATCTTTAAAATACAATTTTTTTTCTTTAACAAACCTAACTTGTGACTCGTATCACTTCAATGTTGTGTTACTTAAAAAATAAGTAAAATGACCTGTACGAAAAATCTGGGTGTCAGCCTCGACTGAAAGGGCATCTGGACTCGTTTTCAGGCGCTAGCTGTTAGCCATTAGCGTGGATATACCTATGCAAAATGGTCTGTCTGTTCGAATAGCAATTACTATATTTAGTTTAATTTTACTTCTTCCAATGTTAATTTGTTCCTGTTAAGTGTCGCAGCGTGTCTACTGTTTCTTTATGTTACTGAGCTAATAACTTATATACATGTCTTAATATCCCCTAATGGATAATCCAGGTGAAGTACAAAACGAATACAGCACATGTACCTCCACTGAATCCTGTTCCTAAACCTGCCCCAAGTCCTGTTGCTGCAGGTTTGTTTCCAAAAAGCCCTGCACTAGTGCCAGCAGCATTAAATCCTTTAAAACGTAAAACAAAATCATTCCAACGGCATCCATTACAAATTATCCAATGTAACAGAAAAACACACTGAAGACATACCAAACGTAGAGGTGTTCGTGTTAGCCCCTAAAGTAAGCGTGGGCTTGTTAGCAAACAGACCGGTCCCGGTGCCAAAAGATGGCGCAGCAGTGGTGGTGGTGCCAAAGCCAGCGGGCTTGTTACCAAAAATATTCTAGAAATACAGAAAGCCAACAACTCGGGCAACAGTTTCTGACCAGGTAAGACACTTTACATTAAAAAAAATGATGTTGGCTTTCCCATAATCACCTGTGTACCCACATTCCCAAAGCCAGTGTTGGGTTGGCCGAAAAGACCGGTGTTTGTGCCGAAACCCGTGGCAGTGCTCGTGTTGGTGTTTGCAAACAGTCCTCCGGCCTGAGAAGCGGCAGTGTTGGCAAAAAGACCCTGAAGAATCAAAGCATAGCCAGAGGTGAGATCTTTGCCTGAACGTTAGGCCACAATAAGAACATTCAGGCACTCACCATGCTGCTGGTGTTTGGCTGCCCCATTGTATTGTTGTTACTAAAGGAGAACGTGTTGTTCTGGGTGGTTGTGGCAGAACCAAACGGCTTGAAAAGACTGGAGCCTTGCTGCTGCTGCTGTTGCTGCTGCTGCTGCTGCTGTTGTTGTTGCTGCGAGCCGAACAAGCCTCCAGTGGTTGTACCAAAGCCCCCAGTACCTGTAACCAGTATCAAGGCAACTCACTTTAAACCAGGTTTTAACTTTAAACATCGTCAAAGCGACGGGGGGCATGGACCATCAGCAAAAAAATAAAAATCAAACCAAGCAAAAAAACAATAAACAGCTAAATAAAAAGGCTAGTTTTCTCTTACTTGTGCCAAATGCGGTCTTGTTCTGGTTAAAGTTAAAGCCAGCATTTGAAGCCGTAGCGCCAAACAGCCCGGCTCCAGTGCTGGGAGTAGCTGTGGCAGAAACCCCGAAGATACCACCGGTCCCGGCAGCCATAGGGTTGGTAGGACCCTTTCTCCCAGCATTATAATCCTCCAGCCTTAATTCCTTGGATTAAAAGAAACAGTTTTAACTGCATAATATTGTATGAACTCAAGAAATCACATGCTTAAAATTAATAATTAAAAAAAAAAAAAAAAAA
>CM051496.1:22820617-22869046 GCA_028031935.1 Paedocypris micromegethes
GGGGGTAAAGTAAAAGGGTGGCATTTGTGAGAGGAAGAACAAAAATACCTAAATAAAGAGAGTGAAATGTGTGTGTACATGTGTGATTGTGTGTCTGTGTGCGTGAGAGAGAGAAATGAAAAGAGAGAAGATAAAGAAAAAGAAATGACGTGTGTGCATTTGAGAGCGAGGAAAAGCAAAGCTAGACAAATAAAGAGAAAAAGAAATATTAAATGAAGAATGTGAGAGAGACAGATAAATGAAGAGCAAAATATTAGGAAAAAGTGAAAGACGTGTGTGTTATTGTGTTAAAGAGAAATATAGAGAGAGATAGTGAGCAGAAGAGAGAGAAAAAAGAATGGTGTGTGCAATAGAGAGGAAGAGCGAAGATAGATAAAAAAAAAAGGAAAAAATGTGTGTTTACGCAAGTGTGTGTATGTGTGTGCGCGAATAAGTGAGCGAGCGAGCAAGAGAGTTAGTGAGTGAAAACAAAGAAGAGAAAAATGAACAAAAATAATATTAAAATAATAAATAAAATAATGGCATATGTGCGATTGAGAGTAAGAAAGAGCGAAAAAAAAAGAGTAATAAAGTAAGAAACAGAAAATGAAGAATGTGTGTGTGTGTGTGTGTGTGTGTGTGAGAGAGAGAGAGAGAGTGAAAGAGAGAAGGGAAAAGGTGTGTGTGTGTGTGTGTGTGTGTGTGTGTGTGTGTGTGTGTGTTTGTTTGAGAGAAAGAGGAAAAGCATTGAGTGAGAGATAAGTTTATGTAGATGTACTTTTTTTATTTTTTTTTTGGTTTATTTTATTGTATTTCTCTTTTGTGTGAGCAACTGTAACTGAAACAGCAATTTCCGCCTGGGAATAAATAACGTTTTTTGAATTTAATTGAATTTAATTGAATAAGTTAAGTCAGCATGAGAGAAAGAGTGAGTGAGTGAGTGAGAGTGAAGGAAAAAGAAAGGTATGTGTGTGTGTGTGTGAGAGAGAGAGAGAGAGAGAGAGAGAGAGAGGGAGAGAGAGAGAGAGAGAGAGAGAGAGAGAGAGAGAGAGAGGAAGCGAGCGCGCGCGCGCGCGCAGTCAGTACACATACAGTTAACTGTAGTTTCAGGCCACGGAATCTTGACAGCTGGCGGCTTCCGCGCACGCGCAGTTCAGTCCCAGAGAGGAAGCGACAGAGCAATAGCAACGGACGGAGCGGAGCCGAGGCTGATATCCCTCACACAAATATGTCTGTCTCGCCGCCGCCAGTTTCTCTCAGGTATCCGTCTCCCGGTGCCTGAATGGCGTTGGTAACCGTGCAGCGGTCCCCTACTCCCAGCACCACATCCAGCCCGTGCGTTTCGGTGAGTGACTGGCATCTTATTTTCTCTCAGACACCTTCTGCTAGTTTTGGGTTGATTTCCGCTCTTTCCTACGGCGCGTTTGTTCCCGGTCGCCGCTGAAACACGCATGCGCGCGGAATAAGGCTCGAACGATATTGTCGCCCTTATGGATCATTAAATATTTCACGCTGGTTAATCCAACGCTTGTTTGAAATATGACGGGCACCGCCTGCAGTGTTTGCCTGCCGGATTCATTCAGAAGCGCAGTCTCGCTTGGCGATGATGATGATGATGATGATGATGATGAGGATGATTCTACAAATGCGAACGATTCATCTTTATTTGGGCTGTGTTCAGACGTTTCTTGCAACCAGGAAGTAAACACAGCTGCCCTTATCAAACTCTCTGCTGTAGTGAAATTGGGGGATTATCGACAAAGACTAATCTAGCAGAGCAGGGGCGTTTTTTTATAATCCTCTTTACAAAGACTGATTTCACGCACTATAAATAAAAATATAGATTGTTGTCTTGGTAGGAGACTGACAATCAGATAAATGTGTGGCTGTATCATTACAATCACAATAGTCGGTGACGTTTCAATCATGATTCATTCACTCAGCTAATGTGTAAAAGCAAAATGGTAAAAATGCTCACAGTACAATCAGCATTTAATTCAGAATACATTTTTATTTTAGAACAGGTCAGTCAACTTCGTTGTCCATGCTCACACATAGAGATTTAAAATTGCTTTTGAAAATACACATTTCTCGATGTGTTTGTATTGTATGCATTTCTCAACAACTCAATAAGCAACACTTTGTGAACACTGAGTGGAAAACAAGCGCATATCTAACTTCCTTTGTTTGAACAGATAACTAAACTGCAGCGTACACGTGTAAACGCAGTGTGTTTCATAAAGCGTCCATAACCAGAAGAACGACAACGTTAATGAACAGTCCGTACTTTTCTCTTAGACGCTTTCCATTACAACAGAGTTTTCCGTTATTATTGTGAGGTTGTTGTCATCATGTTTATGATGCCAATTACCGGCAGGGAAAAAATCTTTCTTCCGAGGAATTATTGTTGCGAAAATGTGTTGTGAAAATTGTGCGACTCTGATGAAATTGTCGGTGGATGGCTGAATTGGTGGGTGGGCTTGGAGGATGAATGGATGGCTGGATGAAAGGATGGATGAATAGAGACAAACAAACAGGTAGATATAACTATCTAATAAAATACAAATACACACTACAAATACTTTAAAGCCCCTAGTTTCATAAGGGAACTGAACCTAATCTATGGATGCGTGATTGTCCTTTCCTGGATGTTTTGTTTATAGTCAAAACAAACGTTTTTTGCTGGAGTCACTGCTGCTCACTTTGACATTTATAACCAACGTTCCCTTTAAACGCATTTTAAATATCCTGAAAGAGCTGTTGGTTCTCATAATGCTAATAGGATAAAACGTTGTGTTTTCACAAATGTTTTCACCATTAAACGAATTGGTTTTCCACTGCAAACACATCCATAATGAAACACTGTTATTTTATATATTTATTATACATTTATTTATTACAAATCCTTTCCGCTATTCTTTTTAGCCACATACTATTACTTCTCTTGCATTGAAATTTGTACATACACAGGATATACTCACACACACACACACACACACATACACGCACGCACGCGCACACACACGCACACACACACACACACACACACACACTTTTATTGTATTGTATATAATTGTATCCATGTGTATATAACTGTATATACATAGCATTATTACAGATTTTCACTGAAACACATTGCCGACTATTTTTAATGTGCCAACTGTCTTTAATGGTATTGTTTTTTATTCTATTCTGTTTTTTTATTTATTTATGTATTTATTTATTTTTTTTAACATTAAAATTGTTTGTCATGTTTCAAAGGTTGTTTGAGAGTAAGAAACAATAAAGAATGTCCTCCAAGGGGATGAATAAAATGTACATAAAATTACATAAATTATCATTGTCACATTTTCTTTTACAGTGCACACATAGATCTTAAAGTGTAAAACACATAGGTTGGAATCTTCAATATTGTAGGGAGATTGCACTGCCTGTCTCAATAACAAATAGATTCTGCACAGATTTCGTGCAGCGAATTATTTGCATAATGCAAAACAACGCTCATCCATTTGTGTTTATGTAAAGCCAACTTTCATGATTTTCCAAGAATTGTTTGGTGTAATGTGGTTTTATAGCTATTGCTCTTGTCGGTGACATCAAGTTGATTCAATTTGCAATCATAAACCTAATAACTAAAAGAGCCAAGAAAATGATGGCTATTTAAAACACCCCGTATCTGTTTTATGATTAGCAATTTTCTTTAGCCATAATGTAGCTATTCACACTTGAAGAATAGAATGAATCTAAGTTGTTTCTTTATTAATGCTAAATGATAAGTATAAATAAGCATACAACAAGAGTGTTTACCAAGATGAAAATGTATTTTATTATTTTATCAGTTTATGATGATTTTGTCTTTTTGTTTTACTTTAATTAAACGTTAATTTAACAAAATATGTTATTATTATTTTTACTTTTATTATTTTTTGTTTCCCTGTAAAATGTAATTCTTAAGCTCCTTTCTGCAATAAATGCCATAACACAAAATATACAATAAATACACAAAAAATAAAAAAAATACTTATTGGAGAGGTTCTCCCTGTGCTAGTGTATTTTTTTTCTGGGTCTCCACATTTCCATCACAGCCCAAATACACGTGCTCTGGAAATGTTGATTCTGTAAAATTGTTCATCGATCTGAGTTGTTGTGAACGTGTGTCTCCAGCTAGATCCAGAAAAAAAAAAACGGTTCTGAAAATATCTTCTATTCGAGATCTTTTATTTTATTTTATTATTTTATTATATTTATGTTACTCATAAACAATACAGTGTCTATGGGTTAAACACTCATGTATGAAAGATTGATTATTTAACAAAGTCAACAAAATATTAATGTCAATGTATAAGTCCAATCAATATGACTAATGTGTTCTTCTCTCCTAAAGGAGTCTGGCAGTGGGGAAGAAGACCGCCGATCTCAGCCCAGAAGGTAAAAGAAGCACATTCTGAAACTCACGACCATACATTATGCAAATTATGTAATGCAAAGTAATCAGAGCTCTCTCCTACCTGCTTTTTAAACTATGTAAAATATCAAAATGGCTATTTTCATTTAAAAAGAAAAAAAGGGATGATAATTGAAAAAATTAACTCAATTACGATAAATTAATGATTCTTTTATTTATTTATTTATTTTTGCCCACATAGTTCCCTGACACGTTTTGTACAATAAATATGCTCACATATTACAAATGAGAGATTTTTTAAATATCTGTGCATTACTAGATTTAAAAAAAATTGAAGGTAACACACACAGATCTATATAATTTTTTTTTTAACGTAAATTATTTTTAATATTTTCTTATTTACATGAAAAAGTTTGTCTTAATGATGGAGACTGCTTTTTTTTGTACAAGGCAAGTTGTTATTTGTGCAAAGCTCACTTTGCGAAGCGTGGTCACGTGACTCCACACATGGAAGTTTTGGAAGGAAAAGTACAAAAAAAGTTGAGCAATTTTTAGTTTTGAATTTTGATTTTGATTATTTGTCGATCCATCCCCATTTAAAAATTTGAGCAAGTCATATTTTATATGCAAAACAGTTTGGCAACACTCCGGCATGTCAAGCATGTTTCAAGTAGCTTTGCAAAGACCAGACTTCCTTTTTATTGGCCAAGTGTCAAATGGTAACGGGACATTTTTGCATATCATTATCATCACCTTTGTGCCGCCTAGCATTAGTCTTCCACAAAAGGATGGAGATTATACGTATCGTTGTGCTTTTGTACGGCAGAGATGGCATCACAGTCTCCCGATGAGACTCCATTGAGTCTTGTTTCTCATATTGACTCGTAGACGCACCATTCAAACAGGTTTAGCCGGTTGTCTTTTTACGCAGGGTTACGTCGTTTGTTGATTTTAGACAATGTTTCCTATTTCGTCAGTATCCGCAGAACGTCAGAGTTTTTTTATAGAGTACAAAGTAGCCGTTTAACACATTCTGGTTGAGCTTATTTATGTATGATATTAGTGTGAAAGGTGTTTTTAACCAAGCAGATTTTTGATTTATGCAGTGGTTCATATTTTGGTTTTTCGTGTCAATCTTTTTCAAAGCCTCTTTATCCATTTCTGGATATGTGAGGAGCTGGAGAGGTGAAAATCCCACCTTACATTCGCTCTACATCACTACCAGAGCTTTAACACTGGCAGAGATTAGAAAGGAAAATGTAACCATTAAACCATCCTATTATATTTGGGTCAAATTGACCCGTGTTAAAAGTTAAAAAAAATAATTCTTAAAAGTATTCTTTCATTTTTAAACTTCTGCTTGTCTTAGTTAGTGTAATCTACATAAACAAAAAATTGTTCAGTTCACATATTTGTAACTCGCTATATCTTTTTGTTACAAAGATTATGTTCGGGTAAAAATGGAAGCTAAAAGAGTCAGAAAGATCAAAATGTGTTTCTTTACACACACTCTCTCTCTCTCACACACACACACACACCTACACGCGCGCACACACACACACACACACCTACACACACACACACACACACACACACACACACACACACACACACACACACACACACACACACACACACACACACACACACACACACACACACACACACACACACATATTTTTTATATGATGATTACACCAAATAAGACAACAGGAGAAGATTGGAAAAAATGGAATTTGTGGAAGTATTTTTTCAATATTTTTAAAACTTGGGACAATTTGACCCGAACATAATAGGAGGGTTAAATATGGCAAATTATGATATTATTTTTTGCTGGGCATCTGGCCATGCTGGTCTTAGCAGCTAAGCTATATATTATATTTGGTCATTTTTATAGTCTATACCATCTTATTTAACTGTATTTTTCCAGGCTGTATATACTTTCTTATGCTGCTTGTGTTTCTTAGTGCCGCTGTAACAAGGAAAGTTTTAACAGAAATCAAGATGAAAGATTGTATCTAATTTTTAGACGTTCTATTGATATACTCTGTGTCAATTACTAGTCTTTGTCTTTGGTTTTTAAAGCTTTTTGGTTTTAATTTGGTTTTTGTTTTTTTTTTTGGTAGTTTTTTTTTTTTCTGAAATGTAAAAATGTATTTATTTTTAGTTATTGCCATTAATATAGCCATTGGTGCTAAGATAGTGTAAAATAAATAAATAAATCACAGCCAACACACATTTACATTACACACTCAGTCACACCTCGACTCGGCTGTGGGAGGAAATCTGACCCAGCTGACGGAACTTCCTTTGTCGGGGGAAATTGTGAACACAACATGTGACCAGGCCTCAAACTCGGGTCTTCGTTCATGGCATAAATCTCGGTTGATTTATCAGGCACTATTAAAGCTGAATTTTAAGCAGGTAATTTAATCTGGTTTAATGGAGCAGTCCTGAATATAGATGTGTTTCTGACGGCTGTTTTTATTAGTGGTGTTGAACGATGGACAATGTGAAGCAAAAGCACTAGTGAATCTAGAGCAAGTGGTGACAAGTGTGGAGAAAAGCAGGAGGAGAATGAAGTATGTTGAAATAAATAATGTGTCAGAAAAGTGCGTTTGTAAGAGAGCTATCCTTCACATTATGTGTTTTGTATGTTCAGATGGATTATTGGAGAGGTTGGCTAATTTAAAATACTGTGGTAGCCCCCGACTTACGAAATTAATTTGCTTTGTTTGGCGGAAATTTCGTTAGCTGAGCCACATTTTACGTGTAATTTGTGTAATCCATGCCAACACTTCGTGAATTCAGACAAACATTTTTTGATAAATGATAAAATATTGGTACGAAATGTAGTAAAAACATAGAATTTAGTCGCTGCATAGTATTAATAGAATTAGTATTATATTGTTTGTAGTTTAGTAGTTGCATAGAATTTTAACAAACTAAAACTTCTTTACTGTACTAATACCTTATTTAGTAGACGCTTTGATCCAAAGCGACTTACATTTCATTACACACTAACATTTAAACACTAAAAATGAGGATTGTTGGACTAAATAAATGATTATAAGTGATTTTCGTTTACCAGATGTACTGCAAAGAGCAATCTCTTGTTTATTATCCATTTGTTGTTTTCTGATTGCGTGCAGTTTAATATCTGATCAAGCAGACACGCTTAAATAAATCCCATCTACAAATAATAAACCTAAAAGAACACTGACAAAAGTGCTGTTGCAGCCTGAGGTTTCCACAAAGGTCCTCTTAGCCAATGGGGGTGCCAGGAGCTTGCTTGAGATAGCCAATGGCAGAGCAGATCGTCACAGCATTTTCTCGCCCCTAAGCTAAGTGAGCAAGACTAACTTTGTCGTATGTCTTAACGTATGTGGAGATTCAACAACTGTTTTTTTATACGCCTGCTATCTCCATTTATTTTAGCGGTAAGAAAAAGATTTGCTCTTATTGTCTTTTTCCTATTGCCCATTGGCGCCACAAAAATAAAATGGAATGTATTATTATTATCATTTATTATTATTATTATTATTATTATTATTATTATTATTATTATTGTATTGTGGTGTAATTTCTTCACTTGGGGTAAAATTATCATGGCAACACATTTTGTTTCCCTGGATTTTCGTTAACTAGTACCACTGTATTGTTAGAAACTTGAATCCTTCACTCACTGCTTGGTAACTTGGTTTTCTGAAACGCTTTTCCATTTCTGGGTCATCGGGTGCTGGAGCCAATCACAGCAACTCTTTTACCCTGGATCGGTGGCCAACCAAGCGCCTTGACCTTTTTATTTTTTAATATTTTTTTTATTTTATATTCGTATTTTTCACTTTTTTCCAGCGGCTGGTTTATGAAGGCCAAACGGCAAAACTGATTTCCTTGATCAGTAGAGCATCGCATCACAAGCACCAACGCTTTTGTCTTCCTCACCCAGGAAAGGCATATAATCTTTTTTTTTTTTCTCTCTCCCACTCATGACCTTGTAAAATTGGTTCATAAACCCTGTGTAAATTATGTCACACATTTCCGAGACCGTGACCCTCTCTGCCCTATTGATTATAGGGTAAAGATAAGGTGAGGTGGATCCAGTATCTGTGTGTTCTAGTATTGTGTGTTTATATCTGCATTCAGACAAAGGCAGTGGTGAAATACACAATACTTTGGCAGAATTCAGAGAGGAACTGAGTATTAAATGTCTCTTTAGAAGAATAGAGCAGAATGCGGAATTAGTGATCAGAGTTTCCGTGGGTTCCACTCCTATTCAGTGTAATTTACAATAACCTGTTGTGCAAAGCAAATATTAAAATAACCTCAAGTAGCCTAAATAACCTAGCCAAGCATTGTATCTGCTAGAAGTAAGATGAGATTTTAAAATATTACATGAGAAAAAGTATTTATAAAGGAAGAAAAAAATGCACTTGGTTATAGGGCTGAGCGGTAAACCAGTATTGACGTGAAAACCGATCGAGTATTGAGTTGTGCCGCGATATGGATTTTGCAATATTGTGGATACCATTACACATTCATGAATTACATTTTTTTACACGTATATAAACACTTTAACAAAGTTTTTATATACAAAGTTTTTATATTTATATACAAACAACGTGTTGTTTGTTTTGGTACAACTCTTAATGACGACACGGAGACATTGCTAATCGAACGCAGAACGTGTTGTAACAGGCTGAATTAATATAGCACACCTGCGAGGGGCGAGCAGCTCTGATGTCTGTGTCTTTAAGAGCGAACTTCTCAGAGAGAGAAGAAAGCATGACATATTTTACAAACGAAGAGCTTAAACAAAGCTGCAGCTGCTGTCTATGTCTACCTATCTATGTATCTACCTATCTACCTCTCTACCTATCTATCGTCTGTCTGTCTGTCTGTCTGTCTGTCTGTCTGTCTGTCCGTCTGTCTGTCTGTCCATCTGTCCATCTGTCCATCCATCCATCCATCTTTCTCTCTATCTCTTCTCTCTCTCTCTCTCTCCGCTCTCTCTCTCTCTCTCTCTCTCTTTCTCTCTCTCTTTCTCTCTCCTCTCTCTTCTCTCTCTCTCACACTCCCACCACCGCACACACGCACACACACACACACACGCACACACACACACACACACACACACTATACTGTATTAAAAATGGCAGATGCATCTTCAGGTTACACCCTGCGTCTAATTTCTTACTTTAAATTAAGTTAGAATGCAAATAATGTAATTAAATCTACTAAAATGTAATGTCCACCCCCTCCATACTGTGATATAATACAGATAATACAGATACCGTCTAGAGAGAAAAAAATACAGTGATATGAATTTTCTCTCATACTGCCCACCCCTACTTCATTGTAAAAAGTACTTTTAGTATTGATAGGATGGAAGTTTTCAAAGTAATGTTAACATTGTTGCGTTTTAAGGACCAAGACCGGAGCATGTTAAAGCATCTTCATGTCATCTGCCAATATTACATGTGCCAAATCTGGGTGGCTTTTGATCACTTTAGCGTTTCTATCTATTGTGTTTGGGATGTGTTTTAAGCAGATGTCCATTGCCATAGCATGTTGTCATGTGACCTAAATGTTTACGCAGGCTTTGTGTTTCACCTCTGGTTTAAGGTTTCAGCTGCTCAGTCAAAATAGGGGAAACTGCGCGGAATAATAAAGGGCACGTATGGCCCGTGGGAAACGCTCTATCCTTTCCACAGGCGAGTCCTGATTAAGCCCGGGCCTTTTGTGAGCCAAAGGAAATACCAGAGACTTTCATCTGTTACCTGAAGATAGGAAGGCTTGAACATTTTCTGATATGGTTTGGGAAGAGTTGCAACCGTTTGATACTTTTCTTCTTGGAAGGGAAAAACACACAGTAACTGAATCAAACCAACCCTGATAGTAATTCAAGCACTGTCTTGTTGTGGTTAGTTATAGTTTAACTTTCATTAGTCAGTTTAGTTATAGTTAGAGTTAATGTTTATTTTTTTAATAGTCTGTATTTGCTGCTTGGTGAATGTTAGTTTACTATATGGTTTAGTTGGGCTATATAGTTTTATTTGGCGTCCATTTGCTCGTTAAGTTATCATATTGTATAGGATTATATTGATATAATTTAGTTTTGATCAGTTACAGTGTAGTAATTTAGTAGCATTTAGTCTTCAATTAGGTAGTATATTGTTAGTGGTTAGTTATGATTCTTACTCTGAATTCACTGTCTTTGCTATACACAGTTTACAATATAGTGTATGTTTTGACTAGTTTAGTTTTTCACTAGTTTAGTTAGTTAGTTTAGGTAGTTTAACTTGTAACTGCTTCGTTTTATAGTTACATTTAGCTGTAAAGTTTAATTTAAATTAAATTGGCTAGTTTAGTTACAATTTTGTTGAACTTTCTTTAGTATTCCCTAGTTTAGTTATGATAATTTGCAGTTTAGTAATATAGTTGTGTTTTGAGTTTGTTGTACGTAGTTTAGTTAAATGGAATATCTTATTTCTAGCCTGCTACTTTTTTTTTATTAGAGATAGTAAAGTTTGGTTTCATTGGTTTCATTCATTTTGGTTTTCAATTTACTAATTAACTTGAAAAATAATTTGGTTTAGCCTATGTTTGGTATCTATTTTTGCAATTGTATAAAAATAGTTTGTTTTATCCACTAGTTTAGTTACCTTTTAGTTATAGTTTAGCCTTCTGTAGTTAGTTTAGTTATAGCTAGTTTAATTTGTTTATATAGTTATAACAAGCATATTTATTTGTTTGGCCTGTGTTTGCTACGTAGTAAAAGTGTAGTGCTCTTGTTTAGTTAGTGAATGTTTGTTATTGTTTACGAGGCGGGTTGCGAAGGCATTTGCTGTCACTCCAGCACATGTTTTCTGGCTCCGCCTCCTGTCTCAGCCTCAGCTTGACACACCAGACATCCCAACACTCTCCGACAAGCGTCTTGAGCAGCGGAATGTTCTTCAAAGACACGTTGAGCGTCTCATTGTGAGGCTCTGGTGAAGTGAAGAATGTAAATTGCACGCTGTAGTAGCACCGCTGACGTAAGGATGACTTTAGGCGGTCTGGAGGCTGTTGTGGGAGCCTGTAACCAGGATCGTTTTCTGAATGATGGTCTAGAGCTTCTGCTGAAGAGCGGCTTCATCCATCAGGACGACTTCCATCAGTTGTGAGTTCATGGGATATTATCGAGTACTTTCCAATGTTTTAAATCTGTAATTCCTTTCTTAAACTAAGGTTCAAAGTCCCGTCAATATTCCATGCTGCTGAGATCTATATCTTTATGGCGGTATCTTAAAGTTTTCGGCTTCTTTAAAGGGAAGATGTCTTGTTTTAGGTACTCGCGAGCATTACTATGCATTTAGATTGGATTGCGATGATGCCCCATCTTCTGGTCCTCGGGCAACAGCAAGTTCTTACATTTTTTTATCGATGTCATCACAAGCAGTGAGTGAAATATGGACGTTTTTTGCAGACGGAATATGTAGGATGCTGTCTCAAACTGTGTCCCTTACCTTTTCCTGCTGTTACAGGAGAAATGCACTGGCTAACTAAAACCTTATGTTTATTTTATTACAATATGAAGAGACCTATAGGTTTTGGATTGTAGTAGTTTATAGACAAGCTGACTGACAGACAGACAGACCGAGAAAGCAAAACAGACAGACAGACCCAAAAACACAGAGACACAGACAGAAAGGCAGATAGATAGATAGATGGATGGATGGATGGATGGATGGATGGATGGATGGATGGACGGACGGACGGACGGACGGACGGATAGATAGATAGATAGAAAGAAAAACAGATGCATGGATAGATGGATAGAAAGACGGGTGGATGGATGGATAGGTAGATGGATTGACGGACGGATGTACGGACGGATGTACGGACGGATGTACGGATGAATGGATGAATGGATGGATGGATGGATGATAGATAGATAGATAGATAGATAGATAGATAGATAGATAGATAGATAGATAGATAGATAGATAGATAGATAGATAGATAGATAGATAGATAGATAGATAGATCACAAATGTCTATGTATGTAAAATATTATGAGTGATTTCTTTGTAAACATCTTAAAGAAAATGAAACGAACATTTTAAGGATAACTGAGTTTGAACCAAGTGGTTTTAATGTTTTCTTCTTCTAGAAAAGTACAGTAGACAGAACCGTATTTCATGGCCATCATCCTGTCAAAAGTGAAAGCCCAGAAGACGCAGATTAGCAGACACATTCCCACAATATTTCTCGTTCGTGCTTTCAAGCCGCACGACAAAAACACACTCATAAAAATCCACGTGGTTGTGCACATGACTCACACACACGCTAAACACACTTTTCTCGCTTTGCTCTTCACACATGCTCTTGTTTTGGAGCTTGGTGTGTGATTTGAAAGGGGCTCGTCGCAGTGGATTATTCAGAGAACAGGAACACACTTCCACACACAGATCTCCAGCTGTCGCGGCGACCAGGAACAGAGTGTTCTTGTTTGCGTCCCGAACAGAGAGTTTGGTGTGTGAGCTAAGTTCCTCAAAAAGAATCGCCCAGATTTCTCTCACTCCCCAATTCCTCGTCTCGTGTTCCACGTGGGATGTAAAAAAATACCCGAAGGCAAAGAAAAAGAAGAATACGCATAATAGAACTGCACGATTAATCGTTCGATGATCGCAATCTCGATTTTACCCCCTTGTGATCTTAATCCAGCATTTATACAATTCTGCCCAACTCTCTGATCAATGACGAGCGATCTCTGTCTGTGTGTATGTGCGCGCCGTGTACAATCTTTTAACTATTTCTAGCATTACTTCTGTCATATTTTGGGGCGCCGCCCTAATTTACTAGAAGGGGGCGTGATGACGCACGGTTATTACCTGCACTAGAACAGTGGACGTGAGTCGGGCGCATTTGTTTGAAAAGTATTTCAAAAGTGCTTTCAAACAGAGCTAATAAATTGTTCCTCAACTGTGCATAATTCCGTACCTTCGTATGTTTATTTTTATTACGTTTAATAGTGATTTTTTTTCTCTCTTTACAATATTACTTTTACATTACACTACATTATTTTTCATTCCATTTAATTAAATTTAAAGGAAAGAGTAAATATTTCACATAAAAAAATATCCAAAATCAAATCTTTAATAGTGATCTTTAATTGTGAAAAAGAAAAAAAATAAACAAAAAAACGTGATTCTCATTATTTCAAAAATTGTTTTGTCAGCATTTAACATGAATTTCATTTTAAAGTCACTGAAGCAATTTTTTTTTTTTTTTTTTTGATGAAAAATAAAAATCTTTTTTTTAGATTGACGTTATTTCCTCTGTACTTTAAAAACAACATTGCAATTACACGTGATGTAATCACAGCTCTACACTCTCAGTCTCATGTGTACATTGATCTTTCAATCCTCTTGCGTCTTCTGTCTCAGCATCAGCGAGAGCTTTCTGACCGTCAAAGGTGCTGCTCTCTTCCTGCCTCGTGGAAATGGCTCCTCTGTTTCCTCTTCCTGCACTGGCAGAATCACAGCACAACGCAGCAAACATGCAGGTACAGGCCTCCGCTTGAAATGTCAGCTGAATTGTGGAAAACGAGGATGATGATGGTCGTGGATGATGGTCGATTCTCTCTTTGCACAGGTGACCTCCAGCAGCACCTGCAGACCATGTTCACTTTACTGCGGCCTGAAGACAACATTCGCTTGGTACGTGAGTCAAAGTTCCCAGAAGGCAATGGGATGTTTGACTCTTCAGGTTTTGTGTCCGATTTTGTAAATCAGACCTGGGCAAACTACGGCCCGGGGGCCACATGTCTAGGCCAAATGCCGAGCTTGAATTAAAATTAAAATAAATTAACAAATTAAATGAAAATCACTTTTTCCAACGTGAATCTGGTTAAAGTTCATTTTCTTTTCTTCATAATTTTAAAAGCGGAACCATATACGCAAAATGTCCTTAAAGAAATCGTATATTTTTCTATAGCCGATGTTTCGCTGAGATGGTTATTTTTTTTTTAAACCTTGCTCTCGCATTTATTACTGCACATTTTCAATCATTTCATTTTTTTTCCCGCTTTTTCTGCTTTTTTCCTGTGGACCCATAGTGGAAGTTCAGTCCAGCGATCGCTCAAACGGGTTGATTTTTGCGCGGAAAAATCATTGAAAGAGTCTTCACACTACTCGCAGTACAGCTTCTGTTCCATCCTTCTCTCCGCGATGTTAAAGCCTGAAAATAGCATCAAATGTCCACGCCTCTGGTTCTTGCACCGTGACGAAGTTTGTGAAGCCAGGTGTATTTTTATATGCTTTTTTTAAATGAAACAGAGGTGCGTCTGTATTTCCTCCATATCCAAAATGTGTTTTTTTTTCTCCAGCCCGGTCCGGCCCCTTTGTCAAATGTTAGAACTTAATATGGCCCGCAAATCAAAATATTTGCCCACCCCTGCAGTAAGTGATGCTTTGCGTATGTGTCCCAACAGGCAGTGCGGTTGGAGAGCGCTCTTCCCCAGTGCACACGCTACATGGTGGTGGTCTCCACAAACGGACGGCAGGACACAGACGAGAGCGTGGTGCTCGGAATGGACTTCAGCCCCTCCGATAGGTGCGTGAGGTGAACACGTCTAAATGAACCCTGATAGATGGACTCACGTTTTTGTCGTCTGGTCCAGTTCCTGTTCCATAGGCATGGTGCTTCCACTTTGGAGTGACACGCGGATTCACCTGGATGGTGACGGGTGAGTGGGATGCAGCTTATTCAAACACACAGGTTTATGCTGTGTGTGTTTGAACACTTTTTTTTTCTTTACAGGGGTTTTAGTGTGTCCACTGACAATAAAATACACATATTCAAGCCAGTCTCTGTCCAAGCCATGTGGTAGGTGCCATACTGTTGTTTTTTTTAATTATTCAATTAATGTTTAGTAATTTTTTAAATATAAAATGTAAAAGAAAATGTGTTATATTACTAATGCAATTCAGTATTTTAAAAATGCAACACATTATTAATCTCAATGCAAATCATTTTATGTCTTGTTTTATCCTACAGCAGTGTTGCATTTTGAAGCAATATAAAATTAATAATTTTTAAAATAATGTTGGTCGATGTGCTCAGTAATTATGTTTGATTGGAAGTAGCACTACTTGAACACCATATTTATACTATATAATTGTTTTAAATATTTTGTATATTGTATTTCAATATGAACCCATATTAGGACGCTTAAAAAATATTTTTTGAGGTAGAGAGAAAAAAACAAATATAAATACAAAATATTTATCTACTTTTTATTTATAGATATTGTAATATAACATATTATAATAATTATAGTATAAGTATTTATACTTTATAACTTAGACGCTCAAAAACCTTTTTAATTTTAATATTTAAAAATATGCGCACAATTTTCCTTATTTAAAGTGAGGAGCAATCACAAATAAACAGAATCAAGTCATCTTTATGCAGCGCTACGTGTATGTGCTGTGTCCTCTTTTTTTATTTTTAAATGATAATTCCAGAGGCAGACATGCATATAAGCTTTTATTGGCTGAATAACAGAAATAAAGACACTTAACAGGGACAAAATAACACTGGAAGAAGTAAGATTAAACTTAATACAATCATTAGTATTTGTACAGACAGACCATATTGTATCCGGTAGATCCGTGCTAACGGCTTCATTGATTTTTTTTTTGTTCTAGTTACTAGAATAAGTCACAAGTTATAGAAGTTTAAAAAAGAAAAATAGCATTTTTAAGATAAAATTAACCAGAATTCAACCAGAAATGTAAAAAAAAATGTTTTTTTTTTTTGCATTTTTATTTTTTGTGGGGCGCTTTTATTCACATAACTGGAGTATTTTTTTTTTCTTTAAGGTCTGCCCTGCAATCTCTTCATAAGGCGTGTGAGGTGGCCCGATGTCACAACTATTTCCCGGGTAGCCTCTTCATGACCTGGGTGAGTTACTACCAGAGCCGCGTCTCCTCGGATCAGTCGCGGATCAACGAGTGGAACGCCATGCAGGACGTGCAGTCCCACCGTGCCGATTCACCCGTGCTCTTCTCTGACGTGTGAGTCTGCGGGTTTGAACCATGTCGCATATACGTCACAGAGACTATTGACGGGTGTTTATTCATAATTTTTGTTTGTTTGACGTATGCAGGCCGACTGAGCGTGAGAGGACCGAGAGATTGATCAAAACTCGCCTGAGAGAGATCATGATGCAGAAAGATTTGGAAAACGTCACCTCTAAAGAGGTATTCACACAGTCCGTTTTGCATCAGGCGTAGGGATGCACCGATAACACTTTTTTGGAAAGCGAGTTGCATTTCAGTATTCGCTGATAACGAGTACTTAATAAAATGATATAAATTTACAGGTAACAGCTTAAGACAAAAAAAAAGCAAGGGCCTAGTTTGAAATTAAGAACATTGATTTAAAATGAAAAGCATGTTGTTAATATCAATACAAATGATTTGATGTATTATTTCTTGGTTTTAAATTGAGATTTTTTATTTATTTATTTATTTTGGTGGTCCCTTTATTAAAATAAATTTAAAATGGTTATTTTTGTGTAAGCAGTACATATATCGATACCGGTATCGGTGCATCCCTAATCATGCGTGGTTCTTTCACCAATCTCGACTAACACTCTTGGTTAGATCCGCACAGAGCTGGAGATGCAGATGGTGTGCAACCTGCGGGAGTTTAAAGAGTACATTGATAATGAGATGATCGTCATCCTGGGTCAGATGGACAGACCCACTGAAATTTTCGAGCATGTTTTCCTGGTAAGACCGAGTTTCTGTGACGTTTGCATAGCTCTGCTTATCTCACCCGATTGCTTTGAACCGACTCATCACAGTTGACTTGTGTCTTCTCGCCTGTAAATGTCACTCTGTGCTGTAATTGTAGGGTTCTGAGTGGAATGCATCTAATCTGGAAGAGCTGCAAAACAGCGGGTGAGTTTCATTAGAACACCCAGGCCTGGGAAAAGGCATATTTGTAATACCTGTCGTCCGGTTTGTCTGAAACGTGCTGTTAATCATTAGTCTTTCTGTTGTCTTTGTTTTACAACCAGGGTGCAATACATCCTCAACGTGACACGGGAGATAGACAACTTCTTTCCCGGGGTTTTCGAGTACCACAATATCCGGGTTTACGATGAGGAAGCCACGGATTTGCTGGCTTACTGGAATGACACTTACAAGTTCATTTCAAGAGCCAAGTGAGTCCTTTCATCCCCTTCCAGCATTACTTGTCCTAGTGGCAGGACATTTACTGGAAGTCTCCCACAAAACCAGTTTCCTTGGTTTTTATGAACCAAATATTCTGAAAAGTACATTTTTTTTATGGATTAAACCTCATATTATGTTCATGAAACATGTAGCGGGTGTTACAAATACGTGAACTGATGCCTTTTTTGTTTATATGTAGATTACACTAAAAGTATTTTTTCCACTTTGAAACTTTTCCTGCGTGTCTTAGTTAAAGTGTTTTTTTTTATTATTATTTTTAAACTACAATTTAAAGCAGCAAAACAGACGGAGAAAAGGGCAAAATTTACACTGTTGGCAGGACAGAATTCTACAAATAGCTTAGAATTTGTAGAATAAAATTTGTAAAATAAACAAACTGATGCTGCTTGCTGAATAAATCCAATACAAAATGTTATTAAAAAAAGTTTCATATACATATTGCTAAAAAATTACAGCTGTGATATACAACCAAGAGTTTGATCTGAGACAAATCACTTAAATTCATCAATACATATGAACCTTACTAGCTACTACATTCATATGCTGCATATAAATATATAAAGTGTATGATAAATCCCAGGCGTTCCATAGAATGCCCACTTTTACGCAATGCTAGTAGCATAAACGAAAGATTTTCCACCATTTGTTCCACAGAAAAGCAGGTGCAAAGTGTCTGGTACATTGCAAGATGGGCGTTAGTCGCTCTGCCTCTACTGTGATCGCGTACGCCATGAAGGAGTACGGCTGGGACCTGGAGCAGGCCTTACAGTATGTGAAAGAGCGGCGGGCCGTCACCAAACCCAACCCGTCGTTCATGAGACAGCTGGAGGAGTATCAGGGAATCCTCAAAGCCAGGTGAGTGTCTTCATTACACGCGAGCTCTCGCACCCATGACCACAGACACTTCTGTGAGAGCCGTTCCACCACATTCCTCCAGTGACCGTCTTTCGTCGCGTTCATGCGTCTCTGAGGTTGTGGTTTTGCGCACGTGGGCTCTGGTGTGCACTTTGCTCTTCCTGTGGAGTTACACAATGAGCTTAGCCATTACAACAACACATTTTAAACCGGTTTCCCTAACACGTGTGACTGATGGAAAACCACCGTCTGGAGGTTTTGGTCAGTTTTATACTGTCGACGCCGCTTAATTGGCCCACTGGTTAATCGGGGCAGCCGCTTTATTGGGCCAAATCCTAAAGTCCCAAAACAAATCGTCTCTCATAACGCAAAAAAGCCGCTTTATTGGGCCAAATTTGAGGGAGAATGAGAATAATTAGCTCTATAGCAGCCAATGTTTAACGGAGTTAAAACGAAAATGAAGTAAACACACATAATCCCATGGCTGCGTGAGTGTTTGTGCTGTTTAGAGAGGGGAATACAAGCCCAATTATGTGTCTCTTTTACTCAAATGCTGTCACTAAACATGAAGCATTTATCTTTTATCTAGACAGCAGGTCAAAATTTATAAGGAAGTCCATCAAACACGCTGTTAATTCGTTGTAGCGCAGAGATCAATACAGGCGAAAACCAGGACCAGGAATATAATCTTGTCTAATGATAGAATATAAAACAGTCTAAAAATGATTCACGACCATACATTGAATTGCAGACGTTTATTTTTCTTGTAAATACGTTTTTGCGCACACGGCTGAAGCATCTGAGAGCAGTTGACCAAATCATTCAGAGAGATCTGTTTTCTGACTGTTTTCTTTAGACTTGTTTAAAAGACGGAAGAAAGGACTGTTCATATACAGCTTGTGTGAACGCAGCACATATCTCAAATCTCTTCTGCGTGTCACAGATCTTTTTTTTTTTGGCAATAATTTGGTCCCATAGCATTGTGTTTACCGGTATGACGTTCCAGGGTAAAACAAAAGCCGATGAGCCTCGTTTTTTGAAAGGTTTATTTAACTCATATCATGACGGTTAATTCAATTATTCTTGTGTCTCTTGTCTATTTTTGCGAGAAAGGGTGAAATGTCTGCACACTGTTCTGAGTCAACTAATGTCCGTATGCCTGGTTTTTAAGTTTGAGCCCGAAATCTCAAGGACACATCTTCTTATAAGCGAGTAAATGTGCTATTTACGTAGTCTATTCCAAACAGTAACTGTATTTTTCTTCTTCCAACATTAGCAAACAGAGACACAATAAGCTATGGAGGTCGCATTCAGACAGTGATCTGTCGGAGCACCACGAACCGCTCTGTAAGACCACTGTGGCGCAGTCGCTCGGACGCTCCAACTCCCGCAACCAGACCAGCATCCAGACCTCACCATCAATACAGGAGCTGCTTCAGACCCTCACACCCTTCTCTGTCAGTCCCTCTGTTCCCAAGGACCAGGCCCAGCCCGAAAACCACATTCTCAACGGCCTGGGAAACCCCGAAGACCACTCTTCCCCCAGACCCAGGGCTGCCACCGTGGTTCCTGACCTCACCACAATGACTATCGTTGAGACGGTCTCGTTGGGTCGTCCTCACCCTCCGGCTTCCGTACATCACCCTCCTTCTTCGCCCAGGCTGGTCTCCGATCCAAAGGTCAAGCTGCCCGAGCAGCCTGAGGTTTCCCATCCAGTGCCTTTGGAGAAGCCCACTCCCAAAGTGCTGTCATGTGTGGACAGCAGGAGTAAAACTCCCGAGCCAAGCACACAAGCCCTGGATTCTTCCGGGCTGCAGGAATCCGGCCAGCAAGTGCCTAACACGGAGACGGACTGTGTAGGGCTCAGTCACGGCAGCGATGAAGACCACCACCCCAGTGCCACCGTACCACACCCCTCGACTCTAAGCACAGACCGTATTGACTTCTTCAGTGCCAGAGAGAAATTCCAGGGTCTTTCTCAGGAGGGTCAAACCCGGGCATCATCCGAGCAGCAGCAGACGCCCCGGGACAAGAGTCCGAGTGTGGAGACCAAGCGGCTACTTCCTGAAAACACAATTAAAGAGGAAGAACAGAAAAAGGTAATGCACTTGTGCCGGTGTCAGACATGTGTAACTTCGATGTTCAGCATGTACAGATGAAAATGTACCGTATTTACGCGATTATAACGTCTTTTGTCGAATTTTCGACACTCAAAAACTGTGGGTGCTTATAATCGCTGATTTCAAATACGCACCCATTTTTCCGTATTTTACTGGAAGCTATCAAAGCGATACAAGTCACAAGTTAGGTTTGTTAAATAAAGAAAAAATTGTATTTTGAGGACAATAATAACTAATTAAAGTAATTGAACCAGAAATGTAAAAATCAACCAAATAATTTTTTATTTTGTGCCTGAAAAATCAGGGGGGAGCTAATGTTCGCGCGGTGCCTTTATTCGCGTAAATACGGTGTTTTAATTATTTTAAATAGTATTGACTTGATCAGCGTGGAACTGCACATTCAGTTCTGCGTTTTAATATAAACAATTTTAATGTCGTATTATCGTTTTGCAGCAAGGGAATAACGTCCCTGCGAGTAAGTGTGACACTTTTTAACTCGGGCTGTTTCATAACGTGTCCCATCACACGTCATCTTCATGCCCCGCACTGCCACCTACTGTTAGGAGGAAGTCTTGCACGTTCATTCATCATTGTGTTGTCATCTGTCGCCTCAGGTTTAATGGCTATTTAAAGGAAAGTTGAAGTCTATGGTTTTTTTTTTTTGTCCGTGTTAAAAATACCTTGTCCTATTCTAGTTTCATGTGACTTCACAACTTCAAGTATGTCAAGTAGTCTGACCTGCTTAGAGTTTCAACTGCATTTCCATTCAAGAATGGGAGAGTTTTATGAGACAATTGAGTGAAAATGGCAGTTGGTTTTTAAAAATATGAAAAATTAAATAACAGACTTTTTACAGAGCGTTCCTTATTTTTGCTTTTCCTTATTACTGTTCCTGTCAAGCAGGATTTTTACAATACAAATGATTCGATTAACAAAGATAAAGCAATAATGCTACTTGAATAAGAATAAAGTAGTGGATGGAAATAATAACCTTGTGAAGTGGAAGAACAGATATAATAGTGACGATGCGATTACTGTTTGGAACTCTCATTCCGATCAGGGTATTTTTTATTATCTCATTATCTCTTTTTATTATTTCCACACACACACACACACACACACACATCTCTCACACGCACAATAAACACTACAAAATGTCTCAAATACACAAAATTGTCACACACAAACTCAAAACACACGTTCAGACACCCAAAACACACTTGTTCCCTTACACACACACACACACACACACACACACAGTCTTCATTCCCACTGTTCGTTTTAAATTGGTCCGTCAGAAGCAACTGTTAGTCTCATTTTTGCACGTCAGTGGTAGAAACATTCTGTGACGTGCAGTGACGAGGACACTAGGACCCAAGAGGCTATATCATCTGAAGAAAGTCCATTTCTTTATGGATTATTCCATTTAAAAAAAAAACCCCATCAATTATTGATTTGTAGGTGCAATCCACCCATGTTGAACTTTAAATCAACTTGCATGTTCATGCGTGTCTCATCCAAATGTCTGTCATCGTTGGGGTTAAAAGCACAGACTCTAAAATGTTGACCATCACCAACCTTTCTGTTTTTGTCTGCAGGAGTGCTGCAGTGTCTTAGTCCATAACAGAGTTTCGGAAACGGAGCCCCCTTCCCCTCCTCCACCCAGCCAGTCTGATTCCAGTAGCAACAGTGAAGAAGAGGAGTCGGCTTGCGCCACCTCGGTAGATGCTGAGACCCAGAAGCCGGAGCACGAGAAAGACCAGCAGAACAACTGGGCCATGGGCAACGTACGCCGAGCCACCGAAGAGCTTGAGCAGAAGATCAAGCAAGAAGTTTCCTCAGCACCACTGGTGTCGCCGACCCCCATCTGCCCCTCACGACGCTCCCCGACCAACACCAGCAGCAAACTTGAGGAAACCTCGTCCCACCCCAACACTGTGTCAACCCAACTGCCTCAGACAGAGAAGAGCGAGGTTCTAGTTAGCCACACTGGAAGAGAGAGCGACAGGGAGGGATGGTTGAGCCATTCCTGTTCTACCAACTCGTCTCCTGTGGTTCTTCAGCTGGAGGGAATCACGGAGCAGGAGAGCTACTCCGACTACCATCTTCCGTTTGGGACCATGAAGGAGACCTGGGAGACGCTGAAGGAGCTGGGGGCTTTCCTCTGGCAGGTCAGCGGCTGCTCCGACAGACGCCTCAACCCACCCTGGTTCCGGCGGGAACAGAGGAAGGCCGTTCGGGAAAGGACCAAAGAGGTAGAAGCTCGGATCCGGCAAGCTGGACTCACTCCACCCTCCTTGATGAAGCGCTCCGCCTCACTGGCCAAGCTGGGGTTGTTGGAGCTCTCGCCGGTCGACCTGAGCGAGCTGGAGTTGAGCTCCGCCTTGTTCTCCACCGCCTCCAACAAGCCGCAACTCTTGTACTCTGATGATGCCTCGAAAAAGAAGCGCCACTCCACTCCCGCTCTCTCTTCCTCTGGACCACCATCATCTCCCACTGGGATACTCGAACAGACCCAACGGAACCAATCGAGTGACCACAATGCCATCCCACTGCCACCCTGGAGACGGGACGCAGGAGCAGCAGCCCAGCCCGCGGCCATCGCCGTGACCACGCGCCAACAGTACGGGAGGACGCATCCCCTGCAGAGGCTGAGGAAGCGCTCCGTCAACCCTTACCACACCATGTGACGCTCTCAGAACTTTAGTGGCATACCTCAGCAGGCCTTATCCCAATACCAGTCCCTGGAGTTTTACAGCACACCGATGTCGCTCCCCATCCGCCATCCCAAAAGAAGGAATGGCTGCGGGGGCGACGCACAACCACTGATGTCAGTTTTGCACAGTGACTTTCAGGTTTTTCTTTTCAAGATACGGTGATGTTTCATCGTCTGTTTTCGAACAAACATCGCAAGGCCTATTCAAATGGAATCGGGGAGGGGGGAGTGTGTGTGCGTGTCTTGTGGGAATGGGACGGAGTTGTGCGCTTCTTGTAGGATGTAGACGAGTTCTGTGTGTGCGTCTGTATATCCTGTGGATGTTGTATGATATGTACATTTAAGCGTGTGCAGATTCTGTGCGGTCGACTTCGGTGCAGTTCATTCTTTCGGAATTTGCGACAAAAAAAGAGACACGGGGGATTTTATGCACTTTTAGACTCGTTTTACCTGATTTTATATATATATATATATATATATATATATATATATGAATATATATATATAATAAAACTGTGGTTTGTATTATTGTGGCATGCTCTCAGAGTGTGTTTGGAGTCGGGTGTTTGCTGTACAGTGCAGAATAGATTTTTGTTGAATGACTGGAAAGATATTTTCCTCTTTATTGTGCACAAACTGTGACAATTAAAGAAAGTTTTTAAAGCGAAATATTCGTTTTTTTCTGTTCATTACTAAAAAATTAAACAGTCTAGTAAATGAACATATTAAAAATACAACATTCAAGTTTTATTTCATTATAAATAATGTTTTGTCTACAAGTTTTATTTATTTATTTGTACAGTATATTTAATGAGGTTATTTGATCATTGAGATTATTTGATTATCTATTTTAGATTTTTTATCTGTCTATCTATATCTATCTAGAAATCTTACGCAGCATTTTCAAGTGATTTTATCTGAAAGTGTAATATGTATGTATTTATACTTGCCTTTAAACATAAATATATTATTGTATAAATATATGAATAGATTTTTTTGCAGCTAATTTATTCCATATTTTTTTATTTGAATAATGTTTTATTTCTGTTTATTATTTCATACTTTATCATAGTTTTTTTTTATTAGAAGAGTCTGCAGATCTCAGGGTGTGAGCTGTGCTCCCTCTGCAATCCACAGGCCTGTCAGCGGCTCCAGACAAACAGCAGCCCGCTCCAAAATAGACCGGACCACCTTGACCCTGAGCTCACACACCACTGCAGGACCTTTGCAATTATAAGTCCATTCACACTTAGATCTAAAAGGACATTTCTGTCGTCAATTGCCATAACAAATTATGTATTAAATGAATGCGGTAATTATTCATACTTGCGTATAGACACACACACGGTGGCGAAGTCTCACAGCAAAAAGACCCGTTTGTGACGTGAGGTGTGACTTTGAAGCCCAGTCCCGCCTTTCTGGGCGGAGTTTGCATGTTCTCCACATGCTTGCGTGGGTTTCCTCCAGGTCTCCGGTTTCCTCCCACAGTGCCAAAAAATACACCATGTATTTCAGCTAATGTTTTTAAATTGCTCACTGATATTTTCGTAAAAAACATTTTAATGTAGTGGCATTTTATCACATATGGCTTGATTGGCACTTTGAAAAGTACGTATAGCCAAATCCGTTGAAGGACAAAATATTACGCGAGGAATTTGTATTTTATAAACGTCATATTTTATAAATTCGTATAGGAGCACAAACACACACCTCAATCTTCGCTTCATTTACTCAAGTAACTTTTTTAACCGCTTTCCGCACGTGCACCCCGCCCCCTCTCGTGCGCGGCCCCGCCCACCCCGAACCCCTCAATTCTCGCGCTGTTCTCTCAGACACTGATTTGCAGCAGCTCGCGCTAGTTAGTTTTAGGAGTCGGTAGTAAGTTTAAGAGCTGGACTAAACGCAACATTCTTCAAGGTGCAGCGTTCTGAGGAGCCGCGGACGGGGAAGAGGTTTTTTTAGAGGCGGAATATTTCCAGTTTTTTCCCCCAAAATACAGGTTAGAATCCCTTGACTGATTAACGCGGTTTTTTCGTCACGAAATGCTGCAGTGTGACGACACAAGCGCTAAGAACTTTTCTCACCGTTTTTTGACGGTGTCACCACGTGTTTTGTGACATTCGTGTCGGTTAAGGCACGAGGCGCGACGGTTTCCGTTACCGGCAGGTGTGCGCGTGCCGCGGTAGTTGAACCGCGCGGAACCGCTACGACACCGGCGTTTTTTTTCTGTCACTGAGTAAAGTCTGAGAGATCAAGTCTGGACGGGACAGAGCCGAAGACACATGGTCAGTTTGGCATGACTATATTAGGACACTGGCCGCAGACAGCGGGTAGTGAAGGAGGTGTTTCCACATGGGCCAGAATAACACTGAAATGTGTGCAAATGTGTTGTTCGAGTTCAAAATTGTTGACATATTTTTGTTTATTCGGATGTAAAAAAAAAAAAGAAATGTTTTAATTCAATTTTGAGCAAAACGTTTAGTAAGTCACTGCTGAGGTGTCAAACCCCTTCACATAATTCACTATAGGTTTATAACTTGTCACTGAAGACACACACACACACACACATACGTACTCACATTGTGTTGTGTACAATATAATCAATGATCGAAGTTTATGACTGTATTATTTTGAATTGTGTATTGCAGTTTAAACGCTGTCACTATCGTACAGACAGAAAACACACGCGTACACACACACACACACACACACACACACACACACACACACACACACACACACACACACACATTGTATATAATCCACAATAGAAGTTAGTTATCAAAGTTTAAAGTTATACAGTCAACGCACACATTGTATATTGAAGTTTAAACCCTGTCACTGTCACACACACACACACACACACACACACACACACACACACACACACACACACACACAAACACGCACACCTTGTTTAAAATCCACATTAGATGTTAATTCTAGGTACTGTCATTCACACTTACACACACACAGTGTAAAAAATCAACCAAAGTGTGTTACTTGTAACTATCACAGACACACACGTTGTTTATAATCCAATATAGACGAGTGCACACTTTGTATATAATCCACCATTTAATTTTTTGTCACTACAATAAACACACATTTTATATGAACCATTATAAAAGTTTTTAACTCGTCACTAACATCACTACTATATCACAATTCCACCCACGCTATATATGACCAACCATGAAAGTGTATAACTCATCACTAGCTTCCACACACACACTATTTATGATCCACTATGGAAGGTTCTCACTTACTCGTCACTATGGAGTTAATAGTGAGGCGGTGTAACGGTTTGTGATGCGCCGCTCTGTTTTGTTCCTCTTACATGGCTTGTGTTCTCTGTGTATTGTCCAGCCCGAGCTATTTACGGGGTGTTGTGGGTCATTCAGAACGCGCCTGTGTGTGTGTGTCAATCATTTGCTACTCGCACAACACGTTTAGTTCTGTCGAGCATAATATATTTAATCTGACGCCATCGCGTTTGTATATCTATCATGGTCCTCACCTTATACACCGTGACAATCTAGAATAAACGGTCATGGTGTATTTACATTTCGAGGAATGTGAAAATGTACTTATGTGCTAATCCTTTATGTATTTATGTTGCACGTGTGTGATTATTCACCCTATACTGTTTCTGTCACAGATATGAGTCGCAGTATTGTGCGTCAGAGCAAGTTCCGCCATGTTTTTGGACAGGCGGCAAAGGCGGATCAGGGTTACGATGACATCCGGGTTTCCAAAGTGACATGGGACAGCTCGTTCTGTGCGGTTAACCCAAAGTTTCTGGCGGTTATAGTGGAGTCCAGTGGAGGGGGAGCCTTTCTGGTGATGCCTCTTACCAAGGTAGGAAACCTGGAGAAGGTTGTGTCTGCAATGGTACAGTTTGGGTTTCAGAGAACAGTTTTGTTAACAGAGTCATTCGTAAGTGGAGGTACAAATGACTCTGTTAACAAACACTTTTTTTTTTACGAAGGACATAATCACTTCCTTTTACGAAGAGAGAAATATCGTCTCTTTTTATGAAATTATTTTCACTGTATGATAGGCCAGATGTTGTAGCGACAACCAACCGTTGTGTTAATTTGCAACAACAACATTACAGAGAGAAGACATTCAGAACAGTGTCTGTGCCGTTTCATTATGTTTACGCACAAAAGTACAACCTGAGGATCCGCGCTGATCCGGCTACGTCACCGTTATTGCTAGATTCAAGATGGTGGATGTAACATTTTATTTATTACTGTTATTACAATATTTTATAATATTAAAAAAGACTAAAAAAGACATTTTTCATCTTTATGGATTATACAATGTTAATGCGAAGTTTTATGAAAGTTCCCTTGTACAAAACAGCTGTCGGCACAAATTTATTTCGTAAACTCTGTAGAAGCCACTCAACCCTCAAACTACTTTATGAACCGGTTTTCTATTGCTGAGGAGCCAATCACAGCATCTCTGGGCTTGGAGGCGGGACACACACTTTGGATCTGTGGCTAACCAATAGGGCTGCACGATTTTGAGAAAAAACCTAATTGCGATTTTTTTTCTGAAAAATATTGCGATTTCGATGCGATTTTCAGTTTTTGCACTTTTAAGTGAATATATTGGTACTTTTACAACACAGGTAAATACATACAAAGTGGTTGAGGTAATTTGATTGTTTGATGCTTCGTGATTCATAAAAACAGCAGCTGAACCTAAATGGAATAAGAACCCAAAGAATAAGAATGGAAAACGACCATTTAGTCATTTGGTTTTTTTTTTTATTTAACAGTCTAAAACACAAAAAAATAAAAAATATATATTTCTTATTTGAAATTAAAACAGACAATGTTGTCACTGACAGAAAATGAAAAAGTGATGAAAAACAATCCTTAATAAAACACATTTTAAAATACCTCTCTTACTGTGAATTAGAAAACAAAAATCTAGTGCAATTTACTGGCATTTAGTAAACATAGAACTTGCACTGCACACGTTTCACTGGCCCAAAAAAAAATGCTCCGATGGCTTGTAAAAAAAGGCAAAATGGAAAATACACTACTTAAAACATTGTAAAAACATGAACAATCACCAAACATAAAACATTAGTGTGATATTATTATTAATATTATTACTAATATTAGTGTGTTTTTTAACATGCTGGTATAAATGAGGTGTGTTTCCTCTAGATCTGGCACGCACGTCGACACATTTTACACTCGTCAGTCTTTTGCTCCACGTCGTTGTTCGCGAAACCAAAAAAAGCTCCAAATAGCTGCCGTTCTTATTGACCAAGAGCTCTGCCGCTTCCGCGACTGTTACCGAAGCGCCTTCACTCACTGCTGCGTGCGCCGTTGGCTGTTCTATATAATGAGTCGCGCGCATGTTCGCGCCGCATAAAACCTTGTTTTGTTGTCATTTCTGGTTGGTCAGCAAGCCAGTATCGGGAGATTCGACAATTTTTATTGGGTAATAGGCGTGTCACTCAAACGTCAGAGGCGGGGTAAAAAACCGCAAGCTCCTGCGGTTATGAAATCGCGGGAGTTCAAACCGTGATGTCGGTTCGATTAAGGTTAATCGTGCAGCCCTACTAACCAATCAAACAGCACAGAAAACACAGACACATCTGTAGGCAATTGTCTAAACTCTAATTCTCCTGTGTTTTTCCGGACCTTTGGAGGAAAAATGGATACTTGGAGGTAGGGATGGGTGATACCACAATTTTGAAATCGATATGATACCGACTACATGTCCACTATCGACGATACCGATATCAATACTTTTGGCACCTAAGATGAAAATATTTTTTTTACTATTCATTAATATCCATGTAGTAACAGCAACATAAATAATGATCATGAACAAAAAAACTTGCATTAGTGCCAGTAATAGTGTAATAAATCATATCAATAAATAAATTAAATACAAATATGAAAAAGCACGTGTTTTAAATTATCAAATGAAATTCAAATACAAAATGAAATGTCTCAAATTGAAGCGAAAACATACGTAGATATAAAAAAAAGTTTTATAGGCATACTTTATCAAAAAGTAAATTTAAATACCATAATATAACTAAAACACAGGTAGCAATTTCTAATAAGAAAATGTGAGCAATAGCATACATAAAACATAAAAATAGCTAAATAAAGAAATAACACACATATTATAGATAAAAAACATTGTTTGAATGACCATGTGCATAGCGCGAGGTAGGATAAAATTATCAGTGAAAAAATGATAGAACATCTGCACGCGCATGAAGTTTACTCTTATACTTTACTCTTATAAGTATAATACTAACTTGGAGTGCTCATCCGATTAGCTGACATAATCATATGACATCGAAGACTATTTTAAATACGATTCAGCTGAATTTCACAAAACTCTCAAAAGTGAAACTAATAGTTCGTTTTTTAAATTAGAATCGGTTTACTTGCGAATATGTCGACTCTAAAGTATCGACCAGCGGGTATCGAAGTATTGATACTTCCATCCCTAATTGGAGGAAACCCACGCAAACACATGCAAACTCTTCCAATCAACCTTGAGCTGAATTCTTGACCTTGAACGAGAGTCCGTACTATTCACTAAGCCCTACAGATGCTCAACTCAGGTCTTTATTATCTGGTCTCAGTGTGGTTCATGTTAAGGGAGACCATCCCCCAAAGAGCTTCCATTTCACCCTCGCAGGAACTCAGAAGCGAACCCCATGGAAACCGGGTACACAACTATACACATACTGTGGCGAGGATTAGTGATGACAAGAGCTTCAGAGCCGGTAGAATTCCTGTTATCCACCGCCATTTCTGCTGTTACGTGTCGCACTGCTCGAATCACGACACGCTCTTTAGGTTAACGGTGGGTGTGGTTTACTACAAAGGACGATTTTCTCTAAATCATTTAGATTGAGCCTCTTTAAGTAGATCCAATTGGTCGTTTTCTTTCAGCAGTACCGTAATTCTCAGACTATAGGAGCTGTTAAAATAAAATCTTAAAAATATTTCAAGAGAAGTATATTTTTGTCTCATCTAAAATATAATATTTACAAATATATTTTAGATAAAAATTATAAAAAAAAATATTTTTTTTCAATTTAAAAAAGCACACTTTTTTTCTTTATATATATATATATATATATATATATATTTATTTTGAGGATTTTGAATGTGCCTTTTATTCTGAAAATTAGTCTTTCGTTCAATTTTATTTCTCTTTACACAGTCAAGTTGATTGATTTGTGAACTCGAGGGTTTTTTCTTTCAGCTCCAGAACAGTGTCCAAGTAGGTTCTTCTTAGTTTCCATCCACATTTGACGTCTTAGTTTTCATCCACGTTAGATTTTAATCCACAGCACAAGACATTGCATTACCTCACAAGATTTGCCGTCACATTTTTACATGTACTTGAATTGTTTCAGACGTAATACGATTTTAAGGCAAATTATAAGTGTGTAAATAGAGCCTAAATTCAGCAGATTCAACTCTCGACAGAGTCAGTATGTTTAAACCGTTTTTTTCTCTGAGGTTCTATAACGTAATGCTCATTTGGTGTTGAGTCACAAGCATATATCAGTAGACCTGGATAGACGCTATAAATACCCATCTCCCCTGCGCTCACTCCCTTTTCATCGCCTCATCACTGGGTTATAAATACTGCGGGACGGAGGGGCGGGTGGGACAGCGGGGCAGGAGGGGCGGCTCAAGAAAAGCCGACACATGCTCCAGCACGGACAAACCGAATAGCATCAACCTTACACCACAGTGGAGATGTCAGCGCTATTAATCGCATTAAAACAGTCAGCAGCATCATGTAGTAAGGAAAAATAAATGATACGTGAATAAGAGTTGAGGTTTCAGTCTTGGACAATTGCAATTTATCCATCTCTTTTCAGAACCTCTTTTCCATTTCTGGGACACGGGGACCTGTAGCCAGCAACTCTGGAGCTAATGACAGGATGCACACCATTGGTTTATTTGCTGACCAATCACAGAGCGGGACACTCACGTTGACACTCTCACTCACATCTTGGTGATTCTCTAAACTCTTCCGTGCCAGGGTTTCTGAACTTTGGGAGGAAACCGGAGACTCGAATCCGAGTGTTCCGTTGTGCTTTCAATTGATTCTTTGTTTTATTCCCGTATTCGGTTCCGGGGAGGGGCGTGGCTACGGAGATGACGCATTACGCCATGACCCGCCTCTGGTGCATAAAAGCGGCACGTTGGAGACCCAATGTCTCAAGTGATGGGAAGTCCGATTCTTTCAACTGATTCAGATCTTTAAGTCTTGCACACTGAAGTGAACGAATCATGAGTCATTTGTTCACTTTGTTCATTTCCAGCAGGTGGTGCTGTAAAAGTGGCCGCGCTCTAAAGCAATAAACACAAAAGACAACATGGTTTGCTTCAGCAGACAACAAATAATACAGAAATTGCCTCAAAACTATTCAAATAATGTCCTGCATCTGCCCTGCCATCTTTGCTTTAATAGCTTGATTGCGGTCACGCGACACGTGAACAAAATGAACGAAGAACGAGTGATCCGTTTGAACGAATCACGAATGAATTGGAGTAAAGCTGCTCAATACTCTCGTTCACAAACTGGGGGCAGAAGAAGCAGAAAAAAAAGAAGAAAGAAATCAGAATAGGGATTGGAAGTTTTTTTTTTTTTTACTGACTCAGATCCCCATGGAAGGCCGTAGGGAAAAAAAAGATTTCTGAATACGATTTTGACTGTATCTTTTTTTATTTTTTTTTATTCAGTAGATCAGTAGTTTTCAGAACTGGGGAACGGGCTTCAAAAGAGGATTTTGATATAATGGAAGACATTGTCAGGGATTATTTTATGCGTGGTTTTACAATCAAAGAAATATTGTATTCATTTTAAGATCAGTATTTTTTAAGATTCGGGCTCTTATCTCAGTTTCTTAGCCCGGCTTTAAGTCGGGCTCGTATCTCAGTTTCCTCGTGTGACAAATTGTTTTCCCCCATTGAAATCAATAAAATGCAATTCATCCGTTCCAACCCTCAAATGTTTTTTTTTTTTATGACTATTTGTGCTTTTTCACATCCCACAAAAGTTTTTCTTTTCTAAACTAGGTTAAAAGAAAGCTTTTTGATAAAAAAAAAAACACCAAGCATGAGGCAAAAAAATACCATACAAATAAAGTAAAGTGGTACGAAGTAGAAATCCCCATTTGGACACTAGGGGGCACTGTGATGTCACTCCGTCTTAAGCTTGTACTGTATTTATGTACATTTTTGCTAGCGTGACAAAACAAAAACAAATTCACAGCACAGATCTAAGTCAAGGCCACACCACAGCAGTAAGATGCACAGTATCTATAAATGTTATCTAATTATTAGATATATAAAAATAGGTGCAGTATAAGGCCCAGGACACTCAAAATGATTTCCAATGGGCGCCACTGAGCTCGATTACATGGTTCCTAAATCATCACCCGGTCAAACGCCGGGTAAAAGAGAGAAAGCAAGAAATAGAAAATCACCCGAGGAATTGAGTGAAAACGAATACAAATAGAAAAGTCAGAGAATCACACTTGTTCGATGTTTTGCTCAGTTTTGCTGCACTTTGCACTAAACTTACTCACACAAACAAAATATTTTTTGTATATATTTTAATTTATGCAGTGGTACTTTTTTTTTTTGTTTGTTTTTTTTATAATCTTTTGCTTCCATATGTCCACCTTTGTCTTGAGAGCAATGGAAAAGCATTTTTCCACCAGGGTCCAATAAAGTTCTTGAATCTGTTTGAATCTGGAATATTATTCATGTTAGTCAAGCAAACAGTTTTTTTTTCTCGCGATTATTGGGATCAACACATGACTCGTCGACTTGGGCCAGTGGTTTTGATAGTCGGGCCAGTGAACTTCAAAAGACGCTTGAAGGCAAATTTTATCGTCTACCCCTGAAAAGTAATATTTTCTTTATTTTGCAGGTGGGTCGCGTGGACAAAAACTATCCGCTAGTGGTGGGACACTCGGGCCCGGTTCTGGACATTGACTGGTGTCCCCACAATGACAACATCCTGGCCAGCTGCTCTGAAGACACCACAGCCATGGTAATCCTCATCACTGTGCTTCATAAACAAGTTTCATGGTGTATTTAAAAATAAATATCAAGCAAAGCCTGTCGCTATAAATGTGTGCACACGCTGGAAGCAAAGCCGATGGTGAATGACAATAGCGTTAATGTGACGGTTGATGACCGGGCCTGGCCTTTAAAGACGGGAAGCTTCACGGAAGCCGATATACCAAAGTGCATTCTGGGAGTTTTAGGGTTAAGTAGTGCATTCGTGTCCAGACATCAGAATTCTATTCAAACAGAAGTGTAATAGTATGTGTTAGCGCATATGAATGCTACTGGTGCTATCACTTTCCAAACTTGAAAGGCATGCACACTATGTAGTGCTCTTAAAAGAGGGTAAATGCAGCTGTCGTCTGAGCCGGTGCTCCCTAAATGCCCGAAGAACATTCTAGAACTACATGTTAATGTACAAGTATGTGCCGATTGATTGAACGTTCAGCTTATTTTTATACTCTTAGCTCAGTCTTGTTGCATCATATCATGCAGGTCACATTTAGCTAATAGTGACTTTAACAGCACAATGGATGACAGATTACATAAGACACGTCTTCACAGCGCTCTTCGCAGATTTTACCTGTCGGTAAAAATGCCCAGCATTGGAAGTAGTTGATAAAAAAAACAGTCGACTTCGGTTATCCTATTTACTCGCTTATAAGGTTGATTCGCTTATAAGTCGATTATAAGCTGTCTCCACCACGACGGCACCACCTCAATTTTAGTGGCGGCGAGAACTCATTATCCAATTGAATGAGAGTGAAGCGTTCTCAGACGGTAAATTTTGCGACTGAACATCGGCAGATTAGTGCGACAATCTGGCATTACGCTTTTGCCCTGCTCTGACGTGTGTGTGTGCGGTGCAGCGATAATTGCAGTATTGTCGCGGCAGAAAACCCTTGTTTCAAACGCGGTCAGTTTTCTACACTTCTTCTCCATTCCTCTGATTAAAATAAAATTTGACATGACAAACAAATGTAATTAATCGCACGAGTTAACGAGTATATATATATATATATATATATATATATGTGTGTGTGTGTGTGTGTGTATATATATGTATATATTAATATATTAATATTTAAAGTATAAACAACTATATATATATATATATATATATATACTTCTGGACCTTCGCTTCCAAAAAATTGTGTAGAACCTCTTTACATTTTTGTTTAATACACCTGATCTAGAATGTTCACCTGAACTTGCTGTTGTTCAGGTTTGGCAGATCCCCGACCACACTCCCACCCGTCCCATCAGCGAGCCCATCGTGGTGCTGGAGGGTCACTCGAAGCGCGTGGGCATCGTGAAGTGGCACCCGACTGCTCGCAATATTCTCCTCACTGCAGGTACAGATCTCAGAGACCAGTTAGTCCTGACCACACGATAAGCTCGACTCTATTGCACTTTTTATTATATACGTAATAGAACGAAAAGTGCACGTGCACTACTTTTGAAGTGTTTTATCAACAGCCAAATCAATGGTATTGAATTTATTCATGTAAGCGGAACGACTAAAATGCAGTACATTTTTAAAATTCACTATATAAATGTATATATTGATCATCATGCATACATAATGACCTTAATCAAAATGATGAATGGCTATTGATTACCATTTATGTACACACGCACACACACATGTTTTTCTCTTATTTGGCAAAAAACAGAAAGTATTTTTGGAAACCCAAGGCAGCATAATCTAAAAACCTACATCCATTCTCTGATTCGACAAGTAGCTGGAGCCAACAACTCGGACACACACACACACACACATGCACACTCTCACACACACTTGGAAAATTCTCCAAGCTTTTTGCAGCGTGGCACCACCAAACCGCTCATATTCTAGAAGCATGTCAAAATATTGTAGGATTTATTGTAGAATTTTGTGAGCGTCGTAGAACATTGATTTTTTTTTTGTCCAGGCAGTGATAATCTGATCATTATCTGGAATGTGGGCACTGGAGAGGCCTTGATCAGCATGGACGACCATCCCGATCTCATCTACAACGTCAGCTGGAATTACAACGGCAGCCTGTTCTGCACCACATGCAAGGACCGCCGTCTCCGAGTGTGTGATCCACGGAAAAGCGAAGTGGTTGCGGTGAGATTGCCATCACACGCTTTGTTGACACCGATATTTCCAGTTGAGTTATTCTTTGTGCTTGTGCTGTAGGAGCGCCTGGCTCCTCACGAGGGCATCCGGCCGATGAGGGCCATCTTTACCAGAGAGGGAAACATTTTTACCACAGGGTTCACCAGAATGAGCCAGAGGGAGGTCGGCTTGTGGGACCCGGTAAAAAACATTATTTTTATACAGTCGTACCTCGATTTACGAATTTTCTATAGAAAAACCTGAATAACAAAATGCGTCGCCGCGGAAATTGTCCCGAGTTGCGAAAAATGTTCAATGCACGAAACTAACGCGTCTTTTTCTTACCGCGAGCGTGCTTGAATGACACGGTCCAGAAGTGTAAAAAAACAGTTGTTCAATCCTCACGCACATCAAATAAACAAAAAACACTGGTTAGCGGGAGAGTTGTGCTTCTTCACCCTCCACAGGACTTTCAATCTCATACACTCACTTTTAAAATCCCTCACACAGGAAACTTTAAGACACAAAGCTTGCAGATTAAGCTAATACATGCAGGAGTTCAACGTGCTATTCTCACTGGGTGTTACACGTTATGTAGTCCGTGTGGAACATTCGAGTACTTTAGAAAATGTGGTATCGAGGTCGATATAATGTCTAAACATGCATCTGTCCTTTAGACCAATTTTGAAGAACCAATAGCGTTACTGGAGCTGGACACTAGTAATGGAGTTTTATTGCCATTTTACGATCCAGACACCAACATCGTCTATCTCAGCGGAAAGGTGCGTCTCCACATCCCGTCTTTTTTGTACTTACTAGCGGTTTACTCAGTCTGAAGCTGTGTGATTGTCTCTGTCGCAGGGTGACAGCAGTATTCGGTATTTTGAGATCACAGAGGAACCTCCATATGTGCATTACATCAGCACATACAGTAGCAAAGAGCCTCAGAGAGGGATGGGCTTCATGCCGAAACGAGGGGTGGACGTCAGCAAATGTGAAATTGCAAGGTCAGTTGGTGTGGAATGACCGTCTGATTCCTCCATCCCTGAAACCAAATGGCTTCATGCGATCGCCAAATTGCACCAACCTATAGTAGCATTTCTGTAGTAAAGTAAACTGATTTTTTTTATCAACAGATTCAAAGTCATGAAAATAAGAATATCAAAATATGAATTCTGAATTTATATATTTATATGTCATGACTTGTTTGTTTAAGCCCACAGTTGCGGAGCTTGGCTCCCCAGAAGTAAAAAAGTATTTCTAAATCGGAAAGAAATATTGACATACATTTACAATTACATATTTTAATTAATTTATAAAAGAAAATACACTTGTTTATAAAGTGTATGTAAATCATTTGTTGTTGTAAGTCGTTTTTTTAAATTGTAATGTATAGAGTTGTAATTTGTAAATGTATTTAGGTACATTTTGTAACTTCAAATAGTTATTCCATATCTTTAAATGGATAGAAATTTGAATGTCTGTTTTTAAATTAATTATAATGAATATGGATGTTATTGTTTTGTTTTTTTTATCTAGACTATTTAAGCTCCATGAGAGAAAGTGTGAGCCTATCATGATGACAGTACCCAGAAAGGTGAGAACACGGATAATGGTGTAAAAAAAAAATGCATTTTTATTCAAAATGATTGTCACGTATTCAAGGCTGTGGAACCGGTTGTTTCAAAACAACGATGGTTGCAAAACTAAGAAGTATTTAATAAAGAAAGACTAAAACTTAAATGCAAAACATGGCATGATAAATCAGAAGATAACCTTGTTATGGACGTGACGAAAAAACATGGATGTGACGATGAGACACAGATTAAGGGAGGAAGCAAAGGCTCCTGGGACTTGAAATTCCTGGGCATGTCCAATGCCATGTTCATGTCTCTCCACCAGGTGGAGCAGCGGAGCGGTACTGTTGCAATATTATTGTTTCATAACCAAATTGAATTTTATTTTTCTTTATTTTATATTTTCACTGGTGATTTTGAGCAGCCTTCTTTATATTATGCTACTAATAATACAAACCCAATAGTCTTATTATTTTAATCTTAATCTTAAGTCTTAATATCAAACATTTAAACGCTTATAAATTTTAAGCGCACCTGTCTGATAAATGCCGAAATGCTTTGTACTGCAGTGTGGGGGCGACTTTATCAATGCATTATTGATATTTCGGTACAATACAATATAATTATTTGGATGAAGGCGTCTGCCAAATGATCGTCCATCCATTATATGAGCGTTGCTTGAACATCAGAGGTTATATTCAGAAGCCAACCGTTGTCTTGATGTTGTGATGATTGCAGTCAGACCTGTTCCAGGACGACCTGTACCCCGACACAGCAGGTCCAGATCCAGCACTGGAACCTGACGAGTGGGCGGATGGACGAGACGCAGATCCCATTCTGGTGTCCATGAGAGATGGTTACATCCCACCCAAGAGCCGAGAGCTGAAGGTGGCCAAGAAGAACGTTCTAGACAGCAGACCTGCCACACGTAGGAGCATGTCGGTTGTAGAAGGAAGCAGTTTACCGGTGAGTACGTCATCTTTTGGGGGGAAAATTAAGGGCTCTTTCTGTCTGTCTGTCTGTCTGTATATTAGTTTAACTATCGGCCTAACTGTCTGTCTCTCTGTTTGGTTAGCTGTCTGTGTGTCTGTCGGTCTATCTATATATCTATCTATGTATCTGTCTGTCTATTTGTCGCTCCGTCTACTTGACTGTCTGTCTATCTATCAAACAGTTTGTCTATCAGTCTGTGTCTGTCTATTTGTTGCTCCATCTATTTAACCGTCTGTCTCTCTATCTCCCTCTCCATCTCTCAGTCTGTCTATCTGTCAAACAGTTTGTCTATCTGTCTGTCCAACCCGTCTATAAACGTACATGTATGCCTGTGTTTATGTTTTTTTTATGAGTTAAATTAAACAAAATTAAAAAAAGAAAATCATAAAGGTGTCCAGTTCAATGAACGGCAATCAACGTGATCTTACATATTCTCTTACAGGCAGTTAAAACTGTGAAAGGTGCCTTACAAATGCTCAGAACTTGAAATTGAACATAATGATAATATTTAGTACAATTTTTTTCAATTGCCCATCCCTTTTCTAAAGTACTTGGTCTATTTTGGGACTACAGAAGCACATTTTCAGTGAACGTTGTAACATCTTGGTGCAATCCGTTTTCAATTTAAAGGAATGATACAACAGTTAAAAGTATTTTGATTCCAATCTTTAGACAGAAATGACTATCCGCTTTTTCAATCTGTCCTTGACCTGCTTTGCTCCCTTTTTTTTTTTTAAACTGTTATTCCTCTGTGTTCTTTTTCCTCCTGCCTCTGTTTTCATCCTTTACTTTCTTTCCTGCTCTTTTCCGTCTCTTTCAAACTCTAGCCTCAGTTGCTGGAGAAGCTTGTGGAGGAGATCCAAAGTCTGAAGGCTACAGTTCTTTCTCAGGAAAAGCGAATCTGTGACCTAGAGAATAAGCTCTCCAAGTACACAAACGGCACAGTTTAGTCCCAGTGACACGGCAAAGTTCACCATTAACCCCAAATAACTGCAGAGAATGTATTAAAACCTCAAATTACACCCTCCCCCAAAATACTAGTCTTTTCTAATGCTTTGCTGCGAAGTTGTTTCAGAACACATACTATTTTCTCATTATTGTTGCGTCAAACAGGAAACGTAGCTGCTGCTTCCTGTAGAGACCGAGAGTCACTTTCTTTGGTGGTTTCTGGTTGAACTTGCCTAAAGATAAAGACCAGGACTTGGGATCAGATAGTAGCAAAAACAGAATTTTTTTTTTTTTTTTTTCATTTTTTCATTTTTTTTTAGTCAAACCCTGTTTTACCGTCAATCTAAACCCCTTGAAAAACTCTTCAATGGAATAAAACAGGTTCGCACACTTATTTCGAGCCCTACTGTAAAGGATTTTTAAAACGAATGAAACTTTATTAACTGAGAAATTGGTTTGCTAACACATGTGCATGTAACGCCTGGACAGACTGTTGCGAAAAGATCTGAGGGGTTTTTTTTTCCGAATTGAATCATCAAAATAGCTTTCAATCAATTACACGGGATTATTTGCATGACCTGTCCCTTTTCTCTCTCCTCATTGGCTCTTTGAACGCTAACCACCACTCGCTCGGTGCACTAACTAGACACTACGTAGCACGTTTAACCTTGACCAATGCAGTTCAAACTCACGTGGCTTCTGTTTGTCAATTCAAAATGTAAATAATATTTTAAAGTAGCCAAATGTCCAAAATGAAGACAATGTTTTGTGTTTCATGTAGAAGATTATTTGAGAATCTTACAAGAATAAATCCTTTTTATAAAAATGTTGTTGGAATTATTGCTGTAACAGTTGGAACAGACACACAATCTCTTATTTCTATTTGTTTACTTATTGTGTTCCACATTTCTTAATGTTATAACCTTTCTACAACAAACCAAGAATAAGAGGATGTTTGAGGGGCTTTACTTCGCCATTATCATTGAAAGGCACTTTCGATCCAAAGCAACTCAGAAACTCAACAAGGCCCAAGGATTGCCCAAGGACATTTTCGGTTCTGGTACTTATTCTGGGATTTGAAGCAGCAACCTTTTAGCCATAAGGCCAACTCTCTACCACTAGCCCACAACTGCCCCTGTTCGGAGGTCTTACTGACGAAAACAGACATGGCAGCACCATCACCCGTTCAAAAGACGGCAAGACAAGCGCTCTCGCTTTCCACCGATCGAAATATTGTTAATGATTTCAGAAGGAGGGGAGCAGAATTGTTTGCTATGGGTAGGGGAGAAGGTGCAAGTCCATTTTCACTGGCCTGGAAGTTTGAGCAAGATGACATGTTTGTCCACAGGTTTAGTCAAATTTCAAGTTAGCTTTGGAGCCACTACAACTTGGTGTAAACCGACAGCAACTGGGAGCAATGTGGACCTTCTTGTTCTGTCTGCTACCTTCTCTGCTGCTGGTTCTACTCTCGGTTCTGCTTCAGTGGAACTATATGCGTTGCCTGGCAGAACGTGCCATTCCACAGATGGGATCCCTACTATGGACTATTATCTGCAGCCTCCTGAAACTGCCCACTGTACCAGAGTCCGGAAAAAAAACACAGGCGGAAGTCCGAATAATAGGTCAACACACGACTCTCGCCGCCTACCTGAAGAAGCACTGTCACGCCCTGAGAAAACCTCCGCTTGCAAGATGGCCGCACGCCGACCCGCACTTACAAATAATCACCAACTTATTCTGGCCCACCTCGGATGAGAAGGAGCAAGGGTTCCGCTTCTCAAGGGAACACCTTCTGCTTCAAGATGGCGGAATTGTGGCTCTAGACTGGGCTGTGGGTCTGAAGGACCTTCATTCCAGAGTTGGCGACTCAAGTTCTCAAGCTATTGTCATCGTTATTCCTAATTCTTTCGGCAAAGTGACACCGCACTTGCTTGGCTTGTGCCAGCAGGTTCTACAGAATGGTTTCTATGCCGTGGTCTTCCATCGTCGAGGTCACGCTGGCTGTCCTCTGGCGACTCCACACTATCAGGAGTTTGGTGATCCGTCTGACTTGAAGCAAGTGGTGAGGTTTTTGCGGAGCCACTACTCTACCCTGCCTTTGTTGGCAGTCAGCGAGGGATCGGGATCGGGTTTGCTGCTGTCTTATTTAGGGGAAAGTGGCTCCTCGTCCCATGTGACGGCTGCAGCCTGTATTTCGCCGGTGTTTCACGGAGAACTTTGGTTGGAGCACAAGTTGCCGTGGCTCTATCACTGGATGATCCTCATCTACCGCAAGCTTCAAATAAACAGGTAGTAAATACTAACAAAGGGAATTATGAATTGTTAATCTCAAGGCCAAAACACAACAGACGTTTGAGACGTGTTCTTCAATTGGTTCAGACGAAAGGACTTGAATGCAATTTGGTAACGAGTTCTAAACAAATCTTTTAAGAATACTTGTAATGCTCGTGTTTTAACTTCCAGGCGTATTTTCAATTTGGGTTTATGAAGTACCGTTTACTGGGCAATCATTTGAATCGTTTCAGAGCAAAATCCAGGCGACTCTCTCAAAAACAGACGCAAGAAATTTCGAAACTCGCATAATTCATGTTTTGCTCGGATTTTTGGTAGCCGTTTTCAATCCCACAAACTATTAAGAGCAGGACTTCGACACTTTCCACAGGTACGCCACTGCTCTGAGCTCCACGATGGATGTTGGAAAAGTCCTGCGATGCAACTCCCTTAGGCAAATGGAAGAACTGATGTTCTGCGGATCAGATTTGGAGGAAAGTTCAAGAGCTTCAACAAAACCCAACTGGACAGAATATTGGGAGCGGAACGAACCTTTGCGAGATGCAGATGACGTGGCAGTGCCAGTGCTGTGCCTGTGCAGCAAAGACGATCCGGTTCTACTGCCTCTTACCTCTGTTCCCGAGACACTTTTTCATAACAACCCTTACTTCTTGATGGCTGTGACGGAACAGGGAGGTCACTGTGGCTTCGTTCACGCTGAGAAACATGGCGTTTTGAAATCGTGGAGTCATTCTGTCACGCTGGAATATTTTCAGGCGGTCGCTAGTTTCTTCGGAGTGGATGAGAAGAAAGCATTCAAACATGCTCCACCGTCCGTCAACCCAAGACACAGCTCAAGTACACTGATGTCCAGAAGAACAAGGCCTGCACCGCCCAGAAAGGCCAATGTGGATTCACGCAGACGTCAGACCTCGGTGTCGTCCGATGGGTCTGTTTTTGAAGGAGAGCAAGAGGAATTTACTTGGAATCGGTCATACACTCGCTGACAGGTGGTTTCAATTTGTTTAAAAGAAATGAGAGCAATTCCAAGAAAATAATTAAAAGACCCAACATTATACTTAAAACCCTTTGCATATAATGCTAAATGTATCTTTTAAAGAATCTTTAAATTACTGCTACATGTCTTCACAAACATGCTACTGTGTTACGTATGTTTATGCTATTGTTACTTGAACATGTTTTTGCCACTATACTAACAAACAAGCTACACAAACATTTTCATGATATTGTTACGCGAGCATGTTTATGCCACTACACTAGCAAACATGTTAATGCTACACAGACGTTCATGCCATTATGTTACGTGAACATGTTTTTGACACCATACTAGCAAACATGTTAAAGCTACACACGTTTGTGCTATTATCCTACACTTTGTAATAACATCTTTGCTACACAAACATGTTCAATTAACACAATCTCAATTACAATAATATCACAAAACATGTCAGCGCTGCTATGTAAGCATTTTCATGCTACTACGCTACCATATGCTACGCAAACAAAAAACTGCTGAATCATTATGTACTAAAATTACTTTATTACAGTTGATTTCTTTGTCCAGTAGCCCTCTGCAAACAAAACGAGTAATTACAAACAAAACCTAACAATCGTCCCCATATTTTTTGCATATTCCAATTCACATACTAAACGCTTTTGTTATAAACAATCACAACGATTTTTGCAATCTCTCCAACATTCAGTTTTTTAACAATCTATACATTTTAAAACACGTTTAAGCCGAGCACATGGTAGGTTGGAACAGAATGATCTCGATGGCTGTTGAGACGCTAGTAAACGCACTGTACACGCCGTTTCCTTGGCTGCTTTTCATTGGCGGCGGTTAAGAGCTTTTAAAGATGTCTTGCTTTGGAAAACACTGCAGACTTGTGTCAGAAAGCTGTACGGCAGATAATCACGTCCCACCAAAACGACTCATTACTGCCGAAAAAAATGCGCAAAATTTAGCTAAAATAATTGATTCCGATGGTTTTTCGCAAGACTGAGCAGAGAATGTCTCGCAGAACTTTCACCAGACTTTTTTTTTTGTGTTCCATGTTAGATGGCAGGCGGCGTGAAAAAGTTCCCGCAAGATCTTTTTGGCTTTATTTGACACCTCGGAGAATATGTGTGTATAACGATTAACTTTTCACAGTCCCAGCGACTCCATATTTGCCTAGCGACTTGGTCTGACTCTTAATTTGTAGTTCTTTAAATTTCTAAATATACAATATGCACAATATTCCTATACATCTCATTTAAAGTCGCCTCGTGACGACCTCCACCGCCGTGCTGTAGTTTCCAAGGCCGATTTTATTGATTTTTGTACATTTGTTTGCGCACAAGTGTTGGAGCCGAGGGTGGGCTTCAGTCGCCAGAGGCCTGGGGTGGGTGAGGACTAGACAAAGGCATCGCAAAAACGACAGCAAAAACATTCGAGGGCTTGAACCCACCCAACCCAGACTTCACACCCTTAAATTCACACAACACACTCTTGCCCGGCCCGGGTAGGGGGAAGCTGGGACGGGGCACCAGAGAGTGAGAAAGGAATGACAAATAAAGTGCTTTTCAGTAACGTTACGTTTAACGAAAGAAGCGGTAAACTCTCCGTTTGCATAGTTGTTAACTTTGGCATCACTAAATCAGAAACTAAAACCAACATTAATATCATTTCAGCAGCTCTTGCTCGTCCGGATTTCAGGTTTGCCCATGTTCGTTCACGTGAAACCCGTAACTGCTTGAACTCACTAGTTAGAAACGTCCACGTGTGCTTATGGCCGCTAAAAACATGTAGAAGGTTTGAACAATCAGTGCATCGTTAAATACTTGGAAGCGAAATGGCAGCCGAGCGGGAGACGTGGCAGGATGGCGAAAGTACTGCTTTAAAACGAGGTTCTGCCAACCAAAAAAAAAGAACCCGATTCTCAATCCTCCTTTGGCAGAAGACTGGGATGAATGAAACCAAACGCACGCTAAACGTTCACATCCCGCCGTCCGAGGGAACGATGCTCGACTTCCACTCGTCACACCAGCGATTAAGACCACGGGAATAAAATCTCTTCAAGACCGACATACAAACCCAGACTTCTCACGGATCAGAGGCAATGCACAGCATCCCTAGATTCATCCACACCATCACTAACATCCTCAAAGTGCAAACTTGTTCCACGTCACTGCAAAACTCGCCATCGCGCTGGATTCTCTGCGTCAAGGAAGTGCCACTCGGCCAAATAAACCTGTCAGGAGCTTTGCGTTCTGTGCTTACCGTGTGTGACAAACCACCATCTAACAAAGCACGAGGTTGGGACTGGACCTGACCGTGGTGCCCCAGAATCCCTTCCGCCAAGGCCGTTTCGGGTCAAGAAGGGTGTTGTGGGAAAGCTCTACGTGTAGGACAGGTGCGAGCCGTTGGAGATCTGAGAGGCGATGCTGGCGCTGCGGCTCATGGCCTGCTCGGGACGTCCCGCGGCGCTGCTCTGGCGCAAGGCTTGGGGACTGTTCCGCAGGCCGGTGCTGGAGCGCTTGCTGCTGGCGGATCCGTGGTGACCCCAGGGAGGTGGTCCTCCGTGACCCCAGGGCTGCTGGACCGAGCCGTGTTGGCTGCCCCCCTGATGCCCGCCCCAGTGGGAGCCCCCCGAGTGCTGGGACCCCCAGCTGCTCTGAGCGCCAGGGAAGCTGTGGCTGTGTCCGTCGGAGGCCAAGCCGGAGAGCACCATGTTGCTGAAGCCCAGGCGCATGCTTTCAGAGTCGAAGGCCTCCACCTCCCGAGCTTGCTTTTCCAGCAGACTGCGGATTTGTTCCGAGCGTTCGTTCTGGAGGGCGACCATTTCCTCTTCGATCTGGCAAAGAAATGAATCGGCGTTAGGATGGGCAGCTTTTGCAGGCTTAGGGTGCTTTCACACTGATAGTTTATTTGTTTTATTGAGTTCGGACCAAGGGCAATAAATTATACATTGTTGCATTTCCCTGGCATTTACTCCCCTTTCACACCACACTTTTTGCTCTCATCCGAACCGAACTACAACTCAGTCATGTGACAACATTCACGTCACTCATTGGCTAGATGTGTCCTTTTAATATTTCCTGAACTGCTTTTGGACCAATCAGAATTCCATAAATAAAGCAAACAGACAACATGCCGTTATTTAGTCTGGGGAGACTTTGTGCCTATATTAAACTATAGCGTGGATGCGACTGCAAAAAAATATTTTAATGCTGCACGTGGCGAAGGCTTCGCACTTCACTTCAGGAGAAAGCATGACACGGAATCGAGGTTTAGTCAAATTGCGCAGTCGTTTTTGCATTTGTTGCGGTTCAAGTACAAGCGGTCCGCTTTCACACCACAAGCGAACCGTACCAGAGTTAGTTTGGAAGCGCATCAAGACCAGCTTCTTTTTTTTGGTCTCGGTACACTTGTTTGGTCTGCTTTTGGTGCGGATCAGAGTTTGATTGCCGCTTTCACACCTGACCAAACGAGCTGTACCAAACAGTGAACAAATTCTGGTGCGATTCACTCAAACTAAAAAAGGCCGGTGTGAAAGCCCTTAAATTCCCCTATGGCTGGTTCTGCAACTTGGGCTAGACACTAAACCCAGCTTGGGCTGCCCACTGCTCCGGGTTTGTGTGTGTTCACTTCACTGTGAGTGTGTGCACTCCACTGGATGGATTAAAAGCAGAGCACAATTTTGATGTGGTCCCTAGTGGCCACATTGACAATCTCACTCTTTTTACTTTGCCTTAGTAAAGTTACACACCTTGTGCTCCAGCAGCGCTCTCCGCAGCAGGACCCTCTGCTCCAGCTCTTTCCTCTCCCTCTCGTGCTGAGCGTCCGTCTGCATCTTGATCTTGCTCTGATACGCATTCAGTAACTCCAGTTCGTGCTGGAGCTGCTTCTTCAAGTCCTGACACTCGGCTTCTTGCGCTTCATCCAATCGCAGCTGTGCGGGCCAACAGGAAGCGGAGAGGCAGCCATTAGTGTGAGAAGTAGTGTTGTCACCATGCTAGAAATATTCAGTATGACACTTGGAAAAGTATCGATGCCATTTTCAATACCACGGGGAAAAAAATGTCTGTGCCTTTAATTTTCGCTTTTTTCATTAAGAAAAAAAAACCCAAGACTGGAACATGAAAAAGTGTCTGAATGAGGAATCTCACGACAATAAAGTGCCAGATTAAATACGACTGCATTATCTTTTCGATTTTACTAAAGAAAATACTCAACGTTAAAGCTTTTTAAAATAGTAAATTAAGACGAAATGAGTTTGGTAGGAGCTCTCTAACCCAAGCCAAAAAAATGCATGTAAAAGATGTAAAAAAAAAAAATATTACACATTTAGAAAAACATTTTATGCATGTTTTCATTGTTAGATCAACTCTTTAAAGTTAATACGCTTGTAGTAATCTGCCCGCATCCATCGGTTTCCCGTTTTCATTTGCCTCGAAGCCGAAAAAGTTCCAGACAAAACTTCTTCTTTAGTACTTTTTCGATTTAAACCACTCGCGAAGACTGTTCTCGCCATCTGACAATATTTATCATGTGCTCATGCGTGATTGTTACGTTTCAGATTTCCCCCCCGAAAAATCGACATTTTTGACAACACTTAGTAAGAAGAACAGTGTTTGGTTCTTCATCGTGGAGGGCAGAAGGTCACTCACCGCTTGTGTGGAGAGCATGTCGTTGATGGAATGGTCGTACTGCTCGGCCAGAATGGCTAGTTTCCGGGTCTGCTCCTCCTTCAGCCTCTTCAGCACGGCCTTGTGGTCAGATTTGGGCGTGATCTCCAGGAGATGGTTGCGCAGGGCTTTGTACTGGCGTGTCTGGATCTTACACGTGTCCTGGAACAGCTTCTTGATCTGCAGCTCCTTACACTGACGGCAGATAAAAGCGGAAAGACTTACTCCACAGAAATAGCTCCTGCTCAACTGGTGGCGAGGAAAGAAATGGATTGTGTTGAATCGATGACCGTCTCACCTTAAGACTCTTGGGCTGTTGTCGGACCTCCATGACATGCTTGCGTCGCAGCTCTCGCTCTCGGCGCTTGTTGTACTCCAGCTGGTTGGTGAGCTCAGTCTGATGCTGCAGGCGGATCAGCTCCGTACGCATCTTCTGGATGGTGGACAGGTGCCGGATCTCCAGCTCTTGCATGGACTCGTGATGCCGAAGCAGCATGGCGTGTTCCAAGTCTTTCTGCGTTTGACGCTTATTAAGTTCCTAAATTAAGAAAATATATATTCCTTGACAACTACGTGCACAGTGATTGTGGACTCAGAAAAAGTGCTCGTTTTTAGACTAGTGTGACCATCTCGTTGTTTTCTATGTTCTTATGTATAGTTCATCAAAGATAAAAGCAGACCCCAGTAGAAATGAGGACAAACTTGAAAATAGGACAAACAATGAATCCCATTCAAAGTAAATGGACAAAAATTTGAATAAAGAGAGATAATAAAAGTAGTGGGAAAAATGAAACTTTGAAGATGAATTGAGGAGGCACATTTGGAAATGATATTTCTACAAAATGAACAGGGACACTTGAAAGAGGACTCATTTATAGTCAACGAGAGAACAAAAAAAAACCTATGAAAAAGTTGAATTTGAAGAAAAGAGGATGAAAAATGATCATCTGGAAGGATGATACAAGAACACACGTTTGGTGCTTGACAGAACCGTTGAGAGACAGCAACCGGAAAAGCTGCATGAATTGTGAAAGTGCTTTACCTCCCGTACAAGATCCTGCTCCACGTTGTGTTTGGCGATGAGGATTCGTCGCTTAAAACGCCGACATTCCAGCTCCAGGTACTGGCGCTGACGGCGGAGCAGATTGGCCTCTTCTTCTGCCTGGTAGTGCTGAAAGTTCTCCTTCTGCTTTGACAGCCACTCCTGCTTCTCTTTCTTAGGTGTGGACTGGTTCTCGTTCAGCTCCTTAACAGATTAGAAAAGATTTTCTCGTTATAATGGTAAGGGTTTCCCTAAAATAAGACTTTTTATGAGGAACCCTTTAATGGGCAGTGTATCAATGTTGATAAGATATGTTCATCATCAGTTTACTGGAACTTAAATTCGCTTTTATCAAAAAAAAAAAAAAAAAAAAAA
>CM051496.1:22869057-22928964 GCA_028031935.1 Paedocypris micromegethes
AAAAAAAAAAAAAAAAAAAAAAGGAATAAACGCAAGTATACACTTGTAATACATAATTGGATCACCGGGTGGCAGCAATTAGTCGCCACATGGTGTTTCAAGTGCAGTGACCACCAGGGGAGCTGCTGCAAATTTGGGGGAATTTTTTTTTTCATATTTTCCTAAAAAACTACGAAGAACGGAAGTGTAGGGAGGAGAACAGTACAATTTTTAGTCATATTCCTGCTACATTTAAAATAATGTTTTTTTCCTTCGTTGTTTTTTTTTAGTTAACTTTTTTATTAAAGATAATTTATCATGTAAAATTAAAAAAAAAACTTTTCTTCTTCACTTTCTTAATGCTTAAAACCAGCACTTGAGAGTCATCTGACGTGAGCACACAGAAGCTACTACCTCCTTCAGCTGCTCCTTCCGCAGCTTGTACTCTCGTTTCTGCGACTCCAGGAAACTGCTGAGCTCTTTCTTCTGCTGCGCTTGAATGTGCTGCTGGAATTTCTTCTCGTCGTTGGCGAATGACTTGGCCTTAAAAACATGACATACACCGTCAAACGTTTGAAATGTTCCTCAGAAGATCTGTCACGGTGTGTTATTAAAACGCATCTACACGGCAATTAAAGCTTCTTTTGAGACGACTAGCTGTCACAGTTATTTTTTGATGACGTATCGATGAAAAGAATGACATAAGAGGGAGTCTTATCTAACAGATGACACATGTCCTTACATCTTTCTCCGTGGTGGCCTGGTTTTTCTTCACCAGCTTCTCCATCTCCGCGCTGAAGCTGTTCCTCTGAGCCTCCAGCTCTTTGTCCAGCTTCAGCCTGTGTTCGTCCATCTCAGTTTTCAGTTTGTTCTCCAGGGCCATGAGGTGCTTCTGGTGCTGGCGTCTCATGCGCTTGTAGCCGGACATCTGCTCCCTCAGCTCAGAGTCCTGCTCGTGCTCCTGGTACTGACGCGTCACCTGAGCAGGAAAAATGATGAAACAAACGTCAACAAATCGAACTAAAATTTTAGTTTTTTTTTATTTTTCGCTTCTATTCTTCAAAAACACTTCAGATTTTTTCATTTGGACTTTTGGCACTAGTGTCACGTGGTGGTGTCTCAATCTGATTGGCTGGAGAGTATGTGATTGACAGCTCTTGACCAGGAAGTGGGGCAATTTTTTCCGATATAAATTTACATTTGACTTTTTTTGGGCACGAATCAAACACACAATCCAATGTGCGAAGTGACTGACCAGATATGCCGTGCGGATGGTGGCGAAGTGCTCGCGGTTGCGTTGGTGCTTGCGCGGAGGCGGTTGTGCAGGTGCTGCCTGTGCTTCTGAGGGACTTTGATGCGTTTCGGGATCTTCTTGATAAACATCCTTGTCCTATTAGCAGAATTAGTACGAGAATATGTTACGTCTTCTACAAAAATTGGGTGTTGGCTAAATAAAGGTTGGCGCTTCTGACAAGCGGCAGGACGTACAGGCTTGAGGTGTATGACGGAGCTGTTGGACATGACGGTGTGGTCTTTCTCCAGCTCGTTGTCACTCTTGTCATCAGAAGCGTCCGGAAGGCTGTTGACCGAGCTGCTCTGAGAGCTGGCGCTGATGGACATGCTGGGGATGGACTGGTTGCTGCCAACGCTGCTCACTGTGCCCGTGCGGTTCACGCCGTGCTCCGTCTCCTGACACACAAGCCAATGTTCAACACAACATTCAAAAGATGCAGAAAACTAGATGAATGTAGCCATTTCCTCCGAAAAAGTGGAAAGTACAAAGTAACACATTACTGTAATTAAAATAATTTTTCGCTGAAACAGATTACTGTTCATTTTTAGGTAATTTAATTGCAGTTACTTACAACGTAGTTGCATTACATTGTTAAATAATCAAACTGGCTGTATATCATTATTGAATTTTATTAATTTATCAAAGTTAAAAGATTTCCCCTTCAAAACCGTTGTAGTGCTGGTGCACGTGATTCACGACATTTTTACAAAATGGCAATAATCAAGTTACTTCGCTGTTCTTAAACAAGCAGTTAAGAACACTACAGTAATTTGTGTAACTTTTTTTTTTAAGTAACTTACCCAACACTGGTCATTATTCAACATTCAATGACTTCAATGTCAATACTGACTAAGATGGAACGTGGACTATCAAGAATGTCAAATTCCTTTTTTGAAAACCGACTCAGACGTCTTGCGAAACGAACCACGTTTAAAGAGTAAAACACGGCCTGCTTTCTAACCTCGTCTCCTTCCTGGATTTCAGTGATCGGCCCGTTGCGCGCCTCCTGAAAAAGGATCTTCTTCATCTTGCGATACTGAAGGTTGTCGAGCTCACGGACGGCATCTTTTGTCCGTAATATGAGGTCCATCAAAACAGACTCGGGCCTCTCTCTCAGCACAAAGGCATGCTGGGATTCAAGAGTGAGCGTTTACAAGACGGGAAAAACTCAAATGTAGGCACAGTCTAGGCAAACCTGTAAGAGGTCCTCCGAGTGCGGTCTGTCTTGAGGGATTTTCTGAAGGCAAGAGTCAACGAAATTTCGGAAATAATCCGTCCTGCAAAGAGAGACGTATCAGAACACGTGGCTGGAGGAAACACGTCTGTTTCGGGTTCATACGGGCGACTCACCATTCACTCGACTGCAGTGTGGGACTCTCATTCTGCGCTATGTGGTATAAGGCACTCATCGCATTCATGTTGAACAGAGGGGGCTTCCTCTCCGCTACAGCGCACCAAAGAATCACTGTTAGGATTGGCTTACTGGCACAATATAAACACTACGGTATTTTTTTAGGTGTGCAGGTGGATTTGCTAAAAAAAACTCAGTTCATTTATAGATATATTGCGAACTAATTATTGGACGTTTGAAGGCGAAGACATTTTCAAATGACACAGAATCACCTTTGAATCTAATAATGACGACATTGATAATCAAAATAATCTCAGAAAAAAAAAAATCAAACTCTGATTTAAAGAATTTAAAGGAATCTGGAAACATTACGGAACTGAATACATGAAGTATCGATACTAGCTGTGCTTCCGCGTCACCGACACACTTACCTTCGCGCATGAATTTTGAAAAGTTAGTAACTGTTTTTATTATCAACACAAGTGTTTTCAATATATTGAAATCTGCCTAAGAGCGAGAAACATCCCACCAACGCATCTGACGAGAAATGTATGTAAGAATGAATTCTAGATATCTCAGTGATGGTGTTATGGAAGTTTGCACTTGTAGTTACATTAGATGTCTATGTGCAGATCAATGATGATGTTTAATTAAAACCCAAATCTAAATCAGTTTATATAAATAACTGCTGTTCAACTCTGGTTCATTGAGTGATTTAAGCAGATCCCTACCACAATGTACCAACAAGAGATTAATACATGTTTGAGAAGTAAGCTTATTAACTTTCAAGACTTGATCTAACAATAAAAACAAATGTGTAATATTTCCTTTTAGTTTAGCATGCATTTGTGAATAGAGAGCTCCTACCAAACTCATTTTGTTTTAATTTATTCTTTTAAAAAGCTTAAGATGAGCATTTTGTTTTCTGGAAAATATAAAAGATCATTCAGACACATTTTCATGTTCCATGTATTTTTTTTTTTTAATGGGAAAAAAAAGGCACTAACATTGTTGCAGTTTTTCCCATGGTATCGAAAACTGTATCAAGCATTGATAGTTTTTTAAGTATTGTATCATGAATAGTTTTGCTCGCCATTTTCTTTCGTGCAACTGAACAATAGCGAAGGTCATTGTATTAATTGTAATTATTTTAATAATTTGAATACAGTTAGTTTCACTTCACGCTTCCTCTGGTGCCTCATGTGTGAGACAAATATAGGAAAAAGACATTTATTTATAAGCGCCTTATGATTCGAATAACATGGGATTTGTATGTAAAAAAAAAAACTAAACCCACCTAGCTCGATGCAGGTGATCCCAAGAGACCAGATGTCCACCTTGCCATCGTACTGCCCTTCATCCATGGCTAAAATCACTTCAGGGGCCATCCTTTAAAACACAGACCATCACTCTCAACATGAGCACTTGAATGGAGGTTGATTTTTGATGCCCACCAATATGGCGTCCCCACGAACGAGTTGGCTGGAGAGGCGATGGAGGCCGAGCCGAAGTCTGCCAGCTTGACCTGCCCGGGCTCAGTCAGCAGGATGTTCCCAGCTTTGATATCCCTGTGAATCATGTTGTGGGAATGGAGGTACGCCAGGCCCCGCAAAGCACCGTGGGTAATGGCTGCGATCTCCATTTCCTGAAGAGGTTTCTTGTGAACTAGGCAAAAAAAAGGCAAAAACGTGTTTAGTTGGCCAAACTTTCATCGTGACGTTTGCCATCTCACCTTCGAGGAGATCCGAGGCCGAGCCCAAACAATACTCCATGACCAGCTGCAGGAGAGCAAGGGTTAGAAAGTGTTCCTTCAAACGTCCTGGAGAAAGTTCTCACCCATGCTGTGTGTTCCCGCAGGTAGCAGCCTTTGTACTCGATGCTGTTGGGATGCTGTATTCTCTGAAGGAATTTGACTTCCTTGATGATGTCCTGCCATTTCTGCAACGAGAAGATAATAGACCGTCACCTTCAGTCAGAACAAGCTCAAGCTTTCCTCAGTAGATGAGGGGTCGAGGGGAAAAAAAACGTTTGTCCTAAGTGCTTCTAAAGGATTCTTTGCACAGGGATTATCTGTAATCCTATAACGGATAATCCGCTATTACAAAGAAAACTCAGTATGAATGATGGCGGTGCTTCTCTTCAGCCTGAGGTGTTGCAAGAAAGACTTAACGTGACTTCAGCGATTGACTTTAATTTGCTTATTGACGGTTGTATGATACGGAGCCAAACTGAGGCTGTGAGCTCAGACACAGTGTTCATTTCGTTGACGAAATATTTTCCTCATGGCCTTCGTCAACGACACTTTTTCCCTGAGAAAACGAGAACTAAATAAAAACTCCCGCTCAGGGACAAAAAACTTTAACTACTCTTGACACTTTCGTCAACGATTAAAAACGACACAAAAATACCTTTCGTGACGACATCCAATCATAATCCGAGCTTGTGGAGAAAGGCGGGTGCAAAGAGAATCAATCAGGACTTCTGCAGTTGAAACTTCTTTTTTTCTTTCTAATAATTTGTTACTTATAAACGTGATGCAATTATACTTTATTTTATGTTAATGTATTTAATTTCCTTTTTGTTGAGGTTTCATTTATGAGAATACATTTGTTTGAATTGAAAAATACGTTCATAAACATAGGTTCAAGAAAAATACATGTTTTTCCAAATAAGTAAGATCTTTGTATATATTTTATATGTTCATAGTTAACCACGTATTCAGATTTCTTAGACATAGCAACTCCAGTAAACATTTAGAATATATAGCACCTATATATTTGTTGACTAAATCTATATTGTAATTTAATCGACTAAAATGCTGTGGTATTTATTCGGCTCAAATGAGATTAAAAATAAAAAAAAATCAATTAAGTTGGGACTAAAAAAAAACAGAATTTTAATTAAAAGACCATGACTAGAACTAAATCAAAAATCTTTAACAAAATGAACACTGGTCAGCGAAGAGCGTAGAAACGTACGTGATGTGCAAGAGCTTGTGACAGAAGACCAAAACTGAACTTCCACCTGCGGCGTTTCGATGGTGGAAGACGGTGGAGCGCTCACCTCATTGGACTGCTTCCCGCCGTAGGACATCTTCTTGATGGCCACCACATCAGCGTTCCGAGCATCCCGTGCCTGACCGAGACATTACATAACATCTCAAGATGATTTAACGCCCCATGGCCAGCAGTTATGTCTGATATACTGACAAAGAAGATGAAATATTCATGCATTTCCATGAACAAACATGAATAATTCACAAGTCTGCAGGAAGTGGAACTATCACGTCTAAGATTGTGTCAGTCACTTGGATTTTAAGTCTAAATAATTTTTTGCTTTTCTTTGTTTTGTAACATGGTAAATGGTTACAATTGAGTTGGTTTTTATATTTCTCAAGCTATATAATGACATATATTTTATATTTGTTAGGGTTAATGTTTTTATTGTATCAGTTGTACTTTATAATTTATATAACGTATTACTATAATACGTTAAAACACAATAAATAATAAAGGATAATAAAATGTGTACACGACTACACACACGTATAATTACTTTGTACTTGAGAATCAGTAAACAAATATTTCTCTACAATTTATGAGCAAGAATCACATTTTTTTTATGAACTTAAATCACCATATGCATATATTGTTATATTTTCAACATTTATGTTTTTTATTTCTCAGTCGTCCTTTATAATAAACATAAAAAATCAATCATAACAAAATAATAATAATAATAATAATACATTAAAACGACAATGATTCATTATATAATAATAAAATGCCTATACAACTACACAAATATAACAACTTTGTACTTGAGAATCAGTACACAAATATTCCTCGTATAATGTATGAACAAACATAAGGGTGCGTGCAAAACAGTAGTTTGAGCGTAAACCACATACGAAGTAGACTGCGCCGAAGCTGCCATGACCGATCTCACGGAGGTCCGTGAAGAGCTTCTCCGGGTCTTCTTTAAAGAACAGCTCAGCGATGTCGGGGTCTTTCAGGCTCCCAGCCCGACTGGTGGAGGGCATGCTGAGAGCCGGGGCCACGCCCGCAGGGGACTATCTGGCCGTGCGACGCCTCAGGCCCTTCTGGTCACTCATCTGCCACAAAGAGGCAGTGTACGCACGAAAACCTGCACGGAAACACACGTGAACATCCATCAGCAGTGCCCGACCAATCACACCACACTGATCCTTTGTTTGGTCTCCACGGTTACAGAATGTTTCCACTTTCTGATGTGTTGAGAGTTCAGCCGGTCAGAAAGAGAGAAAAATGAAAAAAAGTAAAGGAAGTAGAGGTGAAGAAACCATTTATCATTTGAAGAAGATTGATGGTTCGCAACTTGAGTGACACGTCTACGTTAAAAGACTAATAATTGATTTGGAAAAAAATAAACGACAAAAATGAAGACAAGGAGGTTCACTTCTCTACAAAATGTGAACATGTGAAAAGTGACCGTAGAGGTGAGAAAACCATTTATCATCTGAAGGAGATTGATGTTTCGCAACTTGACCGGCACGTCTACGGCAAAAGACTAATAATTGATTAAAAAAAAAATAAACGACAAAAATGAAGACAATGAGGTTCACTTCTCTACAAAAAAGTGATCACGCTTTGAAAAGACTTGTTGAAATTGTGCGGCATTAAAAGATGACAGCCGACACACTCCCAGCTTTCCCGCCGACCGGCTCGGCCGCATTCTTCACACGTCTTACAGCTTTAGAAGGAAGTAAAACTAATTGATGACAAGCCAACAAAACAAGGCCGTTGAGAAGCAAGATGGATGACCGAGCAGTTTCACTCATTTTGCAAAAATCATATTTTCCTGTGACACATGGAAGAACGTTCAACAACATCGGCGAGTGTGTGAATCTCCGAAATGGTGCCGTAATGTTTCTGTTTTTAACGGCTATTTCCGCTTCTTTTAGTCGGTGACACACAGTGACACACAACGCATTTGGTCCTAAAAATGCTTCTTATTCACCCGACATGTGACGGCACAGAAAGGAACTTGGCATCACGAGACAGAGCGAGGAGGGAGAACGAGAAGACGGAGGACGCTTCGTATCAGAGGAAACATCTGAGATCTGGATCCCTATCACATTCACAAAGCTTGAGTCCAGAACCCAATCGAGCAGGGAAGAAAGCAATCGTGGCGTAGAACCCAGTCATAGTTTGGTTTTATTGAGATCCATTTACTTCTGAAATGAATATTTGTGCTTGAGAAAGATTTTGTTCTGCACTTGATGTTCTAAAACAATTTGCCAAGTTCACAAATCAACTATAAACTGAATGGGAGAGAGAGACCGACAGAGGAAAAGAGTGAGAGAGAAAAAGAGTGAGAGAGACTGAGAAAGAGATTGAGTGACAGACAGACAAGGGGAAAATAGTTAGAGGCGATGGAGTAAAAGAGTGAGGAAGAAGCAAGAGAAAGAGACAGAAAACGAGAAAAGACAGGAAAAAAAAAGAGAAAGTGAGAGAGACAGAAATAGACTGATTGAGTGACAGACAGACAGACAAGGAAAAGTAGTGAGAGTGAGCGGAGATGGAGTGAAATAGTGAGTAAGCAAGAGAAAGAAACAGAACGAGAGAAAAGACATAAAAAAGAAAGTGAGAGAGAGAGAGAAAGAAAGAGAAAGATAGTGATTGAGTGACAGACAGGGAAAAAGAGTGAGAGGCGATAGAGTGAAAGAGTGAGGAAGAGAGAGTGAGTAAGCAAGAGAAGAAAAACAGAAAAAAGTGAGTGATCGAGATGGAAGGATGGACTTGCAGACGGACATAATATATAATGTCATTTGAAAAATAAACTGTGATAAAATGTACGTAATTCACTCAATAAAAACATTCTGTCGTATTACCTTCTACAGTAGTTCAGTCATTTAAAAGCTCAATACAGGAAACAGAAAGAAAAACGCTACATCTCAGTTTAATGAGGCGAGGCCAAAACTGTGTGTTTCTGAGAAGCAGAGATGTTTCTGTGTGACCCGGAATAGACGGACGCAGGTTTAAAACCCTTTCAGCACATTTAGTAAAAATGTAATGTGTGAGAAAGCGCGATCGGGACTTAATCTCCATTAAGCAATGCGGATTTAGATTTGGGCCTTGCTGGGTCTTAACCTCGGAAGAGGAATTCACGCCGCCATTAAACCGCTGTCACGTAACGCGGCGCTTCTTTCTCGCGCGCGGGTCTGAGAGCTGAAGTCAGAGGTCACGTGACCAGAAGAACCACACCGCCGACCTTTCAGAAGCGCGTGAAGCGATGTTCTCGTCTACCTGGAGAAACGTCAGGACAGATATTCCGGAGCTATACAGTGATATCTCTCCTAACGAACTAAATTTGTTGTTTCGTTAAATGGAAATTCCATTAAGTGGACGAGTTTTGCATGTAAAAGCTCTAATCCGTTCCGAGAACCCGTATATTCAGACAAAATGTTTTTATGAATGATGAAATATTGGTAATAAAAGTCATTAAAAACCATGTTACATAACAGGTATTTAAAACTATATCTTGGGGGAATACATTTGTTCTGCTCTTCATGTTCTAAAACAATTTGACAAGATCACAAATCAACTATAAACTGAATGAGAGAGAGAGAGAGAGAGAGAGTGAGAACAAGTGAGTGAGAGACAGTTAAAAAGAGTGAGAGTGGTAAGAAAAGAGTGAGAGATTGACAGATTGAGGGAAAGAGTGAGAGGGGAAAACAGAGTGAGAGAGACAGAAAAAAAAAAAGAGATTGAGAGACAGACAGGCAGGGAAAAAAAAGAGTGAGCAGAGTGAGATGGAATGAAAGAGTGAGGAGGAGAGAGTAAGCAAGAGACAGAGACAGAAAAGGAGAAAAGACAGAAAAAATTTGAGAAAAAGTAAAAAACTTGGTTTTGATCGGTTTTGACCTTGTCGCCATTCGTTTTGTGAAATAATTTTGTTAAAAGAGACGACATTTTAATCGACCTTTGTTATATGGAAATTCTGTTACAACAGTCATTCGTTAAGAGAGGTACCACTGTATTTTACGTTCACGTTAACGTGATATTAAAGATATCAATGGAAAAAATTTTGTGTAGTAAGCGATTAATTAAAAACTAGGCGATTTTGCTTGAGTGGGTTTCCTCAGGGTCTCCATTTTCCTCGGGCAGTCCAAAAAAAAATACGAATGAGGGTCTGGACAACAGTTCACCTGTGTAAGTGTGTGTGTGTCGCTCTGTGATTGGTTGGCCACCAATCCAGGGCGTGTCCTGTCCTCCACGCCAGAAATCTCCAGCTCCCTGCGACCCGGAAATGGAAAAGAGGTTCGGGGAACAAAAGGCTGGACGTCGAAACTCCACGATGTGTTTACTTGTGGTTCCTCTGATGAATCACATTAACGACTATTTCGTTCACACAATTAAATTGTGACTAAATCGAACGTCCAAAAACATTCTTGTTGTAAATGGCTCAGTCAAACAATAATTAGTACATACAACACAACAGGGTTTCCCAGAAGCGTATGAAATGTCATTATTATGCAGTTTAACTACTAAATGATTACAGTGTTCGGCAAACGACTAAAGCAGAGTCTACGTGAGGTTGTATGCGTGTCTACATAAGTCATATGTTCTACCGGTCAGGCCGGGAAATATCTACTAGACTTTTGAACTCATTGGAGCTGGTTATGTGTGATGATTCATGCTTATCGTCAACGAAAATACCGTGGTACATCAGTATCTGATTCTACCGTGATGCTTCTTAGGAATGAGCTTGTGAACCGGAACGTCGGTGGGACTTTTTCGTTTGCTTTTTCAGAAAATGGATAAAAGATCAACCTCATCAATGAAAATGACTATTTTATAAATGTATAAACGGGTGTTATTTTTTTTTGTTGTATTAAATATGCTGAAGTATCTTATGTAACCACAAAAACGCAGATTGCGCAATAAAACTTCAGTTGTTGTAATTGTGTTAAATGCCAGTCTTGGGTTAAATGTGTGAGCAAAATAATAATATAAAGAGCTTGTCAAAATGTGTTGACGTGGGTCAAAAATCACATTTCGGAAATAAAAGTCACTCTGTGTGGAAATTAAGGGGACAATATCTGATTGGCTCCCCAGTATATCAATCAAAAGACATTTCATACTGAGGATTGATGATTATCACATTTAATAATATAACATACGCCTCCTCATGCTTTTTTTCAGCTTTACAGTAAACATCTTTTTACGTCCACTTTCATTTCTTATTTTATCACAGCATGTAATATACATTCATTATAATATATCTAGGGCGAACGGTGAAAACACATGCAGAAATCCTCACTAAGCGATGGAGTAAATAAGCTGTAGATGTAAATTTACACGGCAAAACCAGTGATGGTCTTGTCAGAACTTGTCTAAGGGGGAAAAAAGCGTTTGCTTGTGCACCCAAACATTGCTCAATAACAATCAGATTAATATTACATGCTTCCACCCAAATTGACAGTTGAGTACAGCATTGATAAACACAATTTGTATCCATAATAACAGTAATGTTTATGTGAGAGTCAAATTAGCCTAAATATCCACAACTTTCCCAAAATAATATTTTTCAAACCTGTAATATGACACAAACAAATGCGTCAATAATGTGGGTCTGATGCTTATCTATAAAGACGTCGTTTGTGCCATAACAAACCGGCCAACTACAAAAAAATATATATTAAATAGGAGCAATTTGAAATAGTTTCTGAATCCCCAGCTGTTTACACAAACACCAAACAAAGAAGTGAAGAGCACTGACCATCATCATCATCCTCCTCCTCCTCCCCACAAGCTGAGCTCGTTCCTTCTCAGAAGCGATCTAGTGTTCTCAGGTGACCTTCTGCACGCCGTTATCCGTGAAGAAAAGAGCATAAACGATGCTTGAGACGAGCGCGCAGGGACGAAAACAAGGCAGAGAGGCGGATGCAGGCCAGTCCGGAGCGAGTTACGCAATGTCAACACGGCGCGAGGAGGAGGAATGCGGCGCGAGGAACGTCCAACTCGATCAAACCGGAACTTTAGTCACCTGCTTTCCTGACAATCCCCACCAAGAAATCGCCTGTTGGTTTTGACGTGTGATAAAACACCAAGATCTGCGATCGCGTCCTCGTGAGATTGTTGGCGGTTGTTGTTTACCACAAACTCCGCAGTGGGACGGAGGGAGTGCCGTTGCATTAACGCGCGACATTACACAACTACCAGTCGCGGGAAAACACATCTGTTGTCAAAATAAAGGCCGTGTGGCGTCCGAAAATAAAGTGCACTATCGGTGAATTCCGTAGATGGGGTTGTTTGTGTGGGAAATAAAGGGAGAGTAACTAGCCTCGATCGCCTCACTAAATCCAACTTTAGCTTCGACGGAAATCCGACGTTTAACACGCACTCGAGTTTCGAAACCGTCGTGCTTGTGCGTACTTGTTCATGACAACCACGCCATTAAGTCACTTGTGTAAAAAGTTGTTTAGGCGCCGCGAAAAGTTGCCGCTCGACACGCCGGGGCCAGTGCTAACGCGACCGCGCGTGGATGTTAGCCAACTCCGCCCGGCGATAAACAGCGACCCGTGCCCGGGACAGCCGAGACAGCTGTTTCACACTGACAAACACAGATAAACGGCTCGTTTGAGGGCGTAGTTGCACTCACCAGTCCGCCGGGCCAGGTTTGGGATGACTCCGGGCGAAGTCCTCCGTGTGCTAGTGTGGCTAACGTAGCCCAGCTCGCGCGAATCTCCGGGAATTGTCGCGTCGTTTGATTCTTTAGGACTCTCGACAGCTCGCGTGTCGGGTAGAGAGAGAGCGGGGTGTTGTGCCTGGACCCCCGGGCGGGCGGGCGTGAGTCTCGCGGGGATTCGAAATCAGCTGTGGTCAGTTCACGGCTAACTCTCCACTCCCAGTCGGATAGTTCCAAAAATGGCGCCGCGTAGTTTTTCCACCTCCACTTTGTGGGGAAAACACGGGGTGAGATTCCTGCCGCTGCTTGTGAGCCTCTCTGGATGGGACCTGGTCGCTGGGAAAGTTACCCGAGTTGCTTCCGTTGTGGCCCGGGCAGTGATTTCACCCTCACTGCTCTCCCTGGGTCTGGCTCATGTAGCTCCCTTCGCCAGTGCAGCGTCCCGACCGTGTCCGATTCTTTTGAGTCGATTCTTGTGAGGAAGCTGGTTAAAACGCTCTGGTTGATTCACGAGTCGCCTGGTCACGTGAATCGACCCATCAAGATTCATTTACGCGGGTGTTTTGTTTGCGTTAGGGAATTGAATAATTGGAGAAAGTTGGTGTTTATGGTCTAGCAATAGTCAATTCTAGTGCTAGAATTGTGTTTATTGTTTTTTTTTTTATTTAACATGATTTGTTGGATTTAATTTCAGGACAATAAGAAGAATCGGGTCTTTTTTCCGAAGCACGTCAAACAAAACAAAACAAAACAAAAGCCAGACATAAGTGAAAAAGAGTGAATTGCATTTACTTTAATTAAAAATGTATTGGTCCAAAAGCAGAAGCAATAACAATAAATAACAAAAGTACCAAAGTTTATAGCAACGGGCTAATATAAATCGAGTAATATAATAACACAAATACTTTTTATTGAAGATAAAGTTGGTTGTTGTTGCTGTAGGCCCTTTCCACAACACAGACGAAACACACAGACTAAGCAGTTGCAGAGCTTCTTAGCTGATTAAACTAACATTACGTTTCCACAAATAGCTTTAAACCAGCCACCGGTCAACCAATGCAAACCTTCCCTAACAGGCCGCAATCTTTGCTCGGCCTCTCTGTTTAATATGACATGGTTGGACAAGTATTCCTGCACTTAGACAACATGTTTGAAATGTTGTGGAGAGTGTCAGTCACGTAAAACCAGTTTGGCCCTAGATTTCTCCTGGTTACTGTAGATTAGTCATTGAAATGCCTCTGTTGACTGTCTTAAAGGGTTTGTGGGACGATCACCAGCTTGATGAACTTTAAACCTCAAGACTCCTGAAGGTTCTCAGTGTTAATGCCTGACTGAACTTTAGACTCCATAAGAAAGCAACACGTTTTGCTGTTTAAGTTCGCACCTTGTTATCCTTATGTAGGATGTTTTCATAGACGTTTGTACTTAAGGGGCTTCAAGAAGGTGTGTTTGTGTGTTTGTGTGTGTGTGCGTGCGTGCGTGCGTGCGTGTTTGTTGGTTTGTTTGGAGAAAAAAAGAAATTATTCTTTAAGCCACTAGATGGTGACATTGATCAACTATATCTTAATATGGTAGTGAGATTACAGTATTTTTAGAGAATAACACTAGAACTGTACTTGAAATGTTAATAATGTGCATACAGTCAAATCATTTTCTCTTTTTTTATTACTTTTGTTATAGAATCCATTATTTAAGAAAATACATACGGTGATCATGGACTTGGAATTCTTTTTAACCGAAAGCAAACGACGGTAGATTGCGGTTACCACCACACCCTCTAGTGGTGTAGTTGATTAATGCATATTACAATAGAACAAAACAGAGCAGACAAATGTTAAAATAAAACATGTACATGATCAAATAACTGCAGACATATATTATCAACATTATGGTTTTCTATTTTTTCCGCAGCCAAAATCTCTTCACCTCACATTTGAAACAGCTTTTATTGCCCTTCGAGCAAAATTCTATAGGGCACAATCATGAGGCGTTTTATTACACACAACATCTTTTTATGTGGGAAATGTGTTCCGTCTATTTCTCCTCGTCTCCCTCGCTGCTGCTCAGTGAGCTTCCGCTGGGCGGTGGCGACCGGAAGCGCAGGCCGGGCCAGGTGGAGGTGGGTGAGGTGGAGCGCCCTCTGGTGGGGCTGGAACTGGGTGACGTGCTTGGTGACTGATATGGAGACAGAGCTTGTAGAACGCGGCCACTTCGCTCTTGGATCATATGCTGGAGGTTTGAGGAAAGTGTATAAATATTTCTGTACATTGAGAGAGAGAGAATAACATTTTTTTAAACAAAGTGTTCTCACCCAAGCTTTATCTGGACCAAAGAGTGCGAGGAAGTTTCCGATGAACTCGCGAGACTTCTCCTCCCATTTGTGGATCAAGTCGTGACTTTTTTCTTCCACACGATGCACTAAATGCTTGGACTTTTCTTCAACGGTCCTTACTGTCTCCTTCATTCTATCCACCTGATTCTGCAGACGATACTTTTTATCCTGACAAAGCAACACAAATATCGACTAATTATTTCCTGCTCAGCGGCTCTCCCTGGTGGTTGCTTGACGAAGCGGCAGGTTTGTCAAAAACACCTGGACAATCATCTTTTAGTGCTGCACCTGAACCTAAATAGGTCTGTATATTTAAGGACAATGCTAGACCAACAAATGTATGGGAAGTTCAATTCGTTTAACTATTTTGTATTTTGTGTAGGGTGACCAGATTTTAATTTCCAAAAAAAAAAAAACAATCGGCGCGACCTCGAGACACGAATTTAGACAGGCTTCTCTGAGGTTGATGAACATAATTCAATGGTGCAAAATTAGCCCCTGCAATAAAATTTAATTAAAAAAATGTGTAAAATCTTGTAACAAATGAATAGTCTTGGACACAATGATAATAATAATAATAATAATAATAATACGAATATTAATAATCAAATGCAAAATTATCTCCTATAATACAATAAAAAACATCTACCAAATATTAGTCTTGGACTCTTTTTAAATATATGAATAAATAATAATATGGAATAATGTTTTAAATATCAACTTTTCTGTTAGAAAATATTTCATAAATCATTTTCGTGAATTTATAATATCTGTCTGGACGCCCCAGGCAAGACGTAAAATGAGGACACGTCCGGGGAAAAGAGGACGCTTGGTCATCGTAACGAAATTAACGAATCACAAATAAATTGGAGTAATGCTGCTCACTACTATCTTTCACTGAATAATTTGTTCATTCTGAACAAATCATTCACGAATAATAATAATAATAATAATGAATAATAAACACATCACTACACCAAAGGTCGGTTATTGACGAGTTTCCACACTGCGTTGTTTCATTTTCCTATAATAAAAGCCTGGATTTCCTGAACCTGCTTGTTCTGATCATTCCGGGTGTGACATTTACTAAACTAGTGTTTTTTCTTTTGCTAATTTTTACATTTCTAAGACGCAGAGTAGATTTGAATCGGTCTTACATTGATAAAGCCGACGTTTAGTTCTCGTGCTGTGTAACCTCTCTGAAGGTTCCGTCTGACGTAGACGTCATAGTCCCGAACGATTCGGGTGATGAGGTCAGAAGTGGAGATGCCGTCTGTTCTTTGAGTTGCCACAAACATTCCTTGCAAACAAGAAAAATGAAGTAAGAATAACATATTAACATGTTTTACAAGCTTGACATATTTACTTTTAATCGTGGTATTTACCATGGTTGACTTAGGTACCTTTATAAAACTTTAAAAATAACTTATAACATGAGGAGCGTTAAAAGCAGGTTATAAGAGTAAAAACAGTACTCAAATTAACTTTATTTTACATTTTGTAAAATAATTAGATTTACATTTATTTTTTACATGTTTAGCTATTGTGGTTGGACAGACAATATTTGAACTAGAGTGTGATTTGGGACCAGAGATGCCACAGATTTACTGTGAATTTACTCCAGTAAAATCAAATAGAAAACAAACGAGGCAGTGTACACCAGTGTAAATGATAAATAGTGCATAGGTTTAAAAAATTATATTATTTTACTGCTTGGTGGGTTTGTTGAAGTGGATGTTACTTTCACAATTGTCCTTTACTGCAATGGTATTGGAATTTAAAATGAAATTTAATCTATGAATCTTTTTTTCTTTTTTTCACTCTCTTTTTGCAGTCTGAAGGATCTACATTTCTGAGTTGCTCAGAACAATGTTCTGTAGTTATTAAGCTACATAAAGGACTGTACAAGCTAAATACTGTATAAATGTTCTGCTTTATTATAACTAATAAGCCAGAGGAGAAAAGCACCCTTGAAATATTTGAACTTATATTGAATTCTTTTGTTCCGAGCCATTGACAAAAATGGCTTGCTCATTGGTAACGAGAACTTAAATGAGCTATGATTTCATCTTAAAGGACAGCAGCTTTGTTTTGTTGTGTCTTCACCTGCTTCTTTAATGTGTTTGTAGACATCTTGGGATCCAGCAGATGTGTAGGGGATGTCGTCGTGTGCCACAAAGTCAATCTATTACAAATGAGTAAGTAAAATGAGGTACAACCTATTAGAATCTTTACACACATGCAACCAGCAAGGGGCAAATAAAAAATCTCTGTAAAATTGATTGATTTTTCTCAATGAGTACATAAAGGTGTATGGTTGAGTGATAGTGAGCAATCAAAGCGTTAATCTTACCCTATGTTTTTTAAGAAACTCTGGAGTAAGGGTCCATGGAGCGTCACGTACCACCTCATCCACATAGCGACAATGTATAAGAGCTTCGTAGCGTTCGTCTTCCTTCATTACTGTGTAGCCTTTATACTTGTGCGTAAGGGCATCGCTGCAAACTGGAACATATTGCAGCAATAACACAATAAAAAAATTTACTACATTACAAAAACACTACATTACTAAAAAAGATGTAACTGAACCCAAGCTGATTCTGTAATTAGTTCCCTTGCGATTAAACAAGCATCTTATCATTTCAGTGTAGGTTTGTTTGAACAGTGGGAGACACAACAACTAAAAAATGAAATAAAAATTTCAATTCTATTATTATTTGCATTCTCATGAAAGAAATTAGTATTTGATCACTTTGCATGACCTGCTTTAGAACTTAGCGGTAAAATATTTGTTGGTCAAACGTTTCTTTTACAGTGAGAGTTGGCGATCCATAAAACTTGTGAATAGAATCGGTGACAAATTAGCTTCCCTCTTAAATGTTCTCCCAGGATAAGCATGTTATTAGCATAAGCTAAGCACCTGAAATTTTTAGATTAAGATTTATAAATTTGTTAGATATGTTATGAATTGTGCAGGTTTCTGAGTTTCTTGCATCGTTTGGCTCTTTTGTTTAACGTCCAGATGATTTTGCTAGATTGAGGCTCATTGAGACGATCATGGTTGGCTTTTTTGTTGTTATAAACGTGTTATAAAGCACAAAGTTATAATTATATAAGTTATAATGGCTTTTTTGTTGTTATAAACTTGTTATTGAAAACAACGTTATAATAACATAAGTTATAAACTGTACTTTATATTTTTTGTGTGTTTTGGCATTGTTGTGTCTCTCCTCACTCAAATTAACGTACTGTTGGAATTGTCGGCTCTTTTTTGTTTATTATGTGTTTCTTTTATTTTGCTAGTGAGCTTAACAAACATATGACAAAAATATCTGATAAAGGTTTGAAGAATCAAAATCAATGATGGGGTTTAGAAGTTCACAAGTTCCTGGAAAACTGGATAAAAGCCATCGCATGTGCCAAAGTGACGTACCACCGACAATCAGTTGTGTGTTTGGGAACAAATTCTTGGCTTGCATCAGTGCCCGGGCGTGGCCGGAGTGGAAGAGGTCGAAGATGCCATCGGCGTACACACGCACCGGCCGTTGAGCTGAAAGAGTTTAAGATAGATGGAGTGGTTTTGGAGTAAAACGTCCCTTAATGGGAAAGAAGATGGAATTGTCTGTGGATTGAGTCATGCCAACTGGACTTCCTTATTTCCCGTACGGAAATCCAGTTGGCATGACTCAATCTTTAGACAATAATGGGTGTATCTCTTACCTGGAGTTCCACGACGTGCCTGGGCAAGGGTCACTTTCTCAGGTAGGATATCCGACACACTTCCTTTAGAAAAGATGGCGGGTTCTCTGAGAGCCTGTTTGGGAAATATTGTATTTATGTGAACATAAGAGCCCCTTTTTCTAGTTTTAAAAGCTCAAACATTTGCATTTTTCAAATATGCGTGGTAATATAAGCAATCTTTTTTTCACATTTCATGTCAGGAGCAGTCACAAATAAATGGAAATATGTCGTGTTTTTATAACGGTGTGCTTTCTGCAGCGGGAAAACTGAAAATAAGCCAAAATATGGACATAGCAAGTGGAATAATAGCACCCCCTACTGGAGATATACTCAGCTACATTTGGAAATATTATCAAACTGTTACTATTATGTATTTATTGTTGAAGTAAAACGACTTTGAAGCATAGATTTAGGTCAGAATAAGTCAGAAATGTTAGGTTTCTGGAAAGTCAGAACACCAAGAAAGTAATGAGGTGCTTATGTTCGCATATTAACAGTTTTATTTTGTACATTTAAAATCTAGGGGCATTTAAATTTGCGTAAACATGGTATTATTGATTAATACTCAACTAATTTTAGTTTGTTCTGATCCGCAGAATAGCTGAAATGCTCACTGTTTACACAATTTCCCTGTTTATCTCGGCCGCGATAAGTGACGCCGGCTATAGGCGGTCTACAAATACGGAGACTGTTCGATAAACGTGCACAAATCCCAATGATCTATAGTGTTGTCTTTGCTCTTTGAACCATCAGCTGTTTGGGAGGAACCTCTCCTGAAGGCCACATGTGGAGAAGAATAATCAAACATCACGTCACTCGATGGACCCAAACTGTGGCTATCAACTGTGAGTTGATCATAAATAGTTTCATGAAGTGTTTTGTCACTTGATTCTAGACTTGAACAAATGGTTGAAGAAGATAACAAGCAGCAGCAGTTATGTAAGAGTCCTGCCTTGTGCTGGTGTTAAATATCATACACTGAAAACTTTTTGGAAACAAAATTGAATTTTTTTTGAGTTTACACAAATGTGGAGGATGTTGAATCAAGTTGTGTTTGAAAGTTCAGTAGAAGTAAACAGGAAGTCTAAAAATGCAGACATTTTCTAATTTTACAGATCTTCTTCCAACTGTTTGTTTACTCAACTTTGACATTTTGACTGGATCAACAAATTAGTAAAAAAAAAAAAAGATTTTCTTTTTGAGGAGTAAATGTCGTAAATGAAAATTTTTGTTTTACTTTCTTGTTAAATCATCTTATTAAACGTCAATCTTAAATTTGATTCAAATTACCAATAAATTGTTACAGTGTGTAGGTATTGATAAATAAAATTCTGTTCGGTTCCTTCTGATTGACAATATGTACATTTTAAACAAAGTAACTTTTAAAATTTAAAAACAATATAATTTTATTGATATTGACCTACAGTCACTGTATATTCATATTTATATTTTCCCTCAGATTGGAACCCATAACACTAGTGTATGTTCTTCTGTTTGGGCAGCAGGAAATCTGTAGCTTATAGTCTTGAAGAATACTTTACTTTACTTTATAGTCGTGAAGAATATCAGACTGACTTCTAGAAGCTTCAGACTGACCTTTAGAGGTGGACGTCTCTTTTGTGGTGGTTGTTGGTGCTGCTGCTGAGCTTGAGCTCCTCTCCCAGCACCTCCATTTCCCCGAGAGCCACGTCTGCGGTTCACCATGCTGGACTGTATCCACACCGGCCGCTGGCTTTGGACTTGTTGCCCTCGCTAGACGTGTGGGGAGCTGCTGCTGCTTTTGTTCCGGACTCTCACTCCGACCCCTGTGACGAGGCGATGGAGCAAAGGTCAGTCCAACCGGAGACTCAGATTGTCCACAATCACCACAGATCTGATTGGGGTTTTGTTACTGTAAATCTTTATTAACGATGGACTTATCAGAGCTTTGAGAGAACTTTTACTTCCATGGAATTTCAGACAGGCTGATAAAAGTATCACACGCGAAGGATCAAGTCAAATCAAAATCGAATCACTTTTTTTGTCACATCACCACATTCGTGTGCAAACAAAATGCAAGTAAAGTGCAAATAAGTGATTAATACAGAGTAAGGCGAAAGATGGGGTTTAGGATAAAGTCATAATATGTATCAATAAAAACAAAAATCCCCATTTTTTATGGTCATAATAGTATCTTAGGATAGAAATTCCTCTGAATTGCTTTATTAATGTTATTATGGAGAGCTATAGGCATGTCGTAGTGCTGACGGGCATTTTCTGGCCCGGGAGCAACTCGGGGCCCTTGTATTAACAACAAATGACCTTTGTAAAGTTACAAAAAAGAAATTACAAAACATCATAAGGTTATAAGACATCATCTTTCTCTTTTTATTATTCATATTATGCATGGTCAAAAAAGGCATTGGTTGTTTACTCTAGTACATAATGATGATATACAAATATAGATTAAAACTATTATAAAAATTCTAAAAAGAGAATTTCTATTTATTTCTTTTTGACCATGTATTGCTTTTTATGACTAATTATTGCATTTTGTGGCTGTTGTGGTCCAGCGGTAGTAGAGTTGAACCTGCAACCCAAACATTCTCATCCCAGCAGATTCGAATCCCACTCTCAATCTCAAAATTGAATCCCACTTGAGTGTCCTTTCCAAGACACGGACCCTCATGTGCCCCCCACACCACGACTTAAGACTGCCCACATTATTTAAGGTTTTAAGGATAAACGTGTTTCACCAGATAGTTCAATTTTGTTTGTTCCTCTTTTAAAGCACAACATTTGCAACGTAAGCAAACGTAGGGAAATTTCGCGCATAGACTCTGATTTACCATCTTCAGTTGTCGTCGACACGTTCTTGTTGAGGTTGAAATTCTGGTTCATGTAGAACGATGGAAATTATTTACTAACACGGAGTTTCTTAAGATTTCACGGAAGACGGAAAAAGGTAAAGCAATTAAAAAGCAACATCTTTTGTTGTAAACAAATATATGTTTGATATATTCAATTCGATTAATTTTCATTCATAAATGGCTGTATCTTGATATTTAGGAAATAAAAAAAAAAAAACTATATTCAAACAGTATGTTATTATATTTGGATTATTTTGGTATTAGGTTTTTGTCAGGTTAGAAAGTTACCTATCACAAAGCGTACGTAATAGTATTCTATTACGTCAAGCATTTCCGGAAATGTTTTACCAAATCGCCAACACGGATCCAATTGATTTCAACTTCGACGCTCAAGTCGTTAGAATGGTATTGCTACCTTCAAATGTAATATTGTCTCTTACGACAGTTTAAAAAAAAATGTCTATTTACCAAGATTTTCTGTATTTGTCGTGTAACTTATCTAGAATGCTCGTTAAGATACTGTGTAGCATTAGCTTGTCGTTAACAGTGAATGTGTAGTCATGTTTTAGGTCGAAATATTAGTTCAAAATACCCCAGAATTGGCAATAAAATTAATTAAATAAAGTTCATCGACAATCTATCGTGTGGGCAGCACGGGCACAGTGTGTCGTCTCATAGCAAGAAGGTTTCACTTGAACTTAGTGAGTTCGAAGTCGGCCGGTACTTTCTGTTCGGAGTTAGCATGTTCTCCGCGTGGGTTTGTGTTTACTCCAGGTCTCCGGTTTTCTCCATAGTCCGAAAAAACCATGGGTTTCAGTTTAATTGGGTCATGTGTGTGTGTGTGTGTGTGTGTGTGTGTGTGTGTGTGTGTGTGTGTGTTGATGGCGTTTTGAAAAAACGCTGGCGATTTTTTGAGTTTTTTTGAGGCGACCTTTACGGTCTGGATATTTAATTATTTATAGTGCAAATTAATTATTTTTATTTTTATTATTATTATTTTTATGGGTGTGTTAACATATTTTTCTAAAGGGTTGTAGTAAAAAAAAAAAAAACTTACTGCGGCACAGCAAAAATGTTGCACTTTAAAAAAAAAAAAATTTTTCAAGAGTGCAACTGTTCCAAGTTGACCAACATCATTGTTGGGACTGATCAGCCTGTAGTAAAAATGTCATCCAAAAATAGTTTTTTTTTTTACCAATACAAAAATATAAAACAAACTGGAGATGTGATTGTCTTTCAGCCGTTCGAGCCATGTGTTGAAAATCCGACAGGAAGTTGTTTTTATTTTTCATAAATAAACTGACTTGTAATGTTTTTATATTTTAGAACTCTGGGGATGTTGGAGGTCCTAAAATATCTGGACCTAATCCTGGGCCAGTTAAAGAGGAGGAAACTGATCGACAGGAAGCTCCAGAACCTGAAAATGTTGAGGCATGTTAACAAATAGACAGAAATCTGTATATCCTGTTACGTAGATGTTATTATTCAGTAATAAGCTCTGTCATATCAATGAGAATTAGAGTAGAAGTGTGATGGGTTTAGAGTCATTAAGGACGGAGATTTGTGGAAAAAGTCTTCTGTCAAACTTTTCTCAGACACTGACTCTTCTTCTCCAAGAATGTCGCCGTAATGTGAATATCCCCATTAGTTGGATACAAATTCTAATTGAAAACTAAAATCTAACTCAGTAATTTAAAAAAACATATTTATGTTTTTTGGACAGGTTAACAAATTTTCCTTGGAGTTTCTGTCAAAAGTCTAGCATGGCGCAAAAACGCAGATGACATTTTGACTGAACATTTTGAGCCCCGCATACCACATAAAACCAGTCAATATGCACGATCAAATTTCACACATAAGGCAATCATTAAATTTGTCATTGTGTTTGTGTATTTCTCACACTCAGTTGCAATATTTATATTAGCTGTTTGTTTTTTTTACTACTCAAATTCAAATATTGAGCTAGTATTCTGAACAGCAATGATGTAACTGGATGTGCTTCTCTTCCAGAATTCTTCAGGACTGGAGGAACACGGTTCAGGACGGAATGCCAGCAGCAAAGACATATCCCTGAGAATAGGGACTCTTAATGTTGGCACAATGACAGGGAAAGGCAGAGAGCTGGCAGACATGATGGAGAGAAGGAAGGTAGATGTACTGTGTGTGCAAGAGACAAGGCAGAAGGGCAGCAAAGCACGTAGTATTGGAGGAGGATACAAGCTGTACTACCATGGTGTGGATAGGAAGAGAAACGGGGTAGGAGTGATCCTGAAGAGTGAGCTGTGTAGCAATGTGCTAGAGGTGAAAAGAGTCTCAGACAGGGTGATGAGCTTAAAGCTGAAAATTGAAGGGGTGAAGGTGAATGTAGTCAGTGGGTACGCTCCACATGTTGGCCGTAAGTTAAAAGAGAAGAAGAGATTCTGGAGAAAGTTTTATAAGGTCATAAAGAAAATTTCCAAAGACGAGAGACTGGTGATTGGAGCAGACTTCAATGGTCATGTTGGTGAGGGGAACAGCGGTGATGAGGAGGTGATGGGCAGGTTTGGTTTAAAGAAAAGAAATCCAGCGGGAAAGAAGGTGGTAGACTTTGCTAAGAGGATGAAAATGGCTGTAGTCAACACTTACTACGAGATGAGAGAGGAACACAGAGTGACATACAAGAGTGGAGGTAGGAGTACACAGTTGGACTATATCCTGTGTAGACAAGGCCATTTGGGAGAGGTTAGTGACTGCAAAGTGGAGGTAGTAGAGAGTGTAGCCAGACAGCACCGCATGGTGGTGTGTGAGATGAATCTGAAAGTGTAGGATCTTCCAGAGAAGAGTGCAAGACAACCACCGAGGAGATATATGCATGCGGAAAATTAAATGGGGAGAACGATATATGAGGTTGCTGTGGTGAGCCCTTGTAATGTCGAACGACTCTTAGCCTCAGATCTTCCCAGTGAATTGAGGATTTCTAGCTTAATGTAATAAACACGAGAACATTTCTTAAGGGTTCAAACAAGAGTGTTGGTCAGTCTTTATACCGCTGTTAGACTGACCAGTAACTTTATTTATGGTGATTCACAGAACAAAGGGATTCACGTTTCAACCCAAGTAGGCAAAAGGCCTGGAACCTTGGCTCTTCACTTGACCAATCAGATTATTGAAGAGAGTGTCCTTCCAAATCAGCATGAAACCCTGAAACCCTGGTTTTACAACGGGTCTTATCAGATCACATTCTACATCAAAGACAAAAAGAACGAGAAAAGCCGCACGTCAGTGCAAAAAACATTTGCAAAATGGAACATGAAATTAAACTAAATGTCAATTCAACAAATCATAACTCTAACAGCCCTGAAAGAGAAAGGGTTAGTGTACTGATGTACCAGTCAGGACATTTAGCATCATGTTGTTGTGTGTGGTACTCCGATGAGGTGATCAGAGGAAAGTGTTGGAAACTATAACTGCTACAGTGTTTGGTGCAGTTACCCCTTTGGTTTGGTTGTACTGTATTTGTGAGTTAATTTGATTTCTGTTTTATTCTCTGTGTAATTCTTTTTGACCACTCCCATGTTTCGAGTTGGAGATTTTGTTGTTTTGGCTTTCTGTTGTTTTTGATGAATTAAAGCGAGTGTGTTTCCTATTATTGCCAAACTACAACAGCTTCAAAACAGCGCCGCCAGAATCCTTACAAAAACCAGGAAATTTGACCATATCACCCCCACCCTAAAGTCTCTTCACTGGCCTGTTCCTGTTCCAACCCGGATTGAATATAAACTGCTGCTGTTAACATATGGACAGGCCCCATCACATCTGCAAGAGCTGATCAAACTACATGTTCCCAACCGGACACTTAGATCGTCAAACCGCCTGCTTCTTTCAATTCCGGCAACCACTCAAAACAATGGGGGATCGAGCTTTCTGCATTGCAGCACCGAAGTTATGGAATAAGCTACCACAACACATACGAGACGCACAGGACTTAGACTCATTTAAAACCTGAAGACAATCTGAAGACAACTTTATTTTTCAAAGCACATAACTGATATATTAAACTCTGTCAACACTTTGAGATTACCCAATGGAAAGTGCCTTATAAATACAATTATTATTATTACTATTACTGTGTCTGGTGATTTTTCTGAGGTGGTGTTCAAAGTGGCAGGTTTGAAACCTGGTTTGGTGGGTTTTACAACATGAGCCAGACATTGACACCGAAGTGCGCTATATAAACAAAGTTGAACTTGAACTCTTACAGTCAAAATTCAATTTGGTTTAGTTCCCTGGTTTTGTTCCCTACACCCCTGTATCTGTTGTGGTTTAATTTAGTAATTTAGTAGTATAATAAATGTCTAACTGACCCTTCATTTGGGTTCCTGAAGACCTTGACAAACTGGCTGGGCCTTGAACTGGGATGTCTAATCTTTCCCCTTGATGTAAGGCAACAGCGCCACCCAGTGTGCCACCAGTATACCTAATATAATACAGTATTATGTTAAACCAGAATGCTTGCATAAAGCCCCGTAGTATCTCAAAGAGCAGGTGCGGAGGCAAATGAGTCTCATTATCTCATGAGGAGCCGAGGTGTGAAAAGATCAGGGACAGCTGCCGAACGGGATGGAGATCAACTACGCCACTGTATGGAAACATTTCTCAGCACCTCGTCGTGCTCTATATTCAGTGCTGGGCTTTTCAGAATCACAGACAGTGCAGGGAGGGCTTCTAGGAACACAAACCAGGTTTCTAGAGCAAATCGTATATCACGTCATGACAAACTACGTGGCCATGTTCCCTTGATTGACATTTTCCGAGAAGACAATCCTGATGGAGAGATGGGTTACACGCGTGAAGATGGAACATGTAGTCAGCTGATTGGGCTCCTTGAGACAAATAAAGAAACATCTACTACAATGGAATTCACCAGTAGCTTTTACCTAAAGGTCAAGTTCTGTTGTGCATTGTGGTCTCATACAGTTAATAATACACAAAGACGGAGTGAATGTTGATTTAGATTTATTCCGGTGTGAGTATTGGATGGCGCTATGACTATTGTAGACATCTGAAGCAGCTCCATTAGATAAGAAGGTTGATGGGCTATATATGGGTTTGTGGTTGCATGGATTGTTTGGGTTCCAGGAGCAGCGTGATCATAAGCGCATAACCAGGGATCTTTTTACAGGCCTCGCTTACTGTATCTGTGATCTCCTGTATTGTGGAGCTTCTACGATCTGTTTGGATTTGATTCTTGGTTGAATAAATTCTAAAGCAGAGTAGCCAGTGAAATAGATTTTTTTTGTTGTTGTTGTTGTTGTTTTTTTTTTTTCCTATTATGATCAGGTCATATTTAATCATTTTCAAAGTTTAAAATATTTAGAAAATACTTAAAAGTATTTTTTCATATTGAAAGTTGTCCTGCTTGGCATCTTTGGTGTAATCATTATATGAAAATATAATGATGCAATTCACATGTTTAGAACTTCCCTGAGAGGGTTGGATTATCTACAATATGTTTCTACTATTTTTCAACACAAGGTTTGTGGATTCAAAATCCAACAAAAGCATGAAACTATTGTGATAACTAACCTGAAACTGACTGTTACGTTCATGGACTGGTACATGGACTACATTACCCATGAGCCATTGTTTCGTGTAGTCATCAGTTTGATTGTTGCCACCTGTTCCTCATCTGCGTATTTAAGTCTTCACCTGTGCCATTGTTCTCTGTCTGTCATTAACGTTGCACTTTCATGTTCCTGAGTTTCTGTGTGAGTAGCTGTCTGTTCTTTGTCATTAATGTCATGTTTTTTGTCAACCACACTCCGGCTTTTTTAAAGATGGCAGAGTGGTTTTGACCACTCCAATATGATTGTGGGTTCAAGCCCTACAAAAGCACAATTTTGCGATTCTACAGTCTGAAGGAACTGTATGAAGGAATAGACAAAGCTCCTCAGAATGCATTGCTACAATATATTTATGTTCAATTTTAGTGAAAGGATGCCTTACTATCACCTAACTTGATTTGCGTCAAAATATGCTGCTAAATTCAGAATTAACATGTCAAAGAAACAAAAGACAATTAAACTCACCTTGACTGAGGGGTGGTCCCAACCACGATAACATGATATAAAAACAGCAGGAAACGAGTCCAAAAAATATTTACACATTTCTGTAAATTACATTTTCCACTTTGGAGGGCCGAGAGTGGCTGAAACACTATGAACAGGGAGCTGTTCAAACACAAATTATGCAAATAGAACTAGGGTATTTTTACTTCTGTGCTAAACAAAGGTTGCCATAGCGCTCAGTAAATTACTGTAATTACACTTGCGGAGTTAATCGCATGTGGACACCAGCTGGGAATATCAACAGATGTGTGATTTCATCTCAACGGTAAATTCAATAGAGTAGCGACAGTGTTAGATGCCACGGAATGTAGATTTCTGTGTGTGACGGGTGCTGTATTAACGCAGTAAGATTCCGTTTGTTATCTTTGATTTATTTGCTCCAATACGTTTAAAGGCTTTCACTTGGAATCAATCCCACGTCCTTGGTGTTATAAGCTATTTTTCTGCCAGCTGAATTATTTTCATACATTTTTTTTTCAGCAAGAATTTTCATAAAGCAAACAGCAAGAATAACACTAGCCATGTTTGGCATAATGCATTAAATTAATTTGACAAAAAAACGCCTAAATCATTTCACAGCCATGTAATAACATATTTTTTGCGTTCGTAACGATCATCAACATCATTGATCTTAAAATCTTGCCGTTTAGAACCAAATTTGTTGCAGTATCTTTGGTTTCCCGAAGCTGTGAAACTCCTCAATCACGTCCTGGAGCTGAAAACCACTCCATGCGTTTCCTGCAACTGATTGACTTGCTATCACTGATTTTCAAAGGAGGGCAATCACTTTAACAATGACTCCAGATCAGGACTCCGGTGCAATTTGTTTCTAAAGAACCGGTCTCGGGACAGATCAGGGAGAACAAAACACTGAGCCGAGTGGAGAAGACTGAAGAGCTGCGCTCCGCTGTGAAGACACCACATCCACCCGCTTGAGGAGAAGAGGAAGACTGAACTGTGTTTGTCAATAACTGTAGTATTCAGAAATACACGTTTAAAGATGAGAAACATATAATTAAAGAAATATATAATTAGACAGATAAATGGATGGATGGATAGACGGATGGATGCATAGATAGATAGAAAGATGGATAGATGGATGGATGGATGCCACAGAGCTGAATAGATAGATAGACAGACAGATAAATGGATGGATGGATGGATGGATGGATAGATAGATAGATTAGACAGACGGACCGACTGACAGATAGATAGACAGATGGAAGGATGGATGAATGGAGAGATGGACGAGCGGACAAATGGAAGGACAGACAGACACAGACAAACAGATAGATAGATGGATGGATGAATAGATGGACGGACAGACAGACAGATAGATAGATAGATAGATAGACACATGGATGGAGAGATGGATGGACATTGAGATAGATCGATAGATGGTTGGTTAGTTTGTGCGTTAATTAGTTAGCTAGCTAGTTAGTTAGTTAGCTAGCTAGTTATAATATTGCTCCAGTGTGTGGTGGAACAGTACAAGGATTAAAGTTTCTACCATGTGAAGAGTACATTAGTGGTCCGGGGGTTTGGGGACGTCCATGTTGTTTTCTTGTGAAATGGCGGGTCAAAGGGAGAATTGGAGGGACAATCAATATCTGACTGCTGGAGGATCAGATGCAGTCATCTACACATAATCACTGCGCAATTGGCTGGAGCGATTGGCGGCGCTATGATGACCAATGGCAAATTTGCTTTGCTCCATTTGCGCTCGGCTGCCCGATGGATTCATCCCAGCAGGAGTCACATCACAATTCAAATGGTTTCAGTCTGAGCCGCAGAGAAACCAGAACACCAGCAAATGAGCCGAGAGTGGAAGGATGGAACCACATTTCAGAGGAGTCGGAATTCACATCCAGACGCTCTTCAGCCCATCAACAGCACGTTTGAATATTTAAAGGGCATAAGTCAAGCTTTGTTGGGCCTGGTTGTGGGTTTCAAGACAACAACAAAAAGCTCCGATATTAGTATTAAGCCTTTTTTACCAGTGCATTTGATAATTTATTGTATCACAAGGCCTGTTGGACATTCAATAACTTTCTAATACGGTAAAAAATGATCGCATGTGAATACACACGGGTGCAAATAGTATTTGCGTAGTATTAATGGCACACGTTAACAGATAAATAAACTGACAGACTGATAAATAGATAGAGAACGTTTCAACCTGGAAAGGACATGAGAGGAAGATTAAAGCACGTGCAAGTCTTCACTGAACATCTCAGCGTTGTGGTCCATAGATGTGGTCGATGGAAGGGTGGATGGATGATAATAAATAGATAGATGAATGGGTGGATGGATGAATTGAAGGAAGGAAGTAATGGAGGGAGGAAGGATGGATGGATGAAAGGATGAGAAAACAGACAGACAGGTAGAGAGACAGACAGTTAGATAGAAAGAAAGAAAGAAAGAAAGAAAGAAAGAAAGAAAGAAAGAAATGAATAAAGAAAGAGACAGAGGCAGACAGATAGACAGATAGAAAGAGAGAGAAAGAGACAGACAGACAGAGAGAGAGAGAAACAGAAAGACAAGACATGCCGGCAGAAACAATAAAAACATCATGTGTTGGGGAAAGTGAAATTTAATAAGAAAGAGAGACCATCATTCATTCTTTAAGCTCCGTGACGTTTCTTTTATTTCCGTTGTGTAGAACATCTCAGCAGCTAAAGCCCTTTGGGTGGAGGTGTCCAGATTATCCGCGGCTGACCTCTGACCCCTGCTCAGTCTTTCACTCTCATGTAGATCTCCCCCATCACAGCACTAGCAGGTATCTGCGCAGCTTCCCAGTGAAGGGCAGCAATCAGAGATAATGGAGTGTCTTTCAGAGCCTTCACTCCCATTCAGCCGCCGCCATTCACTCGCTAAACACACCCACTTTCTGACCAGCAAAGTCCGCTTATAATTTCGCTTAAGTGTATTCGGAAATCACCGCTCCTTTGAGTCGAGATGATTGAAATCAAATCCTTTTCACGGTTACTGACATCTTTTGCACTGCCAATAGCCTAATTAATTGTTGAGAATTGAGCCTGAATGTGGCCAGATAGAAGAGCGTTAGACACAGAAAACAGCGAATCTATCTATCTATCTATCTATCTATCTATCTATCTATCTATCTATCTATCTATCTATCTATCTATCTATCTATCTATCTATCTATCTATCTATCTTACCATCCATCCATCCATCCATCTGCATTTCTATGTATGTATCTATCCATCCATCTATCTGATCATCCAACCAACAATCCATCTATCAGTCTGTCAGTCAATAATTCATTCCACCCATCCTTACATCATCCATCCATCCACCCAACCATCAATTCATCCATCCAATCGCTACATTTACAATTCAATTTAGTCTTTCCTTTACACACACACACACACACACACACACACACACACACACACACACACACACACACACACACACACACACACTATTAGATGACAAGCTAATTAGGTAACAGCTTAGTGTGGTGGAGCTTTAACAAACAGTAAGTAGTTTAACAAGTAGCTTACAACCAGCATCGACTTAACAGCTTTTTGACCATAAAAAAGCAAAGCAGGAAACTGAAGCGTAAGCCTCTTAATTGGCATGAATGGTGAGAGCCAGTATTTGGCATTAATGCCGAGATTACATGGACGCCAGCGGAGGACATACAAAGCGCTTCATATGGACCATTCCCATGGCTGAAAACCCCCCGTCTTTGAAAGATGGGAGATAGAATGTGTGCAATGACTCTATAATTGAGCTTTCACTCAAATTTTACTTTATATATAATATATTTCTCTGTGTTTTTAGAGTAAAATAATTTATTAAGATGAAGTTATTGCTTATAGTATTATTCGCATATATGTTTATATATTTAAGAAATTGGAAACATCCATTTTGAGCTTTGAACACAAACAAATAAACATGAAAGATGAAAGGAAACAATAGAGTAAATTAGCTTGTTTAATTTATTTACAAAATCCAGAATTAAATCAAATATGTTATAAGGTCACCATCCACATCAAGAAAACATCATTTCCGGAACAAACCGGAACAACAAATTTTTACCACGAGGGAAAACATTTCATTTCTCTATTCATACAAGAGACATCAGCAGTTCTTCAGACGCAGAGCTTCTTTGGTTGTTGTGTGATGTAAAAATACAAAAAAAGTCCGAGCAACATTCTTCTTCGTCATCTTCTTCTTCTTCAGAGATCCGAGTCCGTGGCTTTGAGCCGTGGTGATAGGCTGGAAGCCGGAGAAAGAGGAGAGCGCGGGGACGAGGAGAGGAAGGTGCTGATGAGAGCAGGAGAGCGCTGGATCACACCCTCGCTGTGGGAAAGAGGAATCCTCTGCAGTGCCACGGGACCCAAGCTCGTAAAAAAACTGTCAGATTACAAACCAATATTAACAACATATACTAGTGTCAAATCACAATATTTTCTAGTGTCTTGACGTTATCGGTACTATATCACGGTATTGGGGGGTGGGGTGGACATTACATTTTAGTAGACATTAATTACATTTTTTGTGTACAAAATCTGTATTTTAATAGAAAAAGAAAATGTGTAAAGATGTACAGAGATAGTTGCAGGTGGAAACCTGGATAAGCATCTGCCATTTTTTATTTTATTTTAAGAGAGAGAGAGAGAGAGAGAGAGAGAGAGAGAGAGAGAGAGAGAGAGAGAGAGGGACCTATTATTATTATTATTACTACGATCGATTAGCAATGTCTCCACGTCGTCATCAAAAGTTGTAACATAAACAAACGTGTTATACTGTATTAAAGTGTTTATATACATGTGTAAAAATTACCTTCATACACGTGTTGCAATATCCACGATATTGCAAAATCCATATCGTGGCACAACTCAACACCGGTTTTCATGTTAATATCGGTTTACTCACCCCTACATCAAATCCATCAAAAAATACAAGACTGTGTGCATTTGGGAAGTACCTTCCAAGTGAGGGGCTGATGAAGGTGGGCTGTCTAAACATGGCCGCCCCAAACGCAGCGCCGAAGCCGTGAGGCAAGGTTGAGTTTGGTGGAGGCCGAGACAGATTTTGGAGATGGGAAGACCAAGGCGAATCCAGAGCTGCCGGTCGATTTGGAATGAAAGGATTGGCACTCAGGTACTGGCACCAGGAGTGTGTGGCAGGAGCGCCGGGATAGTGCAGCGCCGGGGTGTGTGCGTAGATCCCTGCCTTCTCCCTTTTTCGCCATTTTGCGCGTCGGTTCTGAAACCAAACCTTAAAATGCAAACATAATCACACACACTTGCGATTATATGCTATTGGGGTTTCACCAGTGAGTTTGTACAAAACAAATGTATACGAAATGTATACAATAACCAGAGAGTGTATACACTACAATAATTGTCTTCCTTCCTCCTATCATTAAAACATCCCCCTTTACTTTTACTATCACAAAAAAGGTGCAACCTCCGCCCTAAAATCTCACCTTGACCCTCAAACAGGCCTTACATTTTTTTTTTTGTTTTTAATCCGTATTCTCATTTGTATATCAACAATGAGCAACATTTTCCCATTCATGTTCTCTAATGTCTTTAATCCAATTTCTCATTGTTGGGACAAATAAAGGTTTTCTTCTTTTTAAAAGTTGTGAACCACACTTTAGCATAAAAACCTAGCACTTTATCTAAATACCTGTACAGACACACGGACAGACACACACACAAACACACACACACCACACACACACACACCACAACACACACACACGCGCAGCGCGGCACACACACCACACACACACACACATTTCTGTTTATCTGTATCTAGATGTGTATTATGTTAAATAGTATACATATTGAGATCAGTCAAACTTTCTGTCTATAGAACTGAATTTGATATTATTTGAATGAATATATTCTGGATGCAAAGCTAAATAAAATTGAAATTAAAAATCTAATAAAAAAAGCCACTTACTTGAACTCGTGCTTCTGTAAGATCAAGTCGCATGGCTAATTCCTCCCTCAATTAAAGAAAAACAAAACAATATATTTTATTAAAATGTAACTGACAATATTCTTTGAAGCAGCACAAAGTGAAACTTTTGTACCGTGCTGGTTTTGCGCTGGTTGGATAAAATTCAACTTTACAGTAGAACATACCTACTCGCTTATGCTGTAGTGTTGTACACTAGTACACAAGTTTTTAAAAAAAACAATCATCTACTGGCTGCTTTTACAACAGCCCACTGTAAAATTCTGATTCACTACCGATATTTCAAACTAACTTTTTTAACAAAGAAAGTCAGTTTAGACTATAATGTTGTTTTACAGTAACATAGTCAATGCACATTTTGTATTGACAGCAATAGACAAAAGTATTTACATAATGCAGTAAAGAAAACAGCAACTTGCTGTACAGTACGTGCCATAAAACTGTTACTGTTTTAATTGCTGTACACTTTACAGTTACATTTATATTTTACCTGGTGAACACATCTGGGTAGTGAGTCCTCCGGAAGGACCTTTCCAGCTCTTCCAGCTGAAAGGCAGTAAACGTGGTTCGGTATCTTCTCGGTTTGCGCTTCAGCATCACATCTTCAGTGTCACTTCCCGTGCTCTCCTCAATCTCCTTCGCCATCTCTTCTTCTTTCAGCTCGGTTGTGGCAACTTGTGGAACGGCTGTTTGAGTGTTTTTGCACACCTGGTACTGATAGACGTCCAGGCTGAGGTTTACTAGAGATGCTTTCGAGGTTTCGGACAAGTTTTCACACGCGATCCGCTTTATTCGCGCGTCCGCCGCGTTACCGTCCTCTGCGTGCGCGTCCCCGCGAGTCCCCGCTAATGGCCGGCGGAGCTTCGGTGGCAGGTGCATCACGGCGCGAAGAGCTTTTGCTGTTAAAAATGGAATTTTGTTATGTCTTTAAAACAACACAGAAGCCAAAAAAGTAAAGTTTGTTAAGCTCTACATGTCGAGTTATCAATTAAACATGCGTTATTTCATATTTTAATGAATTGTTACATTTTGTGCTCAAAAGGCTCAGCTGGAATTTTAATTTTAAGTATTATACAGCAATGTTTTATTTTAAATAATATGATTACGTGCTATGACTTTCTCCACCAAAACATGCACACCCCTAAACACGTATACGAATTAGAACTGAACTTGCGTTTGAACATTAATTTAACACATAATTAGACAAATTTGGTCAAACATTTGAAAACGAGGCTTACCTCGACGTGTCTCTTCTGCGGCTTCTAAGAGTTTATTGCTTAGGGGACATTTATTTCCCAGAATATTGTCAATACAGTATGAAGAAAACAACGTGGCTGATTTATTTCCAGAGTCCGTTTGCTCTGAATTATCCTCCGATTTTTCCTGACTCATTTCTGTGAGTGTCCCAGTCATCGAAAGCAATGATCCATCGTGACATTCGATCGCGAGCGCGCTGTTTTGTGTCTACTGAATCTCAGCTTCCGAAACTCCTCGGAAGCATCTGATTGGTCAGAGCCGCTGCCACTGATTGAGTCTTTCAGCATGTGCCAGTTCGATATTATATTTATCAATTTACTGGGTAGCACAGCGCGTTTAGAATACCAAACGTATAATACGGTAATTAGGATTTATTCATACAATTAGTAAATAAAATAAGACGTATTTAAGAACAATTACATGGGAATCGTGTTATTATTAATTAGATTTTAATCACGGTGTTTTTTTTTGTATCATCACGATACTTTATACTCTAATTCTAATAATAATCATGTGTTGCGTTACGTTTTATGATTATGCATTTTTTCTCTGCTTGTTGCGCCATCTACTGGACAGGACAACATACGGTACATTTTAAGCGACATTTTTTGTAATGGAAAAATATGTAAAACCAAAATGTCTATACACTATGTGAAGCTATGTAGAAAAGTTTCGCTACCTTTCAAAATTTCCATGTTTGAGAATTTTAATGGAACATAACAATAGTGTTTTTTGCATCACCATGTTTTTGCATCACATTTATCTGTTTTACTTCTTGAATTACGGGTCGAACCAAATATATTGTGGTCGTGTGCAATAATAGCAAATTGAGTCGTTTATAAAGCTTTGGCATCAACTGTGTTTTTGACTCGATCTAATTACTCTTAGTAGCACGTTTAAATGTGTATTTATGGTTGTGAATATTCTCTAAAACGCTATTCCAATTTTTGCGAAGGTCCCTTCAGACGCTCCGTCGGTTTCCAGCGTCAAACAGTTGCCATGGGGACCGAACGTCGCACGCGCCGGCGAGAAGCAGTGACTGAAGAAATTATTCAACCTTCGCTGGAACCCGCATTATTCCCAGATGAATCTGATTTGGACCTCGCTTATGAAGATGTGTCGATTGAGGAAGACTTCGCGGTCACGGAAGGTGAAGAGGATTTAGAAACCGCCATAAACGCCCTGAAACTCCGAGCCGATGACGCAAATGGCGCAAAACTGAGGGTCCCGTCGGCCAAATCACGTGACAACAGAATCCCCGAAGGCCTCGATACGTTCATATCCAATTATCTGTTTAAAACGGGCATGGAGAGAACATTAGATTGCTTTCAAACCGAATGGTTCGAGATGATACACAAAGGCCAAATGAAGCCACACCAAGCCGAACCTGTCCAAGATGTCTACACACACAACCAGCTTTTGGAAACCGAGCTGGAGATAGTCCAGCGAGAGCGGGATAGCTATAAGCAGGCGGCGTTCGAAGCCAAAGAGACCATGGTCAGGCTGCAAAAAGAGCGAGACTTCTATCGACGCAAGCAGACGAGACTTGTTCAGGACAACAGCCGACTGGTGGAGGACATCAAGTCTCTCAACACGCTGCATCTCAAGAGTCTTCAACAGCAGCAGGAGAAGTAGTGAGAGTCTCATCTCATCACTTTCAGAGTCTCATCCAAGTATGGAATCTTAGGAAAGTGATGTCAGATCTGGTCAGAAACTGGGACTTTGTGATCTGTTGAGGTTGGACCTGCCACCAAGGAGTTGGAAGTTTGAAGCCCACTGGAACCTTCTGAGAACAATTCTGATATGGTCCCTGGTGGCCATATTTACAAACTCACTCATTTTACTTTTAACGTTTAATCCATCCAGTGAAGTAAACACACAACCAAATTCAGTGATTTGGTACAGTGTGTGGAACGCGTCAATACTGAGATTCAAACCTTTCTCACAACTTAAATTAAGAGTCTGATTTTCTAACCACTAGAAGAAGAACAATGCACAGTACTGTGAAATATTTTCTCTTTAATAAATCTGGTTGTTGATTATTTCCAATTAAAATCAGATACTAAGTTGAAATTTGTATGTTTATGTTTATTATGCATATATATGTACACACACACACACACACACACACACACACACTATAATAATAATAATAATAATAATAATAATAATAATAATAATAATAATAATAATAATAATAATGAGTATTGTCTCAAAGCGCACAAAACACACTGTTCTCTGGATTCCAAAGTCACACGAGTTCAGGAAAATATGGAGTCTGGGGAAAAAGTCCAAGAGTGTGAGTGAGAGTGTGAATGTGTGTGTAGTATGTCACACCAGTCCAATGTGTGTGTCTTACAGTTATTTGTATTGGAAAAGCAGTTCAGAATCCATTATCGTCCTTGTGCAAGTTATTTTACCGAACCAGTGAAATCTAAACAGAAGTGTATGTGGCATATTTAAAAAAAAAACAGTAGGATAGTAAGCAATGATATAAAGTAAAAGAACAGAGTTGGACGTTATTATTGTATATATGTATATTAGAGCTGCCACGGGTATTTCACGCATTTTAGATTAAAATTGCACGTCCTGTTTTAATCAACATGGGACGTTTTTTTTCCCCGTATCCTTTTTTTTTATTTAAAGCCACGTTTCATGCAAATTATCCCTGAAGGATAGGGTAAATCATCCCTACTTTTGATTGGGTAATACGCAACGTCACCGTTTGATTGGTCTTTTAACCTTTAACTGTCCAGTGAGGAGGGCGGGTCTGCAGTGTCAGACACTTAATCATTACTTTATTACATGAAACATTATTATATGCAACATAATCCCGCAAGTGTAAAGTCAAATAAAATAGTAAATTGCAACTCAATATATACGTATTTTTTAATTAGTAATGGGAAATAAAAAACTTTACTAGCTTTTCTATGCATGTGCTGTTTCCATGTTGTTCCTGCGAAAATGACAAATATTTTGACACCCTATTAAAATACCATGTTTATTAGAGAAGTCTGTTGAGTTGTAAAAGAGGAAGACTGGCTGCATTTCAGTTAAATAAATGATTCTTAATGTCTCGCATTTTAAATAGCAATCACTGTATTTAAAGGGACTCGTCGCCCCGCCCTTGTAACCCCGCCCCCTAGGCGCTGCAGTATGCGTCCCTTTTTTCGGTATTAAAAGTGAAAAACCTACAGTATGTACAATTTGTATAAATATTGTACACATTTTTGCATCGATAAACCTCCTTGTCTCCAGGCGGCGCTTTCCTCGAGTAGATGTGAATTATATTGGCGGAAGTGCGTATCCAAAAATCACACGGACGCGCCCCCTTCATGTTATTGGCGCGTGCACCAGACGGGGAGCAAAATGATACCTACAGATAAGCATATTTATTCAGATTACTCGTGAAATATTGATTAACCAAAACAACAACGACGTTTGCCATCGTGGCGCGTTTGGGTCATTATTGCGAGACTAGCCATTAACAACGCGCGCAGCATCTTGTTGCGTCTCGGGTCTTTGTAGAAACGACATTTCGGGGGGGGTGGGAAAAACAAACAAACAAAGTTCGGGATATTATAAATATTATATCTAAACAGCAATTCCACTACGTGACGTCACCACGCCAGCCTCGTCAAAATGATGAAAAGCGTGGGAAAGTTGTTCGGGTTGAGACGCAAAACGCCAGCCAAGTCTCGCGTGGACCCGAAGAAGACTCGCGTGAACGCCGTGGACTCGATGCTCGATGACAGTGACGAGGGCTCGTTCGGCAGCACCACCAGCGTCAGCTCCGACAGCGAGTACCACAACTCCGACGACGAGCCCGGAAGCTCCGACAGCTCCTACCGAGCACGTGACACCGATGGAGACGACAGCAGCAGCGATGACGACACAGACGAGAAGTACCGGCCGCCTCGGAGAGCGAAGAAGCGCTCCGCCAGCCCCCCCGCCCGGGACTCCTCATCCAGCACCTCGTCCAGTGATGTGGGTGGTGAGCCCCTGAGGAGGGTCCTGCAGAGGAAACGACTCCGACTGCCGGAGGATTCAGAGGACGAGGCTCTGAAGGAGAAGAAGAGGACGGCCGAGCTGAAGGAAGCTTCTGCCAAGCGGAGAGAGAGGAAGAACAAACTGATGGAGCTGTCCAAGAGAAGAAAGTCTGGCGTCTCTCGGCGCAGACGCAGAACCATGGTGTGTGCGCAGACCTGACCCGTCTCGCCATCTGTGCTCTGACAAATAGATTGTGCTGTTTTTCTGTAATGGATGGATGGGTGGACAGACCGTGAGACAGATATGTAGAAAGACAGACAAACATACAGTACAAACAAACATGTAGTGAGATAGACCAGGGGTGGCCAACACGTGGCTCTTCAGGAGCTTTCACATGACATAGGTCAAATATGCACACAATGTTAACTGTTGAAAAATAACTAATACTATCATGTCGGTGCGATTATTATCATTAAATATGGCTGAGCAGAGGTCTGTGTCCGCGTGCACACAAGATTAAAGAATGGGATGATGTTTATGTGTGCACGTGTGTATGATGTGACTCTTTGCAGTAACACAGAAAAAAAGTGGTTAGTTTTTTACGGAGGTTCTTTGTCTCTGTCTAGTTGGCCACCCCTGATATAGACAGACAGATAGATAGATAAACAACCTGAAGGATGGATGGAGAGACAGACAAACATACAGACAGTGAGATAGACAGACAGACTGACTGACACTGCAAATAGATGTATAGTCAGTGAGATAGATAATAAATGGATAGACACACTGAAGGATGGATGGATAGATACACAGACAGTCAGACATAGACAGGGATAGACAGAGAGATCGACAGACAAATGTACAGATAGTGAGATAGACAGATGTTTAGATAGTCAGTGTGATAGATAATAGAGAGATAGACAAACTGAATGATGGATGGATAGGTAGGTGGATGGATAGATAGACAGACAGACAGATACATTAGTCAGATGCTCAGGTAGACATAGATAGACATGTTGATACATCAAAAAGATAGATAAATGGATAGAATGATCACAGTAGCAAACAGTCATTAAAAAGGGTAAACAACTCTTGGACAAATGAAAACATAATTAGTGCGTATGTTACCTTTGAATTGATCATGTTTGTAATATGCTAATTTGTTTATCAATATTATTGGTTTGCGAACTTTACATGTCTTTAGGAAGCTCTCGTACTTCCTCCCTGTCCCACGATGAGCAAAAGGGTCTAATTGTGTTCATCATCCAGGGGTCGGAAGATGAAGATGAAGAGGAGGAGGAGAAAGAGGAGGTGAAGTTGGACAAAGTGGAGGAGCAGACGAGTAAGGTTTCTGGTGAGGAGGAGAAGGGCAGTCCTCTCAACAGCAGTGAGGAGGAAAAGCTCCAGGACACGGACAGTCTGAAGGATTTCATCGTGGAAGATGAAAAGAAAGCGGATGCTGATCCAGAGAAAGAGGAGGAGTCGGATGACAAGGCCTTTCTCTCCCAGCTTCCACGCCAATGTGAGGCAACCTTTCCCTTCGGGTCCAGAGTGTTTGTAACGTGACGTGTCGTTGCAGTCATCACGGGATCCCAGCTCACGCACTTCCAGGTGGTGGTCAAAGCCTTGCTGATCAACGTCCTGGACTCCTCCTTCCTCAGCTCACTTTACAGTAGGTCAGCACGTCTCTTCTCTCCGCCGCTCCAGAATCCAGAGCTTGTGGTGTTCTGATCCACAGGTGGTGAAAGGACAAAGCGTTACGCCCAGGAGATGAAGACCTCTCTGCATCACTTTGATGAGCGACTGGTCCTGCCGCGCCTGGAGAACCTCAAGCAGAGGAGCCGCTGGAAAGAGCGATACAAGGTATGATGGGAATCACACACACACACACACACACTAAGAGCTGCACTAATTGTTAAAAGATCGCAATCTTAATCCAACATTTATACAATCCTGCCAAACTCTCTTATGTCTGTCAGACCACTCGTGTGCGCATCTGGTCGGTACTCAGCCGTGCGCAATCATTTCAATATTTTAAAGGATTATTTTAAGGCTGCAACTAACGATTATTTTCTTATCGATTAATCTATCGATCATTTTTTCGATTAGTCGACTAATCTATCGACTAATTTTTCGATTATTCTATCGATTATATTTTGCCCAAACGATTATTTGTCCATAAAAAATTAAATAAACATGCCATTTAGTTTTTAATTAACACTTTTTAACTTTTTTAAATTTTTTTAAACACATAGGCCATATGAAACAAGGGGGCACAAACACACACCTAAACTGATTAAAGATAACCCCGCCCCCCTGTAAAGTGCATTTAAATTCAGCCAACAACAAAGTGACCTAACTGAAGCTTATCTTGTACAAAACCGCAAAGTACGTTTGAATATCCCTTAAAACATTAAATTTAGGCCAAAATAAAGACATCAAAATTACACAAAATAAATAACGAGGCCGATGAGTTCTTAACACAAGTGCAAAATGAATTCAGTGAGATTGACTCGACTGTAAATATTAAAGTGCAACATAAAATATCAATCTTAAAAAAGTGCAATCACACGTGCATGTCTATCTGCTCAGAGGTGACGCTTTTTTTTTCAAATCAAGTTTTAAAATAATTTAACTAAACGCAGATCTTCTATATGATTATTTAATTAACATCAACAACTGAAATTAAAGCACCGTGTGTAAATTTGGTATTGACATGAAAACTTAGCAGTTCTCTTCTAATTAAAACAACTATTATTATTTATAATAAGATGTGAATAGTGTATCCTGTGTATTTCCTGCATATGCAACGTATCAATGTAAACAACAGATTTGCAGTAATGAAAATCGAACTCCGTTAAACACTGTTGGGAGGGAGAGCGAGACTGAGAGAGAGAGAGAGCGAGAGAGAGAGAGAGACAGACAGAGAGAGAGAGAGAGAGACTGAGAGAGAGAGAGAGAGAGAGAGAGAGCAAGAGCGACGCGCACACGGCGCGCGCGACCAAATCTAACCTCGAGCGCGTCCTCGAGTGTGTCCTAATGACAGAGACCTCGATCATACATTTATGTTTCCCACACTTTTGACCACTTATTTGCCATCGTCTGCTCCGTTAGTTTCCCGCGCCGCCATGTTTGAAAAAAATGAAAGCAAAAAGCGACTACTCGACGCGCGATTTTTGCGTCGACGTATTTATGTAATCGATTACGTCGACGGCGTCGACTACTCGTTGCAGCTCTAGATTATTTTACATTTTTTAAAGGATTTTGCATTACTTCTGTCTTCTTTTTGGGCGCTGTGAAAAAAAAATAGTGATTCTCATTTTATCCAGAATCGTGCGCATCTTTATCTTATCTTTATCATTGTATTCTCCCTGAATGGCAATGTTTTTTTCACCTCAGGTAAAATATTTAACTTATCTTTACTTTTACTAAAAAAATGTTTACTCCTACTTGGCTTATTTGGTGTAATCATCATATAAAAAATATGATGATTCAGTTCACATATGTGTAACACCACGCTACATGTTTGTTACAAAGATACTGTTCGGGTCAAATTGACCTGTGTTAACAGTTAAAAATATTTGAGTCAATAAGTGCTTTCAAACAAAATACAATCTAAAAAGAGTCAGAAAGATCAAAGACAATTTGTTTCTTTGCAACAATGAGATATAATACGTAACCACAAACTGAAAACATAGAAAACACATGTAGAAAACAGAGCCACACACACACACACACACACACACACAAACAGTTTTGGGAAACTTTATATGGTTTCTGACACTTATATGCAAAATAAAAAGTCAAATTGACCTGCTAACATTATTGATGTTCCTCTGAAACGAACATAATAGGAGGCTTAATAGAATATAATTTCAGAGCTCGGCTCTCAAGAGGTAAATAAACGTCAAACCGTATTAAAAAATGTAAACATGAAAAACACACAATTAAAAAATCCTAATCAATCCAGATCATTGGACGTCTGTTCAGAGTTCTTGCACTCTTTTTTTTTCCCCATGCAGGAGCGAGTGGAATGTTATCCCAAATTGCGTGTTGTGTCGACCAGAACCCTGACCAAAGGCTGCGAGGCCTGTGAGCTCCACCGAACCGGACGCTTCACCGTGCGACTGTCTGGACAGCTGTACCACAGCACCACGCTGATGGAGGACCAGTTCATGCCTGATGACTCGCAGGTTCTGTTGCTCCGTGTGTTCGTCTCCAGGCCGCTTCTGACCAGAGTGTGTGTGTGTGTGTGACTGATGCAGAGCTTCTTCGTGGGCTCCGTGTGTGCCCGCCGTACTGAGGTCTACCACGCCTTGAAGCACTTTAAGTTCCATCTGTTCGAGAGGTGTCGCACCGCTCTGGAAGCGCAGAAGGAAGTCCACGACGAGGGCAAGGGTGAGGAAGACGAGCCGGTGAAAGACACGGTCAACAAGGTCTTCACCAAGCTGCAGGACGGAGGCTGGATCAATGAGGTATGGCTTTGTTATTTAGGGATGCACCGGTGCAGAGTATCAGCTATGCTCTTTTAGCGCAAAAGCTCATGGGAATCATTGGGCAGCAGAGCATGATGGGAGGTGTAGTTTCGACCGCTATAATAGATTGTTTTATAATGTTTAACTAAAACAACATTGACGTGATACAAGCCACAAGAGATAAACGTATTGTTGGTTTATTCAAATATTGTGCACTAATTAGATGTATATTAATGTCCAAAAAAAATACTTGAGTTGCACTCTGTTTTAAAAATTTTTTTAAATGTTTTTTAATTAATTCTACTTATATTTCATAATGTAAGCGTATTCTGTAATATGTTGAATACAAAATGATTTTCATTTAAAATAAAATAAAAATTCAAACTAGCCGCTTGCTTTTTTGTTAATTAATGACTAAAGCTGTTACCTGTAAATTTAAATTGCGTTTTTATTAAGTACTGCGAGTAATGCAAAACGTGGTATCGGTGCATCCATAGTTTTTAACAGGAATGTTTAAATATTGCATTTAATTGTTTCCTTTTCTTTTGTGCAGCAATACGAGACTTTTCAGGAGCATCTGAACGATGCGGATTTCTTCCAGGAAGAAAAGCTGGATTGAGCTTTTATTTTTTTCCATTTATGTTCCTTAAACACTTTCTTACGCCACATAGAGCATGACTTGCTTCTGAATATAAAAGTGTTGGTCCTGGCAGACTGTAATTAGCTGAACTTACAGTATAGTGTTTGATTACCTGACTTTTGCATGATTGTGAGTATTTAACGCTCAAACATAAGCTAGAGCCCAAACAGTGTTTTTGCAAACCGTTGGCTTGTAGGGAAAAAAAAATTACACAAGTGTAAAAGTGACTATATCGCCTATAAATCAGAGGTGTTCAAACCAGACAACTACATGTAAGAACTTATATTAGTTTGTTAGAAATGCAATACAATCGACTTGATTAATCGGAGTGCGTTTCCTTCGATTTTATGGCTCATTTTTCCCCTCACATTTTCCCACAATAAAGCGTCACAAATTTGCCCCCCCATGTACCGGATTAAGCAGTCGACTGTATTACTTAGCTTTTTGTGTTAAAATTTGAGTGCTAAAACAATTGTCCATTGCCTTATTAGACGTTTGAACACCTCTGATTCACATATGGTCATGTTTTCCTGTAAATAATGTGCATCTAATGTACTTTGCTGTGCTGCGCCATTATAAACGTCTGCATTATTTTTACAATGGGTTACGTTGTTTTCGAATTAAACACTTTTAACCAAGTTGTGTATTTTAAAATCCACATGTAAAAAAATGTAAAAAAAAAAAACAAGGCCTTTTAACCAATCAAATATGACAATTTATTATAAACAAGACACCAGGAAAGTACAAGGGAAGTGATGAAGCGGGCCGTTTCCTCACAGGATGCCGATCTTGTACTCGGTCATGAGATGAGGCTCGCCCATCATCTCACACTGGGAAGGATCTAAACAAACAACAGAATTCAAATATTAGCAGAGTTTGCAATCGGGTTTGAAACGAACCAAACTCTAATGTGAATTTAAGTTGCAATGCCCAAGAATCAGCCAATCGGCGTTAGGGGGAGGGTCTACTACATGGTGGGCTGTCTCTGCTGTAGACCCTCCCCCTGATGCCGATTGGCTGATTCTGTAACTTCACTAGGCTCGGCTGGAGATTTTGCATTTCTATTTGAATTTACGTCAAGTTCTGTCTAGAAGAGCGTCACATAGATACCGTTCAGAATGTCCTCAAAGCCAATGGTGTCGTCGCTGCCCCTCAGGGTGTCAAGAAGCAGATTGGAACTGGGCAGGAAGGGCAGACGCTGAATCTGAAACCAGACAGACCAGTTAATGAGCAAATAGTAATTTCTCCGCTCACACTAAACTCTGTGTATGTAAAGAAAAGGACCTGTCTGGCTGCTCTGTACTCCATCTGTAGTTTGAGGGGAGCATGGAGACCCTGGATGTTGCGTAATGTATTAAAATTCATCTTGTCCTGGTTCAGCTGAAACTAAAATCATAATATAAACACATTAGTAAACATTTCAGAACAGTAAAAACACTTGTTTAAAAAATTGATATCTTGGCATAGTTCTAACATAAATAAAAGTTTGAAAATGGAGGGGAAAACTAAATTGCCATTGATGACTCATATGATGTATAAGGCATCAGATTAGTGGCAAAAGTATCTAATGTAAACTTGTAAGAAATTGAACAAATGCTTCACATTTATATTTTGTTTTTATTTTTCGCTTACAATCTTCATGTTTTTGTTTGAAACTACTTTCGCTTCAGAGTTTTTCGTCCGTTTAATTTTCTTTTCCATTCTATATTTTCTGTACTATAATTATTTTTTTTTCTTCACATCAAAATACTCTATCATGATGTGCTGAGGTCCAAATAGGCACCTTACAAATAAAATGTATTATCATTGTTGTTGTTATTATTATTATTATTATTATTATTATTATTTTTAAGCTAGTGCCAAAAGTTCAAGTGAAAAAATAATTAACAAGCGAAAAAAAAGTTTCAAATGAAAACGTGAGGATTGCAAGCGAAACATAAAAAAAACAAACGTAAATGTGAAGCATCAATACTACCGTTTGATATTTCTGCCAATACATTTAAAGTTCAATAATAATGACCATGAACAAAGTGGCTTCCATTTTCTAAAACTGAAGTGAATATTTGTTATAAATAACAGCCACGAGTGGCACCTTGACCAACGAGCTGCCAATTGATGGATTTCTTATAGAGTAAGGAGCTGTGAGGTGAGCAGTGATGTCACAGCGCCACCCAGTGTCCAACACACTCCTGCGCCCTCTTTTCTGAGCCTCTTCAGCAGGGAACAGAACCCAGACATTTTCTCTACTCTAAGTGCAGTATATAGTGCAGGGGTTCTGTTATAGCCTCTTTATTTGGTTTTATTTTGCAAAATAAAAAAAAAACGTGCAGTAAACTAGATTTCCTCGAAAACATAATAAATCTTACGTTTTTCTCTGAGAGTTCCAAAGGGTGACAGGGCAGAAGCTCGTTCTTCACACTGGAGAACCTGCGGAACACCAGATTATCAATGGTGTAAAGTACTGGACTTTGTTACTCAAGTATTTTTGGCTACTTTGTTCTTGTACTGAGTAAAAAAAAAAAAAAATATATATATGCATTTTACTCTTTACTTGACTACACTTGTGATTGAGTGTCTGTACTCTACTGCACTACATTTGAATAGACTAAGTGTTACGGTTACTCGCTACTATGGGTGGGCGGTAAACCTGTATGAACGTGAAAACCGGTATCGAGTATGGATTTTATTATATACGCACATAAAACACTTTAAACACGTTTTTTTGGTTACAACTTTTAATGATGACACGGAAGCATTGCTAATCAAACACAGAAAGCGTCGTAACAGGCTGAACTAATAGATTTTTACCACGGTTAATTTCTTGGGCGGACGATGTGATATTGCCATCTGCAGGATGCTGAAGGTACTGGATGCTACTTATGAGCTAATTTATTTTGTAACAATCAAAACATTTAAGTTACTGATGGGCTAATTAGCGGTTGCTATTTTTAGCACATTTGAGACTGGCTTTTATAATCTATTTAGAAACACGGGAAATAAAACGTCATAAATAAAGAGTTCTTTGTTTTCACCTTTCTCTGCGTTGTTGAGCCCTAATTCAGTAGGAGTAAAATACTCAATTTCTTTTAAATGAAAACACTTTGCAACTTTTACTCAAGTCTCGGAATTGGTAACATGTAATGGAGTGATTGGTACAGTAAAGTATCAGTACTTTGACTCTAGTGTGGTTTTCAGCTGCTCTTTACACCTGATTATGACGGATGGTAACGGCGAAACACTCACTCACCCTTTGCGTAGCGTGTCCGGGACCCCGTAAGCTCCAGCATCGGGACACAGACCGGTGACAGGAACACTGTCCTTCAGCTGAGAGCGCAGGCCGCGGGTGTTCTGCACAATTAAGAACGACAAACTAAACCAACGGTTCCTCGCGTAATGTCCGATGTAAACTGAAAGTAAGCCGGCCATGACGCATCACAATCGGCATTAAACCACGAAAACGGTGAAGAATTACTCAAAGGTGAGGGTTAAGACAAGTCTAGTACAATGCAAACTAAATACGTGTAAATGTGTACACATTGTAGTTTAATTTGACATTATAAAACGAGCAAAGTGAAATGCTACTGAAGCTAGCTCGAGCTAGCATGGCATATTCACCCGCGTTGAGTTATACAAACCTCAGAATTGTTTTAACGAAAAGCACGTACATAAGCACAGCTTTGTTATAAAACCCGTGTAACGCGTATGTGTGAGAGAAAAACGAAATAAAAGATAAGAAACAATCAAAATATTTGCATTACCATCTTGTCACTGTTGTGTCGGTATGAGCCTCGAACATACACGTCCGGTTCAACGCCGATATCCGGAAGTGACGGTATCACGTGATTAGCGTAAACAAAACGGGACTTTAGAAACGCCGTTAAAAGTTTAGAGCCAAATACTGAACCTATAAAATATTACTTCATCACAATACATCAATTAGACAGCTAATAATGTAGTAGACACATTGTAATACGACACACAGCACGACAAAGCTCGTGGAAGGGGGTATAGCTCAGTGGTAGAGCATTTGACTGCAGATCAAGAGGTCCCCGGTTCAAATCCGGGTGCCCCCTTCTAAATGTTTTCATGTTTAATGGTAAAAATCTTGTTTAATCGCGACACATTCTGTAAAAACCCTACATTTTAAAACATCTTATTCGTTCCATGACCAGGAACGTGCCTGATGACAGTTTTGTCTAAAGCTGCCATCAGTAAAAAAGAAATTCATTCCAAAGGTAAAAACTATCCATTAATTCACACATTTCAAACACTTTCAAAAATTTCAAACATTAAATCAATGATTTAAAAGAGTGAGCACGCAGTTTAGTTTTCTACCAGTTTAATGTCCACGTCATATATTTCACCATGTGGTGAATTCAGGTCGCATTAAAAACTCCAGAGGCGAACAATCACAGACACAATAGAATATTATAATAAACTATTTACATGACATCCTAGTTTTGTGCTAAAATACAGCATATATCTATGTTAATATTCAAATAATACACGACATGGCCACTTCATGACCGTCACCAAATATTCCTCTTCAGCTAAAGAATTCTGCCGTCTTGTTTTACCCCGTCCTCTGTGTTATGGAGACCTGAGTTGGTTTGTGATATAAAACGTTTTTAAATTGAGAGTGGTTGCATATATTCGCATCACATCTTCTGTCTCATTCTGACATGCTCTTAGGAACGAGTGGATTCAAATCAGTGCAGAAATGCAGATCAATGGTACGTGCAGCAATTCCCATGGTTCCTTTATTTGCGCACAAGCTCATGAACCAATCAGAGGAGGAGTGTTATCAAACAATCAGAGGAGGTTTTATTTTTGCAGAATTGATGAGTTCTGTAAAGGTGTGAAGATTACACTGTTCACCTTCACTCTATAACACTCATCCATTCATTTACTGGACAGCTTTTCCATTTCTGGGTCACTGGGAGTGGGAGCCAATCACAACTCGGGACTGGTGGCTGACCAATCACAGAGCGGGACACATACTTGTTTGTGGACGAAACTAATTGAAAATGAACAGTTACAGGAAATATGTTGGAATTAAAAGTCATACTAAAAGCTCAAATGAAGGCTTTTTGTATAAATGTACAATTTTCTTGAGCGAAAGTGCAAAATGAACTTGTCAAAGTATAAACTTACAACCCAATCTGTAAAAGAACATTACATGATTCTAAAGTTTCCGTTGAAAGTTCCGACACAACTTCTTCCAACTTGCTTTTTTTTTTTAAATAAATGTCACAAAAAAGAAAATCCAAATCTGTTTTGTATTTAAAAGGAGTGTTTTCTTAATCACAGAAATGATATGGAATCAGATTAGTGCAAAAAATATAACTTTTTAAAAATAGACATTTTTAAAAATCTTTCGCTTGCAATCATCACATTTTCGTTTGAATTTTGATTTCGTTATGTTTGAACTCATTACTACACATGGAAAAATAATAAATTAGAAAATAATTTAAAATAATAAAAAAAATAAAATAAAATATATTAAAAAATAATAAGGAAAGGGGAAAAAAATGAAACAAACGAAAAAATCTGAAGTGGACAAAAAAAAAACCTTTCAAACAAAAACGAGAAGAATAAAAGCGAAAAAAAAAAATTGTAAATGTGAAGCATTTTCGTTCGTTTCTTAGAAGTTTGATAGTTTCGGCACTAATTCTGATTTCATAGTATTACCCAAATAGAAGTGAAAACTATGAAGTAAATGAAAAGTCAGACGAAAAACTCGAGATTTGTAGTCAAACGGATCAAATGAGCCTTTCCTTCAGCTTTTGGTTGGACTGCGAGAGCATCTACATTCACATGTCAGTCGGCAAAAACACGGCATTTAAGAGCAAAAAGGCGGGTAGCATTTTTTTGGTAACGGTCATACTGGGAAAAGCACAATAATGATGCACATCCTTCATAATAACTGATAATTAAGACCTGCATGTGCACCCACCCTTCACCCAAAACCCGCCAGGACCCTGTCGTTAAGGTGCGGGCACTGCGGAATGTTTGTTCCGGAAGGTTTCGAAAAAGGCCAACATGCCTTTCTTCACACCGGGTGCTGTCATTTTCGCAGGTGTGTGTCCTTGGTTCCAGGGAGGAAAGCTGGAGCCGTCCATGGAGTTCGCTCGCTTGACTTTGTTGGCCCGCCATATTTTCGACCTGACTGGAGGCGTCTGTGCCACCAAACACTTCTGGTATTGGACCTGCAGAGGGCGCCAGACAAAAGTATGGTAATATGACAACAAATAATGTATCTCTGTATTCATTAAGCGATTTTCTATTAATACATTTTTTGCGCCCCTGTTGGTGTTTACTGAGTCATGCACCCTTTTTTTTACTTGCACTGTTACAATTTGTTGCAAAGTAAATTTTTGTATATTTTTGCACGTTTTTGTATATTTGGCTCGTCATTTTGCACATTCCTCCTATTCATTTGTATATTACACAACCATTGTATATTCCTATGCACCTGTTTATTTCTCATTACTTCACCGTTTATTTCCATGAACCTGTATATTGCTATATCCTTTTTTTATTTATATCTTATTTGTAAATATACCTCACTTCTGGTTAGATGCTAACTGCATTTCATTGTCTCTGTAGACATACTTTGCACAATGACAATAAAGTCGAATCCTTGAAATCTTTGAAACATTTTCTCAATTGTTTCATAAAACTGCATTTCACGTTGCGTCAACTTTTAGTTTCGGATTGTGTTTTTTATAGGAGTGTTGTAACATTAATAATAATTAAAAATGCAATTCTGTAGAGTGACTTGAGATATTTTGAATATTTATTCTGTGAATATTTTGTTTAAGCGTATAATACTCTTAATGTTAAACAGTGCACTTAATACTGTAAATGCTAAAGACTTTTTAACATGTTTTGTGGGGTGGGGGTCTCACCATGCACGCGGCCTGAACGGCTTCTGAGATGATGCCGGCGTCGGGTTCGCACCAGAACACGTGACACTCGAAGCGCTGAGTTCCAGCATCCACGATGACTGCGAAGGTGTGTGTGTCATGACCAACACCCAGGAATGTCAGGTACCGCACTTGGCATTCCCAAAACGGATCATCTCCATCCTGAAGAAAAACACAATCATCACGCTGTTGAAATTTAAGGAATGTGGAAAACTTAAGAACAGTATTTGGTCAAGACGCTTTTTGGTTATTTTAGAGCTCATAACAATGATTTTAAAATAATGCAGAGTGTATAGTATATTATACTATGTACAGTATATACATATACATTTGTACATTTCTCATTGTTGGGACAAATTAAGGTTTTGTTCTTTATCTAAATAGTTTTTAATTCTAAAATAATGTTTCCGTTCGAATTATTTTAGTTGTACGTTTTTAAGCAACTCTAATCAAGCCAAAATCAATCTGGCATCAATACAAATATTTGAATTTTGAAAATATTAATGCAGACTAATATTTTGTTTATTAGTACATTTCTACTTTTAAATTGAAAATTATGATCCGGACCCCCAGTCTCACCTCTCCTCTCCATAAAGACAGAACCGTGTCTGACACACGGATGACGATGGGTTCCCATTCGTCTCTGTCGCGAGAGTGCATGATACTCTCAATGGCTCTGTTTAACACTTCCATTCCTGTTAGAACACACACACACACACACGCACACACACACACACACACACGCACGCACGCATGCACGCACACACGCATGCACACACACATATATTCAAAAGAAATATACCGTAGTCAAAAATTTGAATAATTGAATAACTTTCTATCTTTCTGAGACTTTTGTTTTTTTTCTATCTATCTATCTATCTATCTATCTATCTATCTATCTATCTATCTATCTATCTATCTATCTATCTATCTATCTATCTATCTATCTATCTATCTATCTATCTATCTATCTATCTATCTATCTATCTATCTCTTTCTTTCTTTCTTTCTTTCTTTCTTTCTTTCTTTCTTTCTTTCTTTCTTTCTTTCTGTCTGTCTATCTAAATGTCTGTCTGTCTGTCCATCTATCTCTCCACTTAAGTACAGTGCACAAACACGTCTACGTCACTGTGGTCTCCTCAACTGACCCATGGCTCTGGACACTGGAAGGTTTCCGATGTACTCCACCTCAAACTTCTGCATCCTCTGCCGGACGGCTTCCAGAAAGTCGACTGTGCAGACACACAACACCGCGGCGGGTGAAAAGAGCACAACACGTCCTTGACTCGGTCAGTCCCTCAGTCAGCCGTACCTTGGCGAGGCAAGTCCTCTGGGGAGATGCTCTCCATGGTGAGAGACCGAGCCATCGAGGGCTGCAGTGCAGCTTTTTCAGACACGATCTGCGAAAACAGTGTTTAGGTGTTTCTTCAGCCTAAATTCAGTACAAGTAAAATACTGTATTTACGCGAATATAAGCAGCTGTTTTTTTTCCCAATTTTTGAGGCTCAAAAACTTGCGAGGTGCTTACAGTCGCCTACTTCAAATATGCATGTGAATATACAAGCTAGTCTTTCCATATTTCAAGTGAGGAGCAATCGTAATAAACGTGCATAAAAGCACCAGGAGAACCAGCGTGACCTCGAGGTTAATTTAGACAGGCTTGATGAACATGCTTTAATATGCTTCAATGGTGCAAAACTAACTTCTGTAATCAAAATAATTTCATCTGTAAAGACTTCAATCTGTAACAAAATAATAGTCTTAGATTCTTTTCTAATAAATAGATACATATTATGAAAAAACGTTCTGAATCTCAACTCTTCTGTTAGAAAATCCAGCTTCAAAAATACATGTAATAATAACAACGATGATATTTCTATTAGTGAGTAATATTAGTGTGCAGTTGTATATGACAGATAATAAAAAGTTGAATGATAAAGAAGCCTCTCTCTCTCTCTCTCTCTCTCTCTCTCTCTCTCTCTCCCTCCCCCCACACTCTGTCCCTCTCTCTCTCCCTCCATCTCTCTCTCTCTCTCCCTCCCTACTCCCCCCTCCCTCCTTCTCTCTTTCTCTCTCTCTCCACCCTCCCCCAACAGAAATAACGAGAAAGAACTCTAACAGCTAACGGCTAGAACCTGAAAACAAGTCTATAAGCAAGACTGTTCTAATATTTACATGAGCAGCGAAGGATTTTAGGAGGTGTAGTTCTGAAAGTTTTTTCCGAATGTTTTTTCCGAAAGTTTTTTTTTTCCCCAAGTAAAACGACATTGAAGAGACAAGAGTCACAAGTTTGTGAGTTGTCGAGTCACAATAAGTTGGTTAAATTAAAAAAAAAATGTTTTTTAAAGAGAAAATGAACGGAATTTTGTCAGAAATGAAAAAATTAATATCTAAAAAATCTAAACATTTCTAAAAATTATCTAAAAATTTCAGACGAAAAAAGTCTAAATTTTGTTTTGTCTGAATTATATTCGCGTAAATACGGTACTTAAGTTCTTTTAAAATTGGATACTTTACATTTACTCAAGTATTCTTGGAACTGGTAACTTGAAAGGGCGTGATTTTTACAGTAAGGTATCCGTAGTTTTACTCAAGTTGTTTTTCAGCTACTCTTTACTCCTCTGATGAAAGCGTGTGATCAAACCTTGCAGCACATGTGGTGCAGAGCGGAAGCGATGGTCTTGGCGGGCGCGCTGCAGCGGAACACGTGACACTTGAGCAAGGAGGTGTCTTTATCACTGGCCACGAAGGCAAAGTCCCTGCAGAAGAATGACACAAAGACTCGTCATAAAACGTCTCAGAGCACCGAAATGCATCACAGAAACCGAGATTTACAAAGTTTACAATTGTTGCAACGGTCTCAAACATTTCTACGAATTAAATACGATCTGAAACGAAACACTGAAGTATACGGTTGATTACTATCTTTGACTGAAATGCAAACGCTGCTGATATGTGACATTAGAAACTTTCACACAGCAATGCCAGTAAAATGCAGGAAAATTCCCGGACCGACTTTACCGGTAAAGAACTATTCACACAGCATTTTTAAAATACCGGTATTTTAAGTGACATCATCAACTGGGGACACACTTTAAACAGTTGCGCCTTTGTAAACATGTTACCAAATCTTACAAAAAAGTACAAACAAATAACTGCTTTGGGCTTTCTTTCCTTTTTCTCTCTCAACTCAACTCAACTCAACTATATTTATAAAGCCCTTTTTGACAGTTTCGGCTGGACAAAGGGCTGTACAAACCATATAAAAAAGGACAAAATTAGTACACTTCCACAGTAATACACATAAACAAACAAAACATGATGGATATATGGCTGATGCACAAAAATTGAGCACTCATGTTATTTGTCCCAATTAAGTAGAATGTGTCCCAAAGAGGTGAACAGTATTAGGCTTATGTAATAGTTTGTAATAATTTGTAACCGGCGTCCCAATGATACAAAGTAAATTTTATACAGCACATGTAAATTTCACGCTATTAGGTTGAAAACATTTATTTTTATTAAGTTGAAAAAACATCTACTAAAACCACTTCTGAACTGGCAACGTTGAGACGAACAAATAATCTTCACTCACTGTTTTATGGAGTACCAAAACCGAAAAAATCAAATTATAAATTTGCCTACGCATTTTGATATAAAAATAGGAATGCCAACGTTTCTCGATATATATAAAGAAAAGGGGCTTGAGAAAAACAAAAGCTAAATGGTTACATTTATGTCCCATTTGCTGTACTAACATACGGTAAATATATGTATTTATACATTTATTTTGCACAAACACATTTCTGTTTTTAATTAGACGTAAGTACATTTATTTTACTATTTGTTGTAATAATATAAATATACGTATTTATAAATTAATTTTGTACGTATGTATTTCTGCATTCATTTATACAAAAGTACATTTATTTCCTTTGTCATGTTGGCGGTTTTGGTCATCCATACTGTTGAGTGAAATATCTAAAATCAAAATGCAAACAATCCCCTTGATTAAAAAACTTTTACATGATCAAAGTTTACAGTTTATTTTTTACAGTATCAAATTTTACATGATACTCAAAAATGTGTTTTTTTATATGTATTTTCGTCCAAAGCATCCAAAGTGTCTCCGTTAAAAGAGCATCACGCTTTTCCAGGAAGTTTAATCCATGTCCTTTGGTGTTGCTAACACCAGCTCCACTGAGCCACGGATGACAGATGCTTTCATTTAGCCATTCCAGAGCTAAAACGCTAAACACTAACACGCTAAACTCCAACCACCAGCGAAGTGATGAGCATTAAACCAGATTCCTATTTCACTAAATCTCCGCGCTGGACCACAGTCTCCCTCAGTGGCCAGAACAAGGCCGTATCAGATGATAATGTTCTATAAATACCAATCGATTGGCGTTTCTGGGAATAGAACGTATTTTAAATGTCACAAAGCTGGGGAAGTAGTATATTGTCCGCTGCTTCAATCGCGCATGGTGTGAAATCTAGGACTTATTTGTTCTTTTCACATTAGATTTTCTTTACATTTGCTTTCACTTTATTCAAAACATTTTACAGAATGAGGGAATCAAACCTGTCACCCCTTGGTCACAAATCCAACAATATTTTACTAAGGGAAATGCTATTGTGCGCTTTGAGACAGTTAAAACTGTGAAAAGCACCTTACAAATACTCAGAACTTGAACTTGAACTATTTATATGGATTTACAAATCAGTTTTTGGAAGATTGTTTACAATGTAAGTGTTATTAAATCATTACAATGCAACAGTACAATATTACAATAATAAGGTAGTACAATATTACACACTGTAAATGTTTCAATCCTTTTGAAAGTGCAATAATCTCTTTGATCGGATTTATGCTTGTAAATATGGTGTTTTCCTTAAAGCAATATATAATATTATATAGATATTAAAATCTTAACTTTCTCAAAAACCCCAAAATCTATGCGTCATATAAGACATTTTCAGCCAAAGTTATTTTTTAAAGTATTATTTTTTTTAATGGCAAGAAATGAATGAAACATATTTATTTGTAACAATAATTTTAGTGACAGTAAACTTTTGTGGTCTAGCTAATACCAGCAGCGGTGCAACACTTCTTTACGTTGTTTCTCAACAAACACACACGCATACACACAGTGTTAGTTAATCCATGACGATCAGAAAAACAAACGAAATGATAGCCTAACCATGACGTGCACGTGAATCTGACTATCGAAGAAAGTAAAAAGTGCCGTTATTACCTGTCTCTGTTTTCACGAGTGGCCATTTAGAAAAGAAAAAAAAAGAAAGAAAGAGGTTAATAACAGCAAAATAAATCACAGAGACGGTGACGTTTAGCCAAGCCACACTTTTCGTGCAGAACACACACACGACACCAACGCTGACAGCCAATGATTGACGAGCTGGCGGGTGGGAAAGGTCAAGCTACCTGCCGTTGTTGCAGCCCACCCCCCACACGCGGATGCTGAGGATGGGCTGACAGTGGATGAGGCTGCGGTCCAGCGGGTCCATCAGGCTCAGCGTGTCCTTCTTCAGGACCATCATCATGTCCTGACCCTGAGCAAACACCAATTTAAATCAAATAATCCCCATAAAGCGCACGGCACTAATGGCTAACAGACCAGCCGGTTTGAGAAGACGTACTTATGCATGTGATTAGATTGAGCGTACCTTTTGAATCCTTTTGAAAGTGCAATAATCTCATTGATTTGGATTTATGTTTGTGAATGTGGTGTAAAATTTTAACTTTCTTAAAAACCCCAAAATCTATCATATAAGACATTTCCAGCCAAAGTTGAGGATTATTTTTTTTTGAAGAGCAAGAAATGATTTAAACGTATTTATTTGTAACAATATTTGTAACAGTCGAATTTAAATCAAATAACCCTCATAAAGCGCTAATGGCTAACAGACCAGCCTATATGAGAACACGTACTTATGTATATGTTTAGATTAGGCGTCCATCTTTAAAGCTGATGCTGCACTGTGTGTGTGTGTGTGTGTATGTTCTCACCTCTCCCCAGGCGCCCACCGCGTCCCGGCCCTCGGCTTTACTGTCCGACAGCTGCTGGATGCAGTTGTTCACGGCCAGACTGCTCTTACCCGGGGTCAGATCCTCCTCAGGGACCTCCACCCAGCCCAGCGAGCGCACTGCAAAACACTGAGACGGGCATCACGTGTGTGTGTGTAAGAGAGAAACAAAGTGTAAGAAAAAAAAGAAAACATAGTAAAGAAAGAAAAAGAAAAAAACAGTAAAATAATGAGAGGAAGAAGTTGAAGAGAGAGAGAGAGAAAGAAAACTAGAGAATGTAGGGAGAGAGAGACTGTGTGTGTGTGTGTGTGTGTGTGTGCGTGTGTGTGTGCGCGTGCGTGCGTGTGAGTGTGTTTGTGAGAGAGAGAGCGAAAAAGAGAGAAACAACGACCTACGAAAGGAAAAGTGAAAGAGAAGAAAAGAAAGAAAACATAGTAAAGAAAGAGAGACAGAAAGAAAGAAAAAGTAAAAAAGTAAAGAAAAGAAAATAAACTGTAAAAAAAAGAAGAGAAAAAGAGACAGAGGGGGAGATAACGAGAGAGGAATGAACTAGAGAATAAAGGGAGAGAGTTCTTGTGTGTATGTGTGTGTGTAAGAGAGAGAGAGAGAGAGAGAGAGAGGAGATAGAATAAAGAAAGAGAGAAAGAGAAAAAGTGGAGAAAAAGAGGGAAAGAAAATAAAAATGGAGAGATGCACAACTGTATCTTGTGTAAAATTAATAGAGTTAGTGTAATATTTAAATGCCTCTTTTTATTCTTTACTTACACATATTATTTATTTTCATCTTATTTTCTAAAATTGTCATGTTACACTCTCCAAGTGATACCAATTTTAAAAAATCCAAACGGTTTCAGAATGTTTCGACTGAAGTTTCAGATACACACACAGACGACGAAAAATCAACAACATCTTTCCGAGCTTTGTTCTCCTGAGTAGTAAAAGCTGAATATTTGTGGGTCACGGTGACTAATAGCCGAGGCTGCGGCGATAAATTGTACATTATGCCAAACAGTTTTAGGTCAAAGCACAGCAGGGACGCACCTTAGAGTCGGGGTCCATGTTGGTACAGAAATAATCTTCCTGCCACGACTCCCTGCCGGTGAGAAAATAGCATTAGATCACAGCCACGTCTAAATTAAAATGAAGCATCGATAGCAGAGCAACGCAAACGTTCTGTACTAAACAGCTGATTTAGAAGAGGAAGAGTAATCGCTCTTGTAAACCAAAAAAGCACAATAATGACTTTATCTTTCATACTAAAAGGACAAATAATAAACCATTTCCATACCCAATTTTATTTTCTTTATTCACTTATATTGAGTACATTTGGACGCAGTTTTTTTGGATTTAGGATTCCAAGTGTGCCTTCTGTGAAAAAGATGGTATGAGTAAATTATGGTAGTTATATGACTTGGATGACAATAAAGTTGAATCTGAATGATCTGTTTTGTATATATACAGTATATCTGTGTGTGTGTGTGTGTGTGTGTGTGTGTAGATATATACACACACATATGTAGTGTTGGGTATGTTGGGTAAGCTTTAAAAAAGTAATTAATCAATCAATCATTACTAATTACTATAAAATAACTGTCTAACTTGATTACTGAATAACTACGTTACAATTAAATTACCTAAAAATCTGTTCCATTACTTTTTCAGTGGAAAAAGTATTTTAATTACAGTAATGCGTTACTTTGTAATGTGTTACACCCAAAACTGCCGGTATGCCTATATACTGTATATACTCTGCAGGTATATATGCATATATTTACAGTATATAGTGCTAGATATCATTATTAAATTGATATCTATAGCAATACATAGTCATCAAAACCAGTTCCATTGAATGAACGGGAATCAAATGTGAATTTTGTCTGGGAATTGAACCCACACCCTTGATGCTAACCCCTACCCTTCACAACTAAACTAACACTCTAATATGATTTGGAAGTCAATACCACGGAGCTCAATATCACGCCAAAGACAATCAATACAAACCCGACACGTAATAAGGACAAACTCACGCCGCACCAGCGTTTTAAAGCAAAGAGTTTTTTTTATTTGTTCGACGCCACACAGAGGTCTAAACCTTTCATGACCGGTTATTTGCCTAAACTTCTGTATTTTTAATGATATATCACACAACACGATAGTTAAAGTTAATTTCAAAAGCATAGAGGAGTATCTATCTATCTATCTATCTATCTATCTATCTATCTATCTATCTATCTATCTATCTATCTATCTATCTATCTATCTATCTATCTATCTATCAGATTGCAAGACCAACATGTAACCATTTCCTTCAGATCTCTTGAGCTTCTATCTCTGCTCCTCAGTTATAATCTTTATTCAGAGGAGGAAAGATAGGGTGACTGTAGACATAACATGTTGAATATATGGATAAACATCACCATATATAGTCATTGTGAGAGAGTAAAGAACTGTAGAATGGCGTATAAGGACATGGCATGTGAGCAAAGAGACAGTTACGGGAAGTTAGAGAGACGCTTACTTCAAGGTTTTAGTTCTGGAAAAATCTGGTTGAACAACACACACACACACACACACACACACACACACACACACACACACACACACACACTTAGAAAATGTCAACTTAACCCTTTCATCCGCATTTCAAGCTTACTTATTAACCATTTAGGGCATTTTAAAGCGTAGTTTCTTTAACAGAGGGCATGAAAAATACATGGGTTTTGGATGCCAACATGGCTTGGAATCACTTGACCTGGTTTTCTCCATGTTTGTACAGGCCACATGTCTCCTCCTCTGGGAACCAGAGGGATGATGAACGAGGACCTGATGGAGACACCTCCATCAGGTCCTCGTTCATCATCCCTCTGGTCCCCAGAGGAGGAGACATCTGCTCAATACCATCCTCAGACATCCCACCCCGCGTTTGCTGAATTATTACAGGTCTATATTTAGATCTGGAGCTGCTGCCAGCTATTTTAGCGTAGTAAACAAATACGTGGAGCGCAAGAAGAGGAGCTTGTGTCGGATTATGAGCTGAATTAAAAAAAGTGCCAGTTCAGGCTACTTAAAAAGTGCGAGTTATTCCGAACACCCATACAACAAAGACTCTGGTTATTTGTAATGTCTGTCTGTGTGTCTGTTCGTCCATCCATCCATCCATCCATTCATCCATCCATCCATCCATCTATCTATCTGTCTGTCTGTCTATCTATCTATCTATCTATCTATCTATCTATCTATCTATCTATCTATCTATCTATCTATCTATCTAT
>CM051496.1:22931041-22969286 GCA_028031935.1 Paedocypris micromegethes
GTGTGTGTGTGTGTGTGTGTGTGTGGGTGTGTGTGTGCGTGTGTGTGTGTGTGAAGCGATAGCGAAAGAGAGTATATATGCAATCGAGAGAAAGAGAGAGAATGTGTGCTAGTGAGAAAAAAAGAAAAAAAATTAAGAAAGAGAAAATGTATGTGTGAGAGAGAGAGCGAGAGAGAGAGAGAATGAGAATGTGTACTAATGAGAAATAGAGAGGAAAAAAAGAGAGAGAGAAAGAAAGAGAGAGATTAAAGAGAGAGAGATAATAAGGAAAGAGAGAGTGTATGTGTGATAGAGAGAGAAAAAGAGTATGCGTGCTACTGAGAAAGAGAGAGTAAGATAGTGTATGTGTGATAGAGAGAGAGAGAGAGAGAGAGAGAGAGAGAGAGAGAGAGAGAGAGAGAGAGAATCACATTTCAGGCGACACCAAGGAGACTTGTGTGAAGGAGGAAAATGTGCCACAAATTTCAGATAAAACAACTCTAAAAGAAAAGACTGATAAAAGCATTATGAAAAAAGACAGAAAAATCTTTTATTAAATTATGACCGATAAACTACAGTATATCTCTTAATATGGTGCTTCACATTTGCTGCTTATAGTTTGCTGCTTTTTTAAAACGTACTGCATATTAAAATATCAAGAAATAAAAGCAAAAATAAAAGCACAAAATGTTTATTTGCAAGTACAAAATATTACTAATACAATAAGCCGAATAATGTAATGTCAAGACTCAACAGATTCCTTAACATCAGCTAAACCTCCCGGGACTAGATTTAGTCTTTGCACTTCTCAGACATCATCAATCAAACTCAGCACGGTCTCTTGTCTCCTGACAGGCCATAATAATCATACTGTGTTGCTTCAGCATCTTTAGTAGTTAGGGCTGACTGTCTTATCTGCCAGCTAAAATAAAGCACACACACCCCCCCCCACACACACACACACACAAACTTGCATTTATATCATAGTGGGGCCCCACCATTGACTTACATGCAAAACAATACGTTCTCTCTCCTTACTATAACCCAAAGCATCAAAATACTCCCCCTCCCCACCCCCTTTACTATAACCTTAACAAAAACACAGCTATAACCTCTGCCTTACAACTAAACCTTGATCATCATAAAGAGCTTCAAAGTTGTGGGGCCCTAGACAAAGACCCCACAAGTACACAACGAGGCCCCACTTTGTGCTATAAACAAGAATTCTGGGCCCAATTTTGTGCTAAATACAGGAACACACACACACACACACAAATAATTTAATAAATGAAACACAGACCCGCAGGATTCAAATTTTGCAGGATCAAAATTCTGCTTTTCAAGAAGCAAACACTTCGTAATATAATTTCCTTAAATAGTTTCCTACAGTACATTATATTACCTATAGTACAGTATATTACTTATAGTACAGTATATCACCTATAGTACAGTATATTACCTAGAGTACTGTACATTACCTAGAGTACAGTATATTACTTATAGTACAGTATATCACCTATAGTACAGTATATTACCTAGAGTACTGTATATTTTCTAGAGCACAGTATATTACCAAGAGTACAATATTACCTAGAGTACAGTATATTACCTATAGTACAGTATCTTTCCCAGAGTACAGTATATTTCCCAGAGTACAGTATATTACCAAGAGTACAGTATATTACTTATAGTACAGTATATTACCTAGAGTACCGTATATTATCGTACATTACAGTATATTATATTTCAGACTATTACACCTCGCAGCTGCTCTTTGCGTGTAGGTGGTGCGGCAGTTCCCATCATGCACCACTAAACCTACGACCCCATGTGATGAAGATGAAGCGATGACAACAGACTGGATGCGGAGTAGAGCGTGATCATCGGGGGGGGCGAGGAGAGGATGCTGCTGAATTATTGATGACCTCTTGAGAAAACCCGCGCGGCCTGATTAATCCCACCGCTACCGTTAGATCCCAACCACGTCCGCTTACACATTTACACATTCCACTGAGGGAAAAAACGCTCACGATGCTAAATCTGCAGCATTAATGTAGACGAGTTGATTGCGTGGGTTTCCTCCGGGTCTTCGCTTTTCTTCCCAAAGCCCAAAAACACGCGTTGAAATAATTTGGTGGGAATTGAAAGTTGTAAATATTGAGGATTAAATCGTGTGAGGACCGGAAGAAACCCTACATCTGGAAAGGAATAATCCTGCGAGGCTTTATGTCAGTGCTGGGATAATCTCACTTCTGGAATGACGGTGTGAGGTCAAACGGGGAAGATTAGGACTCAAGGTGGATCTTAACATCCATCTGGAATTTAATCCTGCGTCCTTCAATAAATCAAGAGCCATTAGACTTCGCTTCTGACCGGCTAATGAAGAGATTCTGCCGCGCAGACACTGTACAACTAAACTGATGAAGTAAGGAAGATGCACTTCTCCTTCTGCCAGTTCCTCCATTAACACACATTTAGCTCCACCAAGGCTGTTATAAGAAGCTTTTGTGGATTTTCTCCATCCATCTTTTCCATCATTCACAGGCATTCATATCCATCCATCTTGATTCATAAAATAAGATTTACAGTGTTGAACTTATTTCATTGTATTGAAATTATTTCAGCCTCTATCTTAAATACTTAAATTTACAGTTTTGTCTCATTTACCTGAAAGGCGGAGTTCAAAACCACCTTTTAGTTAAAAAGTAAAAAAAAAAACATTTAACTTGGGGTTCAAACTCTCATCATTATTCCTGTGAGGAGATGAACTTTATCTTCAAACAATTTAATTTAAAAGCATGTTGCTAAGACTATTTAAAAAATTGGTCAAAACAAAAAAATATTGCATAAAAATTGGTTTTACATTTATAAAAATTTATAAAAATTGTTTGGACCTTGACAACAACAGAGGTCTCAAACTCGGGCCACCAAGGTGATTTTTAAATAATTTAATGTAAAAGCATTTTAGTAAAAAAAAAAGAACAAAAAACTATTAAATATTTGAACAATTACCATGGGAACAGCATGGGCAACTTCTAACCCAACACTGGTTCTGATTCCTGTGAGACGTTAACTCATTATGCTAAATTATGTAATCTTAAACCATTTTGGTAAGAAAAAAAATATTTTCCAAAGATTTAAATACATTTTTGATTAGTTAATATATTAAAATTGATTAATGGAGTAAAAACATGAATATTTTTAATACGTATTATAAATAACTAATTTATGTAAAAAAAGAATCACAGTGTAAAAACAAAAATGTAATTATAAATATACAACAAACGGAGAAAAGTGTGGAAAATTATTATTAAACAGACTGTATTTATTTATTCAATATCAACAAGTAAACAATATATTATAATTATAATTATTATTTATTGTTTCTATCCACTTTGAAATAAACTCATATTATAAACGAAAGCACAAACAAAAATGTAATTATTGCGAACAAACTAATTTTGCCTCATTCTGCTTAATAATAAGCAACTCTTGTGGAAATCAAAAGATGCGAATACATTCTGCTGCCATTTTTGTCTTCAATCTGATCCAACCAACGATAAATTACACCAATAAAGCTCTGCACAGATGACATGGTCGACACATCACCGGCTCCCTGAGAAAAACACCGTCCACCCACAGATGCCATCAACAGGCCGATAGCAAACTTTCTTTAGGGATGTAAGGCAACTAAAAGTCACTAAATCTTGGGAAAACACACTAAATATCGCTTGGTTTTGTTTAAATGCGATCTAGAGATTAACCAGAGATTTGTTAAAATGTGAGGATCTGTGTGAGGAGGAGGAGGAGGAGGATGAGGAATGACACGGCACCGGCTCTCAAGGTCCGGTGTAAGTACAAGTACAGGACGGGAACCAAAGATGAAATTGAAATAAAAGAAAACAAATATACACATTTATTAGCAAAAAAACCCCTATTATTACCGAAACGAGAAGAGGAAGGATGCAGCGTGCGCCTACCTTCATAGTTGACGATGATGATGGCGAGCATGTAATCCTTGCCCAACATGCTGTCTTCCTGAAGCCCCACGAGGTTAGATCACAGACATTCCAGACCACCGTGTCCCGAGACCACCGACAAACTCTGCGGCACACGCGCACGCACAGGATGACCAGTCAAGCACAGACACACTCGCATGCCAAGAGGATTAAACACACACACACACACACACACTCCTCTCCGGATGATTTCACTGCTGTGTGAGGGAAGCTGTTGTGATCAGCCTCCTCTCTCTGATTCTGCTTGATTCCTCTCAAGTCCTTTCTCTTCTATAGATGAGGGGTGTGAGAGGGAGGGTTGTGTGAGAGAGAGAGAGAGAGAGAGAGAGAGAGAGAGAGAGTTCTACAACAGATGCTCTCTCTCACCCTCCCTTCTCACTCTCCCTCCCTCTCTTTCTATCTACCTCTCTCTTTCATTCGTACCTTAAGGATGACTGAACATGTGAGTAACAACAATCGGCACAAACACATGACACACGGATCAATACTCACGCAGATGTGGAAATCCATCTGTCTGACGGAGCCGAGAGATTAAGACAAAGAACGAACGACCTCTTGTGGAGAATGTTTTGCCTTTTGTATTACAGGTCACTTTTAAACTTCACAAGAAAGTATTTCTGAGAATAATTCGTGGCACTGGAAAAGAAACATCGCTAGGTAAAGACAAGCTTAATCGATAAACGATTAATTGATTCAACTAGTTGAACATGAGCTGCGTCTACGCATCCTGTCCTTCATTTTCTTTCCGAAGATGTCATGTAAATGGAAGAAATGTCGCCTTTTAAAGACTTGTGCTTAGTAATATGTCAGTCCACCTTAACGTTTCCCCGTCATGATCACAGGCAAAGTCCGTCATCCTCCAGCCTCCGTTTGCATCATCCTCCTGGTTGCCATAGTAACGACTTTCCTCTCTCCGGCGTCTGTCTGCTTCTGTGGATCCAGAGAGACGCCTTTACGGCTTCCTTTTCTTTGTCTACTTTCTTTCAAATCACAAAAAACTGATGAATCCACCTTGAAACGACACATTTGTCTTGTATCTGCCTCTTGAAATACGTTACGCAGTTACAAGAATCAACGTGCTTTCGAAAGACAAATAGTAAACAAAAACAAGGCCTAAATAAATTTAAAGAAAAGCCACATACTTTGAAAATTTCTTGACAAAATGTTGCGATAAATTAATCTCAAATACATCAGGCAATGTAAACAGAGGATTAAATAAGTAGTCAGGCGTTGATAAATCAGGCCAGAGCAATCAAACATGAAACGTGTTTATGCGCTTTTCAGGCCGATCGATCGAGTTTCGAATCCCCGATCGCGCAAACGCACTCACACAGACATGGCTGACAAGGTTAGTTCGCTTATAAACGGCAATATATGTTTTCAGTAGTTACCATACACTCAGACGACAGGACTGTTTTATCCACTAATTTTTGACTATATTATTGTGACGTTGATAGTGTAATCGGCGCGATAATAAAACAAAAAAGTGAAAGAGTGAAGAGTTTTTCCTCACAGTGTGGCAGACGTTTCGTTAGTTAACAATAACATGTGTACAAAATACTTTTTTGGCTTATAGTTTTTTTTATTTTTTATTTTTTAAATAGTTAAATAATTTAGATCAAATTTCTTTTCTAAAACATCACCCTACTAAACAGCTAAAATTGTGTTGGCTGTTGTTGAATTTCTGGTTTCTGTTTCCCTCGTCAAAAGCTAAAATGGAAGCCAAAAGGTTTTTTTGTCTCCGTGTCGTTTCTAACAGGATCCGTTCCGCCAGCTGAAGGACCTTTCGAAGCTGAAAGACCAGCTGGAAGACATTCAGCGGCGTGTGGAGGATGAAGTTCAGGTTGGAGTCCCTCAGGCAGGTTTCATGTCCAGTGGGATCAAATATAACCAACGTCTCGTATCAGATAAATTCTGGATCAATTTCAGTGCTCAACACAATGTTTTTCACTTCACAGACCTTTGTAGACCAACATTGTGGCAGCTTTGGCCCCGGGATCTTCTGGTCCGTAAACAGGCGTTTGAAGACTGGTTTTGACGTTGAATCTGTTCTCTTCCCTCAGGGTGGAAATGTTCTGGGCTCGCCTTTCCTCAAAGGTTTTGTGGCTGGCTATGTTGTGGCGAAGCTGCGCTCCTCCGCGGTTCTCGGCGTTCTTGTAGGGACTTGCACCGGAATCTACGCGGCTCAGAACTATCAGACTCCAAACATCGAGCAGACGCTGAAAGGCTATTTTAGCGCCTTCACTAAGGGGCGATGAAAGACTTTCAGTCTCATCTTGATGATCTGTTGCTTGGAAAGACCGTTGTTTGCCTTATAAGGGTTTCTGGTCAAATTTACAGAATCAGTATTGTGGGATTATAAAAAAAAAAAAAAATGCCATTTTAATATGTCTTGTGTATTTGAAAGGAGGGTTCTGGTTTTTATATAAAATGTAAGAATGATCGAATATAAATTTAAATCTGTATCTTTAAGATCCATTGGTAGTAAATGACAAAACGTTGCACTTTATCACTTTGACTTTAAAGTAAATTATTTGCAAACTTGAGAGTGAGAGATAAAACTGGAAGTTGATAGTTGTATTAAGAATATCTGCTTGAATCATAGCTTCAAATATTCATGTGTTTGGATTTTTCTGCCATCGTCTTTTTTTTGTTTTGATGTTTTGTTTGGAAATATTGTGAGATTCTGTTACGTTTTAAAACATTGTTTTTGTGATATTGAGGATAAAGGACTTGTGCTTTAAAATAAAGGATGTGAGCTTGTCTTAATTAAATCCTTAGAGTAGATACACTATCAAAGTTAAATCTGATCAGTAATTCACAAAAATAAAATCACACTATTCATATTCTGTTTATTTAATGTAAAATCTTAGTAATATCTTAGAACTGTATGAAAATGATCTAAACGCATGAAGACAACAGCAAAACAAAGACAAGTGTTGTTAATTAATTTTAATAACCACCTTTGTACATTTAGTACATTTCCATTTCCCCTTGTCTGTGTTGTTATTAAAGATTAAAACCCAAGTATTATAGTCAAAATTCAGGATAAAACGACTGATTATAACACATATTTGATTGCTAATCACAATATTGAGCTGAAAAGTTTCTAATAGCAGCAAGCGTGAAGTTTAATTACTGTAACTTGAGGTTTATCATCACACGGTTAATGAGCCACTAATGCATGTGTCAAACTCAAGGTCCGAGACCCTTTAATATAAAGCTGATATTATTAGAATCAATGATCCAGTCATATAAAGTCGATGACACAAAGTACACAAATTAGTCATTTTTCTAACTTGAAACATTTTGCCAGTTTTATAGAGGGCAATTACACTGGAACGATGTTCCTGTTGTTGTTGTTTTTTTTTTTTCCTATTTATGTTCGAAACTTTCTAAAATTCTAATTCTTCCAAAAGATTTTCGCATATTTATCCTGTTTGGCCCCCGGTACTTTTGAGTTTGACACCCTGTAAGAGACAGAACACCTCAGAGTCCACTGTAAGCTTAAAGCGTTTCACCGACAGAAACCGTTAATAAGAAAAAGATCATAAATCCACAGTGATGAAGAGCCGGAGTCTTCACTGCTCCACCTCTGACATCAGCACCGGCTCCGGGGCCCCTGAAGGATGGAGACGGGAGAAATCTGCATTTATATTAAACACACACACACACACTTTCTCTCCCTTCATTCTCTAGTTCTCTTTTTCTTCCAGTTTCTTCGTCCCTCACATACTCTCTCTTCTTCTTTCTACTTGTTTTTTTGTTTGTTTGTTCAAAGAAGACCTTTTTCTCTTTTTTTTTTTTCTCCTTTCTACTTGTTTTTTTTCTTACTGTATTAAATGTTGTCTCTTTTCCTACATTCACTCTTTGTTTCTCTCTCTCGGTCTCTCTGTCTCACGCACGCACGCAGGCGCGCGCGCGCACACACACACACACACACACACACACACACACACACACACACACACACACAACACACACACACACACACACACACACACACACACACAGGCTGTGAAAAGGCCTCCTACCGTAAGCAGAAGCACAACTAGCCGGGCCGTTAGTGAGAGAATCCAGAATCTCGACCCCGTTGACGTCCACACACCAGCAAATCCCGGTCCTGTCCCAGCACTGCTCCGGCAGGTACTGACCGCTCCCATCACACCGCGGCCGGAAGGACGGCACGAGGGTCTTGGCCTCCCCGGAAGCCTCGCGCTGGCACCGGGTCTGGACTGAAGGAACTGAGGCAGACACTCTATGGAAAATCTGCGTGGAATTGTGAGTTAAACATCTTTGCTGATAAAGAGTCCGATACCTGGTTTAGGTGATGGAGAGGAGTCCTGCAAATAAAGCAATTATACTTTTACTTCGAGTACAACGTAAAGCTCGAGTTCTTTTTTGGGTAAAGCCTGACACCTAGTGGCCACGCTGAGAATAGTCGCTACCTTGACTTTGGATTCATCCAGTGTCAGAACAAGAGGACTCATGGGCAGGTTCATCTTCAGCGGGGCACGAGCGACTGCACAGGAAGCGGAAGTCAGCAATACAGTCTTAACACGACAGGTTATCACTTATTAGAAGTGCTGTGGCACTTGTCAAGACGTCTAGCTCCATTCTTGGGCTACCTCTTGACTAAAGACGTGGGAAAAAGGAGGATTTTTCCCCAAAAAAGTAAGTTTCCCCACTGTGGGACTTTCTTCTTTTCTTATCTTTAAAAGGATGGCAATTTGGAAAAAGTGAGACCGGTTACCTAAAAAGGTACAGTTCCAGGACCAGGAGATGTGGAAAACACACAACAGCTTTAACATAATATTATTATTAATAATAATAATAATAACAATAATCATCATCGTTATAATAGTAATGCAAGGCCACACAGTGATCATGTCTGTGAAATCTGCAGTAAAATATTGTACAATTGAACAAGCTATTATACAAAAAGTATTGTAGTTACCCATAATATTTTGAACTAGATATTATAGACACAATCGAACTATTATAAAACAAGTGTTGTAGCTTGCCAAATTGGCTGCAATATGATAAAAGATAATTTATATTTTGATTTAAAAAAATGTACCAGCTAAAGCTTAGATTGAAACATTTTAATGTTTTAAACGCTTTTAAACAGAGCAAAAAAGGATTCTAAAAAAAGCTGTGTTAAATTGTTTTTGCTCGGCTTAAAGGCAGTTTTGAAATACTGTACTTGTAAAAACAACAACCATTTTGTGGGGGAGCTAATGATATTGCCCTACTGTACATGTTTTTTCGGTCATTATTTTAAATTATAATCACGTTGTAATTGTAATTTTAACTGTAGAAATGGACCGGGATTGTTTTTATCCGGTGTGATGTACTGACATGTCTTGCGGCTGATCTCCTGCAGGCGGTCGCTGCGTCTCTGGAGGCTGGACAGCTGCTCTCTCTGACCGTGAACCATGTAGAGGGTGACGGCCTGACCAGCGATCAGCACCGCCGCCAGCAGAGTGATGCCCGCCACCTTCAGACCCTCGCGCCCTCTTCTCCTGACACACGGGGATCACATCAATTACGCCATGCAATCATTCAACTTCAATTATTCCCTTATCACAAGTTTTTTTTTTATAAATGTTACAATAGATTTGATATGACATTGATATAACATTATAAATACACCGAGATTTGGTGTCAAGAATCAGAAGCAAGAAAAAGCGTTATTGCCAGGTAAACGAAAGTAAATCCCAAAAGGTTTAAAGGGAAAATATTGTTGCAAGTACACAATTATGAAGTACTAAGATCACGCATACGTAGCATTTGAAGAGTTGTTAAAAAGTATTGTTCACGTATTTAAATCATAGCGTATACTTAATTTGCATCCTGACGAGTAGTTTCAAAGTCATAAATATGACTATTGAAAAAAACTAAATACATATCATACAGATATGATATTAAAACGTTTCATTTATAGAGTAAAGAAAAGAAAAAAGACGAATAGTGAAGTAATTCACCCGGTCTGTTCTCTCCCGATGGAACTTTGCTCACTCGAGGTTCTGAGCAAAGGAGCTTCTCCTGCTTCGGTAGACATTTCAGATCACTGTTCAAAATTACTTTAAAATAAAAAATGATGTCTTGTTCAGTAAACACTTCTCACTAATGAGAAATTTAGAGAACTGAGCGAACAGAAAGAGGAAAGAGGAGAAAAAAGATCGGAGCGCCCCGAGCAGCGTTCTCATTGGTCAGGCCGTGACGCGTCATCAGTTTCCGGAAGAAAGCAAAGTTGAAATGTCGCATCCGTCAATTTCACACACCGAATGATCCAGAATCGACAACCTTCTTTTAGAATCATTTAGGAGATACATCTCATGCTTTTATTTTGATTTTGCATCATGCATATTTAATTAATCAATATACATTTTAACGAATGAAAAAACAATTCAAAATCATAAACCCAGAATTTCAAAATATTATTTCACTACCAATCAGCATGAAAAAGGGTTCAGAGATGGTTTTTTTGGATGGTTGACTTTATACCGCGTTTGCACAAGGCAAAACATTAGAACAGAAAGTAACGGGGATGGGAAGCGATTATGGTTTTCCCCTAAAACACACAGCAAACCGGTCAGACAAGACCAAACAGCGTAAAAAATCCCTCACACCCATAAAAACGTCCCTTTAATCGCCTCATTTACTTTCCTTAAGGACCAGTAGAACAAACTTGGAACCGATCGGAACGGTATCTTCCATCACCATATTTGGGTGTCTGAACCATGAAAAACAAAATTATGGCGGTGTTGTAAAATTTGCTCTACTAGTTGGGCTTTTAGAAGCGCTGGAGTACAAATGGAAAAACGTCATTTTATTAACATTTAGTGTTGTATATAATACAAGGGTTCTAAATATTTACCAATTTCCCATTGATCAATCGTGCCCCATCAAAGAGACACATACCTAAACATCATGCTCATAATTTATTTTTAAAATATCACTTTCTTAGAATTACACACGGCAGCCAACACATGTCAAATGAACCCATTCTGTCATTTTCGCTTTAACTGCAAATTGCGCAGACAAATGACCACCACTAGAGGGCGCTACAAGAACACAAAAATATGGTTGATCCCATTTAGCATGTCAGATGTAAACACAGCAGGTGGGGAAAATTCTGTGACGCGTAGACCTGACGCAGACCCTAAGTTCCAGAAGGATAAAGACAAGAGACTCATGTTGAATTAGAGTTTTTATTCTGAAAAAAATCCAACATTTTACAGACGACGTCCGCGACGACCTCCCTTTCTGCGGGTGCTGTCTGAGGGAATAGGGGTGACGTCCTCTGTAATAAAGACAAAGCACTTTTAACGCTCACTTCCTCAAAAGCTTTGCAATACGAATCCAGTGTTAAAAACAAAACATACCGATACGGCCAATCTTCATGCCGGAACGAGCCAAAGCTCGGAGAGCCGACTGAGCCCCTGGTCCTGGAGTTTTGGTTCTAATGCAAGAAACATGTTTTAAAACAAATTGTTTTAACATTTTGGGGAAAAAAAAAAAAAAAAAAAAACACCAACAACAGTTAACATCCATATAACAAAACATCCAACGTCACATCATGAATTTGAACACAGGGTTCCTACACTTTCAGAAAGGTACATTTTACCATTGAAAGTGCTTGACTTTTATATTTAAAATTCTTGACACTCAAAGTAAACATTTTTAGGGAAAGTTTTATGGTACTGGTGGGGAGCGGGGGGGGGTGAAAATTACATTTTAGTAGATACTACTTCATTCTAGGCAAAATTTGTATTCTAACTTTGTTTAAAGAAATTAGGCATCTGCCATTCTTCTCCATATTTATGCTTCCCACTCTCTGCATTTTTAATCAGACCTGGATCATAGTGATCACGACCACAAACCAGACACAGAGCGGGTGATCTGCCCAAGTTCAGATCCGATCCTGAGGACGTGCACTTATCCGGATTCCACTGTTTGATTAATTTCAAGTATTTTTAGGAACTTCATTTAATATTCAAGCATTTAAGGCCTTGAAATTCAAGCACTTAAAGATTTCAAGCTCCCGTAAGAATCCTGTGAACATAATGAGACTTCTCACCGGTTTCCACCAGTGGCTCTCAGCTTGATGTGCAGGGCGGTGATGCCCAGCTCCTTGCACCTCTGAGCAACGTCCTGAGCCGCCAGCATAGCAGCGTAAGGGGAAGACTCGTCTCTGTCGGCCTTCACCTTCATCCCACCCGTGACACGGCAGATCGTCTCTCTGCAGGCGGGAAAACAACCTCAATTCCTCACATCACCAGACAATAACACACATTCCTGTATATACTTCAGTCGACTCTGCTTAACTGGGCCAGCGCTTTATTGGAAGAAATTTTCAAAGTCCAAATCATCTCATAACGCAAATTTGTGCCACTTTATTGTGGCTAATTGGTCGTGTCCCACTGAGTCCCAATTAACACCAGTCGACTATACGCAAACAAGCGGTTTTGGAATCACAAGACTAGCAATTTTTCCATTGTTTTCAACATCAGTTGTGGCATTAGTTCTACATATACTCTTCACACAATATATGGGTGCGTACACGTATAAATACAAGTCTACATGTAACACACAAATGGAACAACAAATGACTCATAACAGTATTAAACCACAACAACCTGAGATGCAATAGCACTGCAATAAGTGCAATTTATTCATTTACCAGATCTACACGCATGTGTAAAGAGATAGACAGGGGGAAAGTGTATAAATAAGACAGACAAAAAAAAGGAACACAGGAAAATAAAAATTAAATTTAAACTAGCACGTAGAGAAATAAGATAGGGAAATACATGAAAATGAGGATGAGAAACGTGGATTACAGAGGAGAACAAAGACAAAACAGACAGGTAAATGGAGGACAAAGAGAGCGGGAGGGCGAAAACGACAACCAGTAAGAGAAAGACAGAAAAGAGAACAGAAAGATGGAAAAACGACAAACAAGAAAACGAGAACAGAAGGACAGACAAACGACAGCCAGTAAGAGAAAGGAAAAATGGAGGACAGTGAGGCTGAAAAAACAACAAACAGTAAGAGAAAGACAGGAAAATGAGGATGGAGAGACAGACAGAAAAAAACAGGAAAATGAGGAGAGACACAAAAACGACAACCAGTAAGAGTAAGACAAGACTACGAGGACAGAAAAACAGGACAATGAGACAGAAAAAGGACAGTCAGTAGGTGAACGACAGTAAAATATAGAGCGACAGAACAAGGAAGCAGTAAGAGAAAGACGGGATGATGAAACAGAAAAAGGACGGGTCACGTACTTGCCGGACAGGTCAGTCACGTGCACAAACGTGTCGTTGAAGGAGGCGAAGATGTGGCAGACGCCGAACACATTTTCGCCCTCGGCCACCTGAGGTCCGAGACTGATGACCTGCTCTTCCTTCTTCTCTTTACCCTTGCGAGGTGCCATTGCTGTCGGAACAAACACACGCTTACCATCGGCGATGAAGATCCGCGACTCCGCCGGTCACGCGTCATGCACCACAAACAAGCGAAAATATTAAAACAACGGGAATTATTCATGCAATTATTGAAAGTGTTTAAATTAGCGTAACGTGGAGATTTTGAGAGAAACGCGCGGTTGCATTTTACTTGTATTTCGGGAAAACACGCAACGATGAGCCGTAACACCAGCACAACTAAACCGCCTAAAATACTGCCATCATCGCTCGCTAAAGCAGCAATAATCTGTTTTAAGGACACGCGATAAAGACAGAAATGTCGTGGAATGACGATTTCGCGTCAAAACGTTTCAAACGGACGAGATTAAACGGATTGAAAATGCGTCGCCTTACCGATGAATGTCTCTAATCGAGGCCGAAACAGGAAAGGAAAGAAAAAGCGCAACCGGGTTGAAAGTTCATACAGAGAAGCGGAAGTGGATGTAAAGTAAAAGTCCTTGTAGAGACGATTGATGCGAAAAAGTATTTTTTAAATTTTTGTTAAATTAGTCACATATGTGTGTAATACATTTATAAGTTATATATGTAATGTTAATATGTAATGTATGTAATACATATATTTACAGTATATAATATAAACTATAAATAGTATAATATGATCTATCTCTCTATCTATCTATCCGTCCGTCCATCCATCCATCCATCCATCCATCCATCTATCTGCATCTACGTATCAAAAAACAATATTTTGATTTTCAGAATAGGTCTTTATTATTTTTATTTTATTGTAATTTAATGTATTATAATTATTCTACTGGCCACAAATGATACAATGTGATAAAAATAACTAAAATAAATACAAATGATTGGAGATAAAATGAATATAAATGATTGCCACTAATAAAATCAAATTATATGTATATTATGATTAACACACACATACTATGTTATTAATTATAATGCTAAAAGTTACATTCAATGACACAATAGTTTCTAAACATATATTTTGTCATGACCAAATGAGGTTTGATCGGTTTGATTCAAGCACTTTAATATTAGGTCAATATAATAAACTGAACTTAAAAAGTGTGCTTATTCTTTATATTTTACTAATTTCTAAGCTCACATCTGATCAAACCAGTTCTACAGCTCTAAGCTCGACAGTTGCAAGAATACTCACACAATAAAATCATCCAAACAAAGGACTAAAAAGACAGTGGTTTCTTTATTGGCAAATTAATCACAAAAATATTGACTACCAACAATAAAAAATATTAACAACAGTATGTTTGATTGTACAGTTTGATCCAGGTGATTATTTCAGTAGATATCTAGATTGATCTATTAAGACGCCCTAACATTATGATACAGAAAGCACAATATTGGCAGTGTGTGAGTTGTGGGGACCGTTCCGCACCGAGATGAATGTGGTCAATCGTACAGAACTGTTCAGTTTTTTACTCTCTCTTACCAGTCGCTCAAAATAAACGGGCTCTTTACAACGGAGAGACATTACATTTGTACATAATTGTGCTTGGTGCAAAACATCCCAACCATGAAACACAATATTGCATCACCACATGTCAGTTGGCTTGGGAAATGAAGTGTGATGGCCGAGCAGCATGTAAGGTGCGTGTTTCGTACCGTAGAGAACTGTAAACCACTTACACTAACCCGGAGAAACTAGCCGTGAAAGCTACGGATGACGAGTGTTTACGATGGTTTTTCCAACAGATCCAAAGCATCTCGGCCTTCGACCATCGAACATTGTGCTTCTGAAACATCACACGTGAAGGTGGACGAATACAGTCGTGTTGTACACTTCCATTGTCTTTTTTACAAACAGCATTTATAGAAAATAAACACTCTCCGTTTTCCAAATGTACTATTGCCAAACCCCTGCCCAAGCCTTCCTGAAGCCATCCTGTGTTGGGTTCCACAAGGTGCTGGTAGGAAATGCTCGACCCAGAGACCTCGGATTGAAGCGAGAAGCCTGGAAAAGCTCCGGGAATACTTGCTGATCATGTTTGGAAGATATTCGTCCACGTGGAAGTGAAAAAAAGACAGTATGAGATGGAACAAGAAGACAAACAGACTGAGGGGGGAAAGAGTGTATGAGGAAAAAAAAAAAGGTTAAATTCCAGAGGAAACGGCGCCACCTGTTGGATGGAATGCCACAACGAATCGGAGCGTTAGGTGGAAACCAGCAGGGAGCAAAATCAAAACCTGTTGAATTTGAAGTCACATGACATGAGATTTGGGTTCATTTCACGGCTTCTCGCCACATAGGGACGATTTGGGAATTGTAAATCCCGCATCGCAGTGACCGGCTTGGTTCATCTGCTTACATTCATGGGTGTGAATTCATTCATTCATTCAGTCATTCAGTAGCAGTGAAATCGGCGTCCGAGGTGATACATTCCGGCAGAATATCGACTGACGGGTTTGAAGAAAAGGTGGAAGAAAAAACATTCATGACAAAGAAACGGCTTGACGAATCAAACGTCGGTCTTGGTGATGGAACGTTCCGATATGCCGAAAGAAAGCACGTGTTAAAACGGGCAGAAAACGGATCTGAGTGAACTGAACCCTGTCTGGCTCTCGCATTAAGGCAGTTTCCGCACGTTTAAGAGGCCGCAAACATGCCTTTCTCTTTACAGTTCATTATTTACACTCACATTGATTATGGATGTAGCTTATCTCCGTTTTAGTACCACTATTTGTCACCCATTAAACCGTGCCGTGGATTCGCAGCTAATAGCCATAAATACGCCATCGTGAAATGTCACCTTTGAATGTCACATTTGAGGCCGTAATACAAACATCTCAAGGGAACCATGATTCGAGGCAAACAGCCTTTTGTTGTGCAATGCGACACATGACATGAGCGTTAAAAGCAAGTTCACAAAATAAAATATTCGCCCGGGCCGTTTTTACGATCCAATACCGATTTCCGTGTACGAAACAATAATTTTTAAAAAAATGTGCCCGTTTCTCTCAACTTTAAGACGTCCATCTGACAGGGCGCCACTCCGAAGCTTCGACCCTCCAGGCAAAGATGGCGAATCTGAGAGCGTGATTGGATCAGGAGTCCCACAGGGGTCTATCCCGGGCACACTTCTGTTCTCCAAAACAGAACAGAGCATGTTTCTCGCCCTCTGCGTCTTGTCCTCCAGCAGTCCTCTCTCAAGGGGCACAGACTTGAGATCCGCTGGAGTCTTCACCATCTGCTGGGCCGGTGGGTGGCTCACAGAGAGGGCAGGAGAGCGAGACCCCTCAAACAAACCAAGCAGTGGAGAGTCCTCAGGTTACCTGCTGTGGAGCAGTTCCTCCCTGAGCCAGCTCGGCAGCGGCTGACCCATTTTGTACAGTAGCTTGGAGAGCTCGATGTTGTGCTCGTGGTAATACTCTCTCAAGAACGTCCGGGACTGTGGAGAACGAAGAGGAGGAGGTCAGTCATGTCATCAAAAGCTCTTTAAAAAAGTAATTAGCTACTTCTCACAAATAGTAACAGTTTGTAATTGAGTTACACTGTTGTAAAAGTAACTAACAACCAGGGAATAGCATTACTTACACATTTTTTTTTATTTGTCAAATAACTTGGCTGCTCTCAACATTAAATATAAATGAGTATTTAAATCTGTGTCCCAATTGTTTGTGACTAAATTAAATGTCCATTAAATTATCACATTTATGCTTTCATATAAATAAAACATTTATGTTTTGAGCCAAAGTGAATTCACATATTTTTGGGACTATAAGGCACACTGTACAATTAAGAACATTTTTATAAAAAACAATTTAATCACTTTTAATAATTAATTGTTTTTGTAAATGAGACAAATTGTTCTCTAGATTATAATGTGCATCAGTTACAAATGCATTTAGTTTATATATTTGCTATGCACTGTAGTTTTTGGACTACAAGGCAAAAACACAATTACACTAAACAAATATTGCGCTTTTCCCGGGAGTCACTATTAAACCTTTAAAATGTACAGAGCGCTTAATCTTCCATTTATTATACAGAACCAAGAAACTGGAATCTTTCATTTGATTTCATTTTTTAAAAAAATAAAAGGAAATTTACTGCTTGACAAAGCAAAGACAATAAAAAGGTCAATGAGGGGTAAAATTGCTTTGTAAATGAAGTGTCCTCCTCCGTTTCCAGCACTCAGAATCACCGCTAGTCTCCGAAGCCACGACTTATTTCACCCGTCATTAACGCGTGTGTCCGCCATGATGCCTCAAGGTCCCGCCAACGAACGAGATGCTTTCTTACCACTAAAGCCGCGAAAAATCAACAATAACAACAGAAAGGCACAATAAAAGTCATGAAGCCACATGACATCAAACAATCTGGAGCTTTTAAGTCGTGATTTTGTACATACGTATTGCGAATTTAAGCTTTTTATTCTGATCATGTTTTAACGAGGCTGATAAACAAGTAAACTTTCTGATCCAAATTTGAGTTTCAGGCCCAGTTTCTGAAGATAGAAGGAATTCATTTTTTATCAATATGCCATAAAGCGCCAAACTTTAGGCAGATGAGAGAGAGTGTGTGACCTATTTTTTGAGCCTAAATTCAGTATGAGAAAAATGCTTAAATTATTTTCAAATTGGACACAATACCACTTTTTCTCAAGTCTTATTGGAATCGGTGACTTGTAACTTATAATGAAGAAATTCTTACAGTGAGGTATTTATACTTTTACTGAAGTATGGTTTTCAGGGAGCCTTTACACCTCTGGAAGTTTTTTAGTGTGTTTGTGCAAGAGAGTTACTAAAAATGTGTGTAAATGACATTGAGTGTTACTGTATCGCTTCAAACAGAAATCTATAAAATGTGATGCTAGTTTTCACTTATTCTGTCGAATCTACAATTATGTCCTCACATCAGCATCCATGTCAGGATAGCGTCTCCCTTTGCTCTTGCCCAAGCATTTGGTCTTTCCTCCGTCCATCAGCTGACACCAGAAGCCCTTCTTCGGGTCGAATCTGTGGAAAGGAAAGAACAGCAACATCCATCTACCCATCCATTCATTTTCTGAAATGCCAAAAAAGACGTAATTGAACACAACGGGGGGCACACAGCACGAGGAATCAAAGTCATGAGATGTGAACAGAGCTGACAAAAGAGAAAAGGCAGGAAATTAACAAGCACTTGTGACTCTCAAACTAATCGGATTTAAGGGGAGACTATAAAGAAATGGATGAAACCAAACATACACTTGAATAGAAAGCACCCCCCTGATTTTTCAGGCACAAAACACAATTTATATTAATGTTTCTGGTTCAACTACGTTAATATTCTCTTAAAAGAACAATTTTTTCTTTATTTAACGAATCTAACTTGTGACTCATTTTGATATTGTTTTACTTGAATAATATATAACAAAAAGACGATTTTAGTGGTCAGGACTTCATTTACCAAGATACTTTGCTCCATTTCAGTGCGATTGTTTTAAGCTCAGGCCTGTTTCAAGCTCTCTGTTAATCTGATGCCGTGTGAAGAGGAAGAATTATTATCCCCTGTGCAGTGACCCAGCGTTTTGATTGTGTCTGTTCCTTGGATTTTTTTCCTTGACTAATTTAAGCTACCCGGTCATGGTTTGTAGTCTCTGTTTGTTGTAATATAAATTATTGTACTGTATTTAATTTAATCGTACTTCCTCCAGTGTTAATTGTGTCTGTTAGGTGTTGCAGCGTATTTAAAGTTTCTTTATTTCTGTTATTGAGCCAATAAAAACTTATACTGTAGCACGTCTGCCTACGGAACTGCCTACGCACACGCGAAAAAAAGGCTCATATTTACACGCATATATGCAATCGGTGATCATAAGCACAACCCAAGTTTTTCAGCATCAATAATTCAGAAAAAAGGGGAGTTTATATTTGCGTAAATACAGTAAAAAAAAAAAAAAAAAAACGGGAAGTTGCCATCATGGCAGAGGCTTACGCAAGAATCTTATGGTAGTTTAGCGTGTTCGTCAGGCCTAGAAACTTCTGGATTTTGTCCATCACAGCAGCCGGCTCCGTCCTCAGCATCTGGCCGTCCAGGACAAGGATCTGAGAGAGAAACCATTGGTGACGTCACAGAAACAACGGGAAGTGAGACTGAAACAGGAAGTGATGACACAACCTGGCTGGGGTGATAGTGAGTCAGCCATCGCTGCAGGTGAGTGGAGTAGAGTCCTGGGACCAGGCAGCGGCTCTGCAGGACCCTCAGCTTGATCGGCGTGTCTCGTCCGGCAGAAATGGCATCGTGGAATGTGTATTTCTGAGCCACGGGGTCGTCATGGGCCCTCTGGTGCTGGGGGACGCAAACAGATGCCATTTAGAGAAACCAAAATCACAGTCAGCTTTATTTCCCCCAGAAATCATGTTTTAAGTAGTGCTGTCAAAGTTAACGCGTTAACGCATGCAATGTTCAATCGCGTTAATTATTGTTGACACGTTGACGCAGTTCCCTTTTATACTTGTCAGTGTTCGGATCAAGTCGGATCAAGCCGCCGGTCTATCAGTCTACTTCTTGCTTGTTGAGGGGGCGGGGCCATCTCGAAAGGTGAGACGAGGCGCACTAAGCCTTGTTTTAGATTCATACGAATTAAATAAACAGACAATATGTGTTTATTTTTACTAATACTTACAAACACGATTTCATGCTTATTTCATGTGTGATAAGTATTTATTAAGTTACAGTTCATTTTCAGCTGACTAAGATAAGGGAAAACACGAGTCATGCTTTAGTTTTATTATTTTTAGACTTTACAAAAAGCACACCATCCTGTAATAATTTCATTAATACGGCGACAAAAAACTGTTATAAGAAATGGAGTATTTTTAGTGTGTTGTACACCGATCTTGAAAAAAGTGCCTCGGAGGGTTAAAAATGAAGAAAATAGATTGCAAATTGAACAAAAAGTCTACCAAATTATATTAACACTATTTAAACAAGTGTTTTTTAGTGTAAAGTACATGAATTTGCATATTCCACCTCAAAATCCAATATTACAAGCTTCAGTCATTTAATTGCGTTTAATCGTGATTAATAGCGATTAATTTGGTTAGGGAAGTGCAACTAATAAGTAAAAAAAAAACAATAGTTTGACAACCCTAATATAAACATTAAGCCATTAAGTCTAGTAATTTACGGTAAAAATTTGTATTTGAAATGCACTCTAAGATAATGAAGATAATAAGTAGACAATTAAGCCATAAAGATATATAAATGAAAACAGAGATGCAACGCTTGCCATGACACGTGATCACAACCTGATGTTCTTGTGTGTGTGTGTGTGTGTGTGTGTGTATGTGTGTGTGTGTGTGTGTGTGTGTGTTAAATCAGATTAGGATTGAGTATTAAATCAGGCTGAACATTAAAAGACTCTGAATTAAGTGACGTCCTGATAACATGTGTTGGGTTCCTGATCTGATCAGAATGTTCAGCCTGATTCATTACTCAATCCTAATCAGATTCAAACACACACAAATAGTCATTCTTACACACCATCAAGCATTTAGACAGTAGACCTCATGACCTTGACCGTGACGAATGATACTGACCTGGTACCAGGAGTAGGCTCGGTCCGCCGGGTTGATCAGAATGGTGATGATTTTGGCTTTGGGCAGAAGAGCCGCTGCTCGCCGAGCCGCCACCTCAGAGTCAAAGTAATTTGCACTTTTCTCGAAGTAAAAATCCGAGCTGGTGTTGGAAGGCAGAGGGAAATACTCCATGTACCTGCAAAAGCAGCACAAGCCACACACCATTACAATCAGAAAAATCAGATTTTTGGGGTTTTATTTAATTATTATCAATCAATTATTTATTCATTTTACCAAGTATATCACATTTTTGCTCGCTGCCGGCTTTTAAATCTATTTTCTGATTATTTTAGGTTCCAGTTTAGTCCATTAATTTAATATCTGATTATTGGATCTTTATTTAGTATTATTTGGTAAATGTATTATCTGATTACTTTAGGTTTTCTGTTAAGTAATTTAATTTAATATCAGAATATTTTGGGCTTTTTACTCATTTATCAATATGATTATTTTACAGGAGTAATATTATTTGGGGTTTTAACAAAGCCATCTTTAATCTAACATCATCTTATTTGAGGCTTTTGATAAGACATTAGGGATTTAAAAGGCTAAAACACATTAAAGTCTCTTGGGTGCTGGTGACATTTTCGTCCTCTTTTCATTCAACAATTAATGCCATAATTTACTAATACTGTATTTCTTTTTCGTCGTCTAATATCCCCCAATCGATCACATTCAATTAAAATATTACTAACATTGTACATTGTCAACAAATGACCGAGAGTAAAAACAGAAGTGAACGAGTGAAGATGATGTCCATCCTACACATTGCTATTTATAAGTCTGTCAATGAATATATTTGTGCAGAGCGAAGAACAGAACATGCTGTTGGTGGTGATTCATATTAGACATGAACCATAGTGTCTTCATCTGAGGAAACATTGCTCTTCCGTTTCCCTCCAACGCTTTATCCATCCCAAACTGCCAAATAATGTGAGTGAGAGTTTGAATCTGTGTGTCTGACTCTGTGGTTGGTCCAATTTATAGTGCGTCCCAGAGTTGCTGTGATTGGCTCCAGCTCCCCAGGACCCAGAAATGAAAGCAGTTCCGAAAATAAATGGATTTTCCCGCTCAAAACGAAGAAAAGAACCACCAAAAGTGAGTGTTTAATGTGTTTGGCCAAGCTTCCGATTTAGCGTGACCTTCTCTACAAGAGTGTGGCACGCATCCGTGTGGGTGTGTGTGTGGGTGTGTGTGTGTGTGTGTGTGTGTGCGCAGAAGAAACCTCCCACACACCAGTCGATGCCTTTGTGGTAGTTTCGTCCATTAAAGAACTGGATTTCTTCAAAGGTCTCCTTGCTGGGGTAGTTGCTGGTCAGATCGGAATGCATGCCCAGAAACAGGTAGAGCGCTGTGGTTCCTGCACACACAGCCAGAGTGACGGGATTACTGACAGGAAACCTTCCTGCTCAACAAATACATGAAATGACGAGAATGAAGAAATGGCGTATTTAAATATAAGCACCGCCCCCTCTCTGATTTTTCATACGCGAAAAAAAAAAAACAAAAAACATTTTTTCCCTTGTTTACATTTCTAGCTAAATTAGGTTCAATTTCTCTTAGAAATACATAAAAATACTATTATCAGCAGTCTTTATAACAGACGCTGTGTGAATTTTAGCAAATTTTAGCAAATTAGTGTTTCCTTGTGCAGCAGACCGCAACGACGCAATTTACGCAAATGGATTTGGCATTTGTTGCGTATACATTTTAATAATTTGAAATATAAATATGACATTTACATCCTGTTCGTCAAGATAGTGACTCATACAATATATATGTATCTACGCGAATATAAGCACCCCACCTGATTTGTGAGGCGCAGAATAGTTTTTATTTTTTATAAAAATTACATTTTTTATATATTTCTGGCTAAATCAAGTTACATTTCTCTTAAAATTACCTTTTTTATTATTATTTACAAACCTAACTTGTGACTCATTCACTTTGATGTCGCTTCACTTAAATAATAGATAATAAAGTATCTATTTGAGCGATTAGAACTACATCTCCCAGCTACCAGTCAGGGCAAGTGCAATGCCATTTTTAGCGCTCTTTAATAACAGACGGTGTGTGAACTGTGAAGATGATTGTAGCTAAATGGTGTTTGTTCTGTGCAGCAGACCAAGCGTTTTGATTGTGTCTGTTTCTTGGATTTTTTTTACTCCATTAACTTCTTCCTTTTCGACTGTTCTCTATCAGCGATGATGCTCTGGAATCCGTTTGTAGCCGTTAGCGCTGAGCTACCCGGATGTGGTTTGTTTGTAGTCTCTTGTTGTTTTATTAATGATTGTATTTAGTTTGTTAGGTGTCTCAGCGCTTATTTATTTCTGTTATTGAGCCAATAAAAGCTTATATGCACGTCTGCTTACGGTTAATAAAGACCTCTGCATAACATTTTTGTTTATTTGTGATTGTTCCTGACTTGAAATATGGAATAATGGGAGCTTATATTTACGCGCATATTTGAAATCGATGATTATAAGCACCTCGCAAGTGTTTGAGCGTCGAAAATTCGAACAAAGGGGGTGCTTATATTCACGTAAATACGGTAGTGCAGAAACCTGGTCTTCTAAAAACCAAATTAGCTTCATAAGAATTCTCCCCTGCTTAAAACGAATATGTGATGTTAAGTCCTGTGAAATAATAAAAGGGTGAAAAAGAAAAGCGATAAAAATTTGTACAATTAATCTCCCTCTCAAGCGTGACCCCATAATCTTGCTTTTATTGAGAAGATTAACACGAGTCTTTACAACCCACTCCAAGAGTGGGCTTCTGCTCCCTGAAGACATTTTAGAAGTTGAATTAGTCTATGCCGTTAAACTAAAAATACACATTTACAGAGAAGTCACTGACGCAGTGCTAATCTCAAACAAACTCAGCATCAAGAAAAAGTTATATATCCGGGCATTTCCCCCCACAAAAGTGGCCTTGAGAATCAAATTAATGATGTTTAGTGTTTCTACCATGCTCGCACAGGAATACTGAAATTATATAAAAAAAATAAAAAAAATAAAAATAATTTCAACGCCTTTAAAAACATCCACCACTAGGGGGCGGAAGCACACAAACTCACCAGTCTTCTGAGGTCCAATGATGAGCAGCTTGGGGAAACGGTCACAGGTCTTTTCTTTAGACCAGATGTCTTTGTGCCTTTTGTCTTCGCAAGGGTCCTGAAATGACAAATCATGTAGGGAAATTCAGTTGGGATGTGTAAAATACGAATTCCAGATTTTATGGACCTGGGATTTTGGAAGCAGATTTAGTTCCAAAACGATCAAACGTATATTTCTAAAAAATGAACAATAATGCTTCATATTGGTGTTTGGTTTTTTATTTTTCGCATGGAATCGGTCTGGCAGCATGCACTTGTTATTTAGTACATTTAAGTTAAATTCTAACGAAAGAGATTTTAAGTTTTTAAAACAAACTTACCATTATTTTCATTAATAGTAACAACAATACATTATTTGTAAGGCGTCTATCAGGACCTCTGCACACTGATTCACGATAGAGTATTTCGATATAAATTAACAAAAATGTCTACATTGCATAATTATTGTAGTGGCAGACTACTTCAGAAATAATGTGCAAAAATAACACTGTAATCAACCTTTATTGTGTGCTAATATTGCTAACTGAACTCGTCACACACTTCCTTGTCAAGCTGCTGCCAATCACATTCTCACCAGCCAATCAGAGTAGGGGCCACCTCGATGTGAGGCTAGTGCCAGAAGTCCAAAAAAAAAAAAAAAGGAAACCGTAAAATATAAAGCGAAAAAAACACACAAAAAAACAAAAAACTGTCAAACAAAAGCGTGAAGATTGAAAGCAAAAAATTAAAACGATTGTAAATGTGAAGCATTTTTGTTCGTTTCTAAGAAATGTACGTTTGATATTCTTGGCACTAATCGGATTCCATCCGGATTCAGGAACCAGGAAAATAAATGTCAGCCACAATTTCCCTTTTGAAACAACCCATCCTGCTTTTTCAGTTCGCCGGAATGCAAATGAGCCATGACAAATGACCTGCAGCGTTGGAGAGGTGGACACGATAGATCAGCAGGACACAGCTTCGGTGTTTTTTTTTTTCCCAGTTATCCGTTCAAATTAAAACAAGTATTCCGGCATGTCAAACATCTCAGAGTTCTCCAAGCAGATTTTGAGTAATCCAGCTCGGCCTTTAAACTTGCTGTAATCACATCTCAGACACGAACCTGATAAAAAGCAACAAGCATAACCCCGGGAAGCGTCTCTGGAGGGGGAAGCCATTTTGTCATCAATCATAGCGGTGGATGGGTGGAACAACCTAATGAGCCAGAGGTTTTAACCCTGGTTTCCAAACTGTACTACAACACACTCTAATTGAATGCGAGTCAAGTGATTTATCAAGACGACTGCGAACCTTCAGCAAAACCTTCACTTCCGCCGGCGTCCTAATCACGGGATTAACAGCTCAAGTCACAGCACTAATGACTGAAAAGTCTCGCCTCGGAACGCCACAGCTAAACGCCGCCTCGCGCTACATTAGCACTCGCGCAAGCTTGTTTCAAGCAAACCTGCTACTTTTCAAGTATTTAAAAAAAAAACTGAATTAGCTAAGCTTTTTAAGGCTCAGAGGAGTTTCTGTGTAGAGTTTGCACGTTGTATCATGTTTGGATGGGTTTCCGGGATGTGAGAGAGTACCTTAAAACCGTACTTGAGTAAAAGTACCTTCAAAATGACTCCATTACAAGTAACCAATCACCAATTCCAAAAAGATGAGGAAAAGTCGCAAAGCATAAAAAAGTAGAAAAGTACCCGTATTGCCGCACATAATCACAATGTAACTAGTAATGGTAAGTGTCCATTCAAATGTAGTGGAGTAACACTCTAGTTATTAGGGTAAAAAACCTAGTTATTGGGTTATTAACTTTCCTTAACAAGGGCCTTCTACAAATAAAAAACATTGCCAATTAGAGACTTAAACTGTTAAAAACAGTGATGGTTCTAAAAACCAATTAAAACTCCCGTTACTAAAAGTGTTCTGGTTCAAATTACAAACATTTCTAGGTACGAGTCCTGAAATGAATCGGTAAAAATCTGAATGCTTGCGTTTGTTTACGGTTTACGATGACCCAAATCCCACAAGTCATACAAGAGCCAAAACAAAAAAAGTCTTCCATCTAAAAATCTTATCAACAGCAATTCTGTAAAACAATATAAGCCACATGCGTCACAATAATGGCCGCTAGATAAGCTAACATATCCTTCTGTGCAGAGTTAACTTCATCATCTCCACTGAAGTCTTTCAAAAAATAAAAAATAAAAAAAAAAGGTCCGCAACGATCTACAAAACAGCCGCCTAGCAGAGAGCTTTAGAACAAAACGTTGTTTGAAGGAAATTTCAGGAGAAATACTGTGATTTTTAGACTTCATGTCAAAAGGAGAAAAAAAAAAGCGCACACTGTTTAAACATTGACCTTCCGCCTTAATCCGGAAAACAATAATGTGCGTCTTTCACTTAAAAAATTTGTGATAAAAAATTTTAGAAAAAAAGACCATTACTAATGATGCCTTAAAATGCAGTACATAAAAATGAGAAATGCGGTCACGGCCACGCTGTCTAAAGCATTAAAAAAAAAAAAACTCGAGACTTTCCAAATGGCATAATTTCTCCGCGTGTAGCAGCAGCTTGCATATTTTTGGGAAGACGAGGGAAAGGAAAGCTGATTATTCCGAGCAGGGCAATCTGTGGAACGCTGGAGAGCTGAGAGAAAAGATGGAACCTCAACCTTGACGGGAAGCGAGCGAGATCAAAAGAAGGATTTAGGGCTTTCAGGCGTCTACTTTCGCTTCCTCTGAGGGCGAAACACAACAACTGCTTTAGAAGAACTAAAGAGCTGGCTGAACTCGGGAAAGAGAGGGAGGCGAGGATGGAGATGGACCGCTTCTCCGCACAGCCTCCATCTTCCAGCCATTGGGCGGTTTTCTGGCAGGCTGCGTGAAAAACCATTTCCTCCCGTTGTACATCGACAATGACGTGCAGCCATCCGTGCGAAAACCGTCGGCGCATCTCGACGCTCAACCTTCATCGATCATCTTGTTCCATTTGTTTCCCCTTAATGACACCAAGATGGAACAAGCCATTACATCAGCTCTTTTATTACCTGCCAAATGGGGTCTCGCTCTTCGGGGAAGATCTGGAAGTATCTCTGAGCCAGTGGCACGGGAGGAAGAGTCTGGAGCTTCAGGTTGGTCCACATCTGGGTGAACTTCACCAGGTTCTTGAAGGTGTACAGTCCCAGACGGTCGTTTCCATAGTTGGACAAGTGGGTCATGAAGATGCTGATCTGAAATGGTGAGGAATCAAGAACATCTCACGTTGGATGGGGTTTTAAGCGATGAAGACTGGATGGTAAGAGGAACACTCACTGGGTTGAGGAGCACGGTGAGGAACAGCTCTCCTCCATTGATAAGCTTGTCCAGCTCTTTAGAGCCTCCGGGATATTCATTGTAGAAGATGGTGTGGGTGAAGAGACCACAAGTTTGTCTGGGTAACACCTTTCAAACAAAGCAGACATTACTTTTCAGCTCCTTTGTATATTTTACTGTTCTTTTTGCATCAAACGAAGTAGCAATTACTAATTTCATTGTAACCCTGTGATACAATGACAATAAAGGCGCCCTACTCCTACTCCTACTCCTACTCCTACTCCTACTCCTACTCCTACTCCTACTCCTACTCCTACTCCACACAGATTTATTTTCGCTTGACAGCAAGGTTGCGTTTAGAAAGTTGCAATTAATGTGTAGGTTAAGCATATTATATTTTCTTTCAAAATTAGAAACTTAAGTTTAAGAAATTACCTTTGAATTCAAGTTTAATTGTGTACTGTGATGGTCAGACTACTAAAAGAATGAAAAGCGGTCATGCAACATTTAAAAGCGGTAAAACAAGTTTGGACCAATCACGTGGCAGAAAACCCTTTCATCACTTTATTAATTAAGCAACTTCCTGTTTCAATGATATAAAAGACCCTCAATAAACTGGTCGGAACTTTTATTTTCTGCTACCATTGTGATCTGTAACTGCATTAAGGCCTTTAGCTTCAGTCTCTCTGCTGAATGTAAAATTACAGCATGGTCATTATTAAAAATTTAAAACACTTGGTAAATGTGTCCACTGAGATTGAAAAAAGCCTTTAACTCACAATGGGGGGCGGAAGACCTGATAAGACCCCGAGATTAGGATTCAGTCAATCTCTTGTATAGGGGGAAAAAAAAGCCAAACGTGCTCCAGAAGCAAATTATTTACCTCAACATTCTCTGGAACTATAATTAAAACTGTGTTTTTTCATTATTATACAGCACAGCTCATTTATCTGTATAAAGCATTCTGTGAAATGTGTGTGCACAAATCAATATGTACACACAAAATTATGAAATTCGTCATATTCGTAATGAATGCGCCTATACTAACATTAAATGAACAAAACTTTTGTGTCTTCAAAAATAAATTATTTTTAAATACAAAAAATAATTTTCATAGAATAGAAACACTTAAACATAAACAAGAGAATAAATAATAATATTATTAATAATAGATAATACAAATTAATAAATAATACATTAATTCATAATATTAAAATTACTTTACATTTTAAAAATATGTTACTATTAAATATACCACCATTAGGCATAGCTAAGTGCCAGTTCCTTGCAAAAAGGTTTGTTTTCCTGGCCATTGTCGCACTTCTGCTGATTGCTGCTCACAAACAAATGCCAGTTTGCTCCACCAATCAAATTTGAAAAAGAGGCAAAGGAAACATTTATCTGCAAAATATATAGTTACATGTCAGGAGAATTCGATGACAAAACCTTCTCGCTTTTCTCATTCACTTAAAATGATTGTATTCTTTTCTGTATTTTTATTTCCAAGATTCAAGTGCTGATATAGAGGAAATATATAAAAACGTATTTATCCAGCTCAGTCAACTGAAGTGCATTTAAACACTGACGGCAGCAGGCGTCTGAATCACTGAGCTTTTGTCATCTTCTCTCCGTTTTACCCTCGAGCAACACACAACAGACACAAAATAGAACAAACAAATAGATTGTGCTTTTAAAAAACAGCTTGCCCTTAACCCAAAGCCCAGATCCCAACAGAACATCCTCAGGGTTATTCTGAATCCTGGCGGAGAATATATTCAGCGCGCTATCATTCCAGCTCATTTGTATGCTTTTTACTAAATATTCAGATGTTTTCTCTCCTGTCCCTAAAATTAAAGTCAATGACGTGTTGTGGTTCTACCAGAATGAACAAATTGAAGTTGAAAATAAAGTGAAAAGCACCAGGTTGTGGATTTGATTCTTGGAGTTTTATTATTGAGCACCATTCTACTGAAACATCATTTAATGTGGCTATATCTTTACAATGTACAAGTACAATATATTATATGTACAGAATATAGAGTCTCCACTGATGTGAACTAGTATTATAGGTTGATATTAGTCTCTATAAAGGAAGGTGTAAGTTAACCTGTTCTGACCTCCACAGCATCGGGCCAAACTACTCGATTCCTCAATTTTCTAATATTCCTAAAAAACCAAATCAATTCAGTCATTTGTCAATTTCCTTAAAATTGGAATAATAAAAATAAAAAAATGTCATTATACAGAGGTAACTCGAATTACGAATGTCCTAGACAACAAAAATCCAGAGTAACGAAATTTGTAGCTGCAAAAATGTCCCGAGTTCCGAAACATTTCGCTATACGAAAGAAGCGTGTCTTTTTCTTACCGCTAGCGTGGATTGAGACCAGAGTCCAGACGTGTATAAAACAGTTATTTAATCTGCTTTACACGCCAAATAAACAAAAAGCAACAAAAACACTAGTTGGTTTCAGAGATCTTGCTTCCAAAATATAAAATAAGCTTGTATGCTCACAGAATTGCCATTTTTTTTACAGAATGGCACGGATTACGGAGACCTCAGGGATTTGCAGGACGTCTTTTCAAAATGGTGATAACTGCTCATGTGAGATACGTATATTTACACTGGAATTACATATATTCCTTTTTACCAACTTATAAACTGGTGTAGAATGACAACAGAAGTGAATTTCGAAACAAGAATGGAGTGTGTGTTTTTGTGTTCTTACACTGATGCCGCTGTGGACGAAGCCCCTGCGGAAGCGAGCGGGTTTGAGGTGCGGGTACTCCTCTGTGCTGGTCACCTTGATGCCCCAGACCTTCTTCCAGGCGTCGTACAGCTGCATATGGATGGGATAAACCCCAGAGTGATGGGGAGCCACAGCATAACCCATATTAGTGGGAATGCCATGTTCCTGAAATGGAAAGGGAAAACAACTTCAGGAGTGGTCAAAAAAAAAAAAACAGGAGTTTATCGATTGTGTATAACCAAATGACTTGAATGACTAAAATGATTTGTAATTTCCACATATCCAAATCACTTTTCAGTTGTTGGATCACAGAGTTGCCACAATTCTCACAATTTCTCTAAATCTTTCTAATAGACCACACTATAAGACCACAACCTTTGATAAACCATCATTTTCAAATCTTTTTGCTCACATGATATTAGTTATAGCTATTATATGATATTAGCTAGTTATCTTTTTCCACTCTGAAACATATGTTGACAATTAGTTGCACAGATAAGGTTCATTAATGCGTTTGCATTGTAATAAAATGCATTGATTTTCATTATATAAATATCTTAATATAACAATATAGTCCTATACCACTAAAAATGTCATGTATTTTTCTTTGCATTACTTTTACTTTTATACTTCAAGTAGTTATCAAACCAGTACTTTTACTTGAGTAAAAAAAGTTGAGTTGATCCTTCCACGAAATTCTTTTTTACCTCTCACATTCATTACTAAAGTTAGAAGTATAGATGTTAAAGTTTACAGCTTGGAAACACTGGCATTGCAGAAATGCAGACATGAGGTGAATGTAGCTGAGCTGAAGATGCTGAGGAGGGACAAGGATGGATAGGACCAAGAATGAGAACATTAGGGGGACAAATAGGGATGTTTCCATGGCAGAATGAGGTGGTTTGGACATGTTCAGAGTAGAGATGGTGAGTAAAATGGCAGAAAAACGCTGAGGCCGGAATATCCAGGTAGAAGATCTAGAGGAAAAACAAAAAGTAGTAAAATAGAACATGAAGTGAGTGAGAGGACGAGGATGCAGAGGACAGGGTTAGATGAAGCCAGACATTTTGCTGTGTCGACCCCTGAAAAAGAAAAGCTGAAAGACGAAGAAAAATCCAGACAGGAAAAGTTTCGAATGCCGATTCACTCACTGAAATTTGACGAATTCAAGAATTCAGGTGACAGGCACAGACTGTTCGAACATGATCAGTGGCTTTTATTTTTCTCTTCTATTCTGTATATTTTCCAATTCTGCAGCTCTCTATCTGTCATTCCGGGAACATCGAGTAAGAAGACAAGCAACTTTCCCTGTAAATATATATAAAGTTTGCCGCTCCTGTCAGACTTTTCAGCCTGAGCTCCAACAGTTTTGACAGAGTCAGACTGAGTGGCAACAATCCTGCATTTTACAAACTAAAAGTCTTCGCTGTTAAATAGATTTGATCGAGCGATCGAGTGGCCCTCACCTCTGCAAACTTGTGGTTGAGCAGCATCTGTTCTGCCAAAACAGACTGGTTGTGGAAAAGATGTGGCTGCATGTGACTCCACATATGAGGAAACCACCAAAACTCCTTACTGTAGGACAACAGCAGGTCATCGCCAAGATCCTCCTCGTCTGTGCCTGGGGTGACCAACACAAAGAAGTGATATTTAATCAGAATCATGATCACCTTAAAACCAGACAGAAATATGACTTAACACTTTAATGCGGGGTACCAGAAAGAAAAGCTTAAGAAGTTTGAATTTTATTCTACATTATAGTTATCTTGAAATTAAGAAAGAAAGCCAAAAAAAAATAGATGTGGCTCCAGAGATACAAGATGCTTAAGAGGAAGGGGTTAAAAGTTCCTAAACACAACAATTTACCACTACAATTGAGAAACCCACGAGACAACCAATTGTATATTGTATACTTCAGGAAATAATTTATTTGAAAATCTGAAACAAAAAAAATAAATAAAAAGAAAACGATTTTCCAGATTTGGAGCAGCTCCCCTAGTGGTAAATGCAATGGAAAGACCATGTAGCAACTTTTTTTTTTTTTTTCAAATTGCTGCTGATGTTTATTTTATATAATATTTTGAATGGTATCACCAGTGACACAAAAAGTAATGTGCATAAACAACGAGTTTCTTTTCTCGATTCAGTTAAATGCATGGGGTTAATTCACTGTAGTTCAGTTTTTGTGAAAAGTAACAAGGAGTATTTGCATAAATGTCAGTGTTTTTTCTTAATGAAAGTGACTTTCCATCCCTGCAAATTGATCACATGACCTTTAAGGTTGCAAACAATACTTAACTGACTGAAACAGCAGAATAAAAGTTACAAAGTAGCAAATGGGGAAAAAAAATATATCTCACCAGCATGGAAGAACTTTCCAGAAAATCCCAGATTGAAGGTGAAATTAGGAACATGGTTTCGGAGTTCGTTCTGGGTCTCCAGCAATGCCTGAAATAGAAGAGAATATAAAGTGATTTATCATATGTTCATCGTGATCCTCAAAACTTAGTGAACATACAACAACAAAAAAAAGCACATCGTCTTTGGTTCACGTCTCGGTCACTGTCATCTTTAGTTCTGTTTATGGCCATTATTTGCTTGGTTTACGGTGCTTTCAGCATGTCCGTCTCTTCAGTGCGAATCCATTAAAATATGGATTTAAACTGCTCAGAGGTCTGCAGACAGACGAGGCTTCTTTGATTATGTTTGCTTTCTCTTCCATTCCTCAACAGAACATCTGCATCGGGCAGCTCCAAAGAGCAGAGATTCATGAGACGGACATGGAGGCAGAAGGCAGAGGTTTAAATATTCATGCTTGCGGCGAATCTTCGAAAACCCCTTTGAAGAACAGCCCGTAAAATAATAAAGGCAAATGGGACGGGAAGAGAAGCCCTCAGAATTTAATAACTCCAGAGGTGTAGAAGGAAAAAAATGATGTTTAATAGAAGATAATTTAATAAAAAAATGGTCATCGCTTATTTTTTGTGTGGGAAAAAAATGTGTAAAAAGTGACAATTTTTTATCAATTTTTATCCGCAATGTGTTTTTTTTTGGTAATAAAAAAATAAGAGCAAAATATATTTTTCGCTAAATATATATATATAAAATATAAAATACATTTATAAGTCTTTTAAAAACGTTTCTAAAACCTTTGCTCTCAAGCCTATATTACACTTTTTAATATAGCATTTAGTATTCCATTTTGTGAAAACTTTATTATTATTATTATTATTATTATTATTATTATTATCAGTATTAGCAACAACAATAATTATTATATTGTTGTGATTCACTTTTGACATTAACAACAAATCGTGCGATCATGTAAATCCCAGACTTATACCAACTTGTATAATTTCACCACAATCACTTTAAACTAACTTTTAACTTTAAACAAATTAGAATTTTAATGTAAAATAAATTCCCAATTCTCATATAAAACCAACACAACTAGCACCAATTAAAACACAAAGTCCCACCTTGACGTCAGACACCTTCATGCGCGTTCCCTCTTTCCCAACAAAGATGTCATCAATGTCCACCAGCACGTATCGGTCCAAAGCCAATGATAAACGCTTGCCGGTCAGGAAACTCACAGCATCCACGAGAATCAGCTTGTGCAGCCAAAAGTTAAGGTTGTTGCCAAAAAGAACCCGCTGGATGCCATCATGGAGGCCCAGATCTTGAACAACGGCTGCGTGAAGAGGTCCTGAAGCTCCACTGATGTCTGTGCTCCGTCCACGGGCCAGCAGCACAGGCTCGTAGGTGGTGTGGTTTGACTGGAAGACTGTCCAGTTGTCTCCAGGTAAGGGACCGTGCTCCACCTCCCGGGCCTTGGTGATGAGTAAGAGTGGAGACTTGGGGTTGATGCTGCAGTCCCTTAATGCCAGGTTAGAGTGAAGGAAAAGCGGGAAGCCCTTCAGCTGGGCGCTCTGCAAACTGTTCTCGTTGGCCTGAGAAGTGATAGTCAAGACAGTAGGATAATAATTACACCTTCAGAATGGGATATTGACACATCGTTAGCTTTTCCCATGTGGTTAACCCAAGCAAGTTTTACATGTGTTATTCCGAATGGCGTCAACGGTAGCGTGAAACTCAATTTGTCGAATCTCCAAAAGGAATCAAATTTCGCCACTGTGCCCTTGAAGAGCAACATGCTATTCACTCTCACAAGGACTTTTAATCATGCCATGGGTGAATGGCACCAAAACATGTCGCGTCCTTCAAAGTAGCTTGCGTGTGACCAATGGTGCTTCCAAACTTCAGCCCTCAGCCAGAAAATATTGTGCAACACCTGCCAAACTGAAGTGCTGTTAAATGCTTGGCTATGCAACACTGAAATCAAAGATACCATCAAACCCACATGTGAACGTGGAGCAGAGGAATCATGGGTGGCCTTTTTTGGCTTGAAACAATCCCAGTGGTCATTAACTACCTGACCATGCACAGCGAGATCAGTTGGTAGAAAAAAAAGCAAAACATGATGAACAGCGTTTTGTGAAACTCCGACCATTTACAAAAGATCCTTGGCTTTGTCAATGAAGCTGGACCTTAAATAAATACACTGTTTTTCTCGTCAAAGCAGATAAAGACACGTTATCGTGAACTCTAAAAATTCTGCCTCTCCTGCACTTTTCCACCCTAATCCCACTTTCCATCTCAACTGTTTCCCAATGGCTCCATCAGAACTTCTCTTTTATGCTTTTAGATGCAGCACACTTCATGAACTCTTCGACAAGGCAATGGCCTAAAGTACACACAGCTCACATTTACTTTCTGGACAGGAAATTGGGTCAGAAGATTAATACAAGGAGAACAAGAGCTTAAACTTGTCAATGCAGGCGTACAGTAACTAAAAACTAAATCAGTGTTCAAACATATGCCAAATTCTTAAAAGATTAATGTTTTTTGGCTGTTTTGTGGGAACTTTAAAAGGAATACAAGTCAAGGCTTGGTGTGAAGGTAAGAATGCGTGTTTTAAACTGGAGGTTTTCCATTGTTTGGGAGGAAATGGTTTGGTCTACTGAACCATGAACCTTTCCTTGAGACTGGGTGTATTCACACCTGCCTTGTGTGGTTCACTTGAAACTTGGATCTTTTGTGCGGGTGTAAATAAAGCAATCAAACTCTGGTACAGAGCGAGACCCCATGGGATAGGTGCTCTTCTCTTGGTTTGGGAGCTAGTGCACTTCAGCATTAAATACAAAAAAAAAAGTCTTGGTCTGGGAAAAAACACTGAATTTCGAAGCAAAATGAGTCATGACTTCTCAAGAAGCTCGAAGGAAACACACTGTCTTGTTGAAATCTGAGCAGATGTGACATATCACATCTCCAGAAAAGATGCATAATAATGTGGAAGTTCACAACTTTTGGATCTATTACGCGGTGGTAAATCAAATCCTTACAAAGTTGACTTGGACTTTTATACATGTAGGTTAACTGCTTAATGAAAACTCAACGTTCTGTTGTCAAATTTCCTAATTTGCTCAAGTTTAAGAACGACTGTCTGATGGACAAGTTACTATGGAGATGTGATGAGAACATTGACGCAGCGCTGAAAGTTGCTCAGTTCTCAATTATTAGCACTTAAACCCAGTAATATTTTCATGTTTTTAAGGTTTTCTTAGGGGGAAAACCCAGTGACTGGTTGGATTTCAAGGACAAGTTCGATGCAAAAACAATAACTATATGTTTTGTTTTTAGCCTCCAAATCAAGTGATATAAAGTACTCGAAGCAACTCGCAGTTTACAAGTCAGAGAGGTAAAGAAATTGTTTTGTTACCTGTAATTGTATTATCAACTAGGATGAACCTACAAATCACAATTTAGTCGCTCTGGCTCGAACCACTAATAAGAAATGACACCAATCCTTTCATTCTCCTTAAATATTTTAGAGAAAAAGAAAAAAAAAGTAGAATATCTAGAACAGTTTAGATCAAGAAAGTACAACTTTGTCTAAAAAATGCTGATGTTCTACCACCTTGTCCCATCAACCTCCGCTAACAATTAGCATGGCGCGCTGAAGCTTGCGAGAGTAATAAAAGCGGGCCTGGCCTTAGGCAAACAATACATTAGAGCTGCGAGAGGACGTTTACAAGCTGGCAATGACAGACAGAAATGAGTAATAGGCATATGTGCAGACATGGGTTGCACTCTAGGGCCCATTATTTCCTCCTACTGCATTTGCTAAGCAGCTCCTTTAGAGTACAAGACAATTCATGTTTAATAATGTGCCATTACTTAAATGTTTAGTGGTTTAGCTTTGCAATGCAGCCTCCTTTTGAATGATCTTCCGTGGAGATTTCGATGGATGATACACCATGTGACCCCATGGAATAATCACAGTTGGAAATGTCTACTTTAGGTTGGTTTCATTCACCCATAATTCCAAATCACAAAGGACGACTAACCTTGAAAAAGCCGATGATTCCAACGCCATACTCTACGCAGTACTTGTCCAGCAACTCTCGGTTCCAGGCATCAAGGTTGACGTACTTGAGGATGTTCTCGTAGATGACCAGTGTGAATCGACCTCGGTTCTTGTCCGTGAGCGTCGGCATGTCGCCCTTCCCTGGCGCGATCTCGGTCTGATAACGAAATCTTCCCGATTCCAAAATGGCTACAATGTCCTGGCCGAGCTGCGAGTACAAGCTCTCAACAAACACTAGCACCACCGGGTCAGTTCGAGACATGTCGGCCGGCCTGACCGTTCTGGCAGGTAGAACCTTCACTGATGGAGGAGATGGAGTCGCTCGAGGGTCTTCCCAATTGTCCGTACCTTCTGGGACCAGTGCTCCTGGAACGACTGCTGGTTCGAGCTCCCGTTTGACGCCATACAAGAAATAGGCGGAGATGAGCACGCTGACCATGCAGAAGAGGAAGAGCAGAAGCAGGCTAGTCTGCAGTGTGAGCTGACGGAAGAGCCGCCTCACGCGTCCACACATCAGCATCATCCCCTTGTGATGACTCCAGTTGGTATTTACAAAGTCCACTATTTGAGTTAAAAAGTCAAGTCTACTAGATCTTCCTTACAGAGAGACGAGAGGGATGGGAGTACTGTGGGCTTCGGCGAGATGTCTCCACTCATGTCACCATGGCAGAGGGTGGTGTGACTGGGTTGGGCAGGGGACAGCATGGGCTTCCACTTTTTGGCCAGGGAAGTTCGACTGCCCCACACGCACCAGCGGCCCCCTGCCCAACACCTCTAAGCCCCTTATCTACCCTCTCTGAGTCCGTGTCTCTTGTTCCAGTGTAGAAATGATTTGGGGTTTGTGACTTTTCAAAAGTGGCTTCCTGTTTCCTGGCACTGGATGCTCCTGACATATGCCCAAAGCATCTTAGCGACGTTCACCAGTTTACCTGAAAAAGAAGGCAGAGATGACTTAGACACATGCTGGTTCAGACAGTCCTTATAAAACGCCGACACTACTTGAGAACTCAAGTGCGTTTAAAAGAAAAAAAAAAGAAGAGAAATTGAACGTTTCTTGTGAACAACAGTCAGAGAATCAATAACTGTTGAGCATGTAGAAATAAAGAAGTGAGAGTTTTCTTGATTCTGATTATAGAATAAATAAGAACGGTAAGGAAAAAACAGAAAAACTGGATTTTATTTTAAATTAGTGTTTCAAAAACACATATTTGCTTGTATCTAGGGATTACTTAAGGATTAAGTACTCGGTATCAGCGAGTACTGAAACGCAAGTACTCGCACTCGCTGTCCATAAAAGTGCTGTCGATGAATCCCTAGTTACTTATATCCTAACTTGGTTTACCAATACGGACAAGTGGGTCAAAACAAAGATTTTGGAATGAGTTTTGGACATTTACGTCGGGCATTACACCTGTATGTCTCTTGTAGCTCTGAAATGTAGAACTGGTTTCTGACTACAGAGGCTTTTACAAAGGCAGAGGTAGGATTACAGGACAATGGTGGAGGCTTTTGTATCGATTAGTGTGAGCTTTAAAAATATATCCAACGCTATCTTTTTTACGTTTGAAAAGGTCAAATGTCATTTAATCTTTTCTTCTCAGAAAAAAAAAA
>CM051496.1:22969306-23061002 GCA_028031935.1 Paedocypris micromegethes
AAAAAAAAAACAGGACTGGCACAGGAGAATGAATGAAAGATGCAGATTACATGAATAATAAACGCCTGGAGAATAATACAACCGTTTGAAACCCAAAAGACAGAAGTGAGGTCAATTATAAAATCACTCAAATAACTGTGAAAGGATCTCAAAGCAGTTCACCTCACAAATCTCAAGACGCATTGTCATACTCACGTCGCTAATGAGGCTTCAGAAGTTCACAACTACCTGCCTTTCCAGCCTTTAAAGACAGCCGCGTCAGGTAAAAACACAACATCGAGTGTTTGTACAGTACCATCTGAGAATATGCCGTTCTGTAAAATCATTTCCATCAAGCGAAGCACCTGAACAAACACCCTGAAACTTCTATGGACTCTCCACATCACAGCGCTTTTGACGTTCTGGATTTTTCACCAATTGAGCAAGATGCTGTGTAAAGAAGAGGAACGTGATATAATGGCTCGCAGAGTGTTTGAAGAAAACGTAAAGCAACGTGACAAGGCACGACATGTCTGCAGAGCAACAGCGGTCAATTTACAAAGGTATTAAAGGTCCATTTCACATGGGGGTTGTGCAGAAAGCTAGCACAACAAAGCATCAAAAGCCCAGAAGGTTATTGAAAAAGTCCATGAATGGCCAAGAGAAGGCACCTGCATGCTATTCTAAAAAGATCAAAACAAAAACCTAAAAAAAAAAAAGGAGTCCTAAAGTTAAGACGAATGTAGAAAAATACCAGGGTTCCTACACGTCCTACAATTCAAACTCAAGAACCTTTCTCCATGTACAAACTTTTCTAGCATCATACAATTGCAGTAAAATCATTTTACATTTAAAAAGATACTATAATTTTAAAAATACTACTACCAAAGAGATTACCATTTTAAATCGTATTTAAAGAGATACTATGCAAAAACAAACACAAGCAAAGTTGTGCTTTGTAATAGGAATTGGTTGTGTGAAGTGTCACTGTCTTTCTAGTCGATGATCAATACTAGTTTCCTTACAGTCGATATAAAAATTCGAGCTGCAACGACTAGTCGACATCATCGATTACATAAATAGGTCGGCGCAAAAAAAACGTGCGTCGATAAATCGCTAATTTCTCTTGGTTGGAAAAACTGAAAGAACAAGTGGAGCAAACAATGGCAAAAACACAATTAAAGCCGTCAAAAGTGTGCACGGAAACAAAAAAGGAAAAATGAGGTCTCCGTCTTTAAGACACATTTTGGCTTCAGGGAGGACGACATAGCAGAAAATGAACTTTAATGACGACATGGAGGCATTGCTAATCGAACATAGAAAGTGTTGTAACAGGCTGAACTAATTGAACACAGTTTAAATTTTCCATGTCAATTAGAAAATACCTAGGCACTGTGATTTAACTTCAGTTGTTGATGTTCAATAAATAATCATATAGAAAATCTGTGTTTCCTTACATTATTGTAAAACTTGATTTAAAAAATTAAATAAATAAATTAAAAAAAGTCTCACCCCTTAGCATGTAGACATGCTATCTTTTTGCATTACAATTGAGTGTGATTGAATTTCATTACGCAGACATTTTATTTTGTACTTTAATATTTACAGTCTTGCTTAAGCATGTTTATTTAATTATATAAACAAATAATCGTCTGGACAAAAAAAAAATATGTTAGAATAATCAAAAAAAATTTGTCAATAGATTAGTCGATTAATCTGAAAAAAATAATCGATAGATTAATCAATAAGAAAATAATCGTTAGCTGCAGGCCAATGAACAAAATAAACAAAATGCACCAATGACTCGAAATGATATTGTTCAAAAGTTAAAGATCTGAGTCGGTTAAAAGAATCAAAATTCTCATCACTACTTCAGTAGAGCAGTTGGAATTTTAGGCTCCTGGCATATATTTTCATCTCTTCTTGTCTAAAGACAAACTATTCAGTCAGACAGTTGCTTGTTGTGAAATAAAAATAATTACATTTACAAGCATTTTTAAGCACATCATTTAAAATTCAAGCATTTTTAAGACCTTGAAAACACATGACGGAAATTCAAGCATTTTCAAGGATTTCAAGCGCCGGTAGGAACCCTGAAACACGGTACATTTTTAAAGCAGATTCTGTACGTTTTCCAGAGCTTTTGTGACGCAAGCCCCCCAGGAACATGGGCTTTGGTTACACTGAAAGAACTGCACTGGTCTTTGAGCTAATGGGTGGAGAGGCATTAGGTTATAAGAAGTCTGCATTCCAACAGACACTGGTGAATACCGTTTTCACACCCAGTTGCTCCAAATCATCTCTCCTTTATACCCGGATTACTCACAATGCCCGTCACCGGCCTCTCATTGTCACCAGCCCAAGAATGTGAACAGCAGTCAGCGCTCGGATTACAGTCGGAGAGGTATTTTTTACTCGCTCGCCGTTTCGTTAATATGCAAAATCAAATCGGGGATGACAGAAGCAGCCCATCGTTCACAGCACGGCAAAACGGTGAATCAGAACGGGCGAGACAGGCGGAAAAGAAGCCAGACAGGACGGAAAAGACGCGGCAAGTTGGTATTCTAACGTCTGATGAATATTCATCACGGCGGAGTCAGTTAATCGTGATAAAATTCCTCACCCACAAAATGACTTGTTTTAATCGTTTAAGCCACAAACTCCAAACACACTGCCAAAAAAAACCGACAAAAAAAATAAAAACACCCATGTGGCATCTGTGTAAGACGACGAGTGAAGCTGAACGAAAGAGATGCAGACTGGAAGAATCATATAAAGAAAAATGAATTAGTAAACACTGACATACAGTACTACACCAAACAGAATCCTTTTCCATGTATTATAGCAATATTCCTGAATATGGCCGACGTTTATTATAATTGAACAGTAGTATAGAATGCTTAATATGTTAAAATATGTTAAACAACTGTGTAATATTATAATATAATATCCAAGTAGGGCTTTACATATTTGTTTTAACAAAAAACAACTGAATAAAAAATTCAGAAAATATTGCGTCAGTGTCTCAGAATAACATCACTGCTCAGTCAGTTACCGCCCACATTGCTGTAGACCCTCCCCCTTGACACTGATTGGTAAGATCCATGATTGTGCAAAAAGATCTCGCAATTAGAGCTTGCAAACTTAATTATTGGTTGCGTTCCCACTTTGTCCATAAGCTATCTTAAGGCAAACGCAAAGACGATTTCAAAAATTTCAATCTTGCCCAGAATTAATAATAATTACTGCTATTTCTGGGCAAAATTGTTCTGTTAATTCATACATACAAAACAACGTACAGCTTTATCAGCAGATTTCGACATTTTCGACACTTATAATCCTCGACTTCCAATATGCGCATAAATATAATTTTTTTCTGTGCCTTAGAAATCAGGTGGGTGCTTATATTCGTGAAAAAATGGTACTGATTTACACACTAAAATATACACTTTTCAGTTGCGCCCGAGAAGAACAGAAAACAAAGTGCAGATGCAATAGAGAACAGAAACGCCAGAGAAACGTGTTGAGAGAAAAGTGTCAAGACATGGAAAAAATAAGGACCTTGACATTTAGAAGCTCGTCATCATCTCACCCACGCCAGCAAGTTTCTTCCGTCCCAGATCTTTCTCCCTACACTTTCTTTTTTCCTTTTTCACAGTCTCAGAGCTCAGCAGACGTGTGAAAAAAAAAAAAAAAAAAAAAAAGCACACTGCCTGGGAGTCACAAAAGCCATTTTCTGATGTCAGGATAGCTCCTAAAACACTCCCTATCTCAAGGGCACAGCATTCCGTCACTGCGCTCCGCTCTCGCTGTATTGTCAGCTCAGATTCTTTTAAAACCCGTTGAGTACCAGTTGAATCGAGAATCCAGACAGAGCGCGGATAAAGTTCTGTTGAATTACACGGCTACCAATAAAATCCAGTCGAAAGAAGCCAAGTCACTGACTAACAAACCAAAATGGCGAGTTTGTCACAAAAAGGTTAGAAGTTTGTGGAAACAATGGTATGAGCAGATTTCTCTTTCGTTTTTATAATATATTCAGGTTTTTAAATTAAATACATGAAACGGAAAAGTCCTAGATTTCTAATTCTCACTCAAACCGAATCGCTGGAATATTACACCCCCCTCCATTTTCAGTCACAAAATAAGTTTTTAGTTTCTTAGTTTCTGGCTAAATTACGTTAGTTTTATCTTTAAAATACAATTTATTTCTTGATCTGTCTGTTGAAATATTAATGATTGTTTTTTGTTTAATTCTTCCAGTGTCATTTTTCCCCGTTAAGCATTGCAAAGTTTCTAATGTTTCTTTTTTTCTGTTATTGAGCTAATAAAAACACATATGCACGTCTGCCTCCAGAACCATTTAAAGAAATAAGTGCTTACTATTACGTGAATATTTGAAAAAAAGTTTTTGAGCCAAAAAAAAAAAAAGGATTCGCGTAAATATGATATTTCAACCACAAATTACGCTTCGAAAAATCTCCCTGAGCATTTTTCAAGCTTTAGAGAACAGTAAAAATAAAAAGTTACAATTTAATGAATTCGTAATCCAGAAGCATCTCTGAATACCAAGAATTCCAAGAGGTATAAATAATTCAGCAAATGATGATAAAACACGAACAGGCAACCTTGAATCAGACCCACCGTTTAAACCAAACCTGATTGAGCCACGGAAAATTCTAGAAAAACAGAACAATGACAAGCTTGGAAAAATTGTAGAGTTTTGAACATCCTGTATCGGAATGCCAGGACCAGAGGACACCCATCGCAGTAGTATATTCAGCCACCCTTTAATCAACAGAAGACCCCCAAAACCCCCAGAAATCAAAATATATCTGCCCAAACCAATACAGTGCCATTGTGCGCTTACAATGACAGACATTGTCCGTGGCACATGATGACGACGATGTTGGTGGGGTCCATGAATGGAGGTAGTCAGACTGAGACCGACACTGGCTCGGACCACCACTGTGGTGTTAAAAACCTTTGATTAAAGCTGCCCGAGTGAAATCTGACCCGTGTTCAATACAAAAACAATGAATAAAACATGGGCGTATCGTTGTTGAGCGGATGCCAAAGAGAAAAATGGTTCGTCATAAATTTAATGTCCATAAAATAAAGTGCAAAACTGGCAAAACAAGTGGGGTGGGGGGGACGGGGAGACCCCCAAGGGAAAGGGATAAACAGTCTAATTTGTTAGAAAGACAAATCACCAGCTGCAGGTCACGGGGAACGAACTCGGCCTCCGTAGATGAGCAACAATCCCAATGATTGAATCTCCGTCGCCTGCTTTGGAAAAACAAGTTTCATTTAAAACGCAGCTTTTGTTTTTTTTAACATTATAATTAGTTTTCCGACGCCAAAAACACTCCGTCGACACCAAAAGGCTTTTAAATGAATGTTCCCCTAACACCATCCCTTAAGACGAACAGATGAAGTAAAAGATCGGTAAGGCGGTGAAACAACTCCTCTACATCCTCAGACCAGACGCAAAGTACTAATCTTCGCACCAAATCGAGTAGAATAAAACACTCTGAGAACAAGTGGCAATTACGGTTAGCATTAGTGGCGTTTAGCGGCGGCCACAATTAAAACAACATTAACTTCTGGCTGCGATTGTCTTGGAGGAAATGTAGTAGTAAAGCCTTTTTTCCCCGCTTTGTACAGACAAGCAGGAATCATTTTCCCAGATTGTCCCAGTAATTCACTTCAAACACTCACGGCCCAGAAAAAGATGTCAGGTGATGATTAAAAAAAAAAACAAAACAAAAAGCTTTACGAGATTTCGAAAGACAAAAACTCGTGCCATTTCATAGAATGTGTGAAATGTTAACGTGAGAATTGAACGAAAAGCTTGAAAAACATTTCCAGTAAACTTTCCTCACAGCATTTACGTGGAATTGGAGCAAGTAAATGGTAAAAAAAAAAAAAAAAGTTCAGCTTCCTTTAATAAATTACACGTGACGTTATTTAGTTGAACTTAACGCAGTTTTGCAAACTCGCTTGATTCAATTTAGTGAAGAAAATCAGGTTTTATGTTCAGTCGGTGTGCGCTAGACATTTTCCGCATTCCATTTACTAACCTTTGCTGAAAGGAAAGAAAAATTAAACACGTGAAGCCTCGAATCTTTTCATCGACAGGCATGGCTTATAAGTTTAAGATGCCGCTAGTCGTTTAGTTGGTCAACTGTGGATCCATTTTTTATCGTTCATTTTTCTTGCTCTTTGAATGAAAAGACTTAACTTAAATCGCATGCATAACACACACCAACTACAGAGAAATCCTTTCCTCCAGAAATTTATACAAAACACACTCATATTCACAGCTGCCTTAAATTTAATAATTTCATATCATTAAAAACACCTGTGACATGTCACTTTAAGTTAAAACTCTTCTATTGAAGAAATAAAACTATTTATTGGTCTTTTATACGTAACTTCTTATATAAAAAAAAAACTTTTATTTGATAATATTCCATTTCCTATGCCTTTACAATCACCAATGTAAATTATATTATATTATATTTTTTGAGATCAATGTTTTGAATGCGTTCTCTGTTTTCACATGTGTGCTAACACATTAATCTACGTAAAATTATTGTCATACAAGTCAAATATTATATTAATTGATCGGCAAATAAAATTTCATATTTTATTAAATGAAGACATTCCGCAATTGGTTCAGATTGGTCCAATCACGAGGCTGCAGGAGCTCTGGCCTTTTGTTGCTTTCAAATGAGTGTAAAATAAAGTAACCGTAACAGTAACAAGGTTTCAGGACGGTGACGGTAAAGTAACAGTAACCGTTTCAGGACGAGCTGCTTTAAATTACATCTTATACGTGAAAATTGACCGTAATTTATTTTAACATTATTCCCGCTCGGCGGTCATGCGATGTGACATCACAAAATCAAATCTGTGATCCGACAGACTGAGTTGGTAATTACATGAATAAATTATTAAAAAAAAAAAATTCATAACAGCTTATATTAAAAGTTGAAAAGGTCACAAGGGCGAAAGAGACGGGGATGAATAGACTGATGGGATGAGAGCAAACAAGCGATACATAAAAAAAGCCCTCCACATTGAGCAGATTGTTTGGTTCGAAGGGTTAAAGACGCTACAGGGACAAATGGTTAGCAAACTCCTCAGGGCTTTAAACGCTGAACTGACAAACAGTATTAGATACCCAAAGGACCTAGACGCAGCACAATCTGGAGAAGGTCGGGGAAGTGTAATCCTAATTCCCTAATCCTGTTTATCTGGGCTGGACCGAATGTGCAGACGCAAAACGGCAGAAGAATGCACGGCGAGCAGATGACATGCAACCTGAAACTTTGCTGGCGAAAGCAAAAAGGGATTCAGCAGATCGGTTCACGATTCCGGGAATTAATTTGCAAGAAGCCATTACCGAACAGAACGAACGCGCACAGAAAAATCGGATTCATTGTGCGGAATTAGGTTCCGTTTTTATCCTGAGAGTTGTTTTTTTTTTTTAAATAAAAAAATAATAAATATTATAATTGTGGGCACCACATGTGAGAAATAAAAACAGTGTAACATTGGAGTTTTTAATAGAAGCGTCAAGCTAGCACAAACGTCTTGATCTTGTATAAATATATAGACAAACACGGAAATTATAATCATCGTTAACCATCAATATATTCTTATCTTGAGCATTTATTGTGTTTTGTGCATCCCAGTCATTTATTGTGTTTTGTGCAATTTTTTAAATATTCGGTTGTTTATCATATATATTTGTTATATTTGTGCACATTAAGTAAAAACGTAAACAGTGTAACATGGTATTACTTATTAATATGCGAAAATGTCTAAGTCTATCTATCCATCTAAATTACTACTGCTATGGTCCTATTATATTCAGTTTTACCTTGAGAAATATGAAAATGCACAGTGTAACAGTGCAGTTTGACAAGTGACAAGCTAATACAACTATCTTTGAAAGGATAAAGACTGAGCGAGTGAGTTGGATTGATGGAGTTGTTAGAGTAAGAGAGAAACAGACATAGAGGTAGAGAGAGCGATAGACAGACAGAGACAGATAGACAGAGAGACGGATAGACAGAGAGGCCGAGTGAGAGAAAGAGAGTGAGTAAGATTGGGACAGAGAGAGAGTGAGAGAGAGAGAGAGAGAGAGAGAGAGAGAGAGAGAGAGAGAGAGAGAGAGAGAGAGAGACATAAAGAGACAAACAAAAGAGAGCGATAGACAGAGAAAGACACAGGGAGTCGGATACACACAGAGAGAGATAGAGAGAGGCAGAGTGAGAGAAAGAGAGAGTAATATTTGTGTAATATTGAGAGTGGGAGAGAGAAAGAAAAAGAGGAGCAGAGAGAGAGAAAAAGACAGAGAGAGAGACAGATAGACAGACAGAGGAAGAGATAAAAATATACAGCGAGATAGAGAGAGGGACATTGACAGAGACGGACAGAAAGAGGGAGACAGAAATACAGACAGACAGAGAAAGAGAGACAAACAAACAAAAAGACAGAGAGAAACAGGCAGACTGACAAACAGAGACATAAAATGGCGAGTAGAGCTTGAGCAAATAACATGACACTGCAATTAGAGCTTCATATGAAAAACTGTAATAAATATAAAGTCATTCCATAAGCGAAACAACACGATGTGTCCTGCTGGATGACGTCTCACATGTCGAGGCTTCACTCGCGTCTAGTCATCGCTGCTTCTCGTCCTGTCGAATGGAGCGAGATGAGTGGAGAAGTCTCCACCGATGCCCGAGCGCTGGGCCGTGAGGACGGAAAGCGAATCCTTCCTGCTTCCCGAGACACTTGAAGTGGCTATTATGTATGGAGGCTCAGTGGAAGCAGCACACAGCCACAAATCAATCTTCCTCGCAGGCGGCTTCAATCTCAAGGGCACTCGCTCTCCATCACAACTCTACGCTTGCCCTTGCCAGGCCAGACGGTGTGTGTGCTGAGGTCTGATGCGACTGTACGGGTAAACACTTCAGCCTGTCTGCACACACACACACACACACACACACACACCAGTGGCAGGACATAGTGATCGCGACCCTACGCACAACATGGCTGTGTAGAGGCGTCTACTACATCGCTGGTCTGAAGTCCGGCTGAAAACCACACGCCATCTTGCTTTACATCGATGGATGAAATGGTCCTCACGCTAACGCATTTCAGGGCAATTGGCATAGGAAATTGAACATATGTGTGTGTATGATTGTGTGTCCTGCTCTGTGATTGGTTGGCCAGTCTCGATGTGGTGGCCAATCAGGTCCAGAGTTGAGGAGAAGGGTCCCCAACACCCAGAAATGGAGTAAGTGGTAGAAAAATGGTTGGATGAATGTCCTTTATACACATTGTTGGATTTTTTTTTGTTTTTTTTTTGGACTTGAACTACAGAAAAACGGGGGCTTATATTTAGGCTTAAATATAAATTGCCGATTAAAATCACCTCACATGTTTTTGACCGTCAAAAATTTGGGAAAAATGGGTGCTTATATTCGTGCAAATACGATAAAATAATATTTTAATTCTGTTAATTATACTTTATCTTTATTAATTTATTAACCATAATGCATGGTCCAAAGCAATTCTTTGTTCTATTGCATGGACGTGTTATAACAATATTGTATCGTACAGTAAAAAAAAAACAACAACAAATATCGGGGATTTGAAACCAGAGCCTTTGGTGTTGCTAGGTACTCTACCAATCAACGCCAAAAAAACAGAAGCTTAAATTAAATTGAAGCAAAAAATTCCAATCAAGAATATCATCAAGTAAATAAGTTTGCTTGACAAAGACGAACGTTAACTCTGATTATAAAAACCAAGACCTTCACGCAACGGTAGCGACAAATTTACGGCATTTTTAAAAAGCAATCACCATTGAATAAAAAGAATTAAGCAGGTGTCACCTGAATTAGCCTGCAATTACACAAATTAGCCAATTACATCGAAACAATCTTATTTGTAGGCAAACAATCCCAGATCCTGAGCAGAATATAAAGGACTCGAGGCAGATGGTGGTTTATTGAGACCGATCAGACGCCGTGCAATCAAGACCCTCGTAATGCAATGTATGGAGAATACATTACAAAGATGATCAAGTCTCACAAGAAAGTTAGTTTAATCTCAAGAATGATTCGATTCCATTTTCTAGATTAATGGGGGAAAGCTATTAGGTTCCATCCTTTCCCCAAGTGAACTTCTCGAAACCTTAACCAGGTGAAGAATTAACTAATTTGTTTTTTGAGTTATGCACTCTTATATATAGTTCCTCCATCAGCAGCCAAACGTAAAAATACAAAATCAATCGATGGCGGCCTATTCGTTGATCGGAATCTACTAGTCAACCGGAAAAGTGTGGTAGAGCCCTGATCTACATCAAACAATAGTCCAACCAATCATCTATTCTACTGTGAAAAATGTCCATCTATATTCTGAACTTTTTCCATTTTGGGTGTAAAGGCCATAGGATTGATGACCAACCAATCGTAGAGTAGGACATCTCTGTAACAGTCAATAAATTACAAATCAAGAAAAAAAAAATACAAAAAAAACTACAGCAGGCGTTTTTTTTTTTAATGGCGGTCCAAGAGTCTACGGTTAAATGTCAATTCCTGGTCCATCCATCCGTGAAAAGAAGTGAAGGCCGAGTACCACAATGACACATAGACGGACACAACAGGGTCTAATCTTCAGTGGCTCACACTCCATTGATCCAGGACAGCTGTGCAAACCGCTTACATGTCTTTTTTAACCCTCTGTTTAAAAGAACAGAGACGATGTGGACGATCCATTAGTGTATTTGTGATTTGATGGAGTATAATATCATTGGAATCGGCTTTAACAGCTGACACGAGAGCCTAATACACAATAAAACGGCTCTTCCTAGTTTATTCTCATCCCATCGTATCATTGGTCGAGGACGAACAAAGGCGCTTCAAGTTTCATTAAAAAGGGAAAATGTCACTAAGAAGATCAGTGTCGTATTGTGGCAAAACAGATTATTACAGTTATACAGAAAAGCCTGTTTTCTTTCTTCTATCAGCCTAAAATATTAGTACATTACTACCGACATAAAACAATTCAATCACATTTTTATTGCCGAGACATTTTCTTCCCCGCTTCAATTGGCATATTGCCATTCATAACTTATAAAATAAAAGGCTGGTTCTGATTGGCCGATTAAACTTTTAACTTAGAAATTGGGAATATATTTTGATCGCAGTGAGTAACAAACATTTTTCTCTGATTGTGTGTATGTATTTAGGTTTAAAAAAAAGCATTAAATCACGATTGGGTCGGGCCCTATATTAAATAATTCAAGTTCGAAAAGCCAAAAGAATAATCAGGACATCACTATTCTACAGTTACAGCATCTGTAAAAGGAAACACGACACGTGTAGGAGTCTTTATATAATTTAGCTCAAATAAAAGTCTCATTAAGCTAAAGCCAAGACCGCCGGAATCCATTTTTAATCTTCAAACGTCCGATTATTTAAAAGAACAACAGCTCATTAAAACAACTTACATCCCAGTGAGAAACCAGCATCTTCTACAGGCGGCAAGACGAATGGTTAGATAATCCACACAACCAGACAGAATCCAGGCTAAATAAATAAAAAAATAAATAAAAATGCCGGAGCAAGTGGTATAATGAAGTGTTCTCACAACAAAAAGAAAAAGCGCCGCTTCAGTTTCTGGCATATTCAGTCCAGCCGTGGCTTTGGGGAACGAGAATATTTCCTCTTTCTCTTTTAAAAGGGAAGAAGGGATTTAGTTGTGGAGAAAACAGAAGGTAGAAGGCACTGCTTATAAAGTTGTAGAAAGGCCAGGAGCAATGCATCATGCTGACACCAGCAAGGTACAGAGGGAGAGTGAATTTACTCTATCGGATTCTAGAGGAAACAAAAGCGATTAGAAACCCTGGAGATTCATCACACCATCCAGCAATTAAACAGACAGAGCTGCTGCGCTTCATCCAGCCGATCTTTAAATGCATCCCAATGGCTGCTTGATTAACTCTTTACCGTGTGTCCGCACTTACAACACGAGCTTTGCTGGATTACGTCGCAGATCGCACCCACTCCCAATTTTTGCCGTGCGTTTTATCCAAGTTAGATTTTTTTTTCCAATTTGCATATTTACACTTGTATATACACTATATATACATTAAATGAACAGTTATCGATTCAAGCTAGCTTTAGGAGAGAGAGAGAGAGAGAGAGAGAGAGAGAGAGAGAGAGAGAGAGAGAGGCAGAGTGAGAAAGAAAGAGAAAGAGGGAGAGAGTAAGAGAGAAAGATGAGTGAGAGAGAGACAGAGAGAAAGAAAGATGGAGTGAGAGAGAGACAGAGAGAGAGGCAGACAGACAAGTAAAGCAGAAAGAGACAAAGAGGGAGAGAGAGAAAGAGAGAGAGAGAGAGAGAGAGAGAGAGAGAGAGAGAGAGAGAGAAAGAGGAAGTGAGTGAGTAAGAGAGAAAGATGAGTGAGAGAAAGAGAGAAAGAAAGATGGAGTGAGAGAAAGAGACCGAGAGAGAGGGAGAGAGAGAGGCAGACAGACAAATAAAGTAAAGCAGAAAGAGAAAGAGAGAAAGAGAGAGAGAGAGAGAGAGATAGAGAGATGCGTTAAATATTGCATCAGGTTCTCTACGGCTGACACTGACTTACAATACGACAGAATCATGTATATGTAACGATCGTAAATAACCACTGCACTAAATATTAATGCATTTCTGACTCCAATGATAATATAACTGCAGGGAAAGTGCTTAAATGCTGCAAAAGCTCTGAGAAAAACGTGTCGACTGCATAAATGGCAGGGACAGGAAACCTTCATTTGCTTCCCACAACAGTGACACACACACACACACACACACACACACACACACACACGTTTAAAGGTCACAAAGCAAAACAAGTTCAAGTTTAAATTACTCAAAGCGTTTTCCACAGTTGCAGACGATACGGAACAAACAGAACAATGACTAGATCAGTGAGCAAGAAGAATGTCAACAATGGCCAGAACTAAAAACCCTCTAATAGAAAGAAGAGAACTACAGTGTAATCACCGGGAAGTATGGAATTATGGAATCATTGAAATCATAAAAATATCAGACGTACATTTCTTCAAAAATAATATAGTATGCTTCACATTTACGTTTGGTTATTTATTTTTCGCTTGAAATCTTGAAATTAGCTTTAGATTTTTTTTCAGTTACATTTTTTTAGCATTTGGACTTCTTGCACTAGCTTCCTGTGGGGGCGGCCCTTACTTTGATTGGCTGTTGAGATTGGGATTGGCAGCTGTTTGACCAGAAAGTGGAAGAGGAGTTTAGCGAGCCGTATACAGGGTTTCACGTTAAATTCTAGTAAGCGCGGAATTATAAATGTTTAAAACAAACAAAACATTTTATCATTATTTTCATTAATAATAACAACAACAATAACACTAACATTAATTATACATTGTATTTGTAAGGTGCCTATCAGGACTTCTGCACATGTTTCAGCATTTCCAAATGAAAAAACAAAAACTGTTGTTTTGAAGTAGTCTGCCACCACAATACTTTAGAAATATTGTGTAAAAATAACACTTTAATCAGGGTTTATTGTGTGCTAATATTAAACAAGCAGTGAAAAACACAGTGTACGCTCGCAGAACTTGTCACACACTTCCTGGTCAAGCAGCTGCCAATCACATTCTCACCAGCCAATCAGAGTAAGGACCGCCCCCCACGTGAAGCTATTGCCAAAAACAAACAAAAAAATCTGAAGCGAAAAAAAGTTTCAAACAAAAACGTGAAAATTGCAATCAAAAAATAAAAAAAATCAAATGTAAATGTAAAGCATTTTTGCTTGCGTCTTAGAAATTCACGTTTGATATGTTTGCCACTATACTGATTCCATACTGATGACTCTTTCTCTAACTACCATTCTAGACTTTGAGGGTTTGTGACCTAGATGAGATCTGCCGCGGGACCCGACACGTCTTGGCGCTGGACCGGAATGATCTTCGGAGGGCGACTCAAGGTTACGTAGGTCTTGCTTTCCAGCACAGGTGCAGTGAGCGGTTCATTGGCCGGAGACACGTATAAGTCCGCCAGCACCTGCCATCGCTGCCATTTGGATGCCAAATCCTGCTAAGAAGGCCAGGTGGTGAAAGTCACAGGTACGAGCGGCGAGGGCTTGACTTCGTACACGCTCTATTGGAAACATCGGAAAATGAGGAACTAGTTTTATTTTCCCACCCAGAAGACTTCAGTGTAGCGTTTTTACAATCGCACTTATTCACAAGTGAAAGCAGACACAGTTTGGCACCAGAATGGGCGGAGTCAGAGCTTCGTAGAATCTTTTGTCCGTGTCTGTGTGTTCTGCTTTGTGATTGGTTGGGCATCATTTCAGGATGTGTACCACCTTGAGTTGTGATTGGCCAGAATGTGACTCGGAAAAGAAAACGTAGTACTAAAATGGATTGAGATTATAAAATGTGTGTGTGAGTGTGTACCATCTATAATATATTATAGAATTATTCTATAACAATAAAGTAATTAAAATATAATAACTAATAATAAGATTTATATATAATTTTAGTTGTTTAGCTTTAACACAAAAATACAGTAGAATCAGAATTAAAAGTCAATCAATACAAGAAAAATTGGAAAATTATGATTTTGATAAAAAATTATTAATTAAAAAACTGATTATCATTCTTGCTGTCATCGTCTGGGCTGGCAGTCATGGCACACGGCCTTGATTATACGATCAGTCCACACATCATCTTTAACAGCCAGAGGTGCGACTCGTCCTGGAACAACGCCAAGCAAAAATGCACGTCAACCTACACCCACCCACCTGAAACGCCCTGAAACCCTTCGCACGCATTTTGAAGCTTCAAAGTTTGGTGCGGTTGCCGCGTTGGGGAATGCTGGTTGGCACCGGTTTTGCCATTTGTCAGAATGACTCTTGCAGAGATGAGCATCTTAAATGCCAGCAATGCACAAAAGGCAAAAATAGACCATGTAATGTTTTATGGAAAAATAAACCCACATTTTTTTTTCCAAATGAAAAACGATCGTTTAGCAACAATCAGAAAAACAAATAGCAATTATTATTCTTGTGTTTCTTTTATAAATTGTTATTGAAATTAACAGCATTTGTTTTCCAGATCCTTCTATTTTAAAAATGTTTTTTTAGAAATTGAACTGCATACTGTGAAAAATATGGTAATTGCAGAACAATGACTTTCTTTATGGCACAGAACGAATGATTACACACAATCAAACATGTTTATGTGCAAAACTCACTATCTAAAACTCACACACACATATACACACTCGGAAAAAAAAAACTATTCCGGAGGAGTGGGCAGCGCACAGTCCAAGTAAGCCAATCAGAATTGAGAATACTTGAGTTGTGATTCCTGCTGGTTTGAGATTCGAACCTGCGACCTGGCATTCACAAGTCCAACACTCAATCGCAAAAATGTACAGCCACGTTTGTGTACCAATATTTTTCCATTTCGGCTGTAACTAGAACCTAACTTTAACCCCAATTCCTCATAATTCCAGCGGACTTAAATTGAGTTTGTTCAACGGATGAGTCATTTCGCCCATCTTGGGAATTACTTGGACACAACAAAGTGCCGAACGGTGTTATATATAAAATCTCTTCACAGCAACACATCCCGGGGGAACCAAGCTGACATTTGAGGTAAAAGTCCACTAAGTGGTCCCACAGTCAGGGTGCAAAGTCAAGTCCGTCTTCCCTGCTACTTTATCACAGTGAGGGGAATCTATAAACTGGGAAGTCATCACAGTCACTTCTCTTTACACAGCACGCCTAAATGGACTCGTCACCCCAATGGCCTGGTTGGAAACGGTCTGAATGTCCCAGACCACGCAACACTCCACAGCAGAGCGAGGTGAAATGACAAACAAGGTCGTTTCAGCAAGGAAAGGGCAAAGAGAAGGTGGGACGAAACCAGATTCACGAAAACGCATGCCATATTTTGGAAAATGAAAGAATGACTGTAACTAGATATGTCCCAAATTGGATTTTGAGATGGGACATGATGAACCGTGGCTGATATAGCCTTTATTTTATTATTTTTCTTTTGACTTAATCTATTGTGTCTGATTGGCTGATGAAAACCAAACCAAAAAAAGGTGAATTTTAACTTTGTTGTGAACCATGACTAGGGGTGGGCGATATCAGTGGAAATTTATTTGGTAGTTACATTTTAGTAGACCTTAATTACATTATTTGTCCTTAAAAACTGTATTGTAACTGTATTTAAAGAAATTAGACGCATCTGCCATTTTCAATACAGTATGTCTTTTAAAAGTAGTAGCCCTGGCGTTTATTCGAAAAACTTTGAGAGTGAGAGAGAGAGAGAGAGAGAGAGAGAGAGAGATACGTTGTCAGGTTTTTGTTCTCTCCCTCGCGACGGATGAGTCTGAATCTGAACATCGCGTGAAACAAACGTTTACAAACGACAGATAAAAAGTAAAAATGAAACTAATGAACTATCCACGGTATTGCAAAATCCATGTTGTGGCACAACATTAATACCGGATTTCATGTTGATACCGTTACTTATATATATCATGATATAAAGGTTTATTCGTGTATTTATTCAAGGATGAGTAGAATTCCCGTTTTAAAAGAAATCAACGAAAAAAAAAAGTATGTAAAAGTTCCTCATCTGGTTCAACCTTCACCTGAAAAAAAATCCAGTTTATGAACTGATCATGTGCAGAGTAATGAATCAAATGAGGGATGGAACAGAGGAGCATTACACATGTTCCCAAAAGAATATGGATTTTTTTTATGCTATGTAAGTTAGCCTGCAGCTCACAAGGATGCGGGATTTCTCCTGTGAGTAAGAGAATTCCTAATAGTACGGCTTATTATGAGCAGAACAGTTCTAGAAGAGATTGCTCAGCGAGTCGAATAATTCAGTTGAACAGCAGCTGGCGAGAAAAGAAAAAAAAAAAAAAAGACGGTAACGTTGAATCTCCACCCTGAAAACCAATTTCTGGATTCTGTCCTTCTTAGGGAATGTTGGAGTATTTGAAGCATGTTCGTACATCTGGTTTGCTGATGGTTTCCTGTACCAGCGAAAGAATTCTCCGATTTTTTGGCTTATTATCCAGGGACCAACAAAGGAACTTGAGAGGGTCCGAGTTTCATTGTAAATGAATGTATTTGTCAGAGCAAGAAGAAATCCCAGGACCGCGCTGAGGATCCCGATGTAAGCATTGTGAGGACCACGAGAGAGGCAGATCAATACCAGGTGCTTGTTCCATTTAAGCAGACCCAAAAAAAGCGAGCTAAAGTTAAAACACTTCGCCGGTTGATAAAAGTGGGTTGAGGCAGTGCTTCATGCTCGGGTCAGGAGGAGGAAACTGGCCCGTTTCTTCAGGTTTTGGATGAAAAAGACCGTTCACTCTTTCAGAAAAGAAAACATTAATATTAGTCCTCGCAAATAGAGCTGCACGATTATGGATAAAATGAGAATCACAACTTTTTTGCTTAGAACAATTATTTTCAATATTTAAATATTTTCAAATCAGGTTGTCAAACAGTAATGTAATCACACATGTTACTTTTTGCTTTAATTTTAAATAAATGGATTGAAAAATATATACTGTAATGTAAAAGTAATGTAAAGAAAAAATATCATCATTAAACATAATAAAAAAAGAAAAGTACAGTTTAATGTACAGCTGAGGACAAAATGATTAGCTCTGTTTAAAAGCGCTTTTGGAATGCTTTTAATGATTTTTGTGATGATTTTTTGTAGGGGGGCTAATAATTTTGTCCTCAACTGTAGCTGACTGTGTATGTTTGCTGTATGTGGTTTACTGAGTGTCATCTTCTGGTTTGAACTGCAGTGTCATCACGCCCACGAGTGGCGCCCCAAAATACGATCAGAAGTAAATCAACTTTCCTTTATAATATTATAATGATCACGCACAGCTGAGTTCCACTCGAAGCTTGAGAGAGACCGCTAGTTGGAGATCAGTGAGTTTGGCAGAATCGTATAAATGCTGGATTAATATCGCAGAGGGGGTAGAATAGAGATTGCGATCTTTTAACGATTAATCTCAGCTCTAATTGCAAATATGACTGCTTACTGTTCCATTAAAAGACGAAGCCAGCAGCACTGATCTACTGATTCTGACATGAGCACTAGTAATGAAAAAAAACACTTCCAAACATATTTTTGGCCTGAATAGGTCTTGATATGTGAGGAACGGTGAAGATCAAGTTGCCAAAACTGTGGGACCTAAAAAAAAAAAAAGTGGAAAAAGTGAATGGTACATAGTCGTGTTTCTCCCTAATGAGATAAAATAACATTTCTGTGAGACTCCTGTTAGTTAGCCCATCTCTCGGAGATGCCTTTTTTATCTATTAATAATTCAATTCTGCCGATGGCTCTCAATTATTTATGAAACTTTATAATTCATACTCCACCTCCAGCTCGATAAGGTGAAAAACAAAAGAGTAGGTGGTGTTCTGATCAATGATGTCTATGAGCATCGCCTCAGCATTACCAGAACCCAGTGTTGCTGTTTATCATGGAAACATGAAAGAACCAAATAAACCAAGCCATGTGAGCTCACCCGTCTTACAAAAAAAATGCTGCGTGGTGAAATTATCAGTGCTTGTACCAGAATTCCTACAATTCAAATTCCGTAAAACTGCAGAAAATGTAGAAGCTCCGAATAGTATACCCAAAATAAAGCATGTTCTTTCTTCAGAGAAGCGTGAAACACCTTATAAAGCTCAACTCCAAATGAACCAAACGTCTCCGTTCCTTCTTTGGCTGATCAGAGCGAGTCTGGAAAGTCGTGTACCTCTCTATTTATCTCCCAGTTCACAAGGGAAATCCTTAAAACTCAAAGTATGTCATGCTGAGAACATCAGCCACCACAGATCTGCCCGAACCGATAAAAGCTAAAAGGCTGACAGAGTTCTTCTTTTTTTGACAAACCAAAAAAACAACAACGGTAAATTGACATTGAGCATATATAAATCATATAAATCTTCAGAGGATCATACACCCAAATAAACAGTCAAGAAAATGTACAGTGAGTAATGTTTCTAATGATGATTCCCTTTCAAAACTCAATGAAGTTTGCAAGATCATGTCTCGATCGATAAGCATGAGGAAGGACAGATAATGGTCTTGAATTTTTCATTACCGGCAGAGGTGTAAAGTACTTGAGTACACTCTAGGAATTTTTGTAAATGTTGTAAATTGTTTGTAAATTTTGTAAGTATTTTGGCTACTTTGTACTTGAAAATCAATAAAGTACAAGTACTAATACAAGTCCAAATATTATGCTAAGTGTTTTTTCCAGTTTACTTTTTCAGGTGTATTGAATCAGGTGTATTATACAAATGAATACATATTGTATATTTACAAAGTTTACAATAATTCTAATACAATACTAATAAAATCACGTACTTCACACCTCTGATTACCGGTAAATACATTATTCTATATAAATTTACACAATTAATCATAAATTAAATTAATTTAACACAATTAAATTAATCATTGTCATTAATTGCAAAGATTGAGGTTTCGCCCGACCCTTTTTCTGAATCGATTGTCAGAAAATGGGGCCGATTATTAATAATGGCATACTCCTGTTTGTTTAACTTTGTGATGATTTCTCATCAGTCTGACTCATTGAGACGCTTGAAATTGGTATCTTTGACATTCACGAGTGGTCAACGTCAATGATAAGCACGCACAAACCGCCCAGACAACTGTCATTCTTGCTGTAGACCTGTTAGACTTCATCGTTAAAATGAAACAAGAGAACTTCTGTACTGAGAAGCCCTCAAACCTCAAAGTTGCTAAAGAAGGAAACCTGCACCTACCTTTGGCTAGACAGTGTGGCCTTTTTGGAATCTCATCAAAAGTGGCTTGTGTTGCCTGAGCTCTAGATCCTCAGGTGAGCCTTCAGAGACGCGGCAGCCATTCCTGTGAATCCAAACGGAGGGCATTGATTAGCAAAGCAATAAATGGAACAAGCTGAAGAAAATACCACGACCATGCTGGTAGGCTTCATGGAGATTACCACAAAGGTGTTCGGCAGCCAAAAACGACTTAGGTAAGTTCAAGAAACAAAAGTCGAAGGCTTTTTTGAAGGCACGTTCATAAATCAGACTTCGGGGAAATTTAATAAAGCAAATACATGCATGAGTCACTACTGGCGAGAATATTGCACCACTCATCAAAGATGGCGTTGAGAGCCTAAGTCCAACCCCAAAAAGCAAGTCCATGTGCAATGAGATCAATGAATAATTCAGGCAGAATTTGCCCTTCTTTGAGGCTTCATGGCTCTGGCAACCACAGGTCAATTTATTCGGTTCCTACCCGAGCAGTCGGGGAATTCATAGCCTGCGAAAACACCTTAAATTGAGCTTTCATGCATGAGCAATAGCACGCATTGTTGCTCCTGATGGGAGAAAATGAGAACAAGGAGCTCTTGCAAATGGAGTAAAATCCACATCAATATCTGTGCTGAGAAGTGCGTTTATCTTAAAGAAGACGCATTGTCTTAGCGCAGCGATGGTACAATAGAAGGAGGAGGAAAGTGCTGAAACCGAGCAACTGGAATGGAGCCACCGAGGGATTGGAAATTACACTGTGGCAGCTCTGGAATCCAGCCAAACCAATCCTCCAAAGAAAGTGACGGCCTGTCAATGTGGCGAAGCAGCGGGAGAACCAACATGCTCTCCAAAATGGCCAACAAAAGCCGAGCATCTCACCCGAGCACAAGACCACCATGAACATTGATGCATGGATGCTGGAGTGAAGGGTATTGGTCTCCGCTATAATAAACACTTAAAAATCCAGAGCAGAAGAGACGTGAGGGAATCAGAGATGAATGATATCGTCACCATGTCCAGTCCCTCCAGTCTCAAGACCAAGCGAATGACAAAGCAACTCTTTGGCCAACTTATTATGTAAAACGAGAAAGAAAGCACTAAACGTTGGACTTAGACACTAAAAAGTGCCGCAGTACACTTACCAAAAGCCCAAAACACATTTTACTGCAAAAAAGGTTATAACAGGAACCAAAGCAAGTCGATGAGCAAGTGACCATGTCAGAGACTCAAAGAAGCAACCGTGTGAATCTTTTTAAAGAACCAAAATGTCTTTATAGCTCTTCATTTTATGTTCCTTATCTGTTGGAACCATGTTGTCACGTGTAAATCAGAGACTCTTGGTAGCACATTTCCAAATGTGTTACATTCTAAAACAAACAAGGTTTTTTGTGATGTGTCGTCTACAGATATTGTGCATCTGTCATGTGGTGCGTGTGATGTTCTTCTCAAATAAATGCCAAAAAATCCCCATGAAATTCTGCCTATAGAATTGGTTTTCTCTCCCAAAAACAGTGTGAGATCCTGGAGACACTGAATGAACCTTCATCAGAGAACTGAAGGATTGAGAGAGAGGGGAAAAAACTAAATGACGGTTGCAGCTGTTGAAGGCCGAGTTCCTTCACATCTCCTGCAAGTGCCACTTTAGAAGAACATCAAAACAGGTGAGCACACTGAATGGAGCCAAGAATCACAACTTTACACTTCAACTGGTGCCGGTCTGAACAGCTGAGAACCTCCTTCACCTGCTCAAGACTTTGGTTTGCAAACAAATGAGCAAAGATTCGGGGCTTTCTGAAAACAAACAAGAAGATTGAGACGTATTTTTCCAGTTGTTGTGGCTTTACAATTTGGGATTAAATGAAGAATTTGAACTTTTTTTAGCCCCAACCCTTTGTCCATTGAAAACTTATTCATTCATCTATATTTTTTAATCTATCCATCCATCCATCCTCTTCCTGTCCTGTCTGTCCATATTTTTCATCTATTTTTCTATTATCCATCTATCTATCCATCCATCTGTCTATCCATCCATCAATTCAATTATCCATCTATCCATCCATTTATCCATCCATCCATCCATTCATCCATCCATCCATCTGTTCTCTTCCTGTCCTGGCTGTCCAACCTTTTTTCATCTATTTTTCCATCCATCCATCCTGGACACCTCCTATTTCCTCCTACCTCCAACTCCTCCTTTAAAACAAATCTCGGGTACTTGAGAAATGAACCCAAAAAGGCAAATATCAGCCACACAATCTCAGCAAAAAGCAAACATAATTGGGAAAAACCAAGCCGGCTGGATGAAAAAGATCCACTGCAGAAGAACGGATCAAATTCTTGTCGTTCTGTCGTGTCCAGAAACAGAAGTTGTTCTGTAGTTTATCTCAGCTCATATCCCTAAAGTCAGCATATCGGAGCAGACCACCACATACCACAAAACAGTTATTTCCTCTGCTCCCCCGCGTAAGGGAATGCCAGAAACGTTCCTTTCACAAAACTGTAGGGATGGTTGCGTTATCTGCAGCGATTCCTTTACAAAGACACCACTGAAGTATTACCTTCAACAGAAAGAATCCGTGCCGTTCTCCGGCAGACAGAAAATCTTTTCAAATCCGACAAAATGTCACAAACATTGTCCCTGAGGTGCAACTTCAATATTCCGTCAGGAGTGAGGCAAGCCTTCCTTTACGCTTCATTTACTCTGTGACCAAAGGAACATTGGAACAAAGAAGCATTTCTCATGAAGGCAAGTGAAGGTGTCATCCAATGGTGCGTTTTCTGATATTGATGAACGTCAATGATATTGAGTTTGGCTACAATCAAACTCAAAACCTCGGGACTGGACAAGGACTGAATAAAATGACAGAGAAAGCGGGGGGAAAAAAGCCACTGCGTATAACAGACGTTAAAATAAAACCTTTCATGCTGAGAAAACATACTACTATAAAATAAGGACATTTTGGTAAAATAATACTAATACAAGTACGTTTGTATTTAGGTTTAAAATGTACATTATATATGTTTTATTTATTTTGACAACGACTTACGAATGTGATAGTTAACGATAATCCAGAGTAAATGAGTCGCCGCGAAAATGTCGTCCCAAGTTTCGAAAAAAATTTACTTGACTTTTTTTACGTATTTTTTTTAAATATATGTATATAATAGTTGTTTAATCTTCTTTGCACGTAAAATAAACAAACAAAAAAACAACACAAAAACACTATAATACATGTATTAATACATATTGTTGCACTTGACCGGCATAAGTTGTTCCAATTACATGTAAAATCCAATTCCAATTTACTTGTTAAAAAAAAAAAAAAAAAAAAAAAAAAGAATAATTGAAGTAATAACTTTTAACAACTCAAAATGTACGAGTAGTTTTCACTGTGCATTACAAAAAAAACTATGAAACACAAAATACAGAAATTTACTGTATTTTTTCAACTACATCAGACGCGATTGGCCAAATTTCGGAACAATTAGTCATAGACATAGGCTAACAAAAAACAAGTCTATTTCGTTAAAAAAAAAAAACTCGAGTCCTTCCCAAACCACGTTTCGCAGCCCATAAGAACGTGAACCATCGCTCACACCAGGAGACATGTCGTCTTGGGTCACTGCCGAGATTTCAACCGCTCTTCCCCAGCGTAAGATATCCATCTTGTATATCAGTGGAGAAGGAATGGTTTTTACCCCATAAATCCAGGGTGGAATAGAGCTCACAGCTGTCTGGCTGGATCAGCAGATGAAGAGGGCGACAGGTCTTGAGGAGACGGCCACTGTTCCCACTGGAGCTCTGACAGCGATGGATCCATGTGCTGATGGTGTGGACGGCTAGACTTTGACCAATGGAACCCATCCAGTTTCATTCCCAAACCCAGGTGGAGTCTTCGGAACGCACCGACTCCAACTGAATATTATATACGAGAAGTAAAAGCTATCCTGGGACTTTTTATACGCATATTAGACCATCGTTTTCCCATGATGGGAATTTTGCAGCTTCATTTTCATGGTCTTATGTTCTTTAAATCAATGGATTTCTTCTCCATCTGAGACACTTCATTTGCTCAAATGATAAAAACCATTTTGTGGTTGCTTTGGGATGCAACAACAAAAAAAAGAGGGATCTAATTCTTTCTTTTGTTAATCGTGCAGATAATTCTCTTTAAAATCATCTCAAACTATTTTTCTTCTCAAGTTTTCAGATCCTCATGGATTTGTGTGGATGTCTTGCCGCTAATTCTCCACTAGTTTCTCTTTAAAATCATCTCAAAACTGCATTATTTCACAAGATTTCAAGATTATCATGGAATTTATTTCATGGAATATATTTATTATAATTTATTAGTTTTCCTAGAACTGTTAACACATCTGCAGACGCGTCCGACAGAGTCGCATTTAGCCACATCAGTCGGATTTAATTACAACATGCAGATAAATTAAAACTACACCTAATTAAAGATTCAATGGCACAGTAATCTTCTTTTTGGCTTATTTTGCTGATTATATTAGAAGCGACGAGGGAAACAAGACAAACAGGCGAAGCATCTGAAAAATTGGACTTTTTTTGGTGGGATAGATCATTCATGTAATTTACGATGTACAAAAGGCAAACATGGAAACCTAACGATGAAGTCTGATTTAAAGTCGACAACAAATCAATAGAACTCTGAATGAAGTTGGGCCAACTTCATTCAGAACTCGGGCCTACAATTGATTTGCTCTGGACTTTAAATCAACGAACGACACAAATGCTACTAAAAAATACAACAATTTGTCGTTTAAAGTGTCCAAAAGTCACATTTATCTCAGTGTAATGCTGTGTGTCCAAGACGTTTGAAACACCTCGGCTCCACACGCCAAGATTTCGTTCTAGTGATCTATATATCCTGGAATGACTCAACATCACCAAGATGGTGGAATCCATGTAGAGAGCTACAAATGAGAAGCAAGGATAAATGTTCCCACTGATCATCATTGTCCTATAAAGGCTTCCCAGTAGGAGGGTTTTGTGTAGGAAGGAGCATCTCCGAGGAGAGATTTAACTGAAGAACCACCTCCAGACGACCATGAATAAAGCCTTCTCGAGTGCTCGCTTCTTTCTTTCACATATTGCTGCTCAATTTAGACTTTACTTTAAAAAAAACGTTCAACGGTTTTGAAGAACAAGTCTTGGGAAAGGCAAGATCTGCCCATCACTGCTGGTTCACACGCAGCAGGACCTGGAACGCTGGAAAGTAAAGAATAATTGAAGCTTGACTGTGGTATAAATTAAACATAGTTTTACATATATAGTAGATGTGGGCAGTAATTGAGTTGTGCCATGATATGGATTTTGCAATATCGTGGAAACCTTCACACATTCATGAATAAAAATGTTATACATGTATATAAACACTTTAATAGAGTAAAAGTTGTAACGAAGCAAACATGTTATAATGGCCACACGAGACATTGCTAATCGAGTTTTTAAAAGCGCTTATTTTTGTATACCGCAGTATAAATCGTTGACGGCTTGTCGGGCACAATCACCATCTAACGAGTAACCGCATGTGAAGTGTCCATTCAGTAGTGAAGTAAAAAGTACAGATATTCAATCAGAAATGTGGTGTAGTTGAGAGTAAAAGTTGCTCATATTTTGGACACTGTCTGTACAAGAGCAAAGTAGCATAAAACATACTTGAGTAAGTGGACTTCGTTACTGTACTTAAGTACTTTAAACCACTGAATTAAGGTCTACTAAAATGTCCACACAGCTCAGAGACACATGGGAAAACAGTGTTCAGCTACATATAATAGGGTCATTAAAATTAGATAGCAAAATCAATGTGCAATAACAATAATACAAAAGCTATGAAATCTCAACGTCCCAAATCGCCATTTCAAGAATGTACAGTGTGTCATAAAAAGGAAAAGATGAGCAGAGTCAAAACGATATTTCTCTTGAAAGCCCCACGGACAAGTCATCCACATCAAATCAACAATCAAATGTGATTTTTATATTATACTGTCATTATATAGTTGAACCCATAATCAAGTTAATATAATCGATATACGTTATATTATAATATATATATATTTAGTCTATATTTATATATTGACATGAGATACATTTTTATGTTATATTTATTGGTCAATTTCAATGTTGAATACATTTCAATAATGCACTTTTGTTTTATTATTTTTGTTAATAATAATAAAGCATTCCCTCGTTTATGGTGTTCACTGTTTTAGTCATTTGGTGATTTTGCGTAGCAAAATTTAAGTCTCAGTGTAGAGATTATATCGTATGCATGTGAGAGAATAAATTATTATTACAATTATTACTGTATTTATGCAATTAAAAGTTTTACAATTAAAACTGCATCCTATTAACATTTTGATCCATAAATTTTCCACACACAGTCTGACAGAGTCAACGGGAAAACAGCCAGGACACTTTGACAAGCTGCCAAAAGGTCCTGTAGTCAAACACGAACAAACCTTTCCACGCTACAAATTAGTGATGAAATTAAACCACCAAGTTCAGTCTGCGGTGAAGCGCAGGACTTCTGAATTTATACGGCACTGCGTCAATTTGTCGAACTGTTAAATAGCGATTCATGGCCTCGTTTTACATAAAGCGCCTTGTTTTAAACCGAACATGAGCTGCTCTTATATGATATTGCATTTCACCCTCCTGTGATCGCGACTGACCTCCGGTAATTTACCAAGTAGAACATCGGGGGTATTTGTGCGTCTGCACGGTCAATATAAAATTGAAAGCGATCTGAAATCCAAACTCATTCATATAAAACCAATCTCTTAATTGCCGCATCATATTTTCATAAACCGTTCAAGTCGGTCGCTTTAGCCGTACCATCTGTGCCTGGAACGGCTTTAACGGGGGTAAAAGATGAGAAACGTCGTCTTTGTGGCCTAACAGACGTTTACAGAAAGAGACACGATCGCTCCTTCTCCGTTCATCCTTAGAGAGACAGACAGCACAGGAAAGGAAAAATTACCCACATAAGGTTGATGCAACGTATCGGAATTGCCTCTGGGAGCCAGACTGTAAAAAGTGGAACAACAAAAGACAAGCATGTAAAAAATTCAGCTGGGGAAATGAAAAGTAGCCCATGTATCAGCAGCAGGGAAGTTCAAGTGGGAAAGCTAACGGGACGGAAAAGACACAGGATGTTCGGAATTCTTTTGAAAGCCTATTTCAAAGCAATCAAGAGGCTAATAGTTTTTAACGTTAGGCTAACTGTGCATGCTGGTTAGACTAGTAAAAGAGCTTTGAATGAAAATTCAGTATCAAAAGAGCTCATAAACACACACAAATTGAGCTAAAAATACAAATTAGTTCAATTAGTTTAACATGATTTAGCTTGATTTGTGTACGTGGGACTACTGGTGTTTTGATTTTAATTCTAAAAATATAATTTTAATATACCACCACGTTAATTCAAGGAATAAAAAAACATAAATCTGACCGTAAAAGCTTTGTGTGTGATATTTTAATTTGTATGTGTGACCAAAATGTAATTAAACAAAAAGGAACAAATACATTCTGTCTTTTTGGAGACCAAATTCAAGGTAAAAAAATAAAATAAAATAAAAATAGTAAAAGCTCTTTGCATATTATTTTAAATAATTTTTGATTTTATACGCATTAATTCAAGTCGTTGCTAAGCGTTCAGATATGAAAAATCACAGCACTTCCTTTTACCGCTTCACCTTATGAACTGGCAAATTCCAAAGCAGAATTAAGAATTCAATATTTAATAATTCCTCTAGTGTCTGCTGTTTCTTGTTTAATCTAACAACTCCATTTTAAATATAAATAGACTATAACTCCATCCAAAACTCCATTTTCAAAATACTATATCATGAATTAGCTGTCTATAATGCCCAGATCTGTGAACCTTAATAGCCTTAATAGCTTTAAGGGATTCAAACCCGTGGTATTTTGGTTGCAAGTCCAGCTCTACAAGGCCACAACTGGGCCAAAGAGTAAATTGGGGAATGAAGCAGACTGGTAATTACTGGCCCAAGACAAAGCACAAAAATGCAAATGAAACCGCATCTCATTGTGCTCTGCCGCAGCCAATTTAAACCATTTGTAAAATCTTTTAAAGAACAAAAAGCTTCAAAGCAGATTCCAAATGCTCGTGTTGTGAACCAAGGACTCCAGGGTGCTCATCAATCTTAAACATGCAGAAGCACAAAGTCTCCAGAGATGCTGAGTGATGATGATACATGGAGCTAATAAAGCCATCACAATCAGATGGTAATGGGGAGCAAAACAATGCAAGTGTTGTTACTAAACAAAGGCTTCAAACCTGCAACCTCTTGGACCACAACTCCAGTTCCCTACCACTGGACTACTCTAGTGCTTCTTGCTTGGATCTTCGACGTACATGTGTGTGTTTTGAACAATAAAGGCCATGGTGACTTTTTCAGGTAGACTATGTTTTATTTTATTACGCCTTCTCTTATTACGGCCGACTGATGTGTAACAAGTACTTGAAAACCATACATAAGTACAAAGGTAACTCCATTACAACTCACAAGTCACCATTTCCAAGAAGACTTGAGTACAAGTCGTAAAGTATCCCATTTTAAAAAGAACTTGAGATTTTACTAGTACTCAAAAAAACATTGAGAAATGTGAACAACAAACTTTTATTTCCTATTATAAAAAATGAAATGGAACCCCTAAAGATTTCAAATTGGCAGAACAAAATAGATAAAAAAAAAAAGAACAAAAAGTCAGTCTCAGTTAAACTCAAATGTGCAAAAAAGTGCAACCGCTAATTCATGTGATTTTGTAGACAGGTAGCATCCAGTACCTTCAGCATCCTGCAGATGGCGATATCACCTCATCCGCCCAAAAAATTCACCGCGGTAGAAAAAGGTGCTGACTTGTCACACACAATCGCTACATAACAAGTGCCCAAATGTAGTGCCGTAAAGAGTCAAGTAGAGAGTAAAAGTTGCTTATTTTTTTGATAATCTGTACAAGTACAAAGTAGCCAAAATACTCAAGTAACAGTTCATTTACTCAAGTACTTTGCAGCACTGCCGACCAATTAATAGAACCAAAGTGATGCAGTCCAGACTAACTATATTATATTATACTATCTGTATACTCTTTTAATCATGGAGGATATATCTTACATTTCCATTTCGATTGTTGATTCCCTCTTTCTTACACAAAACGGAGAAGCAGTTTTTGACGAGAACAAAGTGATTGTTTGATTGACACTGTGCTTTAATTTCAGTTGTTGATGTTTAATAGATAGTCACATAGAGATCTGTGAACTATGAGGGAAAATGTAAATAAATAAATAGAATAATCGTTCATTAATAGTAATCATGTTTAAATTAGTTCAATTAATCGAGATTTAGATTTTTGGCATAACCGCCCAGATCTAACGGTATACAGAACAAGTAAGCTGACTGTACGAGTCGTCTTTCAATGGTTTCTCAGTCCATCATAAGCATCGTAACGACTTTAGTTAACCAGGAAAAGGTCAAGCAAGTGAAGCCAAAGCGGTTGGGTTTGATCAGAGTAATGCGGTTTCATCACAGTCCCTTCAACAACAGAGCGGCTGGTCTCCAACCTTTGCCATTCTCTCGTCTTGCCTTGGCGTTTTAATGCCTCTCTCCGTAACAAAGCGTCCTTTTGTCAGTGTGCCACCGAAACAACTGGGGGAGAGGGAGAGAACACAAGGAAGTCATTCTGCTGCTACTCTTGACATCTGAACTCAATTCCTCTCCTCGGCAAAAGTAATCAAAACTGCCTCTTAGCCAGAAGGGTGTAGCAGTCATCCAAAACTCATCTGATACAACACAGCCGATGCTAAAAACAACAACCCGGCCACAGAATCCAAAAGCACCGGACTGTTCTGGCTCGGAATGCATCATGGGAATGCAATCTATAATATACATAGGGTAAAGAGGTAGAACGCTCGGCCCAAATCACATAGGGGGTGGGTGGGATGAGGGACAATTCATATTACGATATTTTCTAGTGTCAGGACGGTATCGATATTTTATCACGGTATGGAGGGGGGTGGACATTATTTAGTGTAATTAAGGTCTACTAAAATGTAAAGCCAGAATACAAAAATGGCCTATAAAGTAATAAACTAGACGCACACTTACCTGAGTAGCATCTGCCATTTTTATTACGTTATATTTTTTAGTAGTAACCCTGGTTTTTATTTGAGAGCGAGACAAAACAGATAAAGAGAGAAGCGCATTTTTGGTTTTGGCTTTTAGCGTCACTTTCACACTCCCTCTTTCTCTACGTTTAAAAACGACTTTGATAAAACAATTAGCAGAAACAGCGTGTCATTACAGTTCTCTTTGTTAGTAAGAGTTGTGCGCTTTGAGACAGTTAAAATTGTGAAAAGCTCCTTACAAATACTCTGAACTTGAACTAGTAGAGCCACTACACAGACATCGGAGCTGCTCGCGCCTTACAGGTGTTCCGTTCATTTAGCCTGTTACAAGGTCATTACATTTGAAACTAAAACGTGTTATACTGTATTTTATTTTGTATTTTGATTTTTTGTATTTAATGAATGAATGTGTAACAATATTGCAAAATCCATATCATGGCACAACTGAATACCGGTTTTCGTCATCTTACAATACAAATTTTAGACCACAAACAATCACAAAAAAAAAACAAAAAAAAAAAGAAGTCACTAAACTTTTCGTTCAAGATCGGCAAGTTTTCACCTGCCTTTCACAAGAGGAGGCTCACAAATTCACAAACACTAATGAAAGTTGACAATGATGATTGGGCGCTGGCTTGGGCAGGTCATGGGTTACGTTCCCAGGAGAAGAATGAATGAGGTGTTGTGCTGAATGGCTGCTAAATGCGCAAGTCAAAGTACAAAAGTATAAGAAATATATTCCTACAAGTATGCATTGCACAGCGACCTTGAGGGATTGAAAGGAGTCTTATAAATTAAAATATCATCGTTAAAAAATGCTGTGAAAAAACACTTCATAACACTTCAAAAAAATGCTTCAAACACAAAAAAGACAAAATTAACATTTTATATTAGGTTTTCAAATGTAGGCTTTAATAAGAAATGATATGAACAGAAACGGTAAATATAGAAAAAATAAACCATAATCTAACAGTTGTCTGGCAGAAACTGACCTGATGTTTGTTCAGGCTGGTTTCCTTGTGGATTTTGTGGTGAGACGTCACGCTGTTTTAAAGCGCGTGGTTTCCTTTTTGAGTGCTTTTCTAATTTTTTTATCGATAATAGTGTTGTTTTGCTTCACATTTTTGTAATTTTTGTTATAAATTCACTTCAAATGCTCCTTGCTCTGGAGCATATGAAAATAAGTGTCTACAAAAGTAGAGAAAAGTTTTCCTTTTTTTCCCCCCAAGCGTTCCAAGGGTTTACTTTGTTGTAAAGGAAAAATCCAGAAAAACTCAATAAAAAAAAACAAAATATGTGGAAGCTTTTACATGAACTTTAATTTGGTAGACGTTTTTTTTAAAGTATGTAAGTTCTAGTGCGACAAGCATTTGAAGCAAATTTGAAACAAAAATTATGAAACTTGGAACCAAAACCACTCTAGAATCTCGCTTTCATTTTTTTAAGCATTTTTTTTTAATTAAGACACCACAAAAGTGTATAATTCGGTCAAATGTATTTTTTTATTTTATTGAAAATTATATCATATATCATTTGAGAATTACCCATTACAGCTTCATCATACGCCTGTATATACGTTTCAAAACGAAATAGCACTCTTAAAATCCACGTTTGCTGTGCATTTTACCTTAATAATCAAACTATGGCAACTGTGCAAAAAAAAAAAAAAACGCAATAAAACATTAAAGCCACATTTCACGAGTCTTGCATTTCATTACTGCACATTTTATTAGGAGACCGTCTCTCTGAAACGGAAGATAGCAAGTACCATCATTAGCCATTAGCATTTTATCACTAGCTCAGAGCCGGATTCAAAGCCAATGTATGTAATTTTAAACTGAAAACTTGCTGACGCCAGCTAAACGCGAAGATAAAGCAGATGTTCTCGCTTCTAAAAATCAATGGATTCATTAGGGAATTTCATCGTTTGTAATTATAGAGGATGTAAAATTCTCCTTGGAGGGTCATTGAACTTCACAAAGATTCGTCAGCGGCTCTTTATAGAAAAGATGAAGTGATTTTTTTTACACCGACATGGCCTCCTATCGCCCGGGTCAAAGTGACAGGAATCGAAAAGAGACACGTCTGTGTAGGAAAATGATGCTTAAATACGTCTTTGTCAAAGACGCGAGGCGGCATCAGTCTGAGACCACGGCAAGACAACCAAACAACCCGGTGACATTTCATCATTCCTCCATTTACAAAGCAGGATGCGCTCAATATTTAATACCCGTCAGAAAAACTAAAACCCATCCAGGCGGAAGAAGAGAAAACCAGACTGTCTTAGTAGAACTGAGCCATTAATCACGACTGTGCTAAAAAATCCACTAGCGCAAATTACAAGTCGATCGTTTTATGCACATTTTATTATTAATTTGTGTACATTTCAATTAGTTGATCAGCATGTTAAATATGCCAACCAATCAGAGCTCAGGAATGATGGAAAAGAGCGGGAAAAGAGAACAGAGGACAATGTTTCTTCTGCAATGATGCTAGTCAAAACTTGCAAATAAAAGTTACAATGTGAATATCATAAAAAATGACAAAAAATGATTGTGATCATAATTTACATAATTCAATGCATCAAATAAAAAAAAAGATGAAAGAGATCAAATAAGCCTTATAATTTGGCCCTGAAATACATGAGGAAGTGCGTAAAAATGCCAAAATCATCATATTGCACATGCAAAATGTAGAAAAAGGATAAAAAAAATTGAAAACCCAAATCTGTGACCACAAAATTCAATTACAAATCCACAAATGTGCATCGGCAGTCATGTCGCATCATTTCAGGTGGATTTAAAAATGAATGAAAATTGAAAAGTCTTGCCCTCATAATTCGTAAATATTAAAGCTGGAGTCTGTCATCCAAATGAATTCAATGGACTAAACAAAAGTCGGAGCTGCACGGCACATTGCCATTATTGAGGTGAACATTACGACAAGCAATTGCGTTTTTAGGAAATTAAACAAAATAGTCACATATTTAATGCAGTAATATGCATTAGAATTTTTTATTTAAATGGATTCAAGTAAAATTTATTTAAATGTTTTTCTCAAAATAAAATGCTTGAAGTGTGAATAAAATGCAATGGATTGGCTCCAGCTTATAAAAAAACAAAAAGATAAAAGAAAAAAAAAAAACTACATTCTTGGTAACAATTTACTTAAAGTCTGTGATCTTCCAGTGCTTCCATTAATAACAAAATTGCCATGTATTTATCAGGGTTGCATTTCCGCCGACAGAAACCGGTTTCTGACGATATGGTGGTGTAAACTGTCTTAAACTCGGTTTATGATCGTTTCTGACAATTTATGGTGACGGAAACTGGCAGAAACCTGGAAGAAACAAAAGACTTGTATTCAAATTATAGTCCACTTGACAACTTAAAACAGATTTACAGTAGGAATGCATAGAGATTCAATTTAGTGAAAACTAAGAGGCCAAGACACGTCACAATATCAATTGCTGATAAATTGGATGCACAAGCTGTAAAGCACATATGAAAGCAAAACGTCTACCACATTTGTTCACTTCTCTTTTTTAGAAAATCTACAAGATTGTGCCACTTTATTGTCTTGCGAGTCCTCATGTTGAAAGTTCCAGTCTTATTAAAAAAAAAGCCCAAAAATTGTTGCAGTTCTTCTATCAAGTATCAATAATTTAAATAATTGAAAATACACTTTAAGAAAATGAAAGTCTAGTATTGTGACAACACTAGTACTTGTTCAAGTCCTGTCTTTAAAGCTCATTAACTAAATTCAGTAATTGTTGTAATGTTTAACATATAGATAATCCTATGGTGTTCAGTAAAGACTAGAATAAGACATTTTTAACATCTGATGCCACTTCTTAAAATGCATCTTTTTACCGCATATTTCATGTGATTTTATTCTCTTAGCCTATTTATGTCTATGTTTCAGTGGTATAACTCTGTTTTTACTATTGATTTTACAATTTGTACATGTACTTTGTCTGTAAGGTGTCCATGAGTGCTTTGAAAGGCGCCACTAAATAAAATGCATTAATATTTTTACTTAAGACACCAGAAATCTAAATCCAATAAGACTTGGTAAGTATATATTGCTGCGTCCAACTATTTAAAAACCGTATTTACGCAAATATGAGCACCCCCCTGATTTTTCAAAACTGAAAACAGGACTCTGGAGTGCAGGTGTGTTGGGATCAGTGGAGAGATCTCCGCTTAGTGCATCGGATACTGTAGTATCTTTCCGTGTTGGTGTTCACAGGCTCGAAACAAAGACGCTTTGGCATCCGAGAGTCGCCGCTGCTGCCAGAGACGCAAAAGATTCCTGGAGCCGAGCCAAAAAACGCACGCGGCCAGATCTGACAAAGCCAGCAGATGCTGACGCGAGAACATGCTCGCACTTCAGCCGCAGATGTCAAATCAGCGGCGATAAACAGTAAAATTACATCAACTTGGAGTTTTACGAGTTTGCGCCGCCGATGAAAACAAGGGCAATGTGAGAATCTAAAGAAAGTCTTGTAATTTTAGATTACAGTCGAGTCGGTTTTACTAGATCGCGGCTTACAAGCTTATAAAAATTCAGAGCAAGAGCAGTTGTTTTGCCCAATCTAAATTCTGTCCATCTGTTGGGTAATGCGCAAGGCCTTCTTAAGACAAATTTAACCCGGCATGGGATGGCTACCGAGAATCTTGTCTGGCCTTGCCGCACGAAAATCAATATGAGAGCATGTTAGAGTAGGAAAGGAAAAGAAGATTACCAGATGGTTCAACATGGAATTTGTGATGGAACAACTAAAGAAATGAAGAAAAATACTTTATATAGTGTGAATTAAAAAAAAAAAAAAAAAAAAAAAAAAAAAATAATAATAATAATAATAATAATAATATATATATATATATATATATATATATATATATATATATATACACACACACAGTAAATCTGCCTAGAGTAAATATATAAACAGAGTAATAAGATGATGTCCATCCTTCATTCCATATTCCTACTTTTCCACTTTTCAATTTCTGGGTCATAGGGAAATTAACTCAATTGCAACAACTCTGGGCCTGAAGGTTGGACACTCCCTGGATCGGTGGTCAGCCAATCACAGAGCAGGACACGACTTCCCTCACACCAATGGGCGATTTTCTTGAATTCTCACAATCAGTCTTAGACAATTGTGTAAAGTACTTGAGTAAAAGGACTTTTGCTACTTTGTGTTTTTGACTACCATCAACAAATATAAGCAACTTTTCCTCTCTAGTTGACTACATCTGTGATTGAGTATTTGTACTCTTTACTCCACTACATTTGAATAGATACTTACCATTACTCACTAAATTGTGACGTGAAGGTACTGGATGCAATTTATGAGCTAAATCACGTGAATTAGTGGTTGGACTTTGGCTCATTGGAGTTAGACTTTAATTTTTATATTAAGAATTAAAATCTCGTAAATGGAAAGTTTCTTGTTTTTCACATTCCGTGCGGTTTTTGGAGCCTAAATTCAGAACCTACAAACTCTGCCCGGCCTAGAACAAGTCCTCGACAGCGCTAACCACTCTGCCACCGTGCCGCCCCATAGTCGATGTTTGACACCAAAATATCAAACCTCCGGGGGCATCATCAATGCCACAGTGGCATCTCGGCCTTAATGAAGTGCAGAGTCTCAGGCTTGCCAGAACACAGCCGGCCAGCTGCAGATGACAAGAAGCCGACACTTCGGTGGACCGTTCACAAGAGTGTTGATGGAAAAGTGATACGACAGCTTGTGATAAGTTCCAGCAGGAAGAGAACAGGGGGGAGATCAGGACAGGAAAAAAATATATCTGGCAACGCCCTGGAAAAGAAGACAAATTGTCTTGCCCCGGACTGATTTGGCAAGCTACTCCTAGAGATTAATTACTTTACCCAGCATGCCGAACAGAATCAGCAGTGTTGGGGCAGAAATAAAGGGCAACGGGGGTCTTGTGTCCTCAAAGACCGGCCCAACTACACATACGTGTGCATCTGTAGCTATGGTTACTGTGACAAGAGTGACCCAACGACTATGATCGGAATGAGAGCGTCCATGCAAGTGGTCAATCGGGAGGAATTTTCCCAATCCGATTCAAATTTCGTTGGTATTGTAAAGGTTTTTAATCCCATCAAGTGGACATGTAAACAGTGGATCAAACTGGAAAAACATTTGGACGGTTTTACACACGTTCTGGCACAGGAATCAAAAACGTGCAATGGCGTATGAACGTCAGATGGCGTTTCTATCTACAGAGCGGAGAAACTGACCTCAAAATGACAAAAATAGAAAAAAGAATTCATGCTAAACATTTAACTAGAGATTAAAAAAAAGGAAAAAATAAGACGCTCTTTGTTTAGACTGACAGGAAGTGCGTGTTTTTTACCATGACCATACAACTATGGTTATGAATTTTAAAAACAATTATGTTTATTCACTGTTTTTTTATTTAGATGTGTTTATTGATATATTAGTGCTGTCAAAGTTAACACGTTAACGTATACAATTAATTTTAAAACGTTAATTTAAAATTGATCCCGTGACACCCTGGTGCGGCTTATTATCATCTTATTATTGTGTTCAGCTGCTGCCATTTAAGTGCAAAGTGTTTAAAAACAGTCACTTTCATTTATCAGGGCTGGTCTTTGTTTGGGATTATCTGGTTTGGATCTGTGCGATTATTTATTTCCCCATTCTTCTATATATTCTTTCTGCTGTTGTGAGATGCAATTTCCCCGCTGTGGGACAAATAAAGACATTTTTGATTCAATTTCCATTCAATTCAACACGACCAAATACGATTGAACAGTTGGGACCTTTTCCCCCTCAGTATCAGATTTTTTTCCAACATTTTCAAGAAAACTTTATGAATTTGTAGCTAAAACGCGATGATTGGATGATTGGTGATTGGAAAATTTGTTCGATGGTGAAGTAAATATTTCTGACATTGGATCATGGGAACATGTCATTTTATGATTCGCGGATTCGTGGAATATGGACAAGAAGATGCAGAGTGCCACAGAAAGAGCCAAACTTCAAACGCACCATTTGATTGGATCAAACTCACGCAACGAAGAAAAATAATAAAAAAAGCAAATCCTATGAAACACCACAGATTAAAGTGAAAAGATTACTCCGACTCAATTACGTTCAAGTTTAATGGACACTCAAAGATTGCAGGATCTTTTAATGATAAGAGGGGCTTTATGAAAATAAAATAAAGGATAATTCCATGACTCACAGGGAAAAAATAAATGCCTTCACCTCGCCTCCCTCCGACATTAAAAGATTAGCAGCGAAAAAACAGCTGGTTGAGTTTTTGCAGAGTGTCCATTACATTGATAATGCCGGAATGGCAAAGCAATAGAGTTAATTGCTTGAATAACACGCATCAGAAATAGAAGAGAATTCCAGACGTTTCAAAGTCATTAAAAGTGATTGCATTATGGAACCACCAGGGAGCTTCTCGGCGGCCTGTCAGCTGACAAAGCTCCACCACCGAGACGTCGTCCGACATCATGTGAAGCCGCGAAGAGAGAGACACGTCACAGTCCTGCTGAAGTTAGATGAAGGTTGCCTTCTAAAACACCAAAACCTGACCACACTTGCTTTGAAGTCAAAATGTTACTGATAAAGTTCAATCAAAGCGACATTCCTAGAAAGGTCCGGATTAAACCAAGCAGGCGAATGAGAGAGATCTGGTTCTTTGTCAAAAACCAAGCCACTGTCCCACAGTTCTCAGTGTCCCACGTCTCTCCCGAAGCAGACATGGTAATGACAGTGTAATTACTATCAAAGAAGTATTTGCTAACTGATATTAATTGCTAAATAATGGTAAAAATGTCTAGATAGTCTGTGAAAATCTAGCTGGAGTCGATTTTTCTGTAATTTACCGTTTTCTACATGTTCAAATAATTTTTGAAAATGCGTATTTAATATGAATGGAGTAAAACCTTGTCAAAAACTGAAATCATCATCTCATTTGGCCTGGTTTTCACACCCTGCGTCACAAACTTTCTATATTTTTAAATCAGAAACAGGCTATATAAAACTTTTCTAGCTAATGTTTTATAGCTATTATATGCATGTGCTGTTTCCATGTTTGGATAGTTTTTTAACTGCAAAAAATGACAAATATTTTAGCCACACAATAAAATACGATTATCATTAGAGAAGTCTGTTGAGTTGTAAGAGAGAAAGACTGACTGTATTTCAATTAAAAAACATTAAAAGGTTAAATTAATGTTTGGGTGTTCATACTTTCCTGAAAACATATATTACATTACCATCACCGTCTCATAAAGTGATGACGCTGTTGCCCCGCCCACATCAGTCACCCCGCCCCCTGCTGTATCCGTCCCTTATTTTGGGGTTTTAAAAGTGGTAACCCTAGCGATGGCACACAACCCAGCAAATCCGGGGTTAGACTCAAGAAAAGTACGGTCTCACATTTGCTGAATGAGACGTACTAAAGGCAGAAAAAGCATTCATAAAATATTGAAAGCTAAGTACTATTACCTGTTCTAAAATGACCCACATGCACCGCGCTTGTCTTGACACCCATTACTGATTCAGGTCAAATGCAATTTAACTAGTTTCGTGCTCCCACCAGCTCACGCTCACAAGTTTCTTTTATTTGAAGCCACATACTGCACAATAAATATTACCATAATCTTCCAACCAGGATCTCAGAGTGTTTTAGAGGTTTCAGATACACAATATGGGCAAAACGTGCACATTAGTTATTGGGTCCCGGATCTACGGACCAAACCGTTCTGATTTAAAATCCAGCAGTCCACCTTAAAGAACAAGGTCACAGCGGCGCCACCTTAATTTTAGACGCGAGAATACATTGGCCAATTGAGCGAGAGTTAAGCGATCTCAGGCGGTACATTTTGCAACTGAACATCGGCAGATTAGATTAGAAAATGTACAGGGTCGCAAAGAAATTACAGTGACAGTTTTTGCATTAAAAGTTATTGAAAACAAAGAGAGACAACGATGACAGAGGAGAAAGGAGAGAGACAGAAGACAGAGGAGAGACGAACAATAGAGGCGAAAATTGGGACGAGTGAGACAGAAAAAGGAAGAGATAAATATAAAAATGTCTCTGGGCAAGAGGAGAAAATTGGATGGTGAAAATAGTTTTCCATCCGTAATGGACAGATTCCTTTCTATTCATCTTACACATTGTGAGACTAAACCAGTGTGTCTGATATGTTCGGAAACTTATAAAGAATATGAGCCTTTCAAACTGTTCAATTGTTGGGATGTGTTCAGATTTTTTTTTTTACCAGTTTATAAGTTAAAACGTAATGCAAAAGTTTTTCTGAATGCATTGTCTTCCTTTATAGTTTTCTTATTTTCTTTATAAGTTAAGCACTTTATTTGAACATTATTATACTTATACATATATTTGTATACACATATATAAAAAAAAATTTACTTTCTTCTGGACTTTTGCTTTAAAAAAAAGTGGAAGAGGTCTTCTTTAAATTTTAGTTTAAAACCCCTGGTGTAAACGGAGATGCCCAACCTGCGGCCCACGGGCCATATCCGGTTTGTGAAGGTGTAAAATACTTTTTAGTGATTTTAGTTCATTTGGAAGAAGAAATTATGACAGTAGACAGATTACGACAGAACAACAATCAGTCGGAGATTACCTTCAGACATCTCTGAAAGACAAATTTGTAGAAAAATCTCTGCTAAATCGTTAGCAGAGAACTTTTCAAATATGCAAAAGTAAACGATAATGGATTATTTCAAGCGGACGTTCTCAGCGATGAAGAGCAAAACCTGGGTCACATTCTCACTTCATTATGTGCTGAGAATTCTTGACGCAAACATTCCGACTTTTGAAAAACTGCAAGCATCGCACAGATTAAATCAGCATCAAAAGAGTCCGGTTAATTTAGATTTTTCACAGTTCAACAATTGGACAGTCCAAATATCCATAATTCATGTTTGTATTGCCCGTAAAATTAACTGCAAAGTCAAGTTTGACCCTCTATTATGAAAAGTTGGTTGGTGTAAAAGATTGTTTTCCATTCGGACCTCAGGAGATTTATTTCAGGCCTTGTTCGAATGTGAATAACCTTGACGCACAGTATGTTCAAAATGTTGTGAATTTATTAACTCATTCGTCATGTTCACAGGAAGATTGAACTTTCCATCGCCGTGACCCCATTATTACTTTTTGCTATTAAAATAAAAAGACGTCATATGTTTAAATTGTGGTTCGCGGATTCCGAAATTGTGCACAAACATCAGGCTGAAAACAAAAAAAAAAACTGGATGGAGCTTGCAACCTTGACAGCAAGAATGGACTTCACACTCCAAAAAAGAACTACAGCACTACAAAAAGAGCAATTTCAAATCAACACAGTATAAGCGATAAATGCATATCAAGACTTTAAATTCCAGCATTACAGCCACGGTCGGACATAAAAAAGTATAAAATGACTAGTCCTGAACTAAACCAGTAGTACAAACACTGGCACACAGCAACTCAATACAATATCCTCCAGTGGTCCCACAAATCCACATTTCAAAATAATTTCCTAATGCTTTATAAATCAAAGTGCGTGTGATTAATAGAAACACACAACGGTGGGATCAACTAGTGAGTAAAAGCGCTCCAGGATTCCCACCGCCCTGCTTAATTTGCCTGATTGCTCCTGGCAGACCACCCCCTCGCCTCAATCCAGTCATGAGAGGTGAACCCATGGCACTGCGCAGCGAGAGCTCAAGAGCATTAAACGCTCGGCAGACCGCAGTCTGGTCCGCTCCAATCCCACAAGAGGGGCTTTAACCCCAGAAACTCCTCTATGAAAAACAGCCTCCATTGGCTCGTCGATGTATCCTTGGCTGATGCGTCAATACACGATAGAGCTGCTCGATTAATCGATAAAAGATTTTGCGCAGATGCGGTCACATATTATGTCTATATTTATAGTATTATGTATAATATCTAGTGCTAATTACCTGCACTAGAACAGTGGATGCGAGTCAGGCAGCGGACGAGATAAAAAAAATTAAACTAAAAGTAAACGGGGAGAATGAGTGATTAAACATAACGGTCAAGTAAGTTTGATATCAACTCTGACATTTTGGTACCTGAAAAAGGATTTTATTCTGAAGTGTGTGTGTGTGTGTGTGTGTGTGTGTGTGTGTGTGTGTGTTTACTGTGGTTTCAAACCAAAATACGACACTCAGCAAACATCTTTTACAAAAACACAATTATAAGCCCCCCTACAAAATAATCATTGTTTGAAAAGTATTGCAAAAGGGCTTTTAAACAGAGCTAATAATTTTGTCCTCAACTGTACATAATTTTCAGGGTTACATATTTAAGATAATAAAATATCCAGAAAGAATCGTGATCTTTATTTTAATCAAAGAAATTGTGATTCTCATTTTATCCAGAATTGAGCAGCTCTAAAACACACAAGAAGAAACTTCCGCAGGTGGGCTTGTCACATGACAAACAGCGAGCAAGTGCTGCGTCGAACCTTCAAAGCCACAAACAGAGTTCATCTCTTATTTTCATCGGATGGAGGTCTCCCTCGAGGTCTCGGAGACGGTTTCATTCTGTTCTCTAATGAAAAGCTCTCGATATTTATCGTGATGCTAACCACCTCCTCTGTTTTCATCTCGCTCCTCTATTCACATTCAAACTGGAGATAAATACCAGGGTCTGGAGCGCTGACATTCACATCTCGGCTATTCAGCGAGGTGCCTCCAAACGCCTCAGAGTTCTCATGGTTGAATCACGCAACCTTTCCTCCCAGATGCAACCTTTCAGACAGCAAAACAAGAAGCTCTGGGCCTAATCCCCGAGACAAGCCTCTCTGAACGCCTCACGCTGCCTGAACATGTCCCGCGCCGCGCCGAGAGATACTCCACCACTTCTGCGCAGATTTACCCCAAAGCTGATTTTTTTTAACCATCGCTCAAAGCCAATAGTTGTGCACAAAAAAAATGCTTAGACATAAACTGTCCTCTTTTGAACCCGAAGGTGCAACGTTCTGACGAATCGTTACGAAAACTCAAAGCTAAACGTAAAGTGCACTAAGGATGATGTAAATCTCGACAAGACTCGTGTCTTGTTGTCATCAGCAGTTTGTTGGATTCATGAGCTCCTTAATAGAGTCCAGGCTTAAATAAAACCACTAATCTATTTATAACAGACCACTAAGCCAAACAATGCCCAATTGCAAATTTCGGGATGATCTGATATGATTTCTGGAGCCGGATTGGAACAGTAAATGTCACGCTGCTGGTTACTGGTAAAAGGATTTGTCCGGAACGCCGGTGACCTGGTGCACGCTGGGAGAAATTATCCAGTTAGAATAATAAAATCACTGCTGGGCTTTTACAGACACATAACCTTCTGACTGGCGGTCTGGTCGTCCCCACAAGTGGCTTTTTTGTGTGAGCATTCCTCGTGATGATAACTAAGGCGTCTTGATTTCAACACCTCATCTCTCCTTCAAAAACAACAGCACAACATCTAGTCATCTCGCATAAATGCAGGTGTTTACAATGTGGGAGACTTTTAGCAAGTTAACGGCAAGGACACGTGGTGATAACATCCTTCTCAAACGCAGCATAAAAACCACGTCAATTGTCGGTGGTTCGTCTTAAAAGACCTCGAAACACTCAAACTTCTATATTTAGGTTTGTTAGCGTGCTAACCGCTAGTCGGGCCGTTTAAATCAGCGCGGCGGTTCATAATAAAGACCCCCGTCGGGATTGACACAGACCCCGCGAGGTCGGTGTTGTTTATCACCGTGATGTCGATATGTTTACGGTGTAGGATAAAAAGAAAAAGCTCCAGGTTCCAGCACCGGCTAGCTAGGCTAAGCTAAACTAAACTAAAGAGTGGATAAGGTAGAGGTTCGTGATCCAGGAGGTGAGACTTTGGGGTCTTTTGAAACCGATGATGCCGAGGTAAAGCGCAACGATCGCTGGGTCGGACCCTCTCGGTGGTTTAAACCATCAGCTGGTTCGGTGCTGTGCTAAAGATACCGTCTCCACACCGAACAGAACCGATGACATGATGCCACCGATGCCTTCCCGGTCACGCTGATGGATCCAGGGCGTGTGCCAGAACCCACTTCGGCGTTTGCGTAGATTCCAACAACGTGTATATTTAAAGAGGAGCAGAAATCACGCGCGGGTCCGCTACTGCTATTAGCAGGTTAGCTGGTCCAGATCCCAAGAAAGATTCACTTACCGAGTTGTTATCAGCAAGAACCGCGAAGATCAATCAATCAATCGGGATTTGTGGATGTGGTTCGTTTCAAGCCCGATGTGGGAAGCCTCGTCTGGGTAGCACCGACGCGTCCCGGTTCGAGCGCGGAACGAGCGGACGGTCTCTGCCGGGCTGAACCCACAACTCGAGCCCGACTGACTCCGAGCGCACATTGGACTACTCGCGCTTTACAAGCAAGACCGGCACTGGCCGCTAGTTGGCGCTGTTTATGAACGATTCCTTGCGCTTATTTATTAAAGAGACACACACACGACTCTTAAATAATTCCGTTGTGTGGACATTTCAGTTTTGCACGTTTTATGTAAGTATACTAAATCGGAGCCATTTTATATTGTTCTCACCGACTAATCGAATTCATGAAAACGATTTTGTAAAACGTATTCTTGTGAATATTTACAATCTAAAGGGTGTGACGTGGTATGTTTTTTCGATTAGTTTTCTATACACGTGTCTTCAGTATGTACTGCATATATGTTGTATAAATGGGATGTTGTGTCTTTTTACTGTTCAAGTGTTAACGTGCATACCTATGATATAAACGTACACACGTATGATATAAAATAACTAAAATAACCATACAAATATGTTAGTCATTCATTTTGAATTGACGCACAATCAACATAGCTCTTAATAAAAGTCCTAAAGCAAAATCATCAATAGGCTCTAGCTTCATCCACGTCAGCAGGTGGCGCTGCACAGAGTTGTCGCTGCAACATTACAACAGATAGGATTGTGGGTAATGCTAACATTAGCCTGTAGCAATGGCGACGTCGTTAGGCTCCAACACGTACAACAGACAAAATTGGGAAGATTCCGTAAGTCTAAGAATGTTTTGTGTAGTTTCGATTTGCAAAGTGTTTTGTGCGACAACTGATCTAGTTCCTAGTTCATTCGTTCAAGCACGTTCCGATTTTAGTTTCACGTTTTCTTCAGGCGTACTCACAAAGGCTAAATCCCTTTCGCAATTAAATCTAAAGTTATGTTCCGTTTTTCTGTTCGGTACGTAAGAACAAATAGCTATTATACTCCAAACTAGTTATTAAGTCGGATTTTATTATTGAAGCATATATCCCCGTGAAATTATGTAGCAAATGAGATCTTATGGCGTTTCATGGAGTTGAAAGCGCCTGAATTTCTAGTATGTTTAGATTAAGTTTGTGTGTTTTAGTATTTTACCAGTTCATACTAATACTACTTTTGTAATCAACAGGACTTTCCCATCATCTGTCAAACATGCCTGGGCGAAAATCCCTACATCCGCATGGTAAAAGATAACATCTAATAACAATATAGCATTTTGTGTATTGAACTTCTAAACAGAGTGGAAGAATAATGTTTCTATATTATAATATTTGTTTATTTTTTTTTTCCAGACCAAAGAGAAGTATGGAATGGAGTGCAAGGTACTGGAGCCTTCATTCATTCAACAAATCCACGTTTACTACATTACAGTGGTGTTGAAAGTTGTGGGAAATCTGAAAAGCTGTAAAATAAAAAAAATTAAAGAAATAAATTATCATACGTAAAAAATAATGGGCTTTTCCCAGTACTGGTACTTATCTGCAGTTCGGGAAAGATCATAAATTACATCCTCTTAAAAAAACCCACATGTGTTTAAAGAAGTGCCATCAAAGATTTTTTTACTTTGAGTAATGAAAGATGGTTGTAAACATCCTCCGTCTTTTCTGTAGATCTGCGCTCGACCCTTTACAGTGTTCCGTTGGTGTCCTGGGGTGCGGATGCGCTTCAAGAAAACCGAGGTTTGTCAGACCTGCAGCAAGATGAAGAACGTCTGTCAAACCTGCCTCTTGGATTTAGAATTTGGTAATGTCTGGTTTAACCTTTTTTTATGCCAATAAATTCACATGAATCAAATAGGCATAGACACAAAACGGAATCCTTAATCGTTTTAGCAATTTACATAAATTAATTCCTTCTATTGTGTCCAGGTTTGCCGATCCAGGTCCGAGATACCGGACTGAATGCCAGAGATGAAATTCCGAAATCAGACGTGAATAAGGAGTATTACACTCAGAATATGGAGAGAGAGGTAATTCATCTTTTTTTGCAGAGAACTACAGCCTTCAGCACATGATATATTAGTGCTCGCCGATTAATCCAAAAGTAATCGAAAATCAGAACTTACAATGGTTCAAGCTTTTACAGGTCAATTATTTTCTCTTGAACAACGCAAGGAGTCACGTGACCCCACTCCACTCATGGATAGGTTACATCAAGAGTAGCTAATACTGAAAAAAAGCTTGTTCTTCATGATTTGGACGCATTTTGACAACAGAACAAAATGTCAAATTTAGACGCAGCAGCAAAACTGTTCCGATGGCCAACACGGCATATTTACAAATACATTTACTTTACTTTTACGCAACAAAATTGTAGCTCCTCATTAGATCGTGTTTTCAGTTTGTGTGGAAGCATTGTTACATGCCTGAAACCTGAAAGACCGCATGTTACGTTATGTGTTAATAACAGTTAAACAGAGTTTGATTTTCATTGATGCGTTGCACATTGAAATATTTGTGTACAGATGTTGCAAGAAATGCACAGGAAATACAAGTTATTTCATTTAGAAGAGAACTGCTCGTTTTCAACTTCTCATGTATTTAAGGAAATATAAAAAAAATATTTGTTGTTGCCAAAATCGGCAATTGACTGTTTTTACTATTTTGACAAGAACACGGTCATTGTATGATTTATTTACTGTGCACTTTAGATTCAGTTGTGGATGTTCAATAAATAGTCATATATTAGGTTTGTGTGTTTCCCTCAATGATTTTAAAACTTAATAGAATTTATTGAATTGAATGCACACTTTATTCAAAAATCTTTTGTAATTTTGATAATAATGTAATAATGTTTACTGTACAAAACGTGTTGGTGAACTATAAAGGCAAAAAAAATAGATAAAAAAAGTTGTTCATTAATTGTAATCGTGCTAAAATGTTCAATAAATCACGACAAATCGCCCAGTCCTATGATATTAATGTAACACTTTTGTGTGTAGATTGCCAACTCGGATGGCACACTGCCTGTGGGTCAGCTGGGTAAAGCACCGAGCAGCAGTGATATGCTGCTGAAACTGGCGCGCACCACACCGTACTACAAGAGAAACAGACCACACATCTGCTCCTTCTGGGTCAAGGGCGAGTGCAAGCGAGGAGAAGAGTGCCCCTACAGGTCAGCAGCTTTTACTCAATCACTTTTTTGTCGTCGTTTTTTTTCCATGCCAGTTCTATAAGTGTTTGTGTTTTGCTGCAGGCATGAGAAGCCCACTGATCCAGACGATCCCCTCTCCGATCAGAACATCAAGGACCGATACTACGGCATTAATGATCCCGTGGCTGATAAACTTCTGAAGCGGGCATCCACCATGCCCAAACTCGAGCCCCCTGAAGACACCTCCATCACCACCCTCTATGTCGGGGGGCTTGGAGAAAATGTGACCGACTCTGAGCTGAGGTAAGTTCACTTCCTGGATACCAGTGTTAATTTCTTTGAATAAATGTTTTCGTCATCTACATCAACGACACTTTCCTCGTAGGAATCACTTCTACCAGTTCGGGGAGATTCGCACCATCACCATTGTGCAGAAGCAGCAGTGTGCTTTCATCCAGTTTGCCACGCGACAGGCAGCTGAAGACGCTGCAGAAAAAACCTTCAACAAACTCATCATCGATGGACAACGTCTTAACGTCAAATGGGGAAGGTTGTTTGACAATTCAACTCTTTTTTTTATTTTGTTTGTGCTTGCTCAATTTAACCCCATGTGCAATAACGCCGCAAGAATGTTTAATTTATTTCATAGCTAATCATTGTTTTTTATTTTTTTTAAATATTCACAGCTGGGGAAATGGGGAAATGAATTTGACACATCAGCATTTTTATTCGAAAAATTACGTAGATTTTCTCTTAAAAATACAATTTAATTTTTTTAATTTAACAAACCTAACTTGTGACTCGCATCATATTGATATTGTTTTACTGGAACAATAGATTAAAAAACGTCTATTCTAGTGATCTGAACTCTCATAATTCTCAGCCGAGTAGCGAATAATTATTTTCTCCTGCATAGCAAACCCAGCATTTTGTGTCGTTGCTTGACTAAAGTTTTTTTATTTCTTTTCCTGGGCTAATAAAAACCAATAGTTAATAACAGTATTTCTATTTATTTGTGATTGCTCCTCACTTGAAAAGTGGAAAAAATAGCGTTTATATTTCCGTGCATATTTGAAATTGGCGATTTATAAGCACCACCAAGTTTTTTAGCCGCTAAAATTGGGACAAAAACGGGTGCTTATATTTGCGTAAATACAGTATTTATTTACGTGTTTTTTATTCTATCGTTTCTTGTTTTTTGTAATAAGAGGGAACAAGACAGAGTCAGACCACATCCAATTCCTTGTTGTCATGTACAAACTTAAAGTTGAAATCAGATTACTGAACTTCTACTCACTGATCATTCTCCGTGTGGATCAGGTCTCAGGCAGCCCGTGGGAAAGAGAGCGATGGGCTGACGGAGAGTGGCATACGGTTGGAGCCTGTGCCTGGTCTTCCTGGTGGTGAGTTACTCGCACTTCTAAAAGATCATGGCCAAATATTTGAAATATTTTAGATCATGGCCAAAAATGTCAATGGTTATTTTTTCCTCTTCCAGAATTATTTAATTATTGTGCTGAGATTTGGGTGAATGCAGAGAAATCTTGTATAAACTCTTTAGTTAAATTGAAAAAAAAAAAAAAGCAATTAAAGCAATAAGAATAGTGAAGAGAGTAGGATGCTATAAATCAACAAATCAGTTGTTCATTTAAGAATAATTGTTTAAAACTAAAAGACATATATTAAAATATTAGAGATATACTGAGTCAAACATAATTTATTACCGTAAAGAATACATTTTTTTGTTATGTTAAGCGTGGGTAAATCTAGTATAAGAGGGTTGTACTTTTTCGTTCATGTTAAGTGAGAACAAATTTAAAAATGGGATGTTTCAGGTGTTGCTGTAAAACTATTAAATGAACTTGGCGACGAATTTAAATCATGTACTTTTCGAAGATTCATACAAGGTCTTAAAATAATAATAAATATACAAATGAAAACATGAATCTTAAAAAATAGGGTGGGGGGGGTTGTATTTTCGAGATTCTTGATCAGTATTTTGTTGGGTTTTTCATTAATTAATTATATTTTTTATTTTTGCTGGAGCTTGTTGTAAAGCAGATTCAGTAAAAGTTAAATTATAGGCAACTATAATTCTTCAGCCTGTTCCTTTTTTTGTTTTTTAAGGCTTAATTTTGTCATCCTTGGCGGGATGTCTACTTGTGAGTTTTGACCAACAACTAAAATTGAAATTCTCGTTACAGCTCTTCCTCCTGTGCCCGAGACCGACACGCCGGCCAACTACTTCAACCTGGCTCACACCAGCTCCCCCGTTGTCATGAACCTGGGGCTTCCTCCTCCACCCGGGGTCGCCCTGCCTCCACCACCACCAGGCACGTTTTCCTTTCCTCCTCCTGATTCGCAAGGCAAACGTGACACCAACCATCATGTCTCCATTCCTCCAGGTTACGTTCCTCCAATGTTCCCCAACATGGATCCAATGACGCAGCCCATGCCTCCTCCAGTCATGCGGCCCCCGGGACAACTCCATTACCCGTCCCAGGACCCGCAGCGGATGGGCGCACATGCGAGTCGCCAAGGAGGCCCGTAGAAGCCCACCCGTCCACAACTCCCCCGCTTTTAGCCGTCACTCAACAACCGATTGTGGAGTTTCTCTCTGGCTTTTACCATCCTCGTCAGTTCTTTCCAGAGAACGTCAGTAATGCTTATCCGACAAGGAAAACATTACAAAATCGTGTTTAAAGGCAGGTTTTTATTCACATTTGAATCTAGTTTGTCAACGAATTCGAGGCCTGGCATTTGTTTTGTCAAATTCGTTTTGTGGTTCCGTGGGCCAAATGGAAACATCGCTTGCTGTGACTCAAGATCACCACGTGAGGGCGCTATTCTCCCGTTTGATGGATATTTACAGGCTGTGTACCGTCTTAAGCCCATGTTTCAGTTGTTATAATTCACACTTTTTTTTTTTTATATGTAAAGAAAATTGCTTACTCCGAATTGGTTTTCTTTGAAATTATTTCAAGGCTTTTTTATCTCTGGTGTCTAGTTTGTTGATTAATTAAAGTAGATTCACTATGAAAATAATTGTGATGATTTGCGTAAATCTCAGCAGCATCATTGTGGATTTATGTGTGAGTTTCTCAGTTCAGGACGCAGCATCACAGATCGACGGACTCCACGCAGCAGGCCGCTCTCCAGCCCCTCGGAGCGCGGTTAAAGTTGGGCCGATGGCACATGCGATCCCATGTGAGCCTGGGTTCTGTCTGCGCCTGCAGCAGCTCAAAGCCCGGAAGAGGAAGATTCCTCACGGTTCCGGACGTCCCGTCGAACGGCACAGGAGCTCTGTCCAGAATCACATTCATATATCAAAAATCATTAATGGCCAAATGTGTGTTTTTTTTAAACATTTAAATATAGTATTCATAGATAAATACCATATTTATGCAAATATAACCACCCCTTTATTTCGAATTTTCGACACTCCTAAACTTGAGTGGTAAGAGAGCGCTCATAAACTATTTTTAAAAAAACTACAGGTGTTATTCAAGTAAAAGGCATTGAAGTGATACGAGTCACAAGTTGTTTCTTAAATAAAGAAAGAATAGGATTTTTAAGAGAAAATTATTGTAATTTAACCAGAAATGTTAAAAAAATATATATTTTTTGCAATTTATTTTTTGTGCTTGACAAATCAGGTGATGCTTATATTCGAGTAAATACGGCATATAGGTAATAAAGAAAACGTAAAAATAAACAACGTAAATTGCACCATTTTGCATTAGTGGTTATTTCACATATGGTTTAAAGTTAAGAATTCCTGAAAATCATACTTGAGTAAAAGTACATATACCTAACTTTAACCTGTAATGGAGTAACTTCTACAAGTCACCAATTCCATGAAGACTTGAGTAAAAAATGTAAAGCATGAAATTTGAAATTTAACACCTCAATGGCAGAAAAAAATTTGATCTAAAAAATAACAACTCAAACTCAAATGTCTCGGTCAAACTCAAATGTGCAACAAAGTGCAACCGCTAGTTTAGCTGATAAATAGCATCCAGTACCTTCAGCATCCTGCAGATGACGATATCACCTCATCCACCCAAAAAAATAACCGTGGTAGAAAAAGATGTCGACTTGTTGCGCACAATCAATCACAATGTAACAAGTAACGATAAGTGTCTATTCATATGTAGTTGAGTAAAGAGCACAGACACTCAATCACAAATGTAGTCAAGTAAAGAGTAAAAGTTTCTATATTTGATACTCTGTTACCCATGTATTTTTTGGCTACTCTGTACGTGTACAAAGACAATTTACTCAAGTATTTTACACCACTGTTGTTTTCAGAGCCATGTCTTCCCGTCAGCTCAGTGACTCGATTATTCCTCTGACACGTGAGACCATAACGGCTTTGTAACCCCAACCCGAAGTCTGTTTAAAGACCTGACATTAAAAGCCGTGGAATAGCAGCCAGACTTTATTATGTGGCACGGTAAGAGCTGCTAAACTGGTTTGATGTTACCAGAACCGGTTCATTATGCCAAGTCAAGCCACTTTTTATATCAAGTGCATTTATAAACACTGAAAGGAAACCGGAGACGTCTTTGCACCATGAAGAGTGTTTCGCTTCAATTGTTACGGCAAACTTCGTCCATTTTCTGCCATATTTTCCCGTTTCTTGGGTCACCGGGAGCCAATCACAATCACCCTGGGCCTGAAGGTGAGACACACCCAGGATTGGGGGCCAACCAATCACAGAGCAACACACGCTATGGACAATTTGACAGAATTCTGCATGTTTCTGACACACTACACTCACACTACACAAACTTAAAATATTATAAAATACCAGGATCACGGGAAATTAGATTTTTTTTAACCATAAAACTCAAGTAAATTCTTGAATGCCAGAAGGTGAAGATGTACCTGTTAAAGCATCTGAAGTTTGCTGCGGTGAGCTGATGAGGTGCTTCTGGGAGACTGCTAGCATGATTAGCCGTTAGCATCTCTCTGTCCGCAGACTTTGCTTGCCAGGGCGATTGGTATGATTTGGGAATCACGGTGATGTTGAACTTTTCACGAGGAACTTCTCTGAGAGGACTTCCATAGCCTGGGAGACAGATTTCAGACTGAGATTGAGTGTGTGTGTGTGTGTGTGAATGTCCATCTTCTAGTTGTTTACCAGGAGCAAGAACACCCGGGCTTCCTTTCTTAGCGATGGTGCGCTTCAGCGTGCTGGCCAGACTGCACTTTCCCACCGGCGTAGTGTAGACCTGAGGAACGCAGTGCTGGTCTGCTTCTGGTTGACTCACATTGGGACTTAGAAGATGGTCCTGTAGGAGCTAAAGGGTTTCTTCATGAGGACAGGACAATGCTAAAAACATCAAGCTAATGATGCTAACTCTCTGCACTCTTGATTATACTGTGTAGGAAAACAGAGGCATGCTGCTCTTAGTAAAAGAAAGCCACTTTATTAGATCACGTATGCTTTTGATGAGATTTAGATGCACCAAATTATTTTCGGAACCGCTTTATCAATTCCAGGTCAAAGCCAATCACAGCAACTTTGAATCTGGATCAGCCTGGATTTGTGTCCAACCAACAGAGGTGTAAAGTGCAAAAAAATCGTTCATGTCCTAGTAGTATAGGAATGAAATTTAACACCTCAATGTTTCAAAATGTCAAAACTAAACAGGTAATAAAAAGCCAAAAAGTCAGTCTCAGTCAAAGTCCAATCTGGAAAAAGTGCAACCGCTAATTTACCTAATTTAGCGGATAAATATCATCCAGTACCTTCAGCATCCTGCAGATGGCGATATCACCTCGCCCACCCAAGAAATTACTCGCAGTAGAAAAAAATTCAACTTGTCGCGCACAATCACAATCTATCGAGTAAGTTCCATTGAATTATAGTGGAGTAAAGAGTACAGATACTCAATCACAAATATAGTCAAGTAGAGAGTTAACGTAGATTCTATTTTTGACAGTACAAGCACAAAGTAGCAATTTACTCAAGTAATTTACTACATCTACCAAGTCCATTTACTCAAGTACTTTACAGCACTGCCAACCAATCACAAAGTGTGACACAGACACACATTCACACTCTCACTCACGCCTATAGACAATATTCCAGATTCCAGTTCTCCCTGTTTTTGGACTGTGGAAACCTGAACTTGAGTCTACAGCGTTCTCAAGGAACATCAGCGTTACCCACTACGCCACCGTGCCACCTTCACAATAGCTTTTCCATCATTCTGTTATTTGTGCGTTAGGTGAATCTCCTCATGAGGAGAAGAGCTTGAGGACCTGTGGTTGATTGATTGATTGCACCATGAGACCTGAGAAGAACATTCCATTTCTGCTCGCAAATCCATAAAGTGGGTGAAATGACGAAGGTAGAAGGTAGAAATTTACCAGAAGGTAAATTCGTACTGTAAGGTTTATTGACGTGAGCTTTGCCATTTTTTTTTTTTAATTTGGCAAGATGTTTGTTGGCTTATTTAACCGCGCGTCTATTTTAATACATTCTTGTACAATTCCTTTGTTTTTTTTTTATAAGACCATCTGGCTTGATAACTTTCTGGAAAAGCACATTAGTTGGAATGACACCTTGGAAAGCTTGGTGGTGCTTATTTATAGGCTGTGTTTTGATTTCCATCTCATTGAAATGATGTAAAAAGACTTACGTTGAGGGGTCCTGGGGCCACGTTCTCCAACGTGAACTTCTCCACTCGTCTCAGCCTCTCGTGAAACATTCGGGAGCCTCGGTTGGACATCAGCTGAAGCTCCTCCATCATCAGATCCCGAGGAACGCTGATCTTCTTCCCCAGATCCAAGTTTGCTGATTTACAAAAACACAAAAATGTCATCATCTCCAAAATCAGCCGAGATATTTTGAAGTCTCATCTTCATCACTCAGGAATTAAGCCACCAGATCCATTTCTGACGTACCACCAGCCTCATAGTTCTCCGAGCTGATAACTGTAAGAGCTGGTGTTATTAAATCATTACTTTTGACACGGGCATCTCAGCCTGCTGTTTGTTCCGCATGGTGGTTACGAAGGTTCAGATCTTCCTCAACCAGGCGTGGGTGAGTCACGTTTAGCCTCCTGCTGTCGGATTGCATTACAAATACCCACGAGTCTGAGATATGCCAGAGCTTAACGTCAAATCTGCTCTCCGTTGGCCAGCAGTTTGGCTTCGCTTTCAAATGGGTTTGATTGATCGGGCCTTTTCTCTGGAGATGGCGTGCTGTGTACAGGAAGTGAGAGCGCTCCTGCTGCTGATGTGTCTTACCTCTCCTGGTGAGTGAGCTCGGCTCCTGGCGCTCTTTCTTGACGTACGGCACTGGCATGGTGAATTAAAATCGTCCACCCTTTTAATAAAATCACACCCGGGACAACAGAATACACCATTTATACACTACGCTTTATTGTAAAGATTAAAAATAATTATATATTAATGTAAAAAATGTGTAAAAACTATGTAAAAAATTTTGTTCTGGTCCTTAAAAGCGCTTCCTGTCTAGACAAAAAATGTCAAGCTAAATTAAATACAATACAATAGGAGCTACAAAACAAAATCTGAAAACAAAAACAATTGAGGCTAACAGTTAATGATATTATTATTATTATTATTACTAATAATAATAATAAAAACGATAATACATATTATATTATTGATATATTATGATAATATTACAAAACATAATAATGATTATATATACAGTGTATTAACAGCATACTGCATACTGTACATAAATACACAAATATTTATATATATATATATATATATATATATATAGTATTTAAATATACGTACATAAATTGTATTTATATGTGTTTTTATAAACAGTATGTAGTATGCTGTATATATAATCATTATTATTGTGTTGTTATTATATTATTATCGTCATTTCATTATTATTATTATTATTTTCATCATTATTGTTATATAGTAACACTACAGTACTGTATAGTATAGTATTATTATATATAGCTTGGTTTGATATTACGGTAAATATTTTTTTCATTTTGCAATTGAAATATTTTTTTAATATAAAATAATGCCTAAATGACTAATTAATATACAATGCGACAGAATGTTATGGCAATTATTTTTGCAAAACTCACCAATTCAAAAGCTGTTTCTTGCTGTTGTCTTGTCAGAAGCACAAACACTTGTGGGGGCCACTTTACACCAACCACGGACCCTGTTTCTGCCTTTGGTTAGATCACAGTCTTATTTTAGCAAGTGAGGTTTGCGACGAATGGCTTTGGATTATCGCAGAGGAACTTCGGCATCTACGCTAATGAAAATTTGATCCAGTGGTCAGAGAAAAAAACGTCTTGAGGAATCCTGCTGCGGCCCCTCCTGGACTATACATACACGCTAAACAATTTAAGAGAATTTTACAAAGAAACTCACCTACTAGTTAGCTTTTTTTAAATTATTTGAAACATTTTTTATTTTTTTTTTAAGTTGGATTTGCTGAAGTTCAATCCTACAGCCAATGGTGTTGCAAACTCATCTTCATTTAGCTAAATGCTACGGTTAAAGAAAAATGTAAAAGGTACGTATAAATAAGAAAGTTTAAATTAGGTTTAAAAATATTTATTAAAAAAATTTTAAAGGTGCTTTTAATGTACATTTAATATGAAGTTGTTGAAATATCGTTTAAATTCAAACCTAATCCAGACATGAACTCAATTGAAAACACAATGAAATGTTTGAATAAATATATATCCAATTATCCAAAAAGACTTATATTACAACTTCACTAGAACTATGAGAGAGAGAGAGAGAGAGAGAGAGAGAAAGAGAAAGATAATAACTTTAATAAATCACACATTTGACACATTAAATAACCATTTTAATAAATTTTTTGTTCGTTTGCAGTAAACGTAACAACAACAACAATGTGATTTATGCATATATTATTGTTGACAATCCTCTCATTTACAGAAAAACAATTGACAAATTACAAAAGACGTTTTTAAAGAAACAAGTTGTATCTATTTCTTCTTATTTACAATGTTGTTGCTGATCCAGTTCATCCCATCCTGAAAAGCAAAATGCATTGTGTATCAACTTTTAAACAATACTTAAAATTTAAATAACACTAATTCTTTTAATGCATACTTTTAATTATGGTATTTCCGCAAATATATGCACCATTCAAGTTTTTGAGCTTCTAAAATTGAAAAACAGGGCTGCTTATATTCACGTATATACGGTAATAAATGAATATTTGCGTTTACTAATAATTCTATATATTAAATAAATACATACCATATATTAGTTACTATATCTAGTAGTTGGTAATTATCTTAATTAGTACCTAATTAACAATTAATCAGTTTAAAAATAATGATTCATCCTTTTAATTGAGGACACACAGTGTGTATATGAACACAAACCTGAACACCTTCTCCGGACACAGCGGAGCAGGCCTGTATCTGCCACTCTCGGTCCCGGTACGTGTGGAGGTTGAGACCCTCTGCGATCTCGCTGGCCGGAGAAGCCGTGGCCAGGTCCTGCTTGTTGGCGAAGACGAGCAATGGCACTCCGGTCAAGTTCTCCTCATCGATGAGCTCCGACAGCTCCTGGAAAGACACACCATCACCGAGAAGAAGTCAAAACGCACACTTTAGTAAGCAATTCCTCAATATGTAAGTAAAGTAAAGTAAAGTAAAGTAAAAGTAAAGTAAAGTAAAGTAAAGTATAGTATAGTATAGTATAGTATAGTAAAGTAAAGTAAAGGGACAGAAAGGAAATGAAAATGAAAATAAAAGACAAGTAAAGTGAGATTTTCAATATAGCCACTAGGGACCACAGTCCCGAAATAATGAAAATTGTGATCAGCTTTTAACTCATTTTGTGAAGTCACACACACACACACACACACACACTGAAGTGAAACACAAACCCGGAGCAGTGGGCAAAAGTCATGAAACCCACTGGACTGGGATTCAAACCAGCACCACTGGTTTGTGAAATATGTCACTGTTAATGTTCTATGTTTAGACTTTCTTTTGTTTACACACACACACACACACACACACACAAACACTGTTTTAATTTATTTTAAAAAAATGATTGAAGTTAAAATGAAACTTTCAAATGTTTTTATGATATGGAAGTAAAGTATTTTAGTATGAGAAGATAGCAACACTGTCACGTAGCATCAAAGATCCTTCATTTCCTGTAGACTAGTTTTCAACACTAAAGGTTATAGGTTCATATTCCCTAGACAACAGAAACTTCCTTCAGTGTTGAACTATTCTAGCTACAGAAAATACTAGACCTATGTGGAATTTTACTAAGTTTATAAAAGTAAATAATTGTTTTTTGTTTCTGTCACAGGCTTTGATTTCTTTTTTTCTCACCAGTCCGGTTTCCTCAAATCTTTTTTTGTCTGCGCTGTCAATCACATAAATCTGCAAAGAAAAAAAATTAACATTTAAATAATTAATTTACAAAGAGTAATTTTTCGCGTATTATTATTACTACTACGTATATGTGTGTTTTGCTAGAAATTAAAATTGTTCACCAAGATTTACTTTACAAAGATTGTTACATAAAAAATCCCAACAATACCAATAAATCAGTGTTCTCCAGGTATTTCTTCCAGAAGGGTCGAATCTTCCTCTGTCCTCCGATGTCCCACACATTCAGCTTCATTCCGTCACAGGTCACACTTTTAATGTTGAAACCCTGGAAGAGTCAACATAAAACTAAATTAATCTCAGCAAACTTGTACATTTCTCTAACATGTCTTGTTTTAATTCACATTTTGCAGAAAGAATCAGACAGTGAGGCAACAGACTGGTAAAAATAAACCTTTTGTGATTTAGCTTAACACTTTTGTTACATGAATCTCCTAATCTAAACCAAGAAGCTTTGCATAATCTTAAAATGTCTCCAAAAACCAAAAACTTTCTTGTCAATGAACTCTTCAATGGCTTTTAAATCCCCACAAACACATGTATTTAAAGTCGTGGTCTATATTTATCCTGCCCCCAGGAAGCCTCCAACTCTCAATACTTTATGGTTAAGTAATCTTTAACCGCAGGATTAACAGCAATGTTGTAGTTCTATTCAAAGAGAGGATCTTCGTTTCTAACCTAGCATCTTATAGCCTCAATTTGAGGAATATTTTAGCTGCAACTGTGATATTTGTTTAAAAATGAAAAGTTGAGGCAAAAGTATGTTCAAATGCTTTAACATTTGCTGTAAAGCAGTGAACAAAAAATAGACATGAGGTAAAATAAACATTACAATTGTAGTTGCTTGAAAAACGTCTTTAAAACGCTTCATGCTAATTGATGCTAATATGCTAAAAACAAAAACATCTTCCTGCCATGGCAGAAGTATAAGTATGATTAGCATAGTGGCTATAAACGCAATTGATGCTGTTTCATGGATTTCAAATCTGCAGAGTGTTCATTATTTGATATATCAAGTTTTAAAACCACCATCAATGCTAAGTTGTGCTATTACGCTACCTGCATTTGCAACAATGGGCTATTTTCTCTCACTGTTTTTTATTCGCTCAAACATTTTTCACTAAAATTGTCTTGATTTTAATTATAACCTAGCATGATGCTAGCCAACCCGCAGCTAACATCTTCAGCTCTTTCACCACCACAAGCAAATTATGCTGAAAAACTCGTCTGACAATTCAAATTCACAATGATTTTCACGTCAATTATAGCAGTTGGATGAACAGAAAATGCTCTTTTCTTGGCGACTGAGAGCCGTGCTTCACTTTCACCCAAGTGTGTCCTGATTAGCAAAACCGTATCACGCCAATTTTCCTCAATTTCAAACGGTAGGAACCGAACTTTACACACTCTACTCACCTGAGTAGGGGTAATGGTGTTCACGTCTTCAGAAGCAAGTTGTTTTAGCAAAGTGGTCTTCCCAGCATTGTCCAGACCCAGAAGAACTATCCGAAGCTCCAGCTCTGCTGTGCCTTTGAGCTTCTCAATGACTGAGAACAAACCCTTGGAAACAAGCATCAGTTACTGTACTGTATTATGTTTACAGTATATACAGTATCAGGTATGTACGGTATATTTATATATAATGTATACTGTATATAGTTTACATTACTGTATTTTTTCGAGATTTAAAATTAACCATGAGATCCAAGATCAACCGTACTTGTTATTAAATGGCCTGAAGAGCATATTTTTGTACATTTTATAATTCAGCAATAAATGACTATAATCACAATTTGGCAAAAAACGTCTACTTTTAAACCACAATCCACCACTCATATACATTATATTCTTGATTTAACATGAAAGAAAGACTACCAACCTTTTGGACTTCGCCCATAGTGAAGTCAAGTTTTCCTGGACAATATAAAAAAAAAGATGGAAAGCCACGACTACATTCTACATCTACACTGTTTAATCCTCTTTATAAATGGGGACGACAACTTTCTTTTGTCCTTTTCTCTCCCTTCTTGACTTTACAGCCTATGGTTCATTTGCTTTTTGTGTACCTGGCCTTCCTCGTCTGTGACAGGGATGAGGATGTGGGTGTCGGAGGAGGAGGAGGGGTTGGATTAGTAGGCCACAATTAGCAATCTCTCTGCCCGCCACCCCTCCACACGTCTCCTCCAGCATTAAAGAATTACCTGGATTATCCTTAACCACCACCTGCTTCAGGAAAGACCTTTCAAACTCTGTCTGTCTCTCTGTCTCCCTCCTTTTCTCGTAATTTCACTCATCTCAGAACTAATATTTGAGACAACTCCCATGTTGGTCACTCCAAGCACTTTTTCAAATGGACATGCAAATTTAATTAGATTTTTTGCCATTCTTACAAGTGTGGGAATCGTGCAGTGTCTTTCCTGTGCAACAGAGGGCAGTAGTGCTAATACTCAAGTATGCCTTAAATTACAGTATACAGACTGTACATTTCTAATAGTGGTCAAGTAACTAAGCTGTAAATAAAAAAAACATTAAGTTTATTTCAATGAAGATTTTAGCAATTAAAATAACAACAACAGAGGTGTAAAGAGTACTCGAAAAAAAAATTCTGTCTTGAGTCAAACTCAAGTGTGAAACAATGTGCAAGCGCTAATTCACGTTCATGTGATTTTTATTTTTAATTTAGCTGATAAATAGCATCCAGTAGCTTCAGCATCCTGCAGATGGCAATATCACCTCGTCGCGCACAAGAAATTAACCGCGGTAGAAAAAAATGTCAAATTGTCAAGTAGAGAGTATTTTAGTTCTTTTAGTATCTCTATCTTAGTATCTCTAAGTGTCTTAGATTCTAAAGTAAAGTAAAATAGCCCACTTTATTCAAGTCTCTACACCACTGTTAAAAACTACGATTGTCAATTATTTGGTTTTATCGCTGTATCCATTACCGAACAAGGACATTCGTGTTGTCCTGTGCAATTTATTATTTTTCCACTGTCACATTTTACAGAGAGTCTTAAAATACCCTTCTGCTCAAGCCTCGATTGATAGAAGACTTCCAGGAACACTACAGGATTAAAATCACACTTTCTCTACTCTGTACTTCTCCACACATCCACAGTCTCTTTCTCTCCGGTAATGAAAGCAGCGGGGAACGTTCCTGCCCAAAGAGCAGTCGGACCCCAGACCCACAATGGAGAAGTTCTCTGGCTTATCACAGCTCCACAGACCCGCTCACACTTTGTTGTCGGGTCCTGTGGGGATTTTATAATATTCCCTGGGATTAGGATGCAATAATGACCAACGAACTCTGACAGGTTAATATCGGATCGAGATGTTTTTCGTAGTCCTGCTCTGTGCTGACAGTTTTTTTTACATGTATGATCTTTAAGAGTTAACATCGTTTCGCATTAAATGATAACGTTAATCTGGGATTGACATTTGCAACACTCTCTAGCGATGGCAAAAGTATAATTGGCTATAATTATATCAGATCCCGCTCTTGTAATTACACGATCTTCTCGACACATACGGCGGTTGAGTTATTGATATTAATTGATACCTTACAGCCGTAAAACCGTTCCATGACATCTACTCTGGAGTAAAAAGGTTATAACGCAAACAAACATGAATTTTCCTCGGGTACCACAGAGAAAAGCAGTGAAATGAAAAGGGTCTGTTTTGTTTCAATCACGATGAGATCGACAGATTTAAAGATGTCTCTCTTGCCTGATGTGAAGCAATAATTTACACCAAGACTTCACCGGAATGTTCACTGAAATATTAGTGTGGCTGAAAAGCGTCTGAAAACGGGTTTTTATTGGTATTTATAAAGTAAAGTGAGTGACAATTGTCAATGTGGCGAATCACATCAAAATTGGTGATACATCCATACAGTGTTGAAAAAAAAAAAAAAAAAAAAAAAGTATATATATATATATATATATATATAATTTATAAATATATATATAAATAACTAAATACAGTTAGAAAGATGGGTGGATGGAAGGATTGATGGACAGATGGACCAACAGAGACAGACAGACATATACGTAGATACAGGAAGAGAGACATCTAGATAGACAGATAGATAGATAGATAGACAGACAGACAGACAGACAGATAGATAGATAGATAGATAGATAGATACAGACATACAGATAGATAGATAGATGTACAGATAGATAGATAGATAGATAGAGACAGCGAGTCAGACACATAGACAGACATTTAGATAGATAGATAGACAGACAGATAGATACAGTAGATAGACAGATAGATGGACAGTCAGACAGACAGAAAGATGGACAGATAGACAGAGGGATGAACTGACAGACAGAATAGGTAGATGGATGACAAACAGACAGACAGATTTTTTTGCCTGAATTTCCCCCTCACACTCATCAGAATCAGTCAAGACGAGTGAAAGTGAAGTGTCTTTATATTCACTTAAGCTTTCGCTCTCTTTTATGCCGCGTTTGCTTTTCCTGTAGGCTACAAATACCTGTGTTGCTGGCTGAGCTCATCTCGACGAACAGGATTATAGTCTCACGGCCCAATGCACTGATGAACCCAGAGGAACAGGTGGAAGTCCAGCAGGACCACGATGATGCAAGGAGAAACTGGTTTTGGATGGTTTTCCAAGCCAGACTGGCTTTAGGAAATTGAAGAGTTGATCCATATCCAGGGTTGGATGTGAAGCTTAGAGAAGAAGGCATAAATTAGTATTTAAGACTAAGTTTCCCTCACAAATCCCACATATCAGAAGATCTTTTCCACATATTATGACTCTACTGATACCAATCCGGTGTATTGTCACAGAAAAATCTCAAAAAACTTTTTTTTATTAAATTTTTTTCTCAGTAATTCTTTACGATTAAAGTGCAATATTTTGACATGTCTTTATGTTGAGGAGTACTTCATTAGAATTCTGGTACGACGTTTCTTCGCAAATCAACCACATATTTATTTCAATCAAATTTTTTTCTGCAGGTTGTTCGAATATTACATCAAAGATTAATTTATCTCGTTTGTCGGCAAACATGTCTGCAATAAATTTGACATTTGACATAATTAAAAAAATAAATAGACACTACGAACATGTCCAAATATTCCGCTGACTGATTTTTACATGCGTTTTCCTTTCCAGTGGCCTTTATACCCATCACTCGTGTGTTTTATGGTGTTTACACAGTGAAATGTAGTGTCAGCAAAGCCCAAAGATCTACCATGGGTTTTGTTCTTCACCGGCCTCCAGCTCACATCCAGCCATCATCATGGAGATCTCTGTTCCTCATCGCCAGCAGAAAACATCTCTCCCGGCTAGAGAAAAGGTAGCTTCCATTTCACTTCACACTCTTTACTTTTAACGTAGAAACCCTTTGTAATCCATCTACCGTATGTGCTACGAAAAAACGAATTGTGAACGATACTTTATATTTTGACAATATATTTTGACGATACTTCTGTCACAAAATTCCGAGACCTTTAATGAAAATCTCATTCTATAAAATTTACTGATTTTGTATACTTTGTATAGTTGTAAACTTAATACTTTGTAAGCCTTGTCTAATCTGTCGACTTTTTTTTTTTTGTATAGTATTAGTATTTTTCTGTAGTATAGCTCTACTAAAATATTAGCAGTTCATTTTGCTTAACCCTCCTATTATGGTCGGGTTAAATTCACCCGTTTTTAAAGTTTAAAAAATGCTTTTCTCCTGCTTGACTTATATGGTGTAATAATCAGATGATTCAATTCACATATTTGTAACACCAGCACTACATGTTTATATTACAAAGATACTGTTCGGGTCAAATTGACCCGTTGAAATACACAAGTATTTTTTCACTTTGACACTTCTCCTGCTTGTCTTAGTTGGTGTAATCTACATATAAACAAAAAATTGTTCCATTTACATATTTGTTTTTCTTGTTCATTGTCTGACTTGTGTACGTCTGAGTAACTTTCAGAAACTTATTTGCGTTTGAATCAGAGGACACTGAGTTTACAGGAAGTGACCAGAAGTTTCTCAAACCTGGCTCGACGCAGTTCCTTGCGAAGAACCCATGGGAGACACAACGCCTTGTCAGATGATCTCTCACACAATCTCATCAAGGTAAAACTCTTGACTGTCACAAATACATTTTTTACAAATACACACACTTTGTAATACACACACTTTTTTAATAATTCAAAAATCAAAAATGTAAAACTCAAAAACAGAAAAAAATGATCTGATTTGTTTTTTTTTTTTAGAAAGAACAAAAAAACAATGACGGAAAACAAAAAAAAAAAAACAAGTCGGAATCCAAAAAGACTAGGAAATATCCAGAGTCAAAAACCACAAGCCAATATCCTATATGTTGTATACAAAGAAGAAAACTGCATATTTAGCACACAGGGAACAAGACACAGCTGAAAACAATCAACGATAAACTAAATCCGGTAAATGGAGACATCTAGTGGCCCGACAGATCCAGAACCCTGATACTGACTAGTTAAAACACCCTAAAAGTCAATCCTGCTAAAAGAAAGATGCTTGTTTTGCAGCGTTGAGGATGTGGCAATACTATTTTGTAATATACTGTGAGTCATAGAACATCTTTCTTTGTCACTCGGCTAGTTAGTTTCGAATCCCGACAGTGGTTGTTAATTTTAGAATGTACGTTCCAAATAGTTTCTGCAAACGCTCTGGCCACGTAATATTGGTTTATTCGTTTACATAATGAAGGACGAAACACAGCTCTGGTTAATACTGTAGATGGTTAAGACACGCCTGCACTTCCTCTTGTGGCTTGTCTCCATGGCAAGACTTCCTGTTTGAACAGGAAGTTATATTGTGTTCAGGCCACTTCTTGTCTGCATATTTGAAACTTCTCACTCATGCAGTCGACACTGTGAAGTACGTGAAGGACATGTCTCGGAAAGGAAGCGCAGCGTCCATCGGTCTCAAGGTTTGTTCGAATAGCGAATTCTGAGAATAGATGGAGCAAATTGATGCTGATTTAATGTTTGGCAAAAGTGCGGATTAGGAAGCTTTAGAAGAGGTTAACGTCAGTTATCTCGCAAAAAAAATGTACAAATGTGCTTTTTGGATTATGTAATTTTTAGTATAGCGTTTTGAGTATGGATCTTGAGATCCTTTGAGGCTCTGGTTTAAATTATGTATTATATTACGCATATAATATTATTATATGTGTATATTCTATAAGTGTATTGAAATATACCTAATATAAATTATAATGGGGCGGCACGGTGGCGCAGTGGTTAGCGCTGTCGCCTCACAGCAAGATGGTTCCGTTTGACACTTGAGGTGTGAGTTCAAGGCCGGCCGGGGCCGTTCTGTGTGGAGTTTGCATGTTCTCCCCGTGCTTGCGTGGGTTTCCTCCCGGGTTCTCCGGTTTCCTCCCACAGTCCAAAAACATGCGCTTCAGGCTAATTGGAATTGGAAAATTGACCACATAGGTATGAGTGAGTGTGTGAATGTGTTTGTCTGTGTGTCCCGCTCTGCGAATGGTTGGCCACCAATCCAGAGTGTGTATCCTGCCTCCGGCCCTAAGACGCTGAGATAGGCGCCAGCTCCCCGCGACCCTGTAAAGGATGAAGCGGTAGAAGATGACTGACTGACTGATAAATTATAATATAGACATATAATGTAAATTACATATTTATATTATTTTTGTGCGATGAAAATGGAATTATCTTGAATAATAGCACCTGCTTTGTGTTCTAACAGATTATTAGGAAAAATATATTAAAGTCAATTGTGACCATAATGTTCAGTTAATGTGCAAATAGCAGCATTTTTGTCTTAGACGCCAAAAAAGTCATATTTTATTGAAATTTAAGTTTATTTTTCTGACGCACTAAAGAAATTGTCTGGATTACACTTGCCCTTATTCCAGATTTATGCTTTAAGGTCTTTTATACCAGACTCGATTTATTTTAAAACTTGATTGTTGCTACATTACAGTTTTAAAAAAAAAGCCATTGTGACTGTAATTTTCTTTTGCACCCACAGACACTGGCTGTTTCAGATGGAGGTGAGTTATGAATAAATATGATTTTTTTTTCTACTTAAAAGATGCATTTTGTATTTATATCATCAGGGCCACTTCATGCTTCAGCTATTACCGAGTTATAAATCCACATACGGTCATTTTACTCTAAGCTTGTTTGCTTTCATGCATTTTGCATTCGATTTTATCCAAAACCATTTACGTTGCAGTAATTTCAAGCTTCCCTGAGATTTAAACCCACAAAATTGTTGTCCACATGTTTTGTGTCCGTTTTTTGGTGTTACCCCGGTTTATTTCCGGGCAGGTGTGACCACAAACACACTCCCTCTAGTTTCAATTGTCACAGTTGAAAGTCGAGTCCGGAAATGAAGATAGTCATTGATAAAAATGACAACGAAAATGAGGGTAATTCCAAAATTGCAAACCAGTGTGAAAAGTCATGTCGAATTTTTTTAACTCATTAAATAGCTGCAAAACTGTACACAACCGCCATTACAATATTAGCATATTAAAATATACGTAATAAAAGTACTTGCCTTTTTAGCTGAATAAATATATAAAAAGCATTAATCCTTGATAAGTCTTGACTCCAGTAGAATTTTATAAAACAATTTATTAGACTTTGTAAAACATTCGACAATAAATATTAATTTATCTAAGTGCATTGCTTCTTACTAAAATGTTAATTACATTAAAATTGTCCAGTAAAAATGTTTGCATCGATCAAAAAGGTTATCCTCAAACTTAGAATGTAGAAACAATTTCCACCCAACAAAACTTTCACCCACAATATAAAATTATGAAACTTATTATTTAATATCATTTTTATAAAATTATTTAATATTAAATGTCCTAAATTATTATTCAAAATATTTGATACAGATTATGATTTACTGTACTTATTCAACGTTATAATATGATATTTAAAGGTTACTTTCTCTGTCAGCTATGGCATTTGGCGGGTAAAGCATGTTTTTCCGATCAAGTTTTACACTTTGAAACTTGTAAACGTTATTCAGAGAACCAACACTTTGAATCTTAAAAAGGGAACATTAATGTTACATTTTGCTACAAAATGTAACATTGTATATATTCTTGTTTTAAGATTCAAAGTTAATTTCTGTTAAATATGTTTCACCCAATAGAAATGTCTTGTCCTCAGTCTTCTGTCTCTTTCTGGTCAGAGCTGAATGTGCTGGAGGTTGATGACCGAGCAGCTACTCAGTACTCCAGTAGTAACTCCAGCCTGCCCACCGTGCCCAGTGAAGGGTCCAGCGGGGTGGGCCAGGTGGCCAGCTGGGCCGTGAGCTTTGAGAGGCTGCTGGAAGACCCCACTGGTGTACACTACTTCACTGTGAGTAACCTTCCGTCTATGTAAAGTTAATATGTGAAGTAAATGAGAACGAGCATTTACAATATGCTACAAATCAATAAATGTGGCAAATCAATTTGTGCCAATGTGGACATGAATTTAAGTTTGAGACCCAGTTTGGGTCTTTGAGTTTTGTTGATGTGACTTGATGATTTGAAAATATAAAAATGAAAATGTAAAAAAAAGAAAAAATGTAGAATGGAAATAAAACACAGCCAGTCACAGACATGTAATACCCTTTTTAATTAATTTAATTTTTTGTTATACCTCAAGCATTAATACATGTTCAGAAATCATCTAAATTTGTTTTTAATTGTGATATACGCTAAATTTCACTTCACTGATTTAAATGTGTTTAGTGTTCTGGCACGATTCCAAAAAGGCAGGGCTTTTTGTCACTCCTTTATATCACACTATTATATACAGTACTGTGATTGGCCAAGATTATTTGAGCCTTAAATTCTCTGTACTGTGATTGATCAATATCAATTAAGCCTTATAATCACTGTACTGTGATTGGCCAATATTAACTGAACCTGGAATTAAAGGCTGAATATGCTTTTTCAATTTTAAAATGCAATTCTTTTAATTATGTTAAAATGTTAATTTCTACTTTATACTTTGAAAAAAAAAACAAAGTGAAAAAAAAGAAGTACTTCTACTTCTACTTTATTCACGAATAAACTGTCGCGCTGTGATGCGTTTTTTTTTTTTTAAATCATTCCGGGAACGCATTGTTAATTTTTACAGGCACAAATATTCAACAAATAAATCATGAAAGCAGCAAAGTCTTGCATGTTACAATCTCTATGTCTCTCGCCTTTTACTCTACTCTTGCATGTTTTAATAAACCGACGTCTGAGGCTGGTGACGTGTTGCTCAGCTCTCAGTTGTTTACCAGTCAACTAAAGTTTAACTAAATCAACCCCAATTCATTGTGAAACGTGTAAAAACAAAAAACAGGAAGTGAGGAGGAAAAAAGCCCACGGTATGACTCAGTGTAATTACAGGGGGGAACGGAGGTGGGCTAGATCTCTTACAGAAAAGAGTCTGGTATTGTCGGTGGTCCATGCAAGAGAGATCCCAGTCGGACCCTAAAATTAAAATATGTCATTAAAATCTAGTTTATAACAATGACACCGATGATGGTAATTACAGGTGCGAGCATGCGCACCGAGGGTTTCGAAAGTTTACTCTCTCCGTTTGAAAAGTACACCGTGTGTGTAATATTATAGAAATATATAATACGGTATATATAATATTTATATTAATTCATGTTTCATGTAATAAATTAATTACATTGGATTATGATCCACTTACATTGTATTCAAAATACAAATTGTTCTGAAAACGGGCCGAATGAGCTTGATTTTAACCATCTTTTTCACTGTGATTTCAGTCGTCGACATGGTTTTACTAATTAAATGCTTGTATTTTTTATTTACATGTAGAAATCGGAAAAAAAACGGGTAAACCATTCTTTAGCAATTAATATAAACAAAACCCATCCCGTATTGATTCAAAACGGGACGCGCAATTACAATCTGAAATACGGGACGATTTCATATTTCAAGCGACGTGTGGCAACCCTACTTACACCATGTGTTGTTCCTTACGTGGTAAAAATGACTTAAAGTACGTAACCAAAGTCATAAAGCCATCGCTCTTGCTGCCACCGGTCCGCTGAATCCATAAATTGTGCTTGAGCAGTGAAAAATTCAATCTGAAAGGATTATTTACTCATTGAAAATGAAAAATGGTGCAGAAAGGTTAGGCTGACACGTGGGAGGAATTAGTCTGTCTGTGATGTAGAGATGTTTGTAGGGACGTGGCCCAGAAAGGAGCCATATTTGGTCCAGGTTTGGCTGGGATCTGAGCAGGTGTGTGTGCTCTCCACTCGCCTCAGGCCTTTCTGAAGATGGAGGTCAGCGCTGAGAACATCCTGTTCTGGTTGGAGTGTGAGAAGTTCCGTAAGATCCATGCACACCAGACTGAGAAGGTAAATCACGCTTGTATTGTCTTTGATGTTGGAATTTTGTGACTTGCATATTAAAGGAGTGATAACTTTTATTCGTCCCATAGCTTAGAAGAGAGGCTCTCTCAATTTACAACAGCTTTCTGTCCAACAATGCAACCTCTCCTATTAACATAGATGACAGGGTTCGGATCGAGGAGAAAGACGTCCTGAACCCTCACCCTGACATTTTTCAAAAAGCCCAACAACAGGTGTGTGCAAATCTAGCAAATCTTCAATTATTTCTCCTTTACACATAACTTAAGCGCAAAAACACAGCTTGTATTATCTTCATTTACAGTTATTACTTGCAAAAATTGGGTGCTTAGATTGAACCAACTATTCAAATCGGTAATATTCATTCTGCTATAAATGTTCATAATTTTTTAAAATGTCTAACTGTTATCAAATTATAAATATTAATTATTTGACAACAAACTACAATTCATACTATCGAGATTCATACTCAAAGCATGTTATTTCTCAATGGGCAAAAAGGATAAAACAGTTGCCCTTAAAAAGGCAGAAAATGGGTGGATGGATGGATGGAACATAAACACTAATATAATTATACATATTTATATTTCATCCAAAGCCCAAGTAAAATGTGTGAGATGTTTTAGACGATGGAAGGGATGATGGATTGTCCTGTCACAATTTTTTCCCATTTAACTATAAAAGTACATTGTCCTGACAACGACACTAAAGTCCAGCAGGGGTGATGATGAGAGCAGCAGCAGCCATCCTACAGAGAGTTGGAGTTCTTGATGTCTTTCCAATTACCCGAGGGATTTAAGATCAATCGGATCCAGTCGCCGCTGTTTTGCTGACGTGTCTCACCTACATTCCGTCTAATCTCTCTCTCTCTCTTCCCGTCCAGATCTTCAAACTGATGAAGTATGACAGCTACACCCGCTTTGTGCGCTCGCAGCTCTATCAGGGCTGCATGCTGGCTAACGTGGAGGGCAGGAAACTACCAGAGCTGGATCCACGAGGAAGACCTCTCCACACCAGAGAACCAACCAGCACCCTCATCAAAGCTCGAGAGGTGAAGTTCATCAGCACGCTAATGGTTGAGCTCTATCCGCTAATGCGGCTCTAACTGTCGGAGGTGTTAATGCGCTTAATGCATTCACAAGCAATGCGAATAAACTGTAGTAAACACACGCGCATTAATGCGGAGTTGATGGCTTTCCAGAAGTCAAAGGTCAAGCCAGGGGGAGCAGTGGTGGATGATGCTGTACAGAGGAGGAAAGTAAACCTGCAAAGCATGATGGGAAAGGACAAGCGCAAAGATACCCGGGGGTCCTGGGGAGGTGAATATTTGAAGCGAGATATAGACAAACTGAACTAACACTGAATGGAATTTAGTCAAGTAAAAACGATTATGAATGAAATACTAGATATTATTAATAATTAATACTACTGATAGTTACAGTTTAAATCAATAATAAATAAATATTATTAGGTTTTAATTTCATTAAATGTCATTTTAAAAAATACTTGATTATAATAAAATGTTAACAGTTTTTAAATAATGTTCTCTAAGTAACATTCTCTCTCTGTATATGTGTGCATATAAATCTATAAATATAAAAATATATATTTATATTTAAAATATAAATTTTCATAGCCACGTTCTGTTTTTTAAAAAATAATTAAAAACAAATATGTATGAAATATTAATTATTAATAATAGGTATTGCTAATAATTACAGTTTAGATCAATAAAACATATTATTAAGTATTATTATTATTATCACCTTTAAATATAAAACATATACGTAATTTAATTATAAATGATGTTTACATTTTTTGAATAATATTCTCTAATTAACATTCTCTTTGTGTATATGTGTGCATATATATATATATATATATATATATATATATATACATACATATTAATAAACATATTTATATAAAACTAAATTTACATCAATGTATACAGCATAAATCATATAAAACATTTTCCATATTTAAAAATCTATTTACACAATGTATAAAAAGAGATAGCCACTCTATCCCTATTTAACACGGATTTTTCATAGCCACTTTCTAACAAATCATTTAGGATAATGTAAGATTACATTCATCTTGTGATTGCATTATTACATGGTTTATAATCATCTTAAATCAAATCTTCTGCTGTGGTTCCCCTGCAGAATCAGCGAGCAGCTTGAAGTCTGGTCTGGCCAAGAGCTCCGAGGTGAGGAAACCTGCGTAAACGTCTTTTTGACTTCTATTTATTGAAAGATTTATATGTAGTTACATTGTCGTTTGTAGATGGAGAAACTGGTGGCTCGTTCGGCTGACGTCTGGGTGGACAAGTACTGCTGCGTGTTTCTGCCCGACGACACGGCCTCGCTGACCCCGGTCCGGCCCGGAGACACCGTGGGGTCCGCACTGGCCGGCCTGTGTGAGAAACGAGGCCTTCGACTGTCAGAAATCATCATCTACTTACAAGGGAGAGAAAACGTTGGTGCACACAACCAGTCAAGCAGTTGATGTAGAATTAAGTTCTGTTAAAAGAAGAGATATTCACTTTATAAATTAGGTCTAGAATGTTTATTCATACCGTGTGCTTTTGTTTTTATTAAGGTTGAATAGATTATTTTTCTAATAAAATATAAATATGTGTACAAGATAAACTAATATAATACAATATAATACATGTATAATTTATTTACATACATTGTTATTGTAAATTGTTATTTTTGTAAACTATTTTTACATAATAATGATTCACTGTATTCATTATATTTAGAACTAAGTTTTGATTTCAATTCATTCTTACTGTACCTTGTGATTTAGTTTTTTTTTAAAAGGTTGAATAGACACGTTAAAAAATAATTAAATTTTAATGTTTATACACATAGAGTGTGTATAAACATTTAGTATATGTAAAAATTGTTGTTTAATTTTGCAAATTATTTTCATATTATAATTTTGAATCACTGAATACATTATATTTAAAACTTAAATATTTATGAATGGATTTATGAAGTTTTCATTTCCATTCATTTATACCTTTTTTTCAAGGTTGAATCGATTGTTGTAAAAAAAAAATTTAATATAAATGTTTATATAATTATAATAAATAAAAAAATAACTTTTTAAAAATTGTTTTGTTTTCGCAAATATTTTCATATTATAATAATGAAACACCGAATACATTATATTTAGATCAAAGATTTCACAATCATTCATACCTCGTGATTTTGTTTTTATTAAGGTTACAAATACAAATAAATAGTAAAATAAACATTTAATAAATATAAAATTAATCTTATATTTAAATATAATACATACAAATGGATCATATATTTAAATATAATTTTAAAAATGTGTACATTAATTTTCATATTTTAATAGAACGTACAGTATTTGTATTAGTATATAGTGTGGCATAATGGGTAGCAATGCTGCCTCATGATTGACTCTAAATTTTGGCACAATCAAGAATTTCTGTCCAGTTATAGCAATTTAAAGAATTTTCAAAGAGTATGATTTGTAGATATTGTAATACTGTAAATGAAGATAATGTGATCCTGTTGTGTGTCCAGCATCTGTTGTCTCTGGACCAGGACAGCTCTGTGCTCAAAGACCAGCAGGTGATTTTGAAAGTGAGGGTTAAGCTTACGTGAGTGTCATCAAAATTACTTCCATGCTTTTAATAGGAATAAGTGTCTGTAGCTCTGTGTGAGTGTCTGTGTTGTCCTGCAGGGTGAAGGTAGCCTTCACAGGTAAGATGGTTCTCGTGGTCGTGAAGCCTGAGAAGACCCTGCGGGAAGGCCTTTCAGAACTGCTTCACAAACATCGCCTCCGACCGCAGGACGCCATTGTTACCGATGTAAGTGGTTAAAAACAACCCCATCAACATTTTTTTGTTTGACCCGTTTTATTTTGTCATTACATTGTTATGTCTGTTTTGCGTGAGTGTCAAAAATCAAAAACCTGCTTCAGCTTAATTTTCCATCTTAGCTCGATGTACAAAGTTCGGAATGAATCCAATGTATCTGATGATGTAACAAAGACATTTACGTATTATATCAGTGTAATAACATTGTATCTAAATTCTAAAAATTTCAGACTGAGTTAAATTTTGTCTCCACAATTGGATTTCACATACTTACATATAAGTTACACATTTGTTTTGTACTAAAGTTTTTTTTTAGAATTCTAATTGAGCCTTGTAGTCTGAAAAATATGGTAGCAATAACTATTTAGAAAAAGAAACACAACAGCTCACTGTCATCGAGAGAACGGGTTTCGAGAGTCCAGGTTGTAATATCGAAGTTAAGTTCTCTCTGAGTCTCCCCATCACCCTGAAAAAGATAAAGTGACTTAGAAACAAAACTCATGTCTGCTCCAGCCTGTACATTAACTGACAACAGCTTTTTTCTATACTTTCAGAGTGAAAATGGACAGATAATAAGCCTGGACTCGGCTGTCACCTCTCTGTCTAATAAGACACTAATTCTAACAAAAGGTACAGACTGATATACAGTACATACGTATGTGTGTGCGTATGTGTATATACAGTATAATGAACGCACTCATCAATGTGGAAATAATCTATAATATATATAATCTATAATATATATATATATATATATATAATAGGGCTGTCAAAGTTAACGCATTAACACGCACGTGATTAATTTTAAATGTTATTTTGCATTAATTATTATCAGCTGCTGCCATTTATTAAGTTACAGTTCGTTTTCAGCTGACAAAGAAAAGGCAAAACGCGCTTCACGCTTTAGTTTTATTATTATTATTTATTTAATTTATTTGTTTAGAAAAAACTCAATGTACTGTTTGTGAGAGTGTAACCTAAAAAAATAGGTACTTTGAAATGTCAATTGATTCACAAAGACATGCATGTGAGACCAAAATGTATTCAGTTATTAATACAGTACTGTATAGATTTTTGTATATAGATGACTGTGTTTTTGGTTGTTGGATGACATAGTTCTTGATCTTTCCTTATTGGGAAGATCTCCATATTAATCAAGTAGAGATTCTTAGCTTGAAAGGACTCGCGATGATCTAAGTGAATTGTGCTCCACTGCCCGTGAACCTCTATGGAGAACCTGTCAGATTGAGTTTAGCCGTGCATGTTTTCCTCCGCTGCACTAAACCGCAGATTAAATTCCGAGCCGCGGCACTGGAATATATAACCTATTGTATTTCACGCCACTCCGTGGGATGAAGAAGCTTTGAAACAGAGATATTGTGTGTGCGTTTGCAGAATTATTCTCCATCATTGAACTTCTATTAACTTTAGATTTGAAAAACTAAAGGGAATTCGATGAGTTGTTTAGAAGGTGTCTCCATCTTTTCCAGATGCTCTTCAGACCAGCAGCTCTAAGGCGACTTCCACACTATCCTCACAGCAGGTCAGTGTGATCTAAAGCTGCTTCTCTTTTAAACCAGAGGAACAAACCTGTCCTGGGTCTCTCTTCAGGACCGACGAGGCGCTGTGGATTCTAAAATGTTTGCTTCGGGATCTCCAGCCACTCGGCAGAAGAATCCCGGATTGAGGAGAACTTATGACGTGGATGGTGGGGTTTCAGAATGCTTCTCGTCTTTATCAGCAGAAGACCATGGTCATTGTGTGGTATGTGTGTGACAGGCCTGGTGGAGTTGTTGAACCGGGCCCAGTGCTGCAGTGCTGATGATCAGAGAGGTCTCCTGAAGAAAGAAGATCTGATGCTGCCGTCGTTCCTTCAGCTGCCCGGTGAAGAAGGGCAGGACAGGGAGAAGAAGAGATTGAGGGATGAGTCCTGCTCCAGAGGAACAGATTCGCCCACCGTTTCTGTTCTGGACGACGGCGCGAGCGAGTGTTCAAGTCCAGCTCGAGAAACCGTGGTGTGAGCTCCACGGTTCTGAATGTAATGGACACACTCGCTCCTCGCTCGCTAAGAAAGTGTTCCGTAGTGTTGTTTACTCCACATGTGCTATTGATTCTCCTGCTGCTTCTTATTTATTTTAGACTAGTTGATCGTTGGTTTCATGAAAGTTAAATTGTGTAGTTTCCGACTCCACTGGTTTTCATTTGATGCCTTCACCAAGTTTTAAAGATGGTTACGTTTCTGTCTTTCCTTCTTTCTTACTCTGTTCAAGTTATTTTTTAATAAAAAATATTTTTTCCTCATATTTTTAGGTTTTGTTTTGCTACTGGGAAACAGGTCACGAATGGACTTTGCAAAAAAAAAAGAATCCACATTTCCTAAATTATTATCATTTCCATTTTTTTTATATTATAATACATTTTAAAATATCGTTAAAATATTCAGATTCAAAATTCATACCTCCACGTGAAAAAAAAATCCACATTTCTTAGATTATTATTATTTTCATTTTTTTCAATTTTGCTTACTAATAAATTGGGATAATAAACATCTTAACGTAAATTTTTAAATATATTAAAATATTCAGAGTCAAAAAATTTGAATTGAAATACGGAAAAAAAATGGGCGCATTTTTTAAATCAGCGATTATAAGCACCCCCTAGTTTTTGAGAAATGTGTGCTTATATTCACGTAAATACGGTAATTGATTTTGGCCAGAAGTAGGTACGTATTTTACTTTTCATGTCAAGTTTCTTGCTTCAAGAAATCGATTCCTGACTTAAAATCTACAAGGAATCAGTCTTTATTCCTTCTCGTAAAGCCACGATTTTTGTTTCCTGAAGACATGCCGCTTTCCCCAAGGTTGAATAAAGAGAGAATGACTGAAATGGGAGGAGGTGAAATACAAGGCATCGTGTGGGCTCCGCTTTACAGGCTGATGCTGATGCTTCCCTCGGGCTACTCAAAGCTTATAAAACATTGAGGTGCACAGACAGACACATCCACGTCCCGTCTTTAGTGTGCGGGAAAACTCCTCACTCCTCAGAGACCCCGGTGAAGACCACTTACAAAGTCAGACAAATGATTCCAGCCTCAGATGACCGGCCTTCAAGCACCAATCACACGAGAGGGAGGCGGGAAGAAGAGTGATGGGAGGGAGGCAAAGCTAGAAGCTGAGGATTTTCTACCTTCCACCAGTGAGTGTGTCTCTCAGGATACGGTTATTACGCTGCAAACTCCTTCGCTCAAGTCTGTTTGCTTTTTTTTTGTGTCTTTTTGTTTCAAGCAGAACACTGAGTGTGAGGAGAACAGTACCTTGAAGTTTTTCAAGGTAAGAACACTTTAACCGTCCTCATAATACATGTATGTGGCTTACAGTAACTCCTGCTGTGTGTGTGTGTGTGTGTGTGTGTGTGTGTGTGTGTGGTTGTATGTGTGTTTGCGAGCGATAGTGAAATTATTGAACTAAATATTTGACTGTTTGCTCATCCCAACCCCACATCATTTTGAAGTGATGACATCCATCCACCCACCCACTCATTTGCACTCGCCCATACAGACCCCCCCCACCCCCTTACATAAAACACACACACCACACACACACACACACACACACACACACTCGGTCAAACAGTTTCAACCATATATTTATTTTACACATTTACACATCACCACACACACACACACACACACATCCTCACTTTTCAAAAATGTCCTCACAACACTGGATTAAAACTTGCACTGGTCCTCACAAGTACAGCATAGCCAAACACTTGATAACTCATAATATTATACACATGATAACACATGATATTAAGAGGGCTATAATACAAGCTTGTTATACATTACATTTTTTACAAATTTTATCATTTTATTATAAGTTAATATTTGGGCATGTTGCTTTGGCATTACTGAATTTTGTGGAGTGGGTGAAGGTAAATAAGAGTTTCGACAAAGTAGAACTTGACTGTAATTCCATCAAAGCTTTGTGTGACACCCATCATCACATACGTTCCTTCATCCGTCAGGCTCCTGGTACCAGCTTGTTGCCATGGCGATGCCGTCTGGTTGTGTGGTCGGGGGAATAGTGTGAGTCCTAATTGGCCTCACTTCAGGTTGATGGGTTGATTATCTCTCTCCATCACATTCTCCTTTGTGTGGTAGGACTGTCAAAATCTGATTAGCTTTTGTGGAAACAGCAGATATACTTTCAATTTACCTTCAATTTGCACATTTACACAGCTTGTAAGGAGCTCTGATTTGAGGGACGCTCTGTCATCTTCTGGATGTCGACATTTGCACTAAACTCATTTTGAGGACACATGGAGTAAAGATGGAGTTTGTTTGCTGAAGCCTGAGATCAATAAAGGAGAGGGATTTATGTGGTTGAGGAGCAAAACAGCTTAAAGAACATTCATAGAATAGAATAGAATAGAATAGAGTGCCTTTATTGTCTTTGCATCACATTGTTACAATGAAATTGGTAATACTACTCTGTTTGGTGCCACAAAAGGAAAAGAACACAGAAAATAAAAATGTAAGATATTATACACATTGACTAAAACAAAATAGAATACAGATAATATATCTGGTATAAAATGAAGGCAAAAGTACCACAAAATTTGTGACGAAGCAAGTGTCGACAACAATACAGAAAAGCAAAATATTCTTTCGTGCACAAAATTGTTTGCTTATTGCTTATTTGTTTATTGCAATAATTCATCTTCCACTCTTTCTCCAACATCATCAGTCTGATTCTAACATTAACATTTGTGTTGCGCATTTTTCCTGTACTATAATTAAAAGTTTCTGTAATATTTTTGTGTTGTTGAGTTTTGAAATTCTTAATACAACTGTTTTGTTTTGAGAGAGAGAGAGAAAGATTGTCAAAAAGGCGATGCTCTGATATTCAAATTCATGCTCGTGTTCTAGTCAGGTCTCCGTCTCGGAGACGCCTACCTTTTTCATAGGATTTTATAGCCAGGAGCGTTTTGGAATCAGTTTGTTCTGTGACAAATAATCCACAGAGATGGAGAAAAAAAACATAGAATGTGAACAAACTCTCAAAAATATCCAACTGCATTCTCAACTGTGTGCTGATTTACTAATTATGGCTCGAGTTTAGAGGTCTTTTTAAGATCAAGTTTAAGATCAACTTTTTGACAGCTCTTTGACTTTTTTTTATTTTAAATCATACCTCTTTATTTTTACAGAAAATCTCCCAGTTGTTTTGACCGTCTGATTCCCCTGGCTCCAGCGGTGACATGGAAGGGACAGAGAATAAGGTGAGAGGAGGTCGAGCAGTTCTCTCTTGCACAAAATAATGTCCATCCATCCGTCTATTCCGCATGACTTTATGGGTCACAGTGGTACAGAGGAGAGAAAAAAAGAATGGTTGTCTAGCCTGTTAAAGAACAACAGACCACCCCATCTAAGTTCCCAGCTCTTCTCTATAATCTGCATGAAGTAGATAGATGGATGGATAAAGGGATGGATAGAGGGATAAATACTTTTAGCTTATCTTTTTGGATGGATAGAGAGAAAGGGGAGAAGAGGGAGAAGGAGAGAGAGAGAGAGAGAGAGAGAGAGAGAGAGAGAGAGAGAGAGAGAGAGAGAGAGAGAGAAATTCACAGGATTTTTACTTTTAGGATAGATTGTTAGAGAGAGATAGAGAGAGATAGAAAGAGAGATAGAGAGAGGGAGGGATGAGGGATAAAAAGAGAGAGAAAGAAAGACAGAGAGAGGGAGAGAGAGAGAGAGAGAGTGATAAATTCACAGGACTTGGGAAACGTCATTTGGAGAATGAGAATGAATAGACTCGATAACTCCGATATAGTGCGCTTATGAAACAAATAAATACGTTAAAAATTAAATAAATAAAAAATACCTAACCTGAATTTGAATTTTACCTCTTTGAGGCATCACTGATCAAGCCACCGCGCTCTATCGATTCACATGAGCTAAAACCTGATTCTGCTGTTTCATCTTTCCAAGGTCTCCTCAATTTCCCCACAAAAGCAGAGCGTGAAGAATCGATCCAAGTCCACAGAAGAAGTGCAGCAGGCCAAAAAGGTGCGTGTCTTTTACACACAGTGAGAATCCTCCAAGAATCTTAATGCTGTCGCTTCCATCAAGTGCTTTACACGCATGTCAATAACAACATCGCCTCGCTGCACTAAATACTGCCAAATTAAAATTCGCCCAAGGGAACTAACAGTCAATTTCCAGTTTTTATGCCGCAGTAATTCAGCAACAGACATGAATGATGAAGTGTTTGTGCGAGCGGTGTCACTAGGGTGACCATGTTTTGATTTCCAAAAAAGAGGAGAACCCGCGCGGCCTCGAGACAGGCTACAGGTTATATGCTTTTGTAATAATAACTTATGAGTAATAAAATAAATTAAATCTGTAAAAACTCGTAACTTATATCACAATATTTTCAATTTTAGGATGGATTGATAGAGAGAGAGAGAGAGAGAGAGAGAGAGAGAGAGAGAGAGAGAGAGAGAGAGAGAGAGAGAGGAGGTCATATGCTTCAATGGTGCAAAACTAACTTCTGAAATAAAAAAAATTAAATTTGTAAAAACTTATATCTGTAACACAATAATAGTCCTACTCTTTTCTATTAAATAAACAATTTGATTAATTAATTAATAATATGAAATGGTGTTCTAAATATCAGCTCTTCTGTTATAGTTCCTTATATCTCTTATGTTACAGATGTTGAAGCAGCATTAAATCCTGCTTCAACAACAACAACAACAACAACAACAACAACAACAACAACAACAACAACAACAACAATAATAATAATAATAATAATAATAATAATAATAATAATAATAATAATACTATCTATCTATTAATGAGCAATATTAGTGGGCAGTTTTCTAATAAAAAGTTTTTATATGACAGATAATTTAATAATATCGAAAGTTTACATTTATTCGCTCATTTTCGTTACATGAGTATTATGTTGCTCAATAATATATTAACTATAACATTTCAGGTAATAAATGAATATTTGTGTGTCTGAGCTTACAAACAAGATCTGAAACGCGCGGGGTTTAACCTGCTGAAGCATCAGCTCTCTCTCTCTCTCTAAGCCCCGCCCTCCTCACAGACAGTTACAAAGACCAATCAAACTAACAATGACATCATGTATTACCCAATCAAAAGTAGAGAAGATGACGTCTTCATAAAAAGCACGTGAGATGATTCACATGAGATGCTGCTTTAAAAAATATAATAAAAACAAAAACAAAATACGATCCGTATACGGCATTGTATCAAAACGGGACTCTCAATTCCATTCTCAAATCATTTAAAGCACAGTTAGCGAACCTACGTACGTAATGGTCCTTTGAAGAAGCGTGAAAACCGGACATTTGCGTGAATTTATAAAACCCGCCCGGACGTCCCACACAACATAAAAAGAGGACGCCTGGTCACCCTACGAAAAAAAAAGCGGCCATCCAGCACCATCTAGTGATGTGGACAAATAGTCTTTAAAGAGATCGTTTTTTTTTCTACGATCTGATAATGTTCCTAATCTGATAAAGCTGTGATATTAAAATGCCGCTTTCTGTTCCCTCACAGGCCTTTCACACTACGCAAAAATCTCTCCCTGTTAAACCAGAGACTGAACAATCAGAGGTAAGTGTGATTGTGTTCATCCGTTAGAAGTTGCTGGGAATTGAAATGAAAGATCTCTGCAAACACCAGGATGTGACAGAGGCTTCATTAAGTGTTTGATCTCATCGCTTTGTGTCCGGTGTGTGTGTGTGTGTGTGTGTGGCAGGAGACGGCAGAGCTGACGGCCTCATCAGTGGAGCTTAAATGATGGTGAACGTTGGTTGACAGACTAGGTGGGATTTGGTGTAAAAAAAAAAAAGTATCGGCTTGATGGATTCAAAAGTCGGCAATTATATTTGATGTTTGTGAAATAAATTCAAACTGGGAAACTATGGCGCACTGGAGTCTTTTGCGTCACATGAACGTGCTATTCTGTAAATGTGTTTATCAGAGTCCAAAGAGTACCTGAAAACCAGCAAAAAAAAAAAAAAAAAAACTTTACCGTATTTCTCAATATAGAAATGACATTTAACATTCAATGTTTCAAAACGACAGAACAAAAAGTCAGTCAGTGAAACTCAAATGTGCAAAAAAGTTCAATTCCTTATTCACGTTCATGTGATTGCACTCATAAATAGCATCCAGTACCTTCAGCATCCTGCAGATGGCGATATCACCTCATCCACCCAAGAAATTAACCACAGTAGAAAAAAATGCAGACTTGTAGCGAATGTGAATGAGCCTTTAATTGTCCCAAACAATTACACAAGGAATAAAGTAAGTAAATAAGTCATTAAAATAATTTTTAAATGTATAATTTACAAGTAATTGGTGTTAGATAAACTCGTTTTTTGTTGCGCTCCTGATTCAGTTATTACCGTGTTCAGTGTGCCAGCAAGGTAGTGCACTGAGCCACTTTTACTGGTTCATAATAAAGCATTTCTATATCATTATCTATGATACATATGATCTGTACATACATACTTAATTTAGAGAAACTAACCGCTAAAAGCGAATGTTTTATCGAACTTTACATTCAGAGAAAATACAGCTAAAGCGTCAGATTTCATTGCACTGAATCATTGCAAAAAACTAAATTAATAAAACAAGATTATTCATATTATTCGACTGACTTTCGACTTGCCATTACCACTATGTGAGTGAAGTCACTGATACAATGTAAATCATCTCTGTTTGGTTATTTATTTATTTTTTTACAACTTTACTTTACAATCATTTAGCAGATGCTTTTATCAAAGGGGACTTACAAGTCATTAGAATTTTTACAATTCAACAAACTGATAGACACAGAGACTTTTTTTTTTACAATATTCTAAATTGTGTATTTGGGCTTTTCTTGACCCTTGACCCTAACCCTAACCCTTCACGCATCTTAGTTTATAATGTCGGCACACACACACACACACACACACACACTCACAATGTGCACACATTTTCCAAAAAAACAAAAGGTCCACCATTACTTCATGAACAATTTTCAACTTTTTCCACTTTGTTCAAAACAAGTCATTAGTGTGGTTGTGTGGTTGTCATCTAACCGCAGGTCGCTCCCCGTGTGGAAGCTGATTGCTGCTGAAGGCCATTGTACAAGCTCCTGCTCCAGAGCAAAGATGCCAGAAATCACAAAATTGAAATGTCAAGAAATAATGTGCTCACAGTGACATTCTACACAGAAATGAATCTATTCTGTTGACTTTTCGCTTTATTGTTTGTGTGTGTGTGTGTGTGTGTGTGTGTGTGTGTTGGTGTGTGTGTGTCTGTGTGTGTGTGTATGTGCCAGATGGTTGAGATGTAAATTATAGCAGTGGAGCGTAGATGATACATTTTATTTTTCCTATTGAACTTCTTTTGTTCTATAATTGTTTTTTTTTTTTTGTAAAGATTTATAGAGCATTTTAATCTGTTGCTTCACAGATTCTGAGCAATAAGATGGTTCAAGAAACTAATATTGCAGGATATCAACAGTAAAGGAAAATCTATTCATCATTCCTTTCATGTCCCAGTCCGCTTTTCCATTTCTGGGTCATGGGTAGCTGAAGCCAATCTCAGGAACTAATTCATCAAAAATAGAATCTCTCCTCTTGGTGTCCCTCTGTCCATTTTCTGGCCCTACTACAGAAAGTCACTACCACAGAACATTCCTTAACCTTATTCAAGTTCACAAAAATAAAACGGCAGTCAGTGACCAACTGAGGAAAAAACTGGTCAATGATGCTTTTTGGAGATACTTCAACTTTGCTGACAAATTGCTGACAAAACCTTACGTAAACGTGAAGCATTTTCCGTTCGTTTATTAGAAATGTACGTTTGATATTTTTGGCTCTAATCTGATTCCAAACAATCAGCACCTTTTTTCTTCTCATATAACCCACAATCCCTCCATTGTGCGGGTCCAAAGCATCTCAAATTGGCCTGTTAGAAGCCTGAAACCATCTCAACTACGACCTTGTATGACCTTGTGCTACATCTTTAATCTAAACTAAGATCATTTCTATTGTGGAATAACAAAAAGACACAATAAATAATCCCATAATCCATCAGCATTCTTGCAGAAAACGTAATATTACTTTAATATTAATAATACACACTTTAATATTATCCAGAAATCGAACAGTATTAGGTTATACAATTACAAACATTTTATAATTATATTATATAATTTATTAACAACCCCCTAACCACACCAGATACACAGTTGATTGAATATTTCTCACACTTTTCTTCTTCCTTCATGGCTCAAACACGAAATGGATTAAAATGTTTCATGCCTAATTCCCAAACAACAAACCTTTCTCTGACTCTTGCTGTGTGACTTACGCAAACCTCGGTGTGGGCGATTAGCTGTCATTTTCAGACCTTCGTGAGACCACCACAGAGTCATATGATTTTATCAAGACCACCACACATTCAACATTAACAACATTAGACCAGCTTTCAGTCGTCGGGACACAAGATGCTTTGAAACGTTGAATGTGCCATCGAGTCGTCTTGCCTAATGTAATTAACTTAAAATAGAGTCTGATGGGAAACAAAGCAGAGCGTGTGGACGGTCTTGTACTAAAACATCCTGTAATAAATTTGTCTCCCTTTTAGTTTGAGCATTTGAAGCCTCTGTAATGACAACATAGACGATGGTGATACTGTAATCACTAGATGATGGATTAATTACAGCTAAACGCAAACTGGCCTGTCAAAGCGCGAGTGACAGCCACATATCCTCCAAAGGTTGAATTTATTCGCCATTACACTCGTCTATTTGTGGATATGAGATTGTCGAGCGAGCTCTTCAACTCTTTGAAGGTCATCAACGCTGGTTAGAACAATCTGATCATTTCGGTTTCATGATGGGAATATGTCCTCCATTGTGTTCTCGATATATTTCTCGGCCTTAAAAGCTTTTCATCCTCACAAAGAGCGGAAAAAATAAAAAAGTCTTTTGAGTTCTTCTTGGACTCCATTAAGCACTTCCATGTTCCTCTGAGATCTGCCCTTTCTGAGAGTGCAACTCGACGTCCTCCGGGGAATCATGAGAATTCCGAAGCGTGATTCATTTTTACACCGTTTTGCTATTTCCATGCAATGTTTAACCAAACGATGTTCCTGCAGACCTCCTTATTTAATGGTGAAGATGGTAAAGAGTACCTGAAAACCACACTTGAGTAAAAGTACCGATAACTTTCTGTAGAAATTACCCCATTACAAGTTACAAGTAAATACTCACTCAAAATGTAGGACCAGAGAACTACGCTTAGGCTCAAAAACACCAAGAATTGTGAAAAACAAGAAACTATTTACTTTGAGGTTTTATTTCCTAATATAGAAAAAAAATGTAACACCTCAATAATTCAAAATGGCAAAAAAAAAAAATAAATAAAAAAGGAACAAATAGTCAGTCTTGGTCAAATATGCCAAAAAGTGCAACTGCTAATTCTCTGGTCGTATCATCAGGTTGTAAGTTCTCGGAGCATCTGTGATTTCCAGTCAATCTGAATAAGGTACCAAACAAATTATGTTTTATGTCTTTTATTCAACTGTTGTACACAAAACACAATTTTTTTGTACAACAAGTTCTCAAGTTTATTTATATAGCGCTTTTCTTAGTTCAAGACCAATGGAAAGTTGCTATGCGAATTTGGGAAAAAAGAAGTCTTTTTTAGAAAGTCTTTTCAAAAATAAAGTCTTTAAAGAAGAAAAATGTCCATTTTTATCTGTGTTCAAAAATTAGGAAAAAGAGTCAGTAAAAAAAAAGATAAATGGCCATTATCCTTCGTTGTTCAGACTATGGGCTAGGACCAAGCAAAACAGGAAGTTGGAGATCAGGACGGCAAGCTTTGATGTATTGTTTGTTTTTGCTTTTAGTGAATGCAAAATCAAAATTTCAGTCATATTTATAAATTATATAAATACATTCACAAGAGAAAATATTTATATACATTTTAAATACATTTCACAATATCAGTATGGTCCCTAGTGACACAGTCCGTAAGCGTTGGACCCACATGCACAAAGTGGAGTAGACGGAGGGTAAAGTTCACAAGGCGTTTAATCGTGGTCGGGCAGGCAGAGGAGTTCAGCAACGGCAAACAGCAATGGCAGAGGCAAGGCAAACAGCGTGATCCAGAGAGACAGGCAAGAGTTGGCAACGAGATCAGCAAGACAAATCCAAATCGGCAGGCAATAGCAATAATCCAAGACGGGAAACAGGGGTCGAGACGAGACGAGGCAAAACACAAGAAACGCTGGAGAGTAGGCATGAGCACTAACAATCTGGCAAATGACAGGAGAATTCACTCTGGCTTAAATACACAGGATAATGACCGATAATCATGAATCACACACACCTGAGTTACAAATGATCGTACAAACATAAGGATTTCCCAAAATGGCGGCAGACCGGTACACTTCAACATAAAAGTCCCAAGTGAAGTTTCAAAATTAAAGTTAGTTGTCACGTGACTCGTGATCCATGACACCTAGTACCCTATATTGCCATCACTTTTTTTTTTAAACTTTCTTATCTTCTCTGTCCTCATGATAACAGTCACAAAAACGGCATGTGACCTTGAAATTCTTTAGGATTAAAGTGAGTGAGTTTGTCAATATTGTCAATATCAAAATTGTGCTCTGCTTTTAACCATCCAGTGAAGTCACACACACACACACACACATACACACAAACCCGGAGCAGTGGACAGCCATAAGCCGCGACATCTGCATTGTGAAACCCACCGAACCGGGATTCGAACCTGCAACATCTGGGCAGCAGACCCGACTCCGCACGACTAGGCCACACCGGAGTTTGAAGGCAAAGCTGTGACTTGTTTTTTCTCAGTGAATGTACTTTAGACTTTACTGTCTAAGCTCAGCACATCCGAGGCGTAATCTGGTGATTCCAGTCTTCCCTACAGGCCTGCTGCTCACACGTTCAGTGTAGGTGGTGGGAACGTGCGCGGCACTTTACATAGACGTGAGGGGGAGGTGGTGAGGAGCTGTGTAGGTGACTTCAGCCATGGATTCCATATCACTGGAGACCGCGTTTATTATTAAAATGCAGGAACTTCATTTGCAATGGCAAAGTTCCTCTGATTCTCTTGAGTCTGAACTGATGGAGATGGGAGTACTGTATATAATGAAGGATCATGAAGGTGTTTATGAGTATGGAATCCGATTAGTGGCGAAAATATCAAACGTAAATTACTAAGAAACAAACGAAAAGGCTTCAAATGCTTCACGTAAATTATATTCTCACCAGCCAATCAGAGTAAGGGCCGCCCCCACGTGAAACTTGGGCTAGAAATCCAAACGAAAAAAACGGAAAATTCAAAGCGAAAAAAATAAGTTTCAAACGAAAATGTGAAGATCGCAAGCAAGAAATAAAAAAAAACAAACCTAATTGCAACCAAAAAGTAAAAAAAAACTTTTTTTTCCATATTTCCGGAACTATGAATTTCTACAAAAAAATAGACTAAACTGACATAAAAACTGTATTTTTGACGTTTTTTCTATTTTACTAACAAATCAATTGGAATCATTTTTGCTCCACGGAATAAGTTGTTATTTGGTCTGAACATTATTTTGGTCATGTTTTGTCCCGGGTGGCCTTAAAAACTATTTCCTGGCTGTCATCTTAAAGCTGCGCTTTCATTAAACTCCGATCATTTATGACACATCAATCTCAAGCTGAAATAAATGTGTAAAGACGCTGCCAGAGCGACAATGAAATAAAAAGTGTTTTGCGATAACCATTGTTAACCTGTATCTGTTGGGTAATGATGAAGGTGCACAAAAATACTAGCAATAATAAATCATGTGTGTGTGTGTGTGTGTATGTGTGTGCGTGTTTAGGTGTGTGTGTGTGTGTGTGTGTACAGGTAATTTGGGTCAATGTGGGACTCCAAATGCTAGGTTTTTATACTAAAGCGGGGTCCCAAGATGGTCAAAGCCTGTTTGATGGTCAAGACTTTTAGGGCAAAGGGGGGTATTTTCACGGTTGGAGTAAGAAATCCATTTTTCTGTAAGAAAGTCAGTAATGTGACCCCACTTTGATATAAATGTGTGTGTGTGTGTGTGTGTGTGTGTGAGAGAGAGAGAGAGAGAGAGTGTGGGAGGGGTCCCTCATGCAACACATGATTACGGGAAAGGTCAAATAGGTGATGATATCACAGAGAGCTCTAGGTGATTCGTTGTTAAGGCGAGACTTGAGGAAAAGGGGAGGAGTCTCAGGTCAAATGCGAACACTCTCAGTGTCAATTGTCCACTTCTCCGAGATGCAAAACTCAAATTTGATGTGGAGAAAAGTTTCTACTGAAGACAGACGCTGAATTGACCATGAATGGGTTTTGTGATTCTACAGCCTGTTCTGTTTGCCATCTACGTGGAGTAGGAAGCAAAAAGGCAAAAGCTAAAAGTAATCAAAAAGCTGTTTGTTCAGACGGTGGAGGTTTCTGCCCTTTAGCAAGCTCCTAATCAATTTGAGACAAATACACCGAGGTCAGGATCATTCGGACTGTAATTGCATCACAACCGCAAGCGTTTTCCTTTATTTCTGTTCTCTTTTGCATTTACTGAACGTGTCTGAGGCACAAGGTCGCGCGTGAAGTTTGCTTTTTCACGACGAAGTTTGTAAACCGACACACGTCTCTAAACCAATGGCTAGCTCCATCTTTCTTTTTCAAAAAAGTCATAATTCCTAAAATGCGTCGTTTTACGTGAAAGGTTAAAGAGAGGAAAACGCAAGACGAATATACCCACCTGGTTTGAAAAGCATGTAATTAAATTGTGAATTAGACTGCATCTTTCTGAGCTTCCTGGGAGCCAATCAGAGCATGTCATTGGTTAGAATGGCGGCCTTTTAAAGAAGCCGGTGTAAAGGTGATGTTACTCCAAATGAGGAAACCATGATTGACTGGAAATCATAGATGCTCCGAGAACCCATGACCTGACAATTCGTAGAGTGTAATAATTATTGTTAATTACACCTGAACATGCGAAAAAGTCCATCTTTAGCATTGAACTCTTGGAAGGAACGTAGCCAGGTAGTGTCAGAGACATGTTAGGAAGACCTACTCTGCCTTAAATCCAACCAACCACAGAGCTGAACACACACACACACACGCACACACTTTGGGATTGGGATGAAGGGGTTTTACTCAAAAACACTTGAGGGACCTACTGGGATTAAATCTGCAACCTTTTGTTTTCCACTAAACACAACTATACACATACTAATAATATAGTCTTGACCCATAACTCCCAATATGACAATAGTTGGCCACCAATCTGCAGTGTGTATCTCGCCTCAGGTCTCCCCAAGGCCCAGAAATGGAGTAAGGATGGAAAATAAGAATCGTCGGACCAAAAACTAAACTCAACTCTTGCTCTCATTTTTTTTTAACTATTACTCCAGTAAAAATTTCGACACATTACCCACTATACTACACATGTAACGTGTGTAACGTGCGTTAAGCTTTATGTGCCTAATAGAGTAACAGTAAATAATTGCGAACATTATCACAATCTCAAGCTAACGTTTTTTTCTCAAACAAAGCCCCTTTTGCTGTTTTTGTTTAAATTATTCACATAAAGGCCGGAGAGAGGACGGGAAAGACTCGTTCAAGTGAAGAAAGGCGACTCCATTAATGAACTTGCCCAGTGTTCCAATAAATCATTGCTTTGCGCAAAACTTTCAACCCGTGTGACCCGTCACTCTGCCCATTCATTACGTGAACAGCCTCAAACTCATTATTATAAATCAAAGTTGGTTTATTCAACGCCACTAGGAATGTATTTTTCCTGGCATCCGGTTGTGTAAACTGTGGTAAATCCTCGTGAGACGTCGCTCTGCAGCTCATGACGATGGTGTCCATTGGTGTGAGTGAAAGCATCAAGAGAGGCTGCAGAAAAAAGCGGCTGAGATTCTGGTTATTCATAAACAATGAGGAGGATAACAATACATAATGCAGAGAAGCCCAGCGGAGCCTGCCAACCCGCCACAGTCAGGGCAACGACAATGGTAGGCAGGATGAAAAAAGTATCAGGTACAGCACAGCAGACAACGGATATTTGCTGTCTGCCCACTCGGAAAATGTGCCATCGTAATAGGGAAAAGCTAAGAAAAAAAATGGGAAAGCCTGTCTAGAAAGATGATGAATTTAAAATGGGAAAAAATGAAATGTGTAGGGCTGTGATTCATAGAGAAATGGTTCGTGAAACAAAACTGCATTAAAATGCACAACTATTTGGATGACTTTTTAAAAGTATGACTTTAGAAAACCTTCTAATGTCACGAGTGGGTGGTATATTAACGTTTTTATGGGTTATTTTGACTTGCTTTTATGCGTTGGGAAACAAGAGCACCACAAGGATGTGTTGTGGGTCCCTTCATATTTGAAAACTATAAGTGGACCAGTATGGGAACCTGTGATACTTTGATGGCAGGTTCAAGTCCCCACAACTACAAGTTCAGTGCTTTTGTAAGGCGCTTTTCACAATTTCAACTGTCTCAAAGCGCATAAATCTACAATTTTATACACTTCAAACCTAGCCTGAAAATAAAACAAACTGCACTAAGTAAAACAAAAACGCAATAGTCCTTTGTAATAGTGCAAATAGTAATTTGCACAAACCTTACATTTTTCCAAAGACAAATGCAAAATCATTATTCGGTTACCGGTATACGCATTTGATTTAAAATGATATCAACGTTATGAAAAAAATTATGTCAACGTTACTTGAAAAAAAGATTAGTGCAAAAGGAAAACTTCTCGTATGATGATTTTATTAAATACATTTTATGCAATGTTTTTTTCAGCTTTTGGAAAATGTCCATATCCATCTCTTACTCTCACATCCATGTCACGTAATTCAGATAAAATAGATTGTGTGTTTCAAATGGCTTTAAGGCCCTTTAAGTTTTGTCTCCGACTATCTAAAGCAGTTAGGAGGACCACGGTTGCCAGTCCACTGGAGCTGAGGGTCAAAGGTCAGGCACGCTCGCTCCTGAGACTCAGAGACGACCAGAACGGCCATAGCAACATCTCCCTGAGACTAATGAGACCTCGAGTAAGGTGAAACCAGTCAGGGGGAAAACAAATTGGTCCACATGTACCTATGACGGAACTGGCATTTACTTTATTAATACAGTTCTTTCCCAAGTCTTCCTCCGCTCTGCTGCATTGACTTCACATCACAGACGGAAACGGGAAACAAAACCACCAGTGGTTAACAGAGTACCTGAAAACCCTACTTGAGTAAAAGTACGGATACCTTACTGTAAAAATTACTCCATTACAAGTTAGAAATCTACAGTTGCAAGAAGTAAAAGTCGTAATGTATCCAATAAAAAAAAACTCAAATATTTCACTTGTGCTGAATTTAGGCTTAGAAAAACAAGAAATTCTGTTTTATTTCCTAATATAGAAATGGAATTTAACACCGTAATGATTCAAAATGGCAGAACAAAATAGATAAAACAAGAGCATAAAGTCTCAGTCAAACTCAGATGTGCAAAAAAATACAAACGCTAATTCACGTTCACCTCGTCCGCCTAAGAAATGAATCGATGTAGAAAAAATTTCGAAGTGTCGTGCACAATCACAATGTAACGAGTAACGGTAAGTGTCCAATCCAATGTAGTGGAGTAAGAAGTACAGATACTCAACCACAAATGTAGTCAAGTAGAGAGTTAAAGTTGCTTATATTTTTTGACACTCCGTACAAGTACAAAGTAGCCAAAAAAACACTTAAGTAAAGTAACAAAGTCCATTTGCTCAAGTACTTTACACCACCAGTGGTTAAATAACACATGCCGTGCAAATCCCAGCTTTAATGGCGGCTCTAAAACTCTGCGGAATTAGTGGTCTCCACGGCAGTGTAATTAGGATGTTGTGGGACCTTAATCAAGCTGTCATGCCTGAATACAACGTCTAATCATGGCATAGCTAATTACAATAAATCCAGAGGAAGTGTAAGACCACCACTGTCAGAATCCGCAAGAGAATCGGGATTAGAGAGCGCTCTGAGTCAACACGTTAGTATTTTGCTGGTTTACGTTTTCAGTTTTCACACATCGATGAGTGATGCGTGATGCTTCAGTCGTTTCCCACAGACACCTTCCATATTATTCACAGGTCAGAGCCAAAGTCCATTGATTCGAGGAGCGCCGAGCTCATAGCGCCGTGAATTAAGAATGAGCTGAAGTCAAAAGTCTCCCCTGCCAAGACTAAAGATTGACTCCGTAGAGACTCCAGGGTGTCTAAATGCAAATAACAGCACGTTACTCAGAGAGACTCTCGAGTGTAATGCGTTTCACACGTTATCTTGAGGAACATGTAAACCACTCTCGGAAACGGAACGGGCAAAAGAGGAAATGTGCACAATTCAAAAAGGCGATTGGGTTAGGGAAGGCTGGTCTGGAGCAGTGGCGTAAAGTCCTTGAGTAAATGGACTTTGGACTACTTTGTACTTGTACAGTACTGTGGATCAAAAATACAAGTAATTTTTACTCTCTACTTGAAAATTGTAATTTTGCACGACAAGTCGGCATCTTTTTCAACTGCGGTTAATTTCATGAGGATGCAAGGAAAGGTCACTTTTTTGCATATTCTTTTTTATACATTTTTTTTCAATTTTAATTTCAATTTTATTCAAATTAATATTATAGTTTAATATTCAATAGAATAACATCCGCTTGCACCGAGGACAAGCTACTATTGGAGACATGCATTAAAGTTTTAAACTTTAAAATAAATCCTAAACACGTTTACATTATCTTGTTTTGTTGTAAGGAGCAAATGAAGCGATTTGTCTTAAAAGGAGACATTAGATGTTTAAATAAGGTGATTATGTAAGCAGTGGCGACAAAAGGCAACACGTGTGTGAGTGTGAGTGTGTCTCTCTCAAGAAGGGAGCAGCCCCGCCCCCGCCCGGGCTAAACGAAATCTGTGACGGGCGGAGGGCGGGGTTTAACGCATCACTAATTTATTAAGGATTAATCGTCACACTCATAATAAGCAAACACGTTTTTTTTGTCTCATGCCTAAAAACATAGTTAATACAAAACAATCGAGGTGGTTTGCACTCTTGACTTCTGGTCTTGAGTAACAGTGTTGGTGGGATGTGGGATAAATCCGATGACTTGATCCCCAATTTGCAAAACAAATTGATGGAGAAAAAAAGACCAAAGCTGTCAGGTTCACAACATAGGAAAAAGAGAAAAGAAGACGAGGAAAAACAATCAAAAGATAAAGTTATGCAATCTCTCTAAATTTTACAGTATTCATGTAACATATTTTGTACTAGGACTTAATTGATGATTTTATTTTTTAAGATATATATATATATTTAATACTATATAAAGTCTACTTTATATATATATATATATATTTTTTTTTTTT